>OX327699.1:2500-1202500 GCA_946807835.1 Ailanthus altissimus
TTTGGTTCATTAATTGTCTCACCATGAATTCACCCATTAACCATGTTAGTGAAATCAAATAAGGTAGCCATAAAGAGTATACTTCCATTAAGCCTAGCCTTGTCAAAGAGGAAGATTATTGACAACCCCCTCTGCCCCAGATGCTGCAAGGTAACAGAAGATATTGGCCATGCTTATTTTTGGTGCAAAACATCTTGGAAAATTTAGAGATTAACTATTTATGACAGCTTTCTAAATGGTAAAGAGAATGGTGATCTAGGATACATTATGCATGATATTATGGTTGTCCTAACCACAGAGGAAGTGGTTAATTTTGTTATAATAGTATGGTTCATATGGAACAACAGAAATAACTTTGTTATGCAGCATATCGATGAATCTCCATCACTATTGCTGGCAAGTGCAGAAGCATTCACAGAATCTTATAAATCAAGCAATCTGGCTGCATCATCCTATACACCCCAAGCTGGAAATTTAAACATTCATACACAAGTAACCAATTTTTTGGCTAGTTTTAAAATTAATATTGATGCTGCCATTGACACAACTAAGAATATAATTGGAATGGGTGTAGCAGTAACAGATGTAGCTGGAAAGGCAGTTCAGATGGTAGCTTGACCAGGCTCTTTTCAAGATGATATCGAGATGGTTGAAGCTCAAGCTTTAATGCTTGGAATAAAAATGGCTATTGAGTTAGGTATCCAACAAGTCTTATTTCAATTCAATGCACTCAATATTGTCAATTTAGTTAAAAAGCATATGATTTATTTGAAAGAAATTAAGTGGCTTGTAAATGATATTCAAAATCTCATGCAGGTAATCCCTCAAACTGAGATTATTTTCATTCCTAGAACTCAAAATGTACTGGCTCATAGGTTAGAAAAACATGATTTGAGCCTTTCCTCTATAATCGTCTGGGTGAAAACTTTTCCATTTCCAAGTCTATAATCAGTTTCTCTCTTTCAAAAAAAAATCAAATAAGGTAAAAAAAAGTTAATCATTCAACTAGTTTTTGAATAATTGAATAAATATTTATTTAGTTGTTTATTATTTTGGTTTAGGTGGGAGACATATACCTAATTAAGTATAATAGCCACCAAATCTTCTCTTTTAGTTTTGGCCACTTAATCAATTTTGAGAGCACTTGTGAAGTGCTTAACACATCTAAAAATAAATTGAATAATTAATTCTCTAAATAAAAAATGAAATAGGGAGAAGTAAGGGTGGTTTTTAGTTTTAATTCTTTTTGCAAAGTGTTGTAAAAGAATAAGAGAGAAAAAATAATAATTCATCTACTCATTCTCTTTAAAAATTGAAACTTGTTGCTAGAAACAATTAATAGCTATCATTCTAACTTCACAATCCCACCGAATTGTTGTGAACTAGAATAGCACAAGGATTCACTTCAAAGTGAGGTTAAAGTTTGGAACAATCTGAAAATTTTGAAATCTTCATCAAAATTCTTGAAAGGTATCTTTCTATAATCTTAAGTTGTTAATGATTTAAGTTATATATGTATATGTTAATTATATGCTTAATTCTACTGTGAAATTGTGTATATGATACATGTATTTAGTTTTTTTAATATGTACACAATCACATGCATAGACCCTAAAACACGTTAACAAGTGGTATCATAGCATGTTTTTTGTGTTTCTGGTTGTTGGACTATTATATGAAGTGTTTAAAATGCCTGAAAATAGTAAAAATTATATTTTGAAGTGTTTAAAGTGTAGAAAAATAGTTTGTCATAAAAATGCTACAGCGCTAGGAACCGAATACTAAGGCGTTCATGTGTTAACATGAATGCCTCAGCTTTTACTAGTGAATGCAGAGGCATTCATCAATAAATGCTGGAGTGTTCGTTATATAACGTTGGGGCGTTAAAGTGCTTAACATAGGCGCGTTCAAAGAGTCGAATGCAGGGGTATTCAAGTGTTGAACGAAGGGGTGTTTGTAATGATGAACGCGGGGGCATTCAAGTGTTGAACATCGAAGCGTTCATAAGTCAAAAACCCATATTGCTTAAGGTTAAAGACAAAAAAAAAGAGTAAAAAAAATTTTTTTGGAGCATTTTATTATATAATGCTATAACGTTCAACTTTTAATGTTGATCATTCTAAATAATACACTTAAATTTGAAAATTTTTGCATGTGAGGTTCATTTAATACAATTATAATTGCCATATTATTGTATTAAATGTTGTATATATATTTGTTTATGCTTATTAATAATAATGAGAGCCCTATTGGTGGAGGTTAGTTGTGTTTGCATAAACAAATATTCTAATTACAAATTAGATTCGTATGAGATGAAAAAATTTATTATAATTGTTAATGGTAATAATAATTATAATAATTATTAAAAAAATTATTAATTAATTATTATATTAAAAAAATCTCTCTAAATTATAATAATAATATTGTATTATGAGATAATATTATATAACGATCCATCTTATCAATACGGTATTAGACGGTTTACTTCGGTCTTTTTCAATATTGCTACAACGTGAGGGATTAATTAGGTGATTCGGGCTATACCAGTTAAAGATAAGATGAGGCCAATATATGCAAACGTATTACCCAGTATTGCTATAGCGTGAGAGTTATACTAGTAGCATATATTTTGATGATTAACAAGTTAATCTAGAATAAACTTATCCAATATTGCTGCAATGTGAGGATAAGGTGTATTTAGGATTAGTGGTAAGAGTTACATAAGATGCAATTAACAAGAGTTATTTATCTTTTGAATTTATAAATGCCAATATTGCAACAACGTAAGGTTAGAGTAAAATGCCAATGGGATTCACTTTTCACTATATAGTTTAAAGAATCTAAAATTATAATTTTTCCATTTAAGAAATTAAAATGATTATGTAAAATAGTGGGAAGGCATTTTTTAGATTAAAAAATGTATAACTATCATACCCATAATCTAAAACGTTATTTATTAGTGATTGAAATGTTCTGCTAATATCTTTTCTTTTGTCTTGTCAATATCAAATAGCTTCAAGCAACCCACTTATTCGTATCTTTGATGCGCAGCAACTCAAAGATGCAGAAAATTATGCTGATTGACCTATGAATCTCATAATAGTTTTGGATTCTTAGAAACTTGGATATATAATTGATCAGTGCTTACCCCGAGCCATTTCTGATGATGTTTTTCCAAAAGAAAATGAGACAAATCAAAAATGGTTGGATGACGATTTGAAAGTCAAATCGTACATCATCAGCTCAATGTCTATGGAGCTCTAAATAGAACATGTCCACATAGACAATGTTAAGAGTATAATACTCTATCTAAAAGAATTATTTGGTGACTGACCTCAAGTTTAAGTATACGGAGTTGTCAAATCTTTCTTTCAAGCTAGACTACCCGAGGTCAGTCCAATGAGTCCTTATGTCCTCAAGATCATATCCTATATTAAGAGATTATAAACCATGGATATCTCACTGAACAATATATTAGGGAACAATTTGATTCTCTAATCACTTTCAAGGTTATTTGTATAGTTTATCATGAACTTCAACATGCAAAGATTGACCCATACTTATGTTGATCTACATAACATACTAAAAACAGCTCAAGAAGACATGAACAAATGGGGCACGACCTTCTATGTTCAGGGTGTTTCATCCTCTATCCCAAAGAATTCTAAAAAGTTCAAAGGAAAAAATAAAAAGAAAGCAAAGTATGCTCCCAAAATAGGTTTTCAAAAGTAACACATATCCAAGCCCCGCCAAAAGATCAAAGTAAAAGGAAAATATTTCCATTGCAGCGAGGATGGGTATTGGAAGCGAAAGTGCCCAAAATACCTTACCACGATTAAAAAGACCCTCTCAAATATGCACTTGTCTATCATTGATGTTTTTTTAGCATTTGATATTAATATTGACTGAGTATTAGATACTACTTATCCTTTTTATATCTACAAAATATTGTAGCGTCTAAAAAAAGTTAAACTATTACAGTTTTGAGAAGTACAACTTCATGTTAGAAATGGAGATTTCCTGTAGGTCGAGGCTATTAAACGTTTTAATTTACTTATTCCATATAATAAAATTGTTGTATTTAATAATTGTTACTATGTGCCAAATATTATTCGGCAAATTATTTTTATTTTTGTATAGGATAGTGAGGGATATCATATGTGTGTTTGAAACCATTTCTTATGTTTCTATAATTTAGATAATATATTATTAGTTGAATATCAATTGATTAATGGTTATTATATATTAGATATAATAGGAAATGTCATGAATATACAGGTGAATGCTAATAATAACTCGAGAACTTTAAATAATACAAAATTATGGCATATAAGATTAGGTCATGTAGGTGTGAGACGCCTAACCCTCTGGTTAAAGATGGTCAGATACCTGATCTAACTATAGAGCCTTATCTAGTTTGCAAATCTTGTATTCAAGAAAAAATAACCAAAGCTCCAATTATTGGTGTTGGACACCGTGCCACTGATTTATTAGAACTTGTACATATTGATGTATATAGTTCAATAAATCATACTGCAATTGGTGGTTTTCGATACTTCGTTATCTTTATCGATGATGTATCACGATTTGGATACGTGTTTCTTATAAAATATAAGTCAAAAAGTTTTGAAAAGTTCAAAGAGTTTCAAATTGAAGTAGAGAAACAAACCGGAATGTATATTAAATGCCTTTGATCAGATCGAATTGGAGAATACATGAGTAGTGAATTTTTTTATTATTTAAAGAAGAATAGGATTCTCACTCAGTATAGTCCTTCAAGTACTTCACAATACAATAGTGTTTCAAAGAGGAGCAATCGAACATTATTGGATATAGTTTGATCGATGATGAGCTTCACCGATCTCTCCGAATATCTATGGGGCTATACTCTAAAAATTGCTGCTTATATATTGAACTAAGTTCCATCGAAAATTGTTCTTGATAGGACCCGCTCTGAGACTCTCTACTATAGGTCCCAGCGGTCCTGCCGGGCACCTCGACGGAAGTTTCTCATAATATAACTGGGTAAGTTAAGAAATTTTCGCGAGGCGAACCCCTTTTTAGTTTTTGCTATTATTAGGAAAATCTTGTAATATATATGAAAATAATATCTTAATTTTAAAAAAAAAAGGGGCAGAGTTTCACCTATTTTTTTTCAAAAAATCCACATAAAACTTACAAAAAAATTTCACTTCTATTTCAAACTCTTTTCAATACTACCAATTCAGACCTCCGGTCCTTTTCAAATCAAATCCAACATAACTCAATAGTTCATTTAAATCAAAAAATAAACATACTCATAAAAGCAAAAAAGATCATCATAATATCGAAACCTTTTCTTATTGGTTCAAAACATACATACAAATATACATGCCAACAACTGCTATGCAAAAAGCAAAAGGTGCTATTTAGCACATTTACATATACAAAAATGATCTTTAGATTTGGCCTACTACTCGGTAATGGGAGAATCAGTAGCTTGCGTACAGAGACTTGTACCTAGGAAGGGGGTTTAAAAAACATAAAATATAAAACGAGTGAGCTAAAGGAGCTCAGTGAGTGCAATTAGGGTTTCAAATAAAATAACATTATGCATAGATAGCAAATTCGAAAGTACATGCAAAAATCATGCTTCTATAACTGATGAAAAACTGTAAAACGGTTTCTAATATCATATGCTGATGAAATCTTACTGAGCAGGTTTTATCTACATCTTTGAAAAACAATATCCAAAATCTGTATAACACAATAACTGCCATATACATATAAATGCTATCGGTAAATCAAAAACTAGTAAAGTCCTCTCTCGGCTATTTTCTTTCCAAACTGTACCAATGGTAACCCTAAAGCTCTATACTCATGCAACAACTCAACTAGCACCGCACACGTGAATAGGTCACGGGGCACCTCAATTAGCAGCACCCACAGTGAGATCTCAAGACACCTCACTGACTATGCAATAGAATCCTACATCGCATACATATAGCGAGATAATACCCCGTACACATAGAGCGACTCACATGACTCGACATCCCTACTTTTCGGAGTTAGTGACACACCCTCATGACCTGCCCATTTGCATGGGATATACCGGCCGGATCTAATACAATCACCACCATTATAATCTGAGGGTACTAATGGCCTTTAAAATGAATGCAGTAATTTTAAAATTGTTTCTTAAACCGAACATGTAAATGCATATCTATGGATATATATCAAGATCATAAATCAACCAACGATGGAACCTTAGGCTCAATCAAGTAGAATACCTTTGACACACCCTTCACATAGGTAAAAAAGGATATCAAAGGCACCTGATAGGTATGGTTCAATACTTGAAGTCACTCTTAGTGCTTTCTTGATTAAAGAAAATGATCCTTGGATTTTTAGAGAAGCGATGTTAAACATCGAATCGGAAAAATGGCAAGAGGTCATAAAATTCGAGATTGACTCAATGCATCATAATTAAGTTTGGGACTTGGTTGAGCTTCTTGAATGAATTGTTCCTATCGGTTGTAAATGAATTTACAAATAAAAGCGTGATCCCGATGGAAAAGTAAAGACTTTCAAGGCTTGTTTGGTAGCGAAAGGTTATACTCAACGATCTGGGATCAATTATGATGAAACCTTCTCACCAGTTGATAAGGGCAAATTTGTCATATATTTTCTCATGTTTTTATTATTGATATTTTATGATTTTATGAGAATAGATGGCTATTTATGTGCATTATTGTTATTTATAGGGACTTGAATGAAATTTAAAGAAAGAACGCAAAAGGAGCGAAAACAGGGACTAAAATGCAAAGTTTTCAAGATTATGAGTCCAGCGCCCCCGCGCCACAAGTATTGTGCACCAGCGCTGAAATAGTGATCGAAATAAGAAAAACGACCTGCTTAAGTCGCGTATAGCGCCCTAGCGCCAGACATTCACCGCCCCAGCGACGAGACAGCGCCCCAACGCCAAGATTCCACCGCTCCAGCGGTAATAGCTTTTTCACGCGTCGCCCTAGCGACAGATACATAGCGCGCCAGCGGTAGTGCGAGTCCTAGTCCGACGAGAATTGAGATTTTCAAGCTCATATCAATTCCTATATAAAGCCACTCGTTCCCAACCTTCAAGAATCAATCCAAGACGACCCAAGAGCACCAAGAATATAGAGCACAAGTCTTGGAGAGCAATAAGAGCTTAATTGAAGCAACTTTAGAGAGAGATACAAGACATTCTTCGACATCAAGAGTTTCTAGGCAGCGCAATTAAAAGCAATTCGACGTCTATATCGGTTTGCTAATAATTGTATCATGATTTATAATTATTTTTACTGTTGTTCTCTTGTAGCCATGAGCTAACTTATTTTCTAGGGTTAATATTTGAACTCAATATGTGCACTTAAATTGCCATATCTTTTAGTATTTAATAAACTTAGTCCTTTATTATTTAAATTACTTGTGTTTAATGCTTCAATATATCTGGCCAATATATGGTGAATGAATTGGTAATATTTTGATAAACTCGGAAGAGGAATCAATATATTTAGACCTAGGTAATTTGATGCATGATTGTAGAGTAACATTCAATGTTGCATATGCAAGTTTCAATTTAGGATAGGAATATACCTAATTGGCATGTATGATCAATAAGACCTAATCTTAATGAATCTTAGTTTATTACAAGTACTATAGGAATATAGGTATTTGGTAAATTAAGATATACTTGCATGACCTTGGAAGAGGCTTGTGAATACATTAGTGTCTTGATCAATAATAAAGACTAAGTGAGTTAAATATTAGATGATTAATCATTAAAAAGCATATTGAGGGATAGTATTAATCCTAGGTTTTCTCTACGTTGCTATCTTTAAATCTCATTGCATTGTGTTTTTGCTTTTATATTTCTTACATTCATTCTTAGATTTTTATTTTTCTGAATAATTATTAAGAAGATATAATTTTAGTAATTGGTTAAAAAGAAAAAATTATCCATGTGGGTTCGACATCCGACTTATTTAGTCTCTTTATTACTTGCATACGATAGTGTATACTTGCACTTAATTTATGATATAGAAATATCGCATCACCAGTAGCGATGCTTAAGTCAATTCGAATTTTACTGGCAATTGTTGCATATTATGACTATAAAACTTGACAAATGAATGTAAAAATAGCATTCTTAAATGGATATTTTGAAGAAGAGATCTATATGGAACAACTTAAAGGTTTTACATCCAACCAAACTTCTAGTCTATTATGCAAACCGAAGAAGTCTATTTATGGACGTAAGTAGGCTTCCCAAAGTTGAAATCTTAATTTTGATGAAGTAATTAGAGGGTCTAGTTTCATCAAGAATGAAGAAGAATCATATATGTATAAAAAGAGCAGTGGGAGTATAGTAGTCTTCTTGGTTCTTTATGTGAATGATATACTTATTATCATAAGTGATATTGGTATGTTACAATTAGTTAAAAGCTACCTTCGTAAGAATTTCTCTATGAAGGATTTGGGAAAGACTTCCTATATACTTGGTATAAAATTTTATAGGGATAGAGCTAAGAGGCTTATAGGACTCTTTGAATCGGAAGGTATAATTTTAGTAACTATAAGACAGTTAATATACATTTTAAATATAACGTTCATCTTTTGAGAAAGATGAGTCATCAAAGTGAAAATGAAAAAGTTAGAATGTCTAACATACCATATGCATTAATTGTAGAAAGTTTGATGTATAGTATAATGTATACGAGACCTGATATTAGTATGGTTGTAAGTGTTACATGCTGGTATCAATCTGATCCAGACAAAGGCCATTGGATGGCTGTGAAATATGTCCTCAAATATCTTAAAGGTACTAAGGACAAGTTTCTGATATATGGAGAAAGTGACTTATAAGTGAGGGGATACACAGATTTAGACTTTCAGTAAAGTCTATATCTGGGTATGTATCCATTCTCAATGGTGCTGCAATTATTTGGAATAGCAACAAATAGTCATCCATAGTTGATTCCAAAATAAAGGTAGAATATAATGTAGCCTTAGAAGCAGTAAAAAAAGTGATATGGATACGTAAATTTTTCACTGAACTTGAAATAGTTCCAAGTGCAATGGATCATATACCATTATTTTGTGACAACAACGGAGCCATTGCACAAGCTAAAGAGCCGAAAGTATACCAAAAGTCTAAGCATGTGAAAATGAAATACCATATCATCAGAGAAATCTTGACTAGATGAGATGTAATAATTTGTAGAGTAGAGTCTATAAATAATGTAGCAGACCCACTCACTAAAGGCTTAACTCTAAATGTATTTGAAAGATATATAGAGTCAATGGGTATTCGATACCATCGTGAATGGCACTAAAGCAAGTGGGCGTTGTTGGAATTTGTACTTAAGTATCATCCATTTATATATGAATATTTGTACTAGTATTATCATTACATTAAATCGCTAATTATATTTTATATATGGTAAGAGTCTTGTAATGTTTCAGACATTGTATGATCTGAAAGAGTTCAAATATACTCTAAAGGAGTTTAGATCGGTGCTAGAAATTAGCAACTCTGAAAGTTATAAATGCTAAGAGTTAGTACTAATAAAAGTTACTAGTTATAAGAGTCAATAATATCTAAAGAGTTAGTGCCTTATTTGAAATGAGACAAATACTTGAGAATATATTAATAACGACATAGTTGTAAAGAGTTACAAATAGTGCTAGAAAATGTCATTATGCAAATATGTTCTCAAATATTATGCTTCTAATCTATCTTCACTGATGCTGGTCTGTCAATGAATACTTTAACAAATATATAGATCGGTGTATATCTATATCTAGATAGTCTAGATGATTAGTCTTAGCATACTATGAGTTTAGTGATATAGAGATACAGGTATTCAATAAGGATTGAATACTGAACAGACTCACTAAGACCTCCAATAAACATCCCATAAAGCCGTCAATAAAAGGTCTTTTCGAGTTGAGTAGTATTTGTGGTCTTTGAACCTGAATGGTGGGCTTGTGAGTGATTCACCATATTTTGGTTTCACACATGTTAGAAACCTTTCATGGTCTGACCGTTGAGTTTCGCTAAGTATGGTTTGATGCTTATAGAGTCTGATGTGTATAGATATGAGATCCATCAACTCATTTGGGTGAATAATATATCATAATGCTCTAAGATTGTATTTCAAAAAATCTTAAGACTATAAGTAGTAATTTTCAGGAGAAGAGTTTAAACCTAAGGATAAATAATTGTTGGGTGTTTATCATAGAGTGTGTGATTATACGAGTGTGCGCGTAATTTCAAAAAATTACTATATGCGAAGCGGAAGCATGTTACAAAATACACCCATTTTAACAAATTCAACATATATCACATATATGCATAAGTATAACAATTATACAATTATGAACATGATGAACAACATATATCACATATATGAACAAGTATAACAATTATACAAATATAAACATATTGAACAATATTGTATTATAACACATAATGTAAAATACTCACCTAATGAAGGTAGCTTTACAAAATCTTCAAGTTCTTCAATAATCCATGTGAAGAGCTCACCTTGAAGTATATGTTGAACAATTCTAGTCCATAACTTTTGGTGGGATTAAGGAGCTAGAATGGTAGCTTAGTGTTTAAAATTTTCAGCACTTGTATTCAAACTCTTTTGAATACAATTTTTGTTTCTTAAATGGAGATAGTAAATATTTTCTATACAACTCTTGTATAAATTAAAAATCTTTAACATACAACTCTTGTATATTAATCTTAGAAACAATTTCTACATGATAATTATTTTGAACAACTCTTTGTAAAATAATTATCTTTTTCTCCATTTACATATCATTCATTTTGGCCATCCATTAAAGAAGGAGATGAAGAGAAGTTTGTTTATTTTTCAACACTTGAAAGAATAAAACTCAAAGAACTCTCTCTTACCTCTCTTCCTTGCCATTGCCAAATTCTTCTCCCAAAATTGAATGAATGAATTAATTCAATTGTTTTGCCAAAATTCATTTTGTTTATTCAACACTTTGATTAAACAAAATAAACAAAATGAAGTGCTCCACCAATTTTATTGTTGGTCTCCCATTTAGAATTAATTAAACTAAGCACTAGAATAATGGCCACCAAAATTAATCTTTACCTAACGATTATAATTACTTTAATTATAATGGGTAATTAAATGGCCAACATCTAGGCCACTCATTGTATTAAAATACAATGCCATAATCTATATATATTATAATATTATCTAATAATATAATAATAATATATGATTTAATTATTCAAAACAATTTTGAATAATTACTTTTTACCTTACTAATTTTTACTACTATGGTTAAATGGTAAAAAGGTAAAATCAAATCATTGAACAAATTTTGTCATTTGTCAATATTCTATTAATTAACAACCCTTGTTAATTAATTAAGTGATGTACTTAACAATTAAGTCTTGATAAATGTATAATCCGAGGGATCCCTAAACAATCGTTCTCTTTTGCTGAAATTTATTGGATCGAACTATTCAATCCAATCCGCTACCCCAGTGCACAACGAGTATACTTCATATTGTGAGACTCTCTAGGTCCACACCTAATTTGTCATATAGAGCTCCTCCATACGTCCGTGAACAATGTCCCACACACACGTTACGGATATTACAAATTAGCATGTTAGACCATACAAGTTGAGGTTATTACATATTCGTATAATCCTTCCACCATTTATATCCTTGAAGAGCAGAGATATAGATCATCACCGTCAAATCTCTATTTGCTCAACCACGAACTTATCTCCAGATTTATATTTCATAAAATAATATCCACAAACACTTTTGTGATATTGTTTATTCCTCCGGAATATCTTTTCCGAGGTTTATGCTTGCGGCCACAAGACTTTCTGAAATACAATCTCAGAGCATTAGGATATACAACCCACTCATATGAGCTGATGGATCCCATATCTACGCACACCGAACTCCATGAGCATCGGACCATACCCAGCGACACCCAGCGGTCAGACCATGAAAGGTTTCTGACATGTATGGAACCAAAGCATGGTGGATCACTCACAAGCCCACCGTGGCGCTCAGGTCAAAGGACCACAAATACTACTCAACTCGGAAGACCTTCCATTGACGGCTTTATGAGATGTCTATTGGATGTCTTCGTGAGTCTGTTCAATATCCAGTCCTTACTGAATACTTGCATCTCTATACGAGCTTCCTACTAAGCTCATGGTTTGCTAAGACTAACCATCTGGACCATCCAGATATAGACATACACTAATCTATAATAATGGGTTTCACCGATAGACCCGCATCGATGAAATTAGATCAGGAACATTATGTTTGAGAACATACTTGCATAATGACATTTCTTAGCACCATCTGCAACTCATTGCAGCTATATCATTACTAATATATTCTCAGGTCATTGTCCCATTTCAGACAAGGCTCTAACTCATTAGATTTTACTAACTCTTAGTACCACTAACTCTTAGTGTTTATAACTATTAGCGTTGCTAACTCTTAGCCCTGGTCTAAACTCTTTTAGACTAAATCTGAACTCCTTCAGATCATACAATGTCTAAAACGTTACAAACATCTTACCATTTAATAAAAATTATATTAACGATTTTATTAGAAATAATAATTGTATAAATACAATTACTATGTATATATACATTATAGGATGGCACGTAAGCACAAATCCCAACAATAATATCAAAAAAATATTTAGAAATCTTATTTATTGAAATACAATTCTAGAGATAAGCTTATGGTCGAGCATATAGAGATTTGACGATATTGATCTATATCTCTTTTCTACCCGAATATAAATGATAAAGAGATTATACAGATATGTTATAACTTCATTGTTTAGTCTAACACGCCGCTTTGTAAAATCCGTAATGTACGTGTAGGGCATCGTTCACAGACGCATGGAGGAGTTATATATAACAATTCAGGCTTGTACGTAGAGAATCTCACAATATATGGTGAACTCGTTATACTTTAGGGCAACATTATAGATTAAACAGTTCCATCCTAGAAATTGCAACAAACCAAAAATATATATTTCAAAGTCCTTTAGGTTGTGCACTTGTCTAAACATAAATGTTAAGTACATCACGAAATTAGTTGAAAATAGTTATTAACTAATAACATGTTAACAAGTGACATAATTTTGGTTTATGAATTATTTCACCATGAATTCACTTATTAACTATATTAGTAAAATTAAATAAGGTAAAAAATTAATTATTCAAATAATTTTTAAATAATTGAACAAATATTATTTAAATAAATAATAATATTTATTTAGTTGTTTATTATTTTGGTTTAGATGGGAGACATATTCCTAATTAAGTATAATAGCCACTAAATCTTATTTTTTTAGTTTTGGTCACTTAATCAATTTTGGGAGCACTTGTGAAGTGCTTAACACACCTAAAACTGAATTGAATAATTGATTCTCTAAATGAAAAAGAAAACAAGAAACGGAAGAGGGAGAAGTGAGGGTGATATTTTGTTTTAATTCTTTTTGCAAAGTGTTATAAAAGAATGAGAGAGAAAAAGAAAAAAAATTCATCTACTCATTCTCTTCAAAAATTAAAATTTGTTGTTAGAAATAGTTGATAGCTGTCATTCAATCTTTATAATCCCACCAAATTGTTGTGAACTAGAATTGCATAAGGATTCACTTCAAAGTGAGCTCAAAGTTTGGAACAATTCAAAAATTTTGAAATCTTTATCAAAATTCTTCAAATGTATATTTCTATAATTTTAGTTGTTAATGATTTAAGTTATATATATATTAATTATATGCTTAATTTCACTGCAAAATTGTGTATATGATACATGTATTTAGTTTTTTTTAACATGTACACTTAAAACACGTTAACATATACAGCTTAATGACTTTAGGGCTCATCACATTAAAGGATATCTTTCATGAGGTCCACAATAGAAGACTTCCACATTATCATAGTAAGGGCACACGTCTATAGTGGCTTAGGACTAATATCATATAAAGGATATACTTGAAGGGATATACTTGATACTAAGAGATGCCCTCAATATCCACCTTCTCAGTACTCACTTAAGATGTTCTTGGCATCAATTGTATAAGTCCTTAGCCTACCAGAGTAACTTACCCAAGCTGAGTTGATTACTTAAAATTTTGAGGACTTATCAAGAGATGGTTACATCCCTTCAAGATTTTGAATCTCCATATCTTGAGGATCTTGGAGTATCATCCATAAACTTCAGATAAGTTTTACCCCTATAATATTGGAAAAGATCAAAATTAAAAATCTAGAGATATATCGTAATACCTGATAGGACTCAAATTGCTTAATATACAAAAGCCTATAAAAGAAAGAAAAAGTAACTTCAAAAGGGTTTTTTTAGACCAAAAAAACCCTATTTCAGCAACTCAACTATCTCTTTTTTTTTCTCTTTAATTAGTTTTCAACGATCTTTTTCTTTTCTCTAAGATTTCATTTCTAACTTAAGCATTAAAAAGGTATCACTAGAAACAACTTTTAGTGTAGCCTAACCATGTTATGTGGTTGGAGGGGATAACTTTAGAGATCGACATATATCGATGAGGATCAGCTCATTTTAACTTAGGGGGATCAAATTCGTTGTTCCTAAACAAGAAACAAATTTAGCTCGTCGATCGAGAATTTTTCAAACTTCACAATCAACAAAAATAATTAATGATTTTTGTACATACGCTTGTAGCACATGAATGCAGAATTGTTGAATACTACGAGTAAGCACTTATTGGGCGCGTAAGGTGCCTTGCAGCACACTATACGCACATTAGAAAGTTGAACGAATATAATGCACATCCTATAAGCATTGCATAATAGCAAACCCTTGCCACCTATCGACATTTCCTCAATTTTTGACAACTTTTTTCCTTACATTCTACTTGCTTTATACCATTTTTCTCACAATTCTATTAATATAATGTCATTTTTCACACATTTAGCACAACAATCTAGTATTTTGTCATATTATTGCATTATATTTTAAATTTAAATATTTATCAAGTATTAGTCATAATTTTCTTTTATAGTCGATCACCAATCTCATAGTATCACCTATCTTATTTGATTTATTCCAATGTTGTGAGATTTAGAGTGTTTTGTTTGAATTTATCAAATTGCTAGTAAGGATAGAGGACAAATTTGGAGTGTTTTATTTTATTATAAAGAAAACATAAATTAGAGTAATTATGTCAATTTATAAAATTTGATTAGAAAAGATTAAAAATTTCATTTGGCACTAAAAAAAACCTAAAATTTTAGGCTAATTTCAAAAAAAATTCCTCATATTAGGGGAATTGTGTCAATTTGTAAAATTGAGACTTCGGTCAAAACAATCTGGACCAAGTTCAGACCCGCAAAACTCGGGTTATTGGCACCGTTTTATCCCCGCATGGCTAAACAATGAGGGGTGTTCTTAAAGCCGCGGGGATGAAGGCCGGATACGGGTTTTATGAAAACCCGCATCCTGCCCGCCTGCAACCCGCATCACCTTTTTTTTAAAACCTATTTTTGATATTTGAAAATCTGTACTAAACTAAAACAAATTCAAAGTGAAAAAAAAAAGAGAACTCTAATTTTCTGATGCCCCGAACCAGCCCCATTTGTTCTCTCAAACCCTAAGTCGGTCCCCGCCGATTACAGCTTCTCCATTGTCGACGGCTTCGCCTCGCACAACTGTACGTGGCTATTGCTGCCTGTCTTTATTACTGTTGCCAAGCGAATCGACGAGTTTTTAGGTTCGAAACTCGATCGCCTCACTCGAGTCCAGGAGCACGACCGACTAACGTCGACGTCGCCCGCCGAAGGTCACTCACACCGTTACCAGGATCGAATCGCGAGTTTTTAAGTTGATGCTATCGTTTTTGAGTTTGTAATTCGATGGAGGCTGCGACCGGTGTCGCTGCCGCACGCGGTGATTCTCTTCCCATGCCATCGTCACGCAAGCAGTGGCGCGCCGTTTCCGACCATCATTCCATTCGCAACGTCGGTGATGAAGTGGTAAATCCTTTAAACATTGTTAACATTTGGGTCTGTTTGCTTGCCAAGAAAAGGGAGAAATGTGGGTGGTAAATCCTTTAAACATTGTTAACATTTGGTCTGTTTGCTTGCCAAGAAAAGAAAACATTTGGAATTCATACTTCAAATTGAGGGCATTTTGTACTTCGGAAGTAAAATATAAATATTTAAAAGGAAATATTGGTTTCACTGTTTTCTTTTGTAACATACGGAGGATTAGGGTTTCATGGGTTGTGGTGTCTTTATGATAATCTGGTTATACAACTAGAAGTTTGTACATGGGTCGTGACTGAAGTAATGTTGATTTCGAAGCAAGTGGCTGTTCACTTTGGCTTCTTAGATATTTGGAAAATAGAAGTGGAAGTTTAGTGAGATGGTATTTATGTTTTGAAAAACTATTGAGATTACTGTTCTCTAGGGCTCATATACAGAAGTTGTGATTTAGTATCCAAATTGAGATTCTTGCATATGTTGCTTATGATGCAAAGTTCAATTAATGGAACACTAATGCTTGTGGGTACATTTGTTGATTTTTATTTCATAATTTATTGGGAACTTGTCAAATTCAGGAGTTGGAACAATCAAAATTGGGGCAATCAGATGAGAGAACAATATATGAGGTTAGAGCTTTCGCCTTTATTACTTACCTTTTAGTGCACTGATCACACAAAGTGATTTGATGTTTAATCAAGGTGCAGCGAGGAAGGGAGCCAGCTGATGTGGACTTCTGTTCCATCACAATGGATGGGAGTTTAGACAATGACTTATTGCAGCAGCGGCTTCATAGCATTGTTAGACAAAGAGAGGAGCTGCAACATTTGGAGATTGAGCTTAGATCTCAAATGATTGCAAGAACTGAGATTGTGGAAATGCAAAACAACTTTGAAACCCAGATAAAAGAGCGTGCTAATGAAGCTGCCAAGTTGCAGGTTTGAATTTATAATCCGACAAATCTATATCTTATACGGGGAGATGTACACAGTGCAACTTCTGAGAAGGTTTTAATTTATTCTTATAAGTTATGATACTAAGCAATGTGTAATTTTGCATTAATAGTTGTAAATTATCTTCACTGTGAATTGAACTGTTTTTCTTTATCTTGTAAGATTCTTACCAACTTCAAAATTACCTATGGACCCCTTTGAATCTTTGATATTAAATTACCAAAATGGTCAGAAACCATCATCTTAGGTTCTATATTTATTGTAAATTCTTTTCTAAATGTACTAGAAATTGAATTTTAGAAATCTTGTATTTCTTATGGCTCTTGACATAAATGTAGCTTTATTTTTTTGTGCAGGAGCAACTCCTTGAAAGAGAACAGACCATACATGATTTGGAAAGGAAAATGGAAGAGAAAGAAAGAGAGTTGCATGCAATTAAACTAGACAACGAAGCAGTTTGTTTATATGGCCGAGCCTTTACCTCCTTTTCTTTTGTTGAAATTTATGTTAATTAGCATCTCTTCAATTATAATGTAGGCCTGGGCTAAAGAGGATCTTTTCAGGGAACAAAATAAAGAACTGGTAACTTTTAGGTATGTGTATAAAGTGTATATATAAATTTAAGCATTTTCCTTTTCTAGACTTTGGTATACCTTTGTCTTAGCTTTAGGTTGTAGATAACTGACCAAAAGTTTCTTAAGGAATTTCTTTCATTACTTGCATGTTTGGATCAGTGGCTGTTTCTTGATATACTACATTGTGAAGCTTGATTTGGACCCTGGAAACAAATTTAATTGTTTGTCCTTTTGTAGAAGAGAGCGTGATCATTCTGAAGCCGAAAGAGCCCAGCACATAAAACAAATACATGATCTTCAAGAACATATTCAAGAAAAAGAAAGACAACTTATTGAATTGCAGGAACAGGTCTGTGCATTTGTTTTTGGCTATTAACTTTAATATTTTAACTTCCAGAAATACTCAATCTACGACAAAAATAAATAAAATAAATAAATAACACGTCCAAAACATTTCCAATATGGTATCAATGTAACTGTATTTACATACTGTTTGCAGTCTCAGTATTTGCTTGAACTTTTCTTATACCTGTGTGGCTTAAGAGTTGCATTGCCTAACAGTAACCTTATTTCCAGCATAGGGTTGCTCAAGAAACTATTATGTACAAGGATGAACAATTGAGGGAGGCACAAGCTTGGGTTGCACGTGTTCAATTGCAGTCAACTACAAATCAGTCATTACAGGTGGAATTGCGAGAATGCACCGAGCAATTTAACCACCTCTGGCTGGGGTGTCAAAGACAGGTTGATTATCTTTGGATTACTTTGTTATTTTCAGTTTTTGTTATTTATGTCTTTGTCTTTTTTTAAATTTTGTTTTAGAATGTATCCATGTTTCACAAAAATTCTATACTGGGATTTTAGAATTTATGATTAACTTGGATGTTAATTCTCTTTACTTCTTTCATGGATGTTTACCATTTGCTCAATTTAGATTGACTTGTTTTCTTGATTGTAAATGTTAGTTTGCCGAGATGGAGAGACTTCATTTGCATACAATACAACAACTTCAACATGAACTGGCTGATGCAAGAGAAAGGAGTTCACATATATCCCAAAAGAATTCGAAGGATGCATCTCAGTTTCGTGATAACAATGGAAACCAACTAGACGCGAATGGAGGTGCTTTGCGTGCTAATACTGGCATCCTCCCAAATGGAAATTCAGATAATGCTGAATCTTTTATTTCATCTGGCAATGCCTCAATGCAGGTAGGTTTGCTTATTGCGGTTGTCACCTTTCACTACTCATTCTTGTTTCATAGCAAGTGCTCTAGTGGTAATTGCATGTTATTCCACATTCAGATAAAACCTTTTAGGATGGACATGGTTGGCGAACAACCTTTCTTCATACAGTTTCTTAGTTGATTTGCCAATCAACTATACATGGTGTCATGCCTCAATCTTCTTGTGTACACCATCTACTACATCACCTGATTGAAGAAATCTGCTTTCTTACAATTGGTTCTTTATGTACATATGTTTATTAAAAACTACCAACTTTCAGTTGTGTAAAGGTGTGTGGGTTTGACTAGAAATTTAAAAAAGAGATGATAGCTGGAGGAGTAGTCGTTGTTGCAACTGCTTAATGAAAAAATGCTGAAGAGTTAATAGAACAAGAAATAGGCATAAAGACACTTAGCATATGAAATTTGTTGATTGTTGATTTCAAAGCAAACTGAATCTCATGACCCTTGAATTGCAGATATCGTTGTCTGTTTGGTGTGTTGGTTCAGGATATTCTTTCTGAGCCACCATAGTGAAGGTGACAGTTTGGTTAATCAGTTTTTTGGATAGTTTTATTCTCTATTCATTATCAAGAAAGTGTATAAACCAAATTTATTGTATCTTTCAATAATTTCTTCATAATTATTGGAAAGTGTTCCATTTTGTATATATTAATACACGTGTGTACTCTTTTTTAAGTGGTGGACTAGTGGGAACAAAATTCTAGACTCGTAATCTAGATTCTATTTTGATGCTAGTCTATACCTTAGAAAGTAGTGAAGGAACATTAAGCAAGGAAAATAAGGGAGATATTGGTTGTTCATGAATGTTGAACCTTGAAGGAAGATAGAGCTATTGATATTGATGTCAACAAGGAACAATCATGGAAAGTAACATAACACTTTTGACAGCATAAGGTCCATAAAGGTCACATACACATAATCTACATTCCTGTGTTTACATTATTCAACTTTTAGACAAAACGGCATATGATATATAATTTCAGAAAATTTCTTTTGTTTTGTAATGGTTGATTGAGACCTAATTATGTGAGTATTCCCGTTCTTGGAATAAGTTTGATTACTTGTATTTTGGTAGTATAAGATTTATGTATATAACCATTTGTTTTCTAGAAGGGAAGTAGAGGGTTTGATCAAATAGAGGATAGAGGGGATGACATTTTCCTCTTCCCTTTTTAATTGGAGAAGAATATTGAAAGTAAATAGGAAGCATAAACCATTCTCCAAATCCATGAAACTCATTCTTACATAAATGGGTTAATGAGCGATGGAAACAATAAGGCCTATTTGGGTATAGAAAATTGTCTTGTAATATCTTTAGCTATTATGTGAATAAAAAATATAAATATGTTATATTTAACTTTAATGTATAAGATTGTACTGGTCAAATCTATACACTGGTTCTTCCTTTCACTTCTCAAGCCATACAAAATGGTTGAACGCAATAACTCTCTTCATTTTATCTGTCCAATTTAATCAACCAAATGACCAGTGGGGAGAACGATCCTCTCTTTTTTTTTCCCTTTTCCTTCCTACCTACCCTTTTTCTTCCTACCAAGATGTTTTAGATTGAATACATAATTGTGATTCTAATTCTTCAGTTGTTTTATCACTAGACGGGCTGTCTTCCTGGTGTTCCAATTGCTCCTTCATCCTTGCTGGGATTGCCTCCCTACCTTCCGCCGGGACAAGTGCCTGCTCTTCATTCATTCATCATGCATCAACATGGGGTTCCCCATTCTCTGCAGTCACAGGTTCCTCAATCGCATGTTGGCCATTTTCACTCAATTCCAACTATGTCATCTCTCCAAAAGTGGCAGAACCAACAGGTATTATCGGATAAAAGCATCTTTTTTCCCCTTGATTATTGGATATTGCTTGTGTGATGTCTTAAGTTCTCTTTTCTTCAGGCTGTGTCAGAGGGTTCCCAGCTTTTAGCATCAAATCAGCATCAAACATCCCAAACTGACGAAAACCATACAAGGTCAGATGCCAAGTATGAATGTGATATGTCTGTTAATGGGCAAGCTCTTCATTCTAGTTATCTGGGTGTTCATATCAGCCAAGGGATGGAGCCAGAGTCTCTGATCTCATTGTCAACTGCAGAAGCACAGGTTCATTATCCTGAAGATAATTTTTGTTCACAATCTTCACATCTTTGGTTTATGATCCAATGCTGACAGGAGCCAACATAATGCTTTTTCAACAGGTTCTCGAGTCAATTCATAGAAGCTACCTGGTTGCCCCCCAACCTGAGCAGAATTTACAACAGATTTCGTCCCAGTTTCATGATGCCTTAAGATTGAATACCCTTGAACATACAAGTGAATCCAAGGTTTGGTTTTATTTGTGTTTACTTGACTTGTGTTACATGGCCACTTTGGTACAGGGATATGATTATTTTGAAATTGAACTGGTCCTTGGAGCAGAATGATATGAACTTGACTAATCATGGACTTCAAGGAGAAGTTGTAAAAGCTGAACAGCCAAGTTCTGCTAACACTACATCTCTATCAGATACATCAATCAATTCACTTAATCTCGGTGAAACAGTGGCCAACAATGTTAGAGGTGCAGCTTTACCTGAAGCTTTGATCTCACTTGGGCAGATGAATACATCAATAGCAGGAAAGGCTTCTGAGACTGCTATCCTTGATGAAAGATCCTTGTTGGCTTGCATAGTTCGCACAATTCCAGCTGGTGGTAGAATTCAGATAAGTTCAACGGTGAGTTTTCAAAAGATAAATTGCAGGCCTCGAGTAGCTTGGCATTTTGACCTGCCAAAATTGGGTTTTGGCTTATCATCTTCTTATTTGTGATAAGTACAGTTGCGAAATAGGCTTGGAAAAATGCTTGCGCCTTTACATTGGCATGATTACAAGAAGCAATATGGCATGCTTGATGACTTTGTGGCCAGTCACCCAGAGGTGAGTTTCTTGGAAGGCCATTTTATGTGTTTTCTTGTTATAATGTGTATCATATGGTCTTAAAACCCCATATTATTTATTTCAGTTATTTGTGATTGAGGGTGAGTACATCCAGCTTCGAGAAGGAGCACAAGAAATGATAGCAGCTACAGCAGCTGTTGCCAAAGTTGCCGCAGCAGCCGCAGCATCTTCTCCTTGCTCTTCATTTTTGCCTTCTGTGGCTGTTACTCCAATGGCACAATCTCGATTGAAAAAGGTTCCATCACTAGATTCAAACTTGATCCCAAATCAGCATCTTAATGGAGTTGGTTTTGGTATGGCTGGAGGTCTTTCAAAAATAAAGATTTTAAGCAAATCTAGAGAACCATTTGAACTAAATGGAGCAAATTTTGAGAGATCAAGTGTGATAAATACTCAAAGCAAGGGCTCAACGCAAGGAAGGCCCAATTCAAATTTTGTTGGGAAGCAGCAGGGCAGGTTTGCTTGAATTGTTTAAAAGGCTACAGCCATAATATCTTTGAGTGGCTTGTATCTATGATTAAGTGAAAAGCTTATTGAGCTTTACATGTGGTTTGGCAGGGCAACTGGTGCTGAGCTAAATTCCCACAGATAGTAAGTATGATTACAAGATTTACGAAATTTGGCTCATAGTTTTATTTTCAATTATATGCATCTGGGTGATGCTTTCCATGCTCAAGGTTAAATTGTTGCTGGCATTTGTATCTGGAAAGAACCTGATTATGATTTATTAAAAAAAGGAAAAAGAAAAAACTTTTTTTGACTTTCAATATTACTACTTGGTTAATTAAATGTAAAGAGGTGTAGTGTACTATTTCTATGTGGGATTTCATTTTTAATTGGTTTCACTGACTAGGATTTGAGAAAACAACACAAATATGCTGATGCCATGCATCTCAAGAGTCTTATCAGATTGTAGCCCAATCTTTCTGCAGCTCTAGGTGGTAATTGTCTCTACAATTGTGTGTTTCATCTTGATCCTTCATAACTTATCAAAATGTTGTATCTATAAGCTGTTGACCTTTCCATTTTGAGCATTTATCATGTATCATTGTTTCCTTGTTATTTCTTTTGGAACTGTGTGCAAATTGTCCCTTGCATGATTCATCAACTGCATAAGTCTGATGACCTTGTTTTTTGCTTCTAGATCTGCCGCTAGTCTACTATTTTGGTTCCTCACTACACTAATTGGCCATGACTATTTATTACCTGGCACATGAAAAACTGAGTTCTAATGCCAATTGATAGATGACATTGATTATGCGGATGGAATGGTGTTTACATGGATCTTATTTGGATCCTTTTATCAAGAATGGAGCATTGCTGGCTGCTGATAGCTGATTTTTATGTGGGATCTAAAGTTTGGATTTTTTTTATTGCAATTTTGTTATTTTGGAGCTATGAGCATTGTTTTATCCCCTTTTGGAGTGACTTGGAATATTTACTGGCTCATGTGAGTCACAATATTATTATGGGTAGACTTGACTGTTTCCGGTCACATTAGCATCTTTTCCTGTGGAAATATTCTTTAGTGATATAGCACTGCTGGTTAACATTTGCAATTATTTGCTGAATGCATATACTTTTGCAGTAGGAAGTAGTGCAATTCTCTCATTTAAACTAAATCTAAGAGTAATGCTAGGCTTCCCAAATTAATATTCAAAAATTGGAATCTCAAATAATGTGTCAAGCAGTTATCAGGTGATGAAATGGTACAACTTTCAAAAGTACCCGTTATACAATTTCATCATCCAATGATTAATTTTTACATCATTTAAGATTTTATTTTTAATATTAATTTGGGAAGCTTAGCATTATTCCTAAATCTAAGCCAAGCAGTGAAAGATATGAACATAATAAGTTTCAAACCTTGGTTCCTTTTTGAGATGCTTTGAATACTTTATTGAATGCTAAAAGGGCCCTCGGCTTTCTGCTTTTAGTAGTTCTTTTACTTTTTTGTTTTTCTTGTTTTGTTGGTTTTTTTTCTTTCTTTGTTATTTTTTGGTACTAGGCCATCTTAGTTTTTGGTCGGTTGGCGTCCTTTTTGTGCTTGTCTAATGAGTCATAGTTTTGTTGAGATTTCTCAGCCATTACCAAGTCTCCTTAGCCTTGGCCATTGTGGGAGTTTGTTTGGTCGCCCTTAGCCTTCTTTTACTTGTCAGGTCGTTGTCCTCCATCACTTCCCCCAACCACCTAGCTATTTGTAGAGCTTCCCTTGATTCGTGTCAAGTCGTTAGTCCAATTTTATTGTTCTTGGTTTTGGTCGTTTAAGTTTCGACACTTTTGGCTGTCATTGGAAAATCATCACCGACGTTGCAAAACAAGGTTTGATGTTTTACATTTTTTTGTTTTGGATTTGGTTGGTTGACAAGGCTTTCTATTAGACTCTGTTAGAAGATCTCAAATCTTTTCTACCACTTGTTCCAATCCCACTGTTGAGGCTGACCACTGTAGGGGAGTAATTGTTATCAACTGAGCTAGTCAAGCTCATTGGCAGTCGCTCCTATGATCATGGATTTAGGTTTTATACAAGGTTAGCTTAAGGGTAGTTTTGTAATATGTGATTTGCTTTTAAGTTGTGTGTTGTTTGTAATAACTTTTAAAAGTGAGGAAGTTTTGTGTCCTGTGTGAGGCTTTTGTACTTTTCCTTTTACGTGAAAGTGGTTTTTCCTTTATGGGAGGTAGTTAATTCTCTCCACAAGATGATAGGTCTTCCCCGACTTTGATAAAAGTAGTAAAATTCATCTGTAGATAATTTCTAGTTTTGTTATTGTTGTTTTCCTCTATAGAGAAAGCTTTAAGTTTGAGCTTGTGTTGTCTTGGTAATTTTCTACTTCAGAGTAATAGACCGTCTAATATGTTAATTTTATTAATGATATTAAAAATTGTTTTAAAAAAAAAATTCTCGTTTGATTGCATTGCGATCCAATATCTAAACAAAAGTTGATTAGATTTATTAAAGGGATAAGGATACTATTACCCTTTGAATTTGGTTTATGTGAAAGAACAGAGAGTATAAAATTTTTTGTGTATTGATAATGAAAAAGATATGATATTATATAGGTAAAATTAGCATTCTTAATTGAAAAATCAATTAATTCTAATTGTAAAGTTATCAATTTATTTTTTATTTTATGATATCAATTATAAATATACATAGAATATTATATATATTTCAACACACCTCTTTAAGCTGGAGCATATAAGTCATATTTGTTAAGTTTGTTACAAATAAAATCAATTCGAGAACTCTGATTTAATAAGAATGTCTATTAGTTGGTTATTTGAGCAAATATGATTTGTGAAAATACAATTAGATAAAATTTTCTTTTGAATAAAGTGATAATTAATCTCTATATACTAAGTCTTTTCATGAAATACTGAGTTAGATGAAATGTGATTTGCAGCTTGATTATTATAAAGTAATTTCATTTGTGATATGTTTGTAAATTTTAATTCTTTGATCAACTGTTTCAGCTATATAAGCTCACATGTTGCTAAGGTCAAGGCACGATATTCTACTTTTGTGGTTGACCTAGCAACAACTTTTTGTTTTTTGCTTTTTCATGATACAAGGTTTCCTCCAACAAATATATAATACTCAGTAGTAGAACGTCTGTCTAATGGAGAACCTGCCCAATCAGCATTTGAGTATCCAATTATTTGTGTATGACCTTTATTCTTATATAGCAAACTTTTTTCTGGTACTCTTTTGATATATCGTAAGATTTGAATAATTGCATCACAATGACTATCATATGAAGATTGTAAAAAATGACTGATAACACTGACCGAAAAGAAAATATCAAGCTGTATAATGGTGAGATAATTAAGCTTACCAACTAGTTTTTGATATCTTTAAGGGTCTACAAGAGGCTCCCCCTGTTCAAGTAGAAATTTAGTATTAAAATCCATAGGAAAGTCTACGGGTTGGCAATCCAACATCCCTGTTTCTTCCAAAATATCCAAAGCATATTTTCTCTGGGAGATAACAATCCCAGAGTTTGACTAAGCAACCTTTATACAAAAAAAGTATCTGAACAATCCTAAATCTTTAATCTAAAAATAATTGAATAAATGATTTTTAAAATTTTTAATATCATTCTGATTACTTCTTGTAATGACAATATCGTCAACGTAGACTACCAGATATATGCTCTGTCCTTGTGTTGTATGCTTATAGAAAACAGAGTGATGTGACTCACTTCGAATCATGCCAAACTCTTGGATAATAGTACTGAACGACCAAACCATATAAGGAGCGACGAAGTTTACATATCAAGCCAGACTACCCCTAAGCAACAAAGTCAGATGGTTGCTCCTTATAGATTTCTTCTTGAAATTTACCATGAAAAAGTACATTTTTGATGTCGAGTTAATGTAAAGGTTATTGGTGAATAGCAACCATAGATAAGAACAACCGAACAGATGACATTTTAGCCAATAGTGAGAAAGTCTCATAATAATCCAGGCCATAAGTCTGAGTGTACCCTTTAACAATCAACATTGCTTTCAATCGATCAACTTGACCATTAGGTCCAATTTTGACAGTATAAACCCATCGAAAATCAAAGGTGGAGTGGCCAGGGGGCAACTTGACTAATTCCTATGTACCATTATTATCCAAAGTAGTTATTTCCTCAACCATTACTTGACATTACCCAGGATGTAAAAGAGCATCACAGATAGTAGTAAGGACAAAGACAGAAGATAAAATAGACACAAAGACATAGTATGGTGAAGATAATCCATGATAACTAAGAAAGTTGTATATAGGATGAGAATTGTGAGTGGAGTATATATCTTTACGAACAACAATTGAAAATTGATCGACAGGTGACAGGACCTCAGTAGGAGAGGAATCCGGAGCAGGAAGTGAGTCAACAAGAACCTCAAGAGCGGTATCACTGTTAGTACCTGCAAGATTAAAAGGAATAAGACTATCACAAGCCGGAGATAAAGAATTTTTTGTGGGAGGATCATACTGTGGGACAGAGACGGGTTCAATGTTTGACTCAGGAGGAGGAATATTATGAATAATATAAGGAACTGAAAAAGCCTCTGTAATGAACGTATTTTCTGAAGCAGATGAAGAAAAGAAAGGGGAAGACTAAAAAAAATTGACATCAGCAGAAAGGAAATGACGTCTGTTGTAAAGAGAATAACAATTATATTTTTTCTGAAGACGTGAGTAGCCAAAAAAAATATATTTGATGGATCGAGTGAATAATTTGTCTTAACTAAGAGAGAAGACATGAACAAAAATATATGTAGCCAAAGAAATGTGGCGAAAGAGAAAACAATGGTTGTCCAAGATACAGAACAAAAGGAGGGACCTGATGTTGTAATACGGAGGAGGGCATTCGATTTATCAAAAAGCAAGCAGTAAGAACAGCATCAGCCTAAAAACTGAGAGGAACATTATTATGTATAAGTAAAGTGCGGGCAGTTTCAATGAGATATCTATTTTTACGCTCTGCAACTCCATTTTGTTGTGGAGTATAGACACAAGAAGACTGATATAAGATGCCCTGAGAAGACATAAATTTAGTAAAATGAGCAAAAAAAATATTCACGTGCATTATCACTACGTAATATACGAATAGTAATAGAGAATTATGTCATAATTTCAACATAGAAAGATTCAAATATATAAAATAATTCAAAGCGATCTTTCATTAAAAATAACCAAGTGCAACGTGAATAATCATCAATAAACGTAACAAAATATTTAAAACTTAAAACAAATGAAACTCGACTAGGACCCTAGACATCGGAATGAATTAGTTAAAAATGGGATGCAGCCTATTATTGACACGTTTTGAAAACGATCCACGAGAGTATTTTTTAAGCTGACAAGACTTACAATTAAGAGATGATAAATTAAAAAAACCTGGAATCATTTTTTGAAACTTTAGCAGATTTGGATGTTCCAGTCGATTTTGAAGAAGGGCTGGTCATTCAGTGACAATGCATGCAACAGATGGTTGAGGAATACTCAGATGATAGAGCCCTTGTGACTCACGACCTGTGCTAATCATCTCTCTCATACTGCAATCCTGTATAAGAACAGAGTCATTAACAAAAGTGATTGCACTGTTTAAATAGCAAGTGAGTTTATTGACAGAGATAAGATTAAAAGGACAATGTGGTATATAAAAAATAGATTCTAAAAGTAAGGAAGGAAGAGGTTGTGCTCAACCAACCGCTTGAGCAGTATTGTCGACCTATTAGCTAAGGTGATAGATGGCAATGACTTAGGTGTAGAAGTATGAAAAAGTAATTGAAGGTTACCAGAAATGTGGCCAAAGGCACTAGAATTAAAGACCCATGGTCCTAAAGAGGACTGAGTATGACAAACGACCGAATTACCAGTATGTGCAACGAAAGTAATGGAAGAGATAAACTGCTTCACCGCTTGGTATTTAAGATATTTCTCATAGTCGGCACCAGTGAGAGTCACGGATAAAGGTTGCTTGTCTGTGTTAGAGCTTTTAATAATCATATTGGCTTACAAATCGGAGGAGGAAAGAGAAAAATAACTGACAACCAGGAGCAGCTTTCTAGCAATAATGGCGGTTTTTCAGCAATGGCCACAGCGGCGGCAGTCGGTGAGCGATGGGGATGGCCAGGTTTTGCTCGCCGGCATCGTCTGAAGACAATGGCATCGACGGTGAGAACTCACCCGCGCCAAAAAGAGGTAGATCGGTGGTTGAAGTTTGCCTAATAACCGAGCTGTTACTGGCGTGTGGAGGCATGTTCGACGGTCAGTGAGGGTTAGATTGCTGCAGACTTAGTCGCCGGTGCCTTCTGAGGTCAGTGTGGGTGGCCAGAGAATGGTACGGTCGCCGGAGAGTGCTACTGTTACCAGCACATAGAGGTGCTTCTGGTGATGCTCCGACGATGATTCTTAGGTCTTGCCAACGAGATCCTTCTGAGGGCACATTCATCGGAAAAAAAGAGCACGGTGGCTGAAAAATA
The DNA here is from genome assembly GCA_946807835.1 of Ailanthus altissimus. Lineage (NCBI taxonomy): Eukaryota > Viridiplantae > Streptophyta > Magnoliopsida > Sapindales > Simaroubaceae > Ailanthus > Ailanthus altissimus. Next base: position 31,278 of record OX327699.1, read on the forward strand.
AACAAGAAGTGCTGCCGAAAGAAAACAATTCAAAAGTTAAGTGTTGACTCTGATAGCATGTGAAAAAATAAAAAGTAGAAGAATTCTTGTGTATTAATAATGAAAAAAATACAATATTATATAGGTAAAACTAGCATTCTTAATTGGAATGTCAATTAATCCTAATTGTAAAATTATCAATCTATTTCTTATTCTATGATATCAACTATAAATATACACAGAATATCATATACATTTCAATAGTCTAATTTTTAACTATCTTAGTTGTTTTAAAATTTTTAATTTTATTTCAATTCGTCAGTATCTTACCATTTAAGTTAATAGAAAATATATTTTTTTATATAATAATATTTTTACTCTTATTAAAATTCAAGTGGCATAATTTTAATAGGACAGTACAAAAAAAAATTTAAAATTTTATATACATGACATGATCTGATAGGTTTAAGTTTATAGTATTTATTTTAAAAAAGAATAAGTGACATTTGGACTTTTATATTATAGTAAAAATGATAGTTTATTCAAATTATTTTTAAAATTATTCATTTTCATTCTTTTTTTATAATTTTTTCAGTTAAATTTGACGAAATTATTATTATTTTTTTATTTTTTTTATTACCAATTAATATTATTGATAACTTTTACTTTTATTCAATTTTTTAAAAAATAGATAATTTTATTAAATTTAATATAAAAAAATTATACAAAATAAATGAAATGGATCATTTTAAAAATAAGGTGAGTAAACTCACTTTTATTATAACATAGAGATTCAAATACCCTTTTATCTTAGAAAATTAAATTTATAATAAATTAAATAAAAAAAATAAACTCGACATTTCATCAATCTTCATTTTCCATTCTAATCTTCCCCTATTAATTCTTTCCCTTCACTCTCTTTCTTAAATCAACTTTTCATCTCTTCTTTTTCTTTTTCCCTGTCCTTTTTCTTCAAGTTTTTATCCAAAAAAAATAAACTAGTTTTTATAAAATTAGGTATTGAGAAGTGGAAAGATGAGTGTGGCCTATATTTGGGTGCTGGGAACGTGGAAGGAAAGTGATGGTAAATGCAAGCGGAAGGTGGGTGAAGTTGATAGATATTTTTAGGGTGGGCATTGTTCAGTTTAATTTTTTTCATAAAAAAAATTGAATTTTGATTAAATTAATTTTTCAGAGGGTGGGTGAAGTTGATAGATATTTTTAGGGTGGGCATTGTTCAGTTTAATTTTTTTTATAAAAAAAATTGAATTTTGATTGAATTAATTTTTTTCAATTTAGTTTGATTCGATTTTTTAAATTTTTTATTTTAAATTATGAAATTTTTTAATTTATTTGTCCAAATAATTTAATAATTTATTTTAAATTATTTTTTATTTTTTATTATACCTTACAAGTCACTAAATTTGTTCTTATAAATTATATAAGTATTTAAAAATTAAATTAATTAAATTAATATATATTATACGTTATATATTATACAATAAAAAAATTCATTACATATTACATAAATTAGTAAATTTGTTCTCATATATTATATAATTCTTTAAAATTTTAGGCTATTATTTTAATTTTTTATTTTATCTTAAATTGTAGGCTTTTTTAATTTATTTATCTAAATAATTTAGTAAATTATTTTTTGATCTAATTTTTGGATCTATTTCATATTAACATAATTACAATTTATTTAATTTGAGATAAATTTAAATTTTTTATTAAATAATTAAAAAAATCGGTTTTTCGGTTCAATTATTTTTTAAGAAAAATAGAACCGGACCGGTTAATGTTTTTTTAAAAAAACTAAATTAATTTTCGGTTAAAAAAAATTAGCCGAACTGATCGATTCAGTTTGATTTTTCGATTACTAATATTTTTGGCCCACCCTTAAATATTATAATCAAGCTTACAAGTTGCAAACCCATGCCCACTATCAGATCTGTATATCCGAACTTATGTACAACATTTAAAAAATATTCAATTGAGTGAAATTTTAGTTTATCAATTTTAATTCAACATAAGAGATTTGTAGACGGGGAAGATCATGAGGAGCATAGAAGCTAAATTTGAATCAATTGGTTTGATTGAAGAAGCCATATATATTTGTAATTCGTTTTAATTTTTTATTCTATTTGGATTCTTTTACTCTTCCACTTTTTGTTCTCTCTTTATTCTGATTGACTTTGCACCAAAGGAGTAAGCTTTCTTCAGTTTATGAGATTCTGAGTTAGATTTTTATTGGAGATGTTTGTTGTTAAAGGATGGTAGTATTGATTTGTCAAAGAAGAGAAGTGGAGGCTGAGAAAGGAAGTTTTGAATTTGATTTGTTGGATTGAACTTAACTGAAATTAATAATGCTTTGGTCTTTGTTTTAAAATAATATATTTCTTAAAAGTAAACATTAAATTTTTTTAAAATAAATATTCAAATTAATGTTATCATAGTTTACTACATGTCTTTTTTTTTAATTAATAACCAAATTGTTATTGGTATGGTATGTGAACATGATATATTACGTGTTAGTTTGCATTTTATTTTATTAATTTATTTTATATTTTTGTGATAAGTTTTAATTTTGTTCTTTTATAATCAAAATAAATGACAGGAGATTAATTGGTTAGGATAAAATTAAAAATTTTAAAATAATTAAAATAAAATTACAAATTTAACTAAAATTAAAAGATAAAAATATCTTTATTCCTTATGATATTAATATGCAGCACTCATTTAAGAAGGCATTCTAAAATGTGGATATTATATCATAATTTACATGAGAGACATAATAAGTGGTGAAATTACTTAAAAAAAGTGTAAATTATTTTTTTATAAATTATATTTTATTTTTGGGTAAGTTATCAACTTACTTAAGATTGAATGCTTACAATTTACACTATTTTACACTTATAATTTTATTTTTTTGTAATAGTTCTGTGAAAAACAAACTTACATAAAAGAAGACACGATGATGTTGCTATGAACTAATGTTTAAATATCTTGAATATTGTTGGTTGGGTTTGTGAAACTATGTTGATATAGAAGAACATCAATGAATAGATAAGTTGTAGTTAAATACTATTTATTGTAAATAAAGTACTATTTATAAATATAATTTCCTTATGAGTAATTATATTTAATACATTAATTTAGTATTTTAGCAATAGAAATTTGTATTACTTAATTAAAGGTTACTTAACAACAAATATAAATACATATTATATGTACTCGTACATGAAAAATAATTAAAAGTCATTCAAAGATACAGAGTATAAAAGTTGGTTTCTACTATAAAACTGTGATAAACTTAATTATAGCCATTCAAAATTATAGATTATTAACATAAACTATCATAATTTAATTATGCCACATCATCTGCCTTGATTTGTCACGTCGTCATGCGTCTAACTTTCAATGTCATATACCATGATTGTGATAGAATTTTAATTATACTACGTCATTTGCCATGGTTTTCCGTGTAATGCATCTAACTTTTCATATGGCAAGGGCCAAACTTAATAACTATCTAGTATTCTAACTCAACTTCTCTTGTCACTTTAGCTTCCACACAGAATTTTTTTGACATTGTTACAATTATATGATAATTGTAGTTTGTCACACATATATGATAATTGTATTCTGTCACAAACCATTCTTTATGACAAAATGTTTATGTCATTAAAACTTGTTTTCTAATAGTATACACATATATAATAAAATCAACAAATTGTCAAAGAAGAAATGTCTTTTATTGCATTTTGTTCTGAAAATTACATGCTTTTTTTTTTTATCGTAGACATCATTTAATTTCATAAAACATTAATTTTTTGAGACATTTTTTTAGTTCCATTAATAAAAGAGATATTGATAAATAATTCAAAAATAAAAAGACTATTTTTGAAAGAAAATTATAATGACACATAGATCGCTCGAAAGAAGCCACTTAGCCATTGAAAATTGTATTAAGTTGCTTAGTTTAAATGAGAACTCTGTAATTGAACTTAGCAAGGGTCTAAGCTTATCAGTACATAGTATTTGAGTTATAGGGAGACTAAAAAAGGCCCACCTGAAGATCTATATTATCATTGAGTAAAAAATTTAAAGGACACGTCAATAGGACTAAGTCAATATTCACGTCATCGTTGAATCCTATTATCAAAGGACACATCAGCATGATTATATCAGTTTCTACATCATTATTAATCTCGCAGTAGCTCGTGAAGTAAGCCTCACTACTAGATTGCTATAGGGAAGACAAGGCCCCAGAGGGTTTTAATCTTGGAGTTATTGTTGTATCGTTATATCAGTATGTCTAGCTCTACTATTTTATAGATAGAGAGATAAGATTTGTCTAGAGTTAGATGAGATCTGCACTAGTTAGAGCTCATGTGTCAACAATAAAGGTCACATGCTGTCTATTGTCCTCTAAAGGTGACTATTCTATAAAGGACCCAATAATAGAGCATTTGCACTCAAGGAGCTTAATTACAAAATACCCTTAATTGAGTAAGATATTCCTTAGTATAAAAGAAATATTCTCACACATTTTCACCTAAGTATATCACTTATCCTTAAATATATTTATATTTTTCGATACATTAAAATGCCTTCATAGGCCTAATAAACTTATGCTAACCTTCATTATATAAGCATTACTTTATCTAAGGAGGTGATGGATTCTCCATTCTACTTTTCCATATCCATATCCATCTCATTCTCTTCTCTTTTAAAGCTTTATTCCTTTTTATTTTTATATTAAGGTTTACCTTACAACCCTCTTAATAACCTTCAATCATTTGATAAATGTCAAGATGCATCCTTTATCATTACTAAAAAAACCTTTATCAAAATATATAAAAATGAACTTCCATAAATTTAAAAGGCAAAGAATATATAAGATCTTAGCCTATGAACGTGGTCATTTTAATTGTAATCTATATCTTGTAATCTCTTTCCTATAGTAACCATGAATGTAAGCCTTTAGGCCGAACCAAATAAATTTGTGTTAATCTTCTTTATTTTTTATTTTCTTATTAAATGCTTGCTAGATTGTGCTTAATATATAAACTATGAGATTGACCCAAATATACACCTAATCCGAATCTTAACCCTTTTTTTACTAAGTTAATAATGTCAAAAACTAACTTTCTCTGCACTAATATTGAGTATTAAGTTCAGATCTAATGAGAATTTTTTATTCCAGTTGTGTTATAATCACTTCTTGATGACCCTTGACCTCAGTTTTGATTTGGTCATATCTTGACCATCCTGTGAAATCTAGATTACCTTATCCTCTAAAATATATTTTAAGCTCTTCTTTGGTTAATTTTACATCTCTTAAACACCCCTTCTGAAAATAAACATGATCTCATCAATTCTCTCTAACTTTGTTAAGCCAAGCTATCTCCGTTAAGCAATCTCTATTTGCCTAAGCTCTAATAACCTTTATAGAGCAATTACTTTCCTCATTAAAATAAATCCTCACTCGTTTTTGCTCAAAATATAGTTGGTTCTTACTTACTAAATTTAGGTACAGACAGATATATAAAACTTTAAAGACATTTTTCATATTATCTCAATTGCGATCCCACAATGTAATTGGGATTATACACAGAAAGAGACCATAATATAGCCAATATTAGTCTCATATAAATATAAATGAACTTATAGAAAGAACACAATAATAATTTAGTGAATAACATATAGAAAATTTGAAAATATATACAAAAATGATACTAATTTCCATTTTCTTCATTATAAACCTATAAATGCAATTCCTTGCCTACAAAATGTCACAAACTAACTACATGTTCATTATCATTTAAAAAAATTCAACATGAAAATAAAATAAATCATATTAACTGAAAAATATAATCTTAAAGGAGAGTGATGGAGAAGAATGTAAGTGAGAATGAAACTAATTGAAACCTAGCTAGCTAAAATCAAACAAGATGACAATTTCTAAAACAATCACAAGTCAACACACCATCTTTGTATGTTAGGGCATATGAGAGGTGAGAATTCTTGGAAGACTAGCATAATAGCTTAAAGTCTGAGAAGGCTTAAACTGTGGTGGGAAATGTCCCTCACATAAAAATTCATCTACAGAAAGAGCTCAAGGTCGGGGTAGACATTAGTGAGAGAGAAATGTGAAAGTTAAAGTTTCCAAAGCTTGCTCAAACCATGTATAGAATGTCGAGTTACCTTTACGCTCTACTTACAATAATGAGATCAATATTAAAATTGGCTCTTTTAGCCTCAAAGTCCTTAATAAATTTCCTTCTAAACTTTGGGGCCTAAAAGCAATTTATCTTGACGAATGTAAGATTGTAGTAGGAAAAGATGTCATGCTAATAGAGAAAGTAAGAAGATGCATTTGCAATGGAGAAAGACACCATTTATAGCATTTGAAAGACATTGGGATAGATTTGTAATAAGATAAGATAGTGACGTCTAAGAACTCTAAAATCATAAAAGGAATAGGAAGTCGAAAACACTTTAAGTGTTGATGGAATAAGGGAATCTCACCATGTTCCACTGTAAAACATTCATGGAAGGACCTAATGTTGACGTCCTTAAGAACCCTGAAAGTCACTTTCAGATCCTTTATAGATACGTTATCTAAACATTACGTCATTAGCATTTAAAAATAAGCGATGTCCTTGGACAAGTACGAAAAAGAGAATGAAGTATGAAAGTAGTGACCTAAAACAGAACACGTGGCATTGGGAGATCAATATGAAAGCGATGAAGAACAACCTTAAAGGCACTAGGCGTATGGTCACGATCCCTTACTTTTCAAGGGGTATTTGTTGGGCCTGAATCAAGCACCCATCTAAGGCTTAGCAAAGAAAGGAAGCTCAAGTGCAAAGATTTCAAATGGATTGTGTCACAAGAAAATCGCTCCCTTAAATAAAATGTTCCCAAAATAAGAATGGCCATATCCTACCATGACCATAACAAACCTTTGGAAAAACGTGCTTGATCAAAGGGCAAGAAAGCAAGCATGCTAATCTAGCAGTAAGCTACAGAGGTCTGTTGTCATGCCCCAGACCCAAAAGATCTGACACATGACATAATTTACACTCATTCAATAATGTGCACTCATAATTAATATTGCATAAAATTTCAAACTTAAATTCAACATAGGAATCTTTAGCAAGTTGCTAGTAAGTTTAACACAAAGTTCTACTCATGACCATACTTGGTGAAACATAAACCAAATATAACCACACCCAATAAAATAATACATAAGTATTTATTTAATAGGGACAAATCAAATATCTTAAATTATGTGTCCACAAATGAAACACTTAGCAACCTAGCAACTTAGGGAACCCAAGAAATAGCAGAAGCCTTGCCAAATCCGCTAAGTACATATGTACCTTATTTACCTAAAATCATCATAAACTATAATGAGTATAAAACTCAGTAAGTATACTAGTTTTTCATATATTAAATTACAAATACATATATGTACACAATGCATATGTGTGATATGCTGTGATAAATTAATAGAACTTCTATTAACTATTACTTAGTAGAACTTCTATATCACATATCACATAATGAGCCAAATGTCACTCGTAAGTGACATACCATATGAGAGGAATAGTATAAGTGAGGTTTAAATTACATATATATAATGCTCATGCCCGAAGATAAAAGCCAAACCCTCACCTTGATCATCAGTGAGTCCTCTCACATGCACCAATACGCCACCACACGAATGTGATAACTCAATCTTCTTTTAGGCACCAATAGAATCCTCCCTACATACGAAACATATAACATATACCAATCCTGAAGGAAATGCCACACATAAAGACTCCACAATCATATAAAACGCCTACTAAATAAATAGTGAGTTCAATCATCCTCAAAATACAAAATGTATCTCATAGACATTTTTCACTTCAAAAGCTTTTTTTATTAAACACATTTCATTTTGAAAACTCACTTTCATAAATACATGTATGTCCATGCTCAATGTCAATGCTCACATTCATAAACATATGTCTTTCACATTTTATATTAAATATACTTTGGCATAATATAAATATATTTCTAAACACATTTACAAAATCATACATAGATAATTACTATGCTTATTGTGATTTCAGTAAAAGTCTAGTATACTTACCTTTTAGCACTTTCGGGTACAAGGCTTAATTCTCTTTAACCTATCAATAGAGATTAATCCTTTCATAAGCCTTAACATTTACACAAAACACTTTAAGTAGCTTACAAATTACACATATTGCACTTATCACATCGAATTGGTCTAATTAGTTGGTTTCTCAAAATTTGTCATTCTGACCACTTACACTTAACAAAATTTTCTTATACATCAAATGATGTCCAATTGCTCCAAAATCAGAATATATCTTTCTTAACTCATATATCCTCCTTTCTTAACTTATACATGTGTTTTTGAAAGTGAGCTTTCAAAGTGAAATATGTTTAACAAAGAAAGCTTTTGAAGTGTAATATGTCCATGAGAAATATTTTGTGTTTTGAGGATGCTTGAACTCACTGTTGACTTAGTAGGCATCTTATATGATTTGTGGAGCCTTTATGTGTGGCCTTTCCTTCGGGATTGGTATATGTTATGTGTTCCGTATGTAGGAGGATCCTATTGGTACCTAAAGAAAGATTGAGTCATCACATTCGTGTGGTGGCGTATTAGTACATGTGAGAGGACTCACCGATGATCAGGGTGAGGGTTTGGCTTTTACCTTCGGGCTTGAGTATTATATATGTGTAATTTAAACCTCACTTGTACTATTCCTCTCATACGGTATGTCACCTACGAGTGACATTTAGCTCATTATGTGATATGTGATGTATAAGTCCTACTAAGTAGTGGTTGAGTGATGGTATTCCTGTAATATGTTTTGAAAGAATGTGTAAGCGCTTACATGACATGTGATTTGATAAGATTATGATTTTGATTGATCACAGTATATCATACATATGCATTGTGTATATATATGTATTTGTATTTGATATATGAAAAACTAGTATGCTTACTGAGTTTTATACTCATTATAGTTTATGGTGATTTCAGGTAAATAAGGTACATGTGTGCTTAGCGAATTTGGTAAGGTTTCTGCTGTTTCTTGGGTTCCCTAAGTTGTTAGGTTGTTGAGTGTTTTATTTGGGGACACGTGGGATATGATATTTGATTTGTCCCTATTGAATAAATACTTATGTATTATTTTATTGTGTATGGATTGGATTTGGTTTAAGTTTCATAAGTGTGGTTATTAGATGATTTTAAGTAAGAATTTGCAATGAATATATTTTGGGCTCCCGGTAACAAAGTTGCTACTGGTGACGTAGTAGAGTGTTAATCTCTGAGAAAACTCTGCGTATCTCCAATTTAATAATTATCCCAGTCATAATTCAATTGCTATAATTCTGAAAGAAATTGAAATGAATGTTCAAATATGTTCAATCAATGTGTATATGTTAAATTATGAGTTGATTTTTAATGTTGAATTTACTAGCAACTTACTAAGGATTCTTATGTTGAATTAAAGTTCAAATTTTTGTGTAATATTATTTATGAGTGCACATTTTTGAATGAATGTAAGTGATGTCGTGTGTTAGATCTTTTGGGTCTGGGGCGTGACAAAATCACTGCCAAAAGCATTTTAAAAGTATTTTATTCTATAGGTTTAAAAATCTATTAATCAAATACTAAAATGAGCTGACACGCTTTAGAAAATCATAAAAATGTAACCACATTGATGTAAATTCTCAATTCTGACTATATCATATTAGACATATAAACTTATTATATTCTATAAATTTGTAACTTTTGAAGATCATTCAGCAGATCAAAAATTATTTGTCACTGTATCATACTATTAACACAAGAAATTTCTAAAATTTCAAGGTCATTTTGGTAAATCTACTAAAAATTCAATTTCTGAACTTTTCAATCGATTTAAAGTCTCAAATGATTATAGACATGTCTAATTTCATATACTTAAAATTCAAAATCAGAATTGAAGCACAATAATTTATAAAATTCCTAAATCAAGAGACTATCAAATAGAAATTCTGCAATTCATCATGATTTATCAAGCTATCTACATAAATCATCATCAATTCTCACAATATCTTACAAAATTCACATCAAATACTCAATTGTACATGTCTAAGAAATCAAAACTTAAAGGAATTAACTAAATTAATACCAAAAAAAATTAAGAAAGGGTTATAATATACCTCTTAAAGTTTAAATTCCAACTTTCTTCTTCTTCTTTTTCTCTTTCTCTCCCATTTCTTTCTCTCTTTTCTCACTCTAAAAGAGGTGGCTCGATCAAACTGAGTGAATTAGGGTTACAAATATGTATTTTTATACTAAGAGGCTAATTTTTAATATTTATAAATTAGCCCCTAAAACTTTCAAAGTACTACAATTTGGTCCTTAAAATAAATCTAAAGTATTGCAAATAAATCCAATACTAATAGTAGGTCTTTAATATGTACAAACACTACTAATAAGAATACATAAATCAAGTATCACTGATGAACATATGAAAATGCATGTTGTTAAGAGATTCAATCACCATTTAATGTCACTAATTTTAGTATTTTCTGTATTTTTAGCTTGAAATAAAGTGTTCTCCTTAAATTGTGATTAATGAATGTTATTTGGACAGGTTTAGGTAAAATGAATATAACTCTCAATGTAGAAATCAAAATAAAGAAATTCTTGAACCTGGTGCAACATGACTCAATCTTACACAAATTTGAAGAATAGTGAAAAAGCCAAATCCAACATGTTATGGGCCAAAAATTGAGATACAATAGAATCGGACTACAACTCCTACCCAGCTTGACCCAACTCACGTATTTGAATCGTATCTCACAAAATACGTACTCAATTGGTATAATTCTTGAAGCTATGAATTGCTGACTTAACTATCAACAACTCGTATGTTGATGGTAAAGTTCAAATCAGCCGTTATCATGGACCAAATTGCATTGCAAGTGGGTAAAATGGTTGTTGGCCGAATTCTGATGTATCTTTGGAAGTTTGCTCATATCTCATTGGATACTCATCTAATTTGCATGAAATTGGTGCCTATGGAAAGAAGAGTCAAAATTCTACAACTTTTATGTCGGCTGTAGAAGCTAAATCCGTCATTTACATTACCAAAAATGTGCTGCAAGTAGATAAACAAGTTATTGACTTAAAATTATTGAAGATTGATGTCATCCATGACATATGTCCATTCATTGCCTATATAAGGAGACACTTAGGATGTTTTTAATATTAGAGAATTCTCTCTTATTTTCTTCTTATTAACATGTATTGTAATTTAGGCTAGAGTTCTTAGCAAGGCTAAGAGATGAACTTTTATGTGTAATAAATCTACTTACATGCTTTGATTCGGTGTCAAGAGCTACAAATGTTGTAAGTTTGGTTTTGATTAAACTCTTATCTATTTTATTTTCTATAATCCAGAGGTTATAATTCTCATGTCTCATATATGTTCAGTCATGCTTTTCTTATGTGATTTATGTTAATTTATAATTATTACTGGTTACATTGTTTTATATGTTAATCTTTTACTGCAGTATTGTCAATTTGATATATTGTCGATATTGGATAACATGTAAGGGCAATAAATGTTTGATATTCAAGTTAATCTTTTACTGCAATATTGTCAAAATGATATATTGTCGATCTTAGATAATTTGTATAAATAACATGATGTGTGTTAATGCTTACAAAGAGTTTAACTAAATCAAATACATGTGTTATCAAATGTGCTATATATTACATACCTTCCAATTGATTGTTTGGGATGTGAAACTTTCAGTTGAGTTATAAATATCGAATCAAAGTATAGAGTAGATTTATAAAGCATAATTGTGATTCTCAAAGCCTTGCTTAAATCATCATAAGACATTTTCCTCAATTCATAGACAATTCTATCTCATCCGTTTAAATCAATTAACCCTTTGCTACTGCTTTAATATTTTACTTCACCAACCTATTTTGTCAAGAGCTTCCTCGTGGGATTGACACCTCAATCTATACTGCGATAGCCGCATTATATTTTGAGCGTAAACAATCACCCACATATAAATAAAATATATATATATTTACATATATATATAAATATTTATTTTTACCGATTATGAATAAGTGGTTACTACATCTGCCCTTCCCTTAAGAGCTCTCGGGTGGAATCGAATATCCTCATCTTTAAATAGCTCTAACAAGCTTTTTAAAAGACACACTTGATCAAATAGCGAGGCAACAAGTGCGACCATCTAATGACAGAAGAGAATTATAAGAAAATCCACAATTTTTCTCTCCAGTTCTCCTCCAATAAAAGAAAAGTTATCTTTCTTGTCGAACACAAAATCACACACTCTTGTCATCCCTCTAGAATATTCTCAATTCGAATGATTATTACCATTATATTGAGTATTTTCTCTCTAGCCAAATACTCGATCCATAACTTGTCCTTATAAAAAACCCCTTCTCTTATTGACTTGCATCAGAATGTCTCTTTTAAGAACGTGAGAATGCTTTGGGTCAAGAGGAGCAGAGGGATAAGGATCTAAATTCCTTAGGCCAAAGGTGCGCCAAACTCGAGAGATTTCAAAACCCTTATCTTTCTAAAATTTTGTTTATTTAATGAGTTATAATATCATTAAAAAGGAAAAATAAATTTAGTAAATAAAAAGGGTTAGACATCGATTTTATTCTAAATAAAAGTCTATTAAGTAATTTAGTTATCAAATAAAATAAAAAAGTTACCAATTCTAATTTTAGAAGTCTAAGGTCAATTAAAATTTTATCAACTTGTGTTTCTCTATTAACTTTGTTAATATAGGTTTATGCCTCATGTTTTGCTGAGTATTTTTAAAGTGGGCCTTAGTCAAAGAGTTAACATGTCCTATTTTGTGTAATTCTATACTTACCAAGTCATGACCCATGGATTAAGCCTAGTAAAATGACTTGGGCCTCTATGCATTTTGTACAACAATAAGTGATAAATAAATAATAAAAAAAAATTTATAATAAATAATAATATTATAAATAAATACAAAAACATAAAAGTTAAAATATACATTCTCTTCAACCACACATGCAATGTGAAAATTTAACGTAACATTTGTAAATTAATATTAAACTTGTAAATGATTATATTTGTAAATTAAACTTTATAAATATAAGTTAAAATTTGTAAATCAACATTAATGATAATAAATGACAAATGACACATGATAAACGTAAAAAAAAAAATTACAAATCAACATAACAAGACAAACTTTACTATATATTTCATAAAACACATGTGAAATTTGTGAATTTAATATAACATTACACTTGAAGATGATATAATATACTTGTAAATCAAATTAATTTTTTTAAAATGCTATGTAAATTTTTAAATCAAAATTAAACATATATATTCAATATAAAATATTATATTATATAGTGCAAAAATGGTAATAAAATAAAATATTCTTAAAAGTTTTAATAAAAAATTGCTACATAACTCAAAAGGTAAAAATATTGAACATAAATTTATAAATCACACTTACAATATGTAAATTTAATATATCATATGTAAATTAAATAAATAAATTAACGATAATGTATTAAAACAAACAAACAACCAATTTAATGCAAAACTTGTAATTAACGTTCAAATTGTCGATCCAACAAAATGAGAAAAAACAATTAATGCCAAACTTGTAAATAGAAATGTTATTAATAAATAAATCTATATTACGCTGTAAAAATTTAAACTTAATTTCATAAACTATTTAATTTTACAACTTAATTTCATAAACTATACAAATATGAAACATAAAACGTGTAACTTAAATAAAGTTAATATAATAAATCTCTCTTATTATTCCCAACTAACATGCAGCATAATATTAATCATAAAATAGTATGTTGTAAGATTATTTTATGATGCTTTTCTTTTTTAGAACTTCATATCAATATGCATTATTATGTATCTATTTTTTCTTTTCTCCAATTTCTTCTGTCCATTATCTTTTTTTCTTGTGTGTTTTGTGTGGTTCATATATTTATTAAGAAATCAATCAATAATTTTCATTATAATTAATATTTTTTAAATATAAAACCTTTTATTATTAAGCTTTAATTTTATATCACAATTCTCCTTAACTTATAATAATCTTATTAAAATAATATAATAGTCAATTCTTGTTTATTGACAATAAATGTTTCAAAAAGTTAGTCTAATTTCTAAATTTATTTTAATTTTATATTCTATTCTAATTATTAAAAGAAAAAAGTATTTTTTAAGGGATATGGCTTTACATTTTGAATTATTCAAATTTAACTATAAATGAAAAAAATTAACCTCAATAAATTAATTATCTAGATTTAATAAAAAAAACACATAATTAAAAAATAACAAGAAACCTAAGTACTATATCAAAGTAACTTATCACTTTCTTGTTAAAAAAAAAACTTATCACTTTAGCAAAAAATTAATCTTTATTAATGAAGAAATAAAAGATAATGATATTCAGTTTTAATCTAATAAATAAAATCTAAAATATTTTTCCAACATCGTAAAATTTCCCGAAAGAAAATGTTGACATTTTATTCACTAGCTATCATATTATTATTAGTATTATTTAAAAAAACACTAGCCATCAGTTATAGAAGTGTAATTACTCAAAACAGTGGAATACATGGAACCAAAATAAATTTTAACGAAGTGTAGATTATTTTATAGTATATTAATAATATTAAGTTCACTTGAAAAAGAGAATTAAAAAAAAAAAATTGAAGAATATAAATAATATTATTTGTGGAATTCATATCGGGTTCAGAAGTTTTTATATAATTAATCATGAAGGGAGTTGATTGAAATTTGTTATAAGTGTATTTAAATACAAATTTTGTGTTTTTGTTTTGAATAGAAAGACAAAAGACAGAAGACAGAAGACAGAATGTGGAGACAGAATGCAGAAAACAGAGAAGAACAAAAGGAAGAAAAAAAATAAAATTTAGGATTTTAATTTTTTCTTTGATGATTGGATATTAATTTGAACTCCGATTTTGCTCAAATTTTGAAGGTGAGTTTCTAACAACTTGTTCTACAATTCTATCGGATTTGATTTTCGATTTATCATCTAATTTAGCATTATCTAACAAATTTATATTTAAGGAAAATTTGTTAGATTTATTGTTGTTGAGTCAAGATTAATATTCTTGATGTTGTGGTGAGCCTTTAGTAGTGATTCTAGAGAGAACAGTGTTGTAATCCCATTATTATTGCATAGTGGAAGTGTTGATATCGGACTACGGTCTTCTGATTTTTTCTGAATTGAATTTTTCACGTAAAAATATGGTGTTTATTGTGATTGATTAATGATTATATTTATGGTAATATTGTTGTGCTAATTTTGGTGATACATTGCCTATTTTAATAACACAAAGTGGGAGAAAGAATTGTTTCCGCTATGTAATATTTTGTGATCTTTCCTAACAAAGTGGTATCAGAGCTAACTAGGTTGTGCAATGCTTAATTTGTGTTGATTAAAATGGATGAAAATTCTGCATGTATGATTAAATTGAAGGCATGGAATTATGATATATGGAAGTCCAGAATGGAGGATTTACTTTTTGTAAAAGACCTACATGAACCCATTGAAGGGGATTCTGTAAAACTTGAGAAAATGAGTAATAAGGAGTGGATCCAATTACATAGAAATGTGTTGGCACCATTAGGCAATGGATAGATCAAAGTGTATTTCACCATGTGGCAAAAGAGACCAAGGCTGATGTTATGTAGAGAAAATTGGAGTCTATTTATGAGCAGCCTACACCATAAAATAAAGCCAATTTAATGAAGAGGCTTGTGAATCTAAAATACAAGGAAGGGCGCAGTATAGCTAAGCACACCAGTGAGTTTCAAGGCCTAGTGAACCAGTTGACAACTATGAATATTTCACTAGATGATGAATTACAAGCATTGTTATTGCTTAGTTCCTTACCGAATAGTTGGGAGACATTGGTGGTGTCAGTAAACAATTCAACGCCAAATGAGAAGCTAACCATGGAAATGGTTAAGGATAGAATGAAAAATGAAGAAGCCAGAAGAAAGAATGCAGGTATAAGTTCTTCTGAGACAGAACACTTGTTACAGAAAAACATGAAAGACGTGGAAGAAGCCTAAGTAGAAGTTCTGGTAATAACAACTACAGAGAAAGATCCAAGTCTCAACGGAAAAATGTCAAGTATTACCATTGCAACAAAATTGGGCATATAAAGAGATAGGAATATAGAAAATGGAACAGGCTATGGAAAGAGGTGAATCACAGAAAAATGAACAAGTAAGCAATACAATAGTTGCTGATGGGGATATGACTATTGATTATGATGGGAACTCCATAAATCTCACATGTCATACAAGTGATTGGGTAATTGATTCGGGTGCTTCATTTCATGTTACTTCAAATTGTGATTTCTTCACATCCTACACTAGTGGTGATTTTGGCTATGTTAGGATGGGAAATGATGGTGCATCCAAGATTGTGGGCATAGGAGATATTTACTTGGAGTTCAATGTTGGTAGCAGATTACTACTTAAGGATGTCAGACATGTTTTAGAAATGCGTCTGAATTTGATCTCTACCAGCAAGCTTGATGATGATGGTTATTACAACTACTTTGGTGAAGGTAAATGGAAGCTCACCAAAGGTTCTATAATTTTAGCCAAAGAAAGGAAGGTAAACACTATTTATGTTATAGAAGCTAAGCTCATAAAAGAAGATGTCAATGTAGCAGCAAAAGAATCTGAGATTGAGTTGTGGCATAAAAGGCTTGGCCACATAAGTGAGAAAGGGCTTCAAGTTCTAATCAAGAAGAATTTTCTACCTAGCTTGGCAGGTAAGTCTCTCAAACATTGTGATCATTGTTTAGCAGGAAAGGCACATAGAGTTGTATTTCATAATTTTTATCCATCTAGAAGAGCAAACTTACTTGGTTTGATACACACTGATGTATGTACTATGCAAACTAGAACACGTGGAGGTGCACTTTACTTTGTAACTTTTATTGATGATTGTTCTAGAAAAGTGTGAATTTTTGCTCTAAAATCTAAAGACCAAGTACTTGATGTCTTTAAAGATTTTTATGTTAAGGTTGAGAGAGCAACAGGGAGACAATTGAAATGTGTAAGGGCAGACAATGGTGGTGAGTACAGAGGACCATTTGAGCAGTATTATAGATCCCATGGTATCAGACTTGAGAAGACCGTGCCAAAAACTCCTTAGCAAAATGGTGTGGTAGAGAGAATGAACAGAACGATTGAAGAAAGAATTAGGTGTATACTCTCTGATGCAAAGTTACCTAAATACTT
Source organism: Ailanthus altissimus (assembly GCA_946807835.1). Lineage (NCBI taxonomy): Eukaryota > Viridiplantae > Streptophyta > Magnoliopsida > Sapindales > Simaroubaceae > Ailanthus > Ailanthus altissimus. The sequence continues at coordinate 48,659 of OX327699.1, forward strand.
TTGGGGTGAAGTAATGCGAACTGCAGTTGATTTAATTAACCTTTCTCCTTCAGCTCCTTTGGATGATGATGTACCTGAAAGAGTTTGGATCGGGAAAGATGTTTCATATAAGCAGTTAAGAGTGTTTGGTTGCAGGGCATTTGTTCATATTCCAAAAGATGAAAGGTCAAAGCTTAACAATAAGGTTAGGGAGTGTATCTTTTTGGGTTATACACATGAAGACTTTGGGTACAGATTATGAGATCCAGTGAGTCAGAAAATCATCAGAAGCAGAGATGTTACATTTCTTGAAGATCAGATAGTTGATGGGGTAGAGAAAGATGAGAAGCCTCAAGAATGTGATGAAATTCCTATTCCTGATACTTCCAGATCAGTTCTTCCACCTGTAGTTTATGATGATTATGGGGAAGACGCACAAGAAGAATTTGATGATAGAGTTGATGATGATGGTCCAGCAGAACAGGTTAAGCAAGCACCTCCAGAATCATTTGATCCACCTGTTGAGCCTCAGTTAAGAAGATCTATGAGAGAGCGCCACCACTCCTCCAAGTATCCACCACATGAATATGTGATGCTTACAGACGGAGGAGAACCTAAAAACTTCCAGGAAGTTATGTCTCACCAGCATAAGAATGAGTGGTTTAAAGCTATGCAAGAGGAGATAAAATCCTTGCATGAGAACCACACTTATGAGTTAGCAAAACTGCCTAAAGGTAAGAGAGCTTTGAAGAACAAATAGGTTTACAGGCTGAAGACTGAAAATAACTCACAACTAAGGTACAAGGTTAGGTTGGTTGTGAAAGGGTTTGGTCAGAAGAAAGGAATTGATTTTGAAGAAATTTTTTCTCTTGTAGTGAAGATGTCTTCTATCTGAGTTGTCCTTGGTTTAGCAGCAAGTTTAAACTTGGAGATTGAGCAGCTTGATGTAAAGACAGCTTTCCTTCATGGTGATTTGGAGGAGGAAATCTACATGGAGCAGCCTGAGGGATTCAGAGTCAAAGGCAAGGAAGATTTAGTGTGCAAGTTGAAGAAAAGCTTGTATGGGCTGAAACAGGCACCAAGACAGTGGTACAAGAAATTTGATTCTTTCATGGAAAATCATAGTTTCAGCAGAACTACATCAGACCATTGTGTTTTTATGAAGATGTTTGCAAATAATGATTTCATTATTCTCTTGCTTTATGTGGATGATATGTTAATTATTGGCCATGATAGTAGTAAAATTGAAGGGTTGAAGAGAGAACTCAGTAAGTCATTTGCTATGAAGGATTTAGGACAGGCTAAACAAATCCTTGGCATGAGATCTCCCGTGATAGAAAAAATGGGAAGTTATGGTTATCTCAAGAAAACTACATTGAAAGGGTTCTTGAAAGATTCAACATGAGTAAGGCAAAACCAGTTAGTTCACCACTTGCAGGTCACTTCAAGCTTAGTTCCAAGCAATGTCCTACAAGTGAGAAAGAAAAGGAAGAAATGGGTGCAGTGCCTTATGCATCAGCTGTTGGTAGTTTGATGTATGCTATAGTTTGTACTAGGCCAGATATTGCTCATGCAGTTGGTGTTGTTAGTCGGTTTCTCTCTAATCCTGGCAAAGAGCATTGGACAGCAGTGAAGTGGATTTTCAATTACCTTAGAGGCACCTCTAAGACATGTTTGTGTTTTGATGGTGATAAAGCTGTGTTGTATGGGTACACAGATGCAGACATGACAGGAGATGTGGATTCTAGGAAGTCTACATCAGGATACCTGATTACCTTTGCAGGGGGAGCTGTGTCATGGCAATCCAGACTTCAGAAATGTGTTGCTTTGTCTACCACAGAGGCTGAGTATATTGCAGTTACTGAAGCTTGCAAGGAAACCTTGTGGATGAAGAAGTTCCTACAAGAGTTGAGTGTGAAGCAAGAGAACTACATAGTTTACTGTGACAGTCAGAGTGTTATTCATTTGGCAAAGAACTCAATATTCCACTCAAGATCCAAGCACATTAATGTTAGGTATCATTGGGTACGTGACATATTAGAATCAAAACTTTTACAATTTAAAAAGATACATACAAATGAAAATGAATCGGATATGATAACTAAGTTATTGTCCAAAAAAAAGCTTCAAGTTTGTAAAGGAAAAGCGGGTCTAGTAGATCATTTCACATGACGTGGAAGGGGAGATTTATTGATGGGATCCACATCATATGGGTCAAGAGGCTTCTATGTAATTAGTCATGAAGGGAGCTGACTGAAATTTGCCATAAGTGCACAGTAACTGAAATGCAAATTCCGTGTTTTTATTTTGAAGAGAAAGACAAAAGACAAAAGGTTGAGGAAGAATGCAGAAAACAGAGAAAGAACGAGAGGAAGAAGAAAAATGAAACTTAAGGTTTTAGTTTTCTGATTGGATGTCAATTTGAGCTCCGATTTTACTTAAATTTTGCAGGTGAGTTTCCAATAACTTGTTCTACAATTCTATCGGATTTGATTTTCGATTTAGCATCAAATTTACATTTAAGGAGAATTTGTTAGATTTATTGTTGTTGAGCCAAGATTAATATTCTTGATGTTGTGGTGAGCCTCTAGTGATAATTTTAGAGAGAACATTGTTGTAATTCTATTATTATTACATAGTAAAAGTGTTAATATCGAATTACAATACCGTAATTTTTTTCGAATTAAATTTTTCACGTAAAAATATAATATTCATTGTGATTGATTGATGATTATATTTATGATAATATTGTTGTGCTAATTTTGGTAATACATTATCCATTTTAATAACACAAAGTAAAAAAAAAAATTATTTTCGCTGTGTAGTATTTTGTGATCTTTCCCAACAAATATACACTTTGATGGATATGCTCTAGTAGACTGATTGCAACATGATATGCCCCAGCCTAGTATTGATTTTTGCATTGGCTGGTGATTGATTTGCAACCAAATCTTTCATTCATTTACAGTGTTCTAAAAAAAGACACAAAATCGTAAACAAAACCAACTTAGACCAAAACCTACCAACTTGATATTATATACAGGCGTTAAGAGATCGATCTAACAAGTAGTCATGTGAAGGCTCTGACCCAAATAAACAAGATGCCAAGTGAGAGACATTAGAGTCAGTACGTTAAGGATGGACGAATATGTATTTAGCTTCTTCAGTCTCTCGCTCAATCTAACCATTTTTATTCGGATATTTGCCACTTGCTCTGGATTCTCCGGGGCAGTTGTTGCTGCTGTTGCCACCTGTGCAGTACTCGCGGTGGTGGATGCAGCCGCGGCCTCAGCTGCCGTGCCTTGCTCTGTCGGCCGGCTAGTTTCACCAGTTACACTTTCTCTTCCCCTCCTTTCGTCTTTCTCAACCTTCAATCTCTCAAACATCACCTGCCAGTAGTGTCCATTCAAACAAAATACGCTTGTCATAATATGAAATCAAAAGATTATAGAGACTAAAGTCTATTATGGGGGCTAAATTATTAAAGTTGAAAATTTTGAGAGACCAAAGTCTAAAACTTAAAAGATAATAGTAGGGCACAAACAAAGTCTAACTAATTACCATGTGACTGCTCCTTTAGCATCATTTGAGAAGAATATATAATTAAGGGATTGGTGAAACCACAAGCTCCTCGGAAAGCACAGAGTACTTCATAGAAAAAGCAGCATGTAATTAATTTTTACTAGATTCAAGTTGTGTTACCTTAGTGGCTCGAGGCTCCAAATACATAGAATTTGTGACAACCATCAAAATTGACGCCAAAAGGTTATATCCCTGAAACATGCCTCCCTTGCTTGAGAACAACTGCGGCATGTGTGCCAACAGATCCAAGGCAATACTACAAGTCATGGATCTGAAATAAACAGGGTATATCTTGCTTTGTACCATTCCAAATTGCTGCCTAGGTAATGCCCCAGCAAGAACATAACTTGATATGAACGTAACCCACACACACATCCCATACGCCGTAGCAAATCCCAGCAGATTAAGCACACCCATCAAGCCATTCAGTGTTTCAGGGAACCCCAAGAACCTCAAAAACCCATGCAAAAATTGACTTGAACTAACAAAGAAGTTCAGCAGACCAGTTGTCACCCTTTTGGCTGCATGCTCTATACTTTGTTTTGCCTCTTTAACTTTCTCCACAATGCTCTCACGGGCATTCTCCACTCGCTCTGACACGTTCGTTGCTACATCATCTCCGATTGTTTTGCTTAAATCTTTCGCTTCTTTTATGTTCCCTTTCGCTTTCTCCATGGTCTCTTTTGCAGCCTCTTTGGCACCATGAGCCTTCTCAGATGAAGTCTCTTTCGCTTTACCAAATGCATCTTTTGCAGCCTCTTTGGTCCCATGAGCCTTCTCAGACGCAGTCTCTTTGGATTTACCAAAAGCATCTTGCACAAAATCTTTGGCATCATGAGCCATCTCCTTTTTCTGAGCAACCACCTCGTGCGCCGTTTCCAACACCTTATCCTTGGCTTCATAAGCCATCTCTTTCTGTGTTGCAGCAGCGTCGGGGGCAAGGCCTGAAACTTTGTCCTTGGTTTTCTCAATAGCACTGGAAATCTTGTGCTTGCATTTGCCATAAGCATCGCATATAAGTTCTCCAGGACCAGGACCACGATGACCATGACCTGAAAGGCCTTTGCCAGGATCTGGAAGAACGGAGGCGGCTTCTTCGATCTTGTCCTTAGCGTTGTTTAAAGCATCAGAAGCAGCTGAGGATATTTTTTGTTCAACATCTGAAGGAGCAGCAGCTGAGATTGACACCTTAGTATTGCGTTTGCCTTCTTGATCGTACTCAACAACAACAACTCTGTGGCCTTCTTTCACAATAATATCATCTTTTATGTTGGTGTTGTGTACTGCTGCTGGGCTCGGAGACCACACTCCTGCTGCTGCTAGTGAACTCACAACCAGACATATTGCCACAAAATTCATCATCATTTTCGGTGAAATTACGAGTAGAAGGTTGATGTGGTGCTTCAATTTTGGAATTTAAGGAGATTTTGTTTTGGCGGTGCAACTTTTCCCAGAGAAGCATACACGACAAGTGTTTTGATTTGTTACCACGTTGCATTGTACGTGGCTACAATTAAGGCCTTATTATGTTTTATAAAAAGGTATTTGGAAAAGACACAAAACATTTGGAAAGTTGTGGATGGGTCTCTAAATGACCGAGTGGATTTTCCTTTTATATTTTATCCCTCGGGGCTAGGATAAGATCACCGAGTTTGCTTGTGATGAACAAGCGAGGAAAAGATAATTTATGCATTGTAAATAAATGATAAAAAGAATAAGTTAGAGATAATTCAAGGTTTTAAATTTTGTAGAAAGTATTATAATATTTATAAAAATATTATGAAAGTATTATAAAAGTATAAGTTAATTGTAGGGAACGTGCATGTACATAGGTGAGTGATGGTGAAATTCACCGACTCCATTACCATGTCACCGCTTAAAATACTTTTTCTTAGATTTTATTATTTTTATTATATTTTATATTATTTTAAAAATAAATAAAAATTTAAGTAAAATAAATACAACTCTATAATATAAAATGATAATAAATATTTAAGACATTTTTATTAAAAATTTTGTCAATAAAATTTAGTGGAATAAAATCTAGTAGAAAAAAAAAAGAGTACATTGTATGTTTGTAACTAGTGTATTTCTTCTTCAAGAAGAATATGTACCCCCTGATTAAATGCTCCCCCTCATAGCAACATCTGTTGAATATCGAGTATGTAACATATGAGTATATACATAATTTTAAAAATTACTATATATGACGGAGCATGTTAATAAATACACCCATTATAAGCAATTAAACATATATATCACATATATACATAAGTATAATAATTATACATTTATAAACATGATGAACAATTGTATTGAATCATTATGTAAAACACTTATCTAATGAAGGTAGTTTTACAAATTCTTCAAGTCTTCTAATAATCCATGTGAAGAGCTCACTTTGAAGTATATGTTCAATAATTCTAGTCCATAACTTTTAGTAGAATTAAGAAGCTACAATGGTCGCTTAGTTTTAGAATTTTCAACAACATGTATTCAAACTCTTTTGAATACAATTTTGTTTCTTAAATGGAGATAGTAAATATTTTCTATACAACTCTTGTATTAATTAGAAATATTTAACATACAACTCTTGTATAATTTTTAGAAATAATTTCTACATGATAATTATTTTAACAACTTTTATTTAATATATTATCTTTTTTTCCAATTTTCTTTTATTCATTTTGGGACATTCATTAGAGAATGAGATAAAGAGAAGTTTTTACATGTTTTCAACACTTGAAAGAATCAAACTTAAAACTCTTTCTTACTTATCTTCCTTGACCAAATTTTTGCTCCCAAAATTGAATGAATCAATCAATTGTTTTGCTAATCAATTTTGTTATTCAACATTTTGATTAAACAAAATTAAATGCTCTACTAATTTTATTGTTGGTCTCTAACATAGGAATAATTTAACTAAGCACTAGAATAATGGCCACCTAAATTAATTTTTACCTAACAAATATAATTACTTTAATTATAATGGGTAAATAAATGGCCAACATTTAAGTCCCTCATTGTATTAAAATACAATGTCATGATATATATATTATAATATTATCTAATAATATAATAATAATATATAATTTAATTATTCAAAATAATTTTGAATAATTACTTATTACCTTATTAATTTTTACTACCAAAGTTAAATGGTAAAAAAGTAAAATCAAATTATGGAACAAATTTTAACACTTGTCAATATTCTATTAATTAACAACCCTTGTTAATTAATTAAGTAATTTACTTAACAATTAAGTCTTGACAAATGTACATCCCGAGAGATCCCTAAATCATTATTCTATTTTGTTGAAATTTATTTGATTGAATAATTCAATCCAATCCGCTACCCTAATGCGCAATGAATATACTTTATATTGTGAGACTCTTGTCACGCCCCAGACCCAAAAGATCTGAAACATGACATAACTTACACTCATTCAATAATGTGCATACATACAATCTTAATGTTTCTAGTATATTTCAAAATTCTTGTTGACGGGTTGGTCTCATGTTTAAAATATAAACATAAACATTTATTGACAATATTTAAACATTCATTCAATTTTTTTTCAAAATTATAACAATTGAATTATGACTGGGGCAATTAATAAACCTGAGATACGCAGAGTTTTCTTAAAGATTAACACTCTACTACGTCACCAATAACAACTTTATTACCGGAAGCTCAGAATATATTCATTGTAAATTCTTACTTAAAATCAACCTATAACCACACTAAATAAAATAATACATAAGTATTTATTTCATAGGGACAAATCAAATATCTTAAACCACGTGTCCCCAAATGAAATACTCAACAACCTAGCAACTTAGGGAACCCAAGGAACAGCAGAAGCCTTGCCAAATTCGCTAAATACACATGTACCTTATTTACCTGAAATCACCATAAACTATAATGAGTATAAAATTCAGTAAGCATACTAGTTTTTCATATATTAAATACAACTACATATATGTACACAATGCATATGTATGATATGCTGTAATAAATCAAAATCATAATTTTATCAAATTACATGTCAGGTAAGCGCTTACACATTCTTTCAAAACATATAATAGGAATACCATCACTTAACTACTACTTAATAAGACTTCCATATCACAAATCACATAATGAGCCAAATGTCACTTATAGGTGACATACCGTATGACAGAAATAGTACAAGTGAGGTTTAAATTACACATATATAATGCTCATGCCCGAAGGTAAAAGCTAAACCCTCACCCTGATTATCGGTGAGTCCTCTCACATGCACCAATATGCCACCACACGAATGTGATAACTCAATCTTCCTTTAGCTACCAATAGAATCCTCCCTACATACGAAACACATAACATATACCAATCCCAGAGGAAAGGCCACACATAAAGGTTGCACAATCACATAAGGTGCCTACTAACTAAATAGTGAGTTCAATCATCCTCAAAATACAAAACATATCTCATGGACATTTTTCACTTCAAAAGCTTTCTTTGTTAAACATATTTCATTTTGAAAGCTCACTTTCATAAACACATGTATGTCCATGCTCAATGTCAATGCTTACATTCATAAACATATGTCTTTCACATTTCATATCAAATATACTTTGGCATACCATAAACATATTTCTAAACACATTTACAAAATCATACATAGACAATTACTATGCTTATTGTGATTTCAGTAAAAGTCTAGTATACTTACCTCTTAGCACTTTCGGGTACAAGGCTTAATTCTCCTTAACCTATCAATGGAGATTAATCCTTTCATAAGCCTCAACATTCACACAAAACACTTTAAATAGCTTACAAAATTACACATATTGCACTTATCACATCGAATTGGTCTAATTACTTAGTTTCGCAAAACCTGTCATTCTGACTACTTACACTTAACAATATTTTCTTATACATCAAATGATGTTCAATTACTCCAAAATCAAAATATATCTTTCTTGACTCATATATCCTTCTTATGTATGAATATTATATCATAAGTTCTACACAATCTATTTCATAAACACCATCAAATCTAAACTATTATCCTGACAGGATCAAGATATTTATTAAACAGTATTCAATCTCCCAATTTTATAAAATCATATAAAATTCAGGTTCTTTAATAGGTGCTTATAAAATTTTCAATGAGCCTACGCATCATTGTTGTCCTAGATGACCAAGTCGATCATGCCACAGTATAAACATTTTTTTAGATCATTGTACTTCTGGTTCATTATTGCATAGCTCTCAATTGAATTTAAAATTGTATAATACAAACTAAATAATAAGGCAACAAGCTTTTCAAGTATGCATTTCTTGTTTAAGATGTTAAAAGTAATATAGAGATATTCTACATTATCTTCACTTAAGTCTCAATGTGATATCCATTTTGACAAATATCTTTAAAACTGAGCAGATTTATTCTCGATCTACCTGCGTATAAAGTTTCATTTATATATAACTTTGTTCCATTTGCTAATAAGATTACTACTATTCTAGAGCCTTAAATCAGATCTGTAGGACCTAATATCATTTTTTATTCAATATTTCTTATCCCGAATGATAGTATATATAGCTGCATTGTCAGACAAATAAGCATCCTAACTTTTTCAAAGTGGACAAAAAGTTATTCTTTATATAAAAGTTTATGGTAGATATCAAAATGACAAAAATCACATTTCATACAAAAAGACATAGCATGAAAATATTAATTATAGTTTAATAATTGATGTTTCATTCTTTATTCCCAAAGAGATCAAAGATATCTATATAAATAAGATTTACAGGATTTTAGATCATCAATAAGATTTATCTCCACATTCTATTTCCTTGCCTTGATAGGTGCTTCATAAAGTTCGACTAGATGCTTTAGGGTACAACATATATGTGACCAATGTCCTTCTACACCACATCAATAATAAGTACATTCATAATACTTAGAGCATTTATTATCTACATAATTATCCTTGTCTTGTTGTTTTTGCCCTATTTTAGTGTTCCTTTGTTCTTGGCACTCACTGTCGGCGCAGTGGGATCTTAGGCACGTGGGTGTATGCATGTGCAATTGTGTCTATTGCCTAACGCAGCGAAAATATAAATTTTACAATAAACACAATAAATAAATATATTAATCACATTAATATATTAATCAAGTTAGAGAACTCACCAAACGTGTAACGTTATACACGTATTTTTTTTAGAGTTCGCATGGAGACCAACTCATGTGCAGTTCTAGTCACCAACTCGGTGGGCTTGGTGAGCTAGAACAGCAGCCTGTTATTCAACCTGAGATTAACTCTTAATCCCAAAATGGCCAGGAGTGAATTTACATCATTTTCTCTAAAGGATAATAAATGAAGATTTGAAGCAATTTATAATTGCTCTAATTAGAAGCATAGAGGAAAATGAAACAATTTCATTTTTCCTCTCCTCTTCTTTTTTTCTTTTCTCTTCTTTCTTTCTTTTCTCTTCTTTCTCTTTTCTTTCTTCTCTACTTCTCTCTTCTCCCTCTCGGCTGTTTGGCCTTTCAATTGCTTCTCATCTCTTTCTTTATATATATATATAATATAATATAATAATATATATATTATATAATATAAAAAGAAAGATATTTTGATTATTTAACTATTAAATAATCAAACTGAGAAATGACCTTTTTGCTCCTCATGAATAGTTACTAAGTTCATCCTCTAGTGGGTCCCACCAAATTCCATACTTGGATAAACTCAACTGAGGGTCCACAATACGCTACGTGTCAACATTCAATTAGTAAATAACAATTATTAACTAATTATTATATTTAACACTTAAATACAGACACGCACGCATTCTCGTGGAAGTGCTGAATATTGCTAGATTAAACAATTTAATTCGGCACGCTGCCCTAGTGCACAACGAGTACACTCCATATCGTGGGACTCCCTAGGTCCTACGTCTGATTCGTCAAATGAAATTATTCCATGAGTTCGTGGGCATTGCCCCACGCACACGTCACGGATATACAAATCAGTGCGTTGAACCATACAAGCTGAGGTTACAACGCATACATATAGTCCTTCCGTCATGATATCCTGGATGTGCGGGGATATAGATTATCACAGTTAAATCCCCTTGTGCTCATCCATATCTTATCTCCAGACTTGTATCTCACTGAACAATATGCGCAAACTCCTTTGCCATATTATTCTACCCTGACGAAACTCTTTCCCAGGATTGATACTTGTAGCCACAAGATTTTCTGAGATACAGTCTCGAAGCATTTGGATATCAAACTCCCTATAAGAGCTAGCGGATCCCGTATTTGTACGCACTGAACTCCATAAGCATTGGACCATACTCAGTGACACCTAGCGGTCACACCATGAAAGGTCTGTGACATGCGTGGAACCAAAGTATGGTGGATTACTTACAAGCCCACCGTGGCACTCAAGTCAAAGGACCACGTATACTATTCAACTCGAGAGGACCCTCCATTGATGGCTTATATAGGATGTCTATCGGAGGCCCTTGTGAGTCTGTCCCATATCCAGTCCTAACTGGATACCCATATGTCAATACGAGCTCCAAGCTCATAGTCGGTCAGAAACGACCATCTATACCCGATAGGTATGACATATGCTGATCTATATATATAAGGGTATCCACCGATAGACCCGCATCAACAAAAATAGATCATGGACATTTATTCGAGAACATACTTACGCAACTTGCATTTTCTGGCACCCGATTGCAACTCTTGCAACTATACAGTTACTAGTATATTCCTAGGTCTATGTCTCATTATAGACAAGGCTCCAACTCTTGGATCTGCTGAGTATTATAATCAGCTAACACTTAACTGTGTTAACATTTAACAATTATATGTTTCAGCATGGCTAACTATGAGCCCTTATCTAAACTCTTTAGAGCTGATCTGAACTCCTTCAGATCTACAATGTCTGTAATGTTACATGCATAATACCATATAAATTGGTATTAGCGATTTAATGAGAATGTACACTTATATAAATACACAAGTATATGTACATTCAAGGATGGCACGTAAGCACCGACCTTAACACTCACAACCACTATAACAGTGATAATTGCGCCTTTTTCCTCTCTTACAATCACGTCCAATTTTTTTTTATTAGTATTTGCATTTGTTTCTAGAAATGGCTGAGAACCAGTTGGATATGATTCATAATTTTTTAATAAGAGCTCATTATTTTGTTCAGAAAGCATAAGATATGAGATTAATTCTAAGTATTTTTTAAATCGTAGTTCGTGATGATGTTGCTGCAAAACAATATTAGAGACATGAAAAGTAGAGAATGTCTTCTTTAACATATCTTATTATATAACTTTCTCGCTATACAATTTCACCTGTAAGGTAATTCTAAACAAAACAAAATTGTATTTAAACAACAGTTCAATTTATCCATTCATGTGTTACTCTTAGGAGGAACAAAATTTTTTAATGATCATATCTTTATTTTAAATTTTTTTAGAGGATTTACAGGTTATCTATCATCAAATAGTGAGCTTTCAAGCTCTCACGTAGGTGATAATAAAGAAAAATCACAGTTGTCAACTTATCCTGTAAGAACACATCATTTTTTTTAATTGTCTTTTTTAAACCATTGACTTAAAGGTGCATATTAGCATCCAATATCTATAAAAAAATAATTTTTTCAAAGACATCAAGAGATTTGTAAATTTGCAAGAAACATGTTTTAGGGGCTTTGAATATAAAGAAGGATATTAAAATTAGTATGATGAAATATAAATATTATTCAACAAATAATATAAAAATATAAATATTCAAAATAATTTTAGGAGGCACGCCTTCTATATACATAAAATAATCATAATTATGAGACAAAACATTCCATGTATCAATAATAATAAAGATGCATAATCTTAAATGTATTGATAGTAATGAAAAGGCACGACATTTTATAAATTGGTAATAATGAAAAAGTATAGCCTTCCATAAATTGATAGTAATAAAGAGGCATAATCTTTTATAAATTGATAACAAAGAGAAGGCGTAACTTTTTCATGTGAACAAGTGATTAAAGAAAACAAATTTTAAAATCTTGATATAGAACTTTAGGTTCTATTAATTCAAAACTTCAAATTTTAAATTGATTATATCAAATATTACAACTTCAAATTCTGACTTATTAATTTGTTCTACAAGTTTCAGGTTGCAGATAGAATATTTGTATTTAAAAAAATAGACATAATATTGAATATTATAAATATAAATACGAGATAACTGATGCAGAATATTATCCTTATTTCTTGATGTAGAAGATCAAATAAATAGCAACCACATCGCATAATCATAAATATTATATTCTACAATAATATAACATAACAAAAATAATAGTTGAATTTAAATAAAATACATAAAATAAAAGATACAAAATAAAGTAAGTCAAAAATTTAATATGTAAGTTAAACTTACTTATAAATTGTGCTAATAACGTGTAGTAAATAAATGATCAAAGGTAAAAGTTAAAGATAACTCAAGTATTAAAAAAAATTTATAAAATATTATAGTATTTTTAAAAATATTAAAAATATATTAAAAAGGTATAAGTTTATTACAAGAAGAACGAGCATATATGCGAGGGATGGTGGAATCCACCGACTCCATCAACACTCCACTGGTCATCGCTTACAATATTATGTAAATTATTCGTTGTGCAAATAAAAATTTTCACGTGTGGGAATAAAATGCTCATGTTAATTTTTTTTTTTTCATGTGGCAGTTGTACAATAATTAAAAGATTTTCACTATATATTTTTAAGAGAAAGGATATTTGTATCTTTAAGATTTTAGGAAATAGATAAATAGATTTTAATGTTTTTAAAAATTTTATTAATAATACTTTAGTTAATAAATTTTATTTATTTTAATTAAAAAATAAAATTTTATATTTTTATTTTTACCATAAAATAAAAGATAAAAATCATTTTATTTTATGTTAAAAAACATTACGCATCACAAAATTCAGCAAAAGGGCCAAATGAGAGCATGAGTTGTTCAATGATGACAGTTAATTTAAGCATTAGTGGGCTTATAGTATGATTCAACATGGACTACAAGGAGTTTTGACTTGGTATTTGAGCACGTGCAACTATGCAAGTAGTTCCTAGAAAGGTGGTGAAGTAGATTGTTGGTGACTTAGTGACTGCAGGGTCCTTGAATCAAAGTGGTGGCACCAAGAGGTGAACTACGTTAATGGTGGTTGATCTAGTGAGCTTGACTCAAAGTGCTTTCTATTCTAAAGGAAGTAGGTAGGAAGTGATCTTCGCAAGTCCTTTTGCATAATCTCCTACTCTCAAGGTAAGGAAGTGGAATAAGCAGGCTGGTGGTGTTAGTCATTGTAAATTCTGTGAAAGCGTGAGCCTTATTGCACAAAGCTTCTAATAGTTAGGTACGAGTAATTGCATTTGTGCATTCACCTTATATGTTTAAGAAAAATTAGTGTTGCATGTAGTACTATTATAAAAATAGTTTTTTTATTAATCCTAAGTTGATATCGGTGAATGATTTTATTGTATATTATTTTACAGTGTCAGTGTTTGAATCAAAAATTTATTGACATTATATATGGTGTTAGTGAATTACTGGTACTATGATATCAGTAAATTATAGACATTATAATATAAAAAAAAATTATTATCATAATATCAGTGAATCGTCGACATCATGGTATTAATGAATCTCTGACACTATAGTATTTACATGTAGGCACGGTTCGGTTCTATTTTTGGAATATGTAAAATTGAAACCAGTTTTTTTAAAGGAAAAAATCGAACCAGACCGAACCGATTCAATTTTTTCGATTTTTTGACTTTTTATTTTTTTTTAAATTATGAATTTTTTTTAATCTATTTCTCCCAATAATTTAGTAGATCATTTCAATTTTTTTTTAATTTTTTCATTACACCTTACATAAGCTATTAAATTTGTTTTTATATATTATATAAATCTTTAAAAATATTAAGTATACTAAATTAATATATATTACACATTACATTACACGTTATATATTATATAATTAAAAATAATTTTATTACATATTACATAAACTACTAAATTTGTTCTTATATATTATATAAATCTTTAAAATTTTAGACTATTTTTTGAGTTTTTTTTATTTTTATTTTTATTTTTATTTTAAATTGTAGCCTTTTTTAATTCATTTGTCTAAATAATTTAGTAAATCATTTTTTGGTCTATTTCATATTAATATAATTATAATTTATTTAATTTGAGATTAATTTAAATTTTTTATTAAATAATTACCAAAAAAATTAGTTTTTTGGTTCGGTTATTTTAAAAAAAAAACAGAACCAGACCGGTTGATTTTTTCAAAAAAATCGAACCGATTTTTTGTGGCAAAAAAATAGATCAAACTGAATCAAATCGGTAGGGTCGGTTCAATTCGATTTTTTAGTTACCAATTTTTTTTGTCCACCCTTAATGGTATTAATAAATCACTGACACTATGGTATCAAAGAGTTACTGTTATTATAGTGTCAAAAATTGAATTAAATAATATCAATTTTAATTTAATTTCTTAATGATTTAAAATTTAAAATTTAAATTATTTGACCAAAATTTTGAATTTATTTTAAACTACAAATTCATACATAAATACCACATCTAAATAAATATCAATTTTATTTATTTATTTAAATATATAAAACTACAATTGTAAAAGCATCTAAACTAACTTTCATAATCAATACAAAGCATTTCAAATTGTATCTTAAAAAATTTACAATAATTTTATAAGCACATCCAAATGATACGAAAGTAAATTATCAAGAATATCTTAATATATGAAGATTAACACATAACAGCAACAAAAAAAAATGCATAAACTAACACTCGACTAAAGATTTGGAGAAAATCCACCAAGGATATCCTCCTCGATATAGGTGCATTTTGCCAACCCATCATCTTCTTCATAAAGATAACAAATGTAAATACCAACCTTCAGAGAAAGAATAGGGAGTCAAGTGCCTAAAGTTGCGGACCTTTCGAGTACCGTGCAGTCTTAGACGCATTGTGTACTAAGCAACTGAGAAAACCACACAAAGAAGAGAATAAACATGCACACTAATTGTTTAAAACAATACTCTCTATATTGTTGGAGAGTAACACAAGCTATGTATTGTATTGGATGCTTTATACAATTGAAGGTCTCCCCTTTATATACTACTAGCCCTATACAATCGACGGCTAAGATTTAAACAATCTAACGGTATATATACAAGATGGAACAATATGCCCTATAATATTCTTAGATGCCATCACGTATTCTATGAAATATTCTTTTCCTAATTAGGGCTTGACCCGATTCTTCACCCATGTTAGCGGGTCTTCTAGAAGTTCTGGTCCATGATCCATTTCAGCAGCCCTTAAGGCCTCTAAGAGGCTTTGTTGCACACAAAGTATTCGAGAAAATGCTTGAGAACACTTGGGGCGTGACATTCTCCTCTACCAAATTCACACGACGCCCTCGTCGCATTTTCATTGGAAACTGCACACCTCGTTCTTCAATCTGACATTGTGCGCCTCATGTTTCCGACGTGTACTAATATTGGGTACCCTTTCCACTTGACAAAGTACTCACGCCTTGGATGTGGATTTTTCTTCTGCACTGTCCATCCATTGCGGATGAGTTTCACCCATTTTTCGTCCCATGTGAAAATCCCTAAAGGTCCCTATTTCTGCTCCATGTCTTCCATACCGCCTTGGTATAGCTTTAAACAGCTCTCGGGAGACACCGGATGCAGCTGCTGTCTCGAAGGTATCCCCACCTTATGTGAGATGTTGCCAACCTTTTTAACAACAGGAAATGGCCTCTCATCCCTACGATCAAGGCCCTTATGAAGTGAGTGTGCTGTCTTATGTTGTGATGGGAGTATTGTCTCTATCACCAAGTCCCCTGCACGATGTTTAACTTGTCGTTGCTTGTCTCTAACCTACTTCTTGTGCTGAAAGCGCACATTATGTAACGCCTCGAGTTGCTAAGCGACACCCACACTCAAAAACTCATTGAACTGCCCTGAACCTCAGTTAATCCCGATTAAGGTATCTACACTGTAGTTGGAAGCGTAAACCCTAGCTTCAACTATTTTTCATACTTGGTATCACCCTGATATGGCTGCACCTGTGGTATGTCAGTTGGCACGACCCCCTTGTGCTCTTCGAGCACTTTCGCAACCCCCGTTGGTAGCTCACCCCCGCCCCTTGTCGCCTTATCATCCATCCCCCTCATTGTGGCTGGATGTGCTTCTCTTTACGCTCAGCAACTCCCATTAGTTGAATGGCGGAAAAGATTTTAGTATTGGCTTTCGGTTAGGATTGCCCACTCTTAGGCTTATTTACCATCGGTTGTAAGGCCCTCTTTTTATGATTCACACGTAATCGTGTCGAGGGAGCGGCGTCACGTCGTACTGCCTCAAGAACTCTATACCTAACACCACATCGAAATCATCAAGAGGTGTTACATAGAAATTTACCACGCTATGCCATTTACTTAGATGGATATCGACCTCTCAAAGCACCCTATCCAGTGGCTTGGCCGCAGCATTTACCGATTTGAGGAATCCCTCCACTTTCTCCACATAAAGTCCCAAGCACTTCGCTTCTGCACGCGTGATAAAGTTGTACGTTGCGCCTATATCTATCAGCACTTAAGTCTTTATTCAATTGATATAGGCTTCAACATGCATAAGCGTCTTTCCTGTTGGCACACTGGCACTCCGCTTGGCTTTCATTGTATTGAGGAGCTGCAAACACCTCATTTGATCCTGCTCGCAAGCCTCGTGCGCTGTAACCATTGCATTGAGAGCATTTTTCTTCGGATAGTCCTTGACCCAGTGATGCCCATCTCAAAGGAAGTAGTTTGTCTTCGGTCCATTACCTCTATGGCCGTTGCGCTTCTGCTTTTCCCATTTAGGCGGCTTACTTTTCTCCTCCTCATCCTCCGAATGCTGAAATTTCTTAGCGCCCCCACCTTTGCTATGATTGGGTCTCGAATACTTGGACTTTCCTGAGTCACCCTTGCGGTAATCTATGAGCGTTTCTGCCAAAATCAGAGCGTCGAATATTCTGGTCACCCTGCGCCGGTTTAACTTATTGTACACCCATGTTTGCAACTCGTCCAAGAAATTGAACAGTAAGTTTTCCTCGCTCATATTAGGAATCTGAAGCATTAACAAGGAGTATTCATCGACGTACTCGCTGATGGATTTGGTTTGTTTCAATTTCTTTAACCTTTTTCGAGCATCATGCGCCACATTCTCCAGATAGAATTGGCGCTTCAGCTCCCGTTGCAATTCTACCTATGTGTTGATTGTACAGGTGCCCTTGCATATTTTCTCTCTTTTCCTGCGCTACCATAGAATTGCATGATCTGAAAGATATAAGGTTACGGTATTTACCTTGTCTTCATCCCGTACGCCCATGGCATCAAAGTATCTTTCCATCAGCCAAAAGTAGTTATCGAGCTCCTTGGCGTTCCGCTTGCCGCTGAACTCCTTTGATTTAGGAGCCTCAACTCTTGGTGCCCCTTGAGCATCAACAGACCTATTCGCCACTGCTCGCTTGCACAACACCACGTCCTCCTTGACAGCGTCAAACTTTTTACGCAACTCCTCCACTTGGGCTTTAACTCTGTCCATGGTAGCGTATACATTCTCTTGAAAACCTTGACCCAATCACGCTGCCGATCAGCATAACTCTCGATGGATGTGTCGATGAAGGAGCACAGCTAGTCCCCTTGAGTGTTGAGTCCCACCTCGAGCTTCTCTACTTGCTGCACCAACTCCCTAAGACAATCTGTCGCCTTTCCCACAGTGCCAACAAGCATTTTCAACATGTTCTTGAACTCATGACCTGGAACGACAGACTTGTTGCGAGGTACACTTTTGTGCCTATTTGCTTTGGAGTCTCTACCCCTCTCTCCAGGCAAATCCGGCGACGTTGCATATTTTCCCATCTTCCTTGAACTTGCTTTGATATTAAATGTCACAAACCTTTCGAGAATCATGCGGCTTAGACGCGTTGCGTGCTAAGCAATTGAGAAAATCACACAAAGAAGAGAAGAAACACGTACACTAACTATTTGAAATAATACTCTCTATATTACTGAAGAGAAATATAAACTATGAGATTTGTATTGTATTGGATGCTTTGTACAACTGAAGGTCTCCCATTTATATACTATTAGCCTTATACAATCGACAACTAAGATCTAAACAATTTAACGGTGTATA
Source organism: Ailanthus altissimus (assembly GCA_946807835.1). Taxonomy (NCBI): domain Eukaryota; kingdom Viridiplantae; phylum Streptophyta; class Magnoliopsida; order Sapindales; family Simaroubaceae; genus Ailanthus; species Ailanthus altissimus. The sequence continues at coordinate 67,524 of OX327699.1, forward strand.
TACAAGGTGAAATAATATGCTTTAAAATATTTTTAAATGTCATTATATATTTTATAAAATATTTTTTTTTAATTAAGGTTAACAATCTTAATAAATCGCAAGCTTGATCCGGTTCTTCGCCCATATCAATAAGTCTTCTAAAAATTTTGGCTCACAATCCATTTCAACTGTCCTTAAAACTTTTAAGAGACTTTATTGAACTCCAAATATTCAAAAAATTATTTAAAAATATTTAAAGCATGACATTAAGTATATACTTAAATATCCATTGTCTCCAAATTAAAACGGTTGTCAGTGTTATCTATCAATACGGAAAGGGACTCGTCATCCTCTTGCATTACTGTACCTATTATTAAGAAAACGAAAATAACGAACGGAAGTAATAAGAACATGAAATTTAGTGACGTTGAAAAATCATGCTAAAGATAGAAAAAAGAAATGTACCTAATTTAATAGATACATCCGCAGTAGGGTTTGACTCATTGAAGACTTTTAAACGGAATGCAAAAATCAGTGTAAATTGAACCGAAGCTTATAGAAATTCCAAGTTAAAATCATAGATATATGTATAGGACTCAAAGCCTAGAATTAAATTAGCAAACTGCCTGACCACAAGTGGCACATGTTATCTTGATAAACCAACTCAATCATATTCACAGTCACACAGACAACACACAAATTAATATCAAAAGTTAAGACAACAAAATGCAAGAACCTGATAGCGGTCTCCATGTCTTGCATGGATGATGTCCCTCAAGCCCACTTTAGACTCATTGCACCTGGAGCAAAAAGCATCCCTCATCTGTTTTACAAGCAACATGCAAAGAACTGAGCACAGATCAAGAGACAATATAGAATATTGAACTCAATTCCTAAAATTTAAAAAAAAAAAAAGAGATAAAAAAGAGTGACTTGCATCCACTCTGAATCATCAGGTTCCTTTGTTTCAGTCCACTCCTCTGTTAGGCCCTCCTGAAAATAATGTAATCAGTTAAAACAAATCTCCACGTTTTTGCTAAGGCAAACCACAAAATTTATTACAAAGCTAATTATGTCACAAGTTGGTAGTATGTGTAAGGTTGGTCACAAGTGAAAACTACCAAATGTGCATCTAATGATCCTTGGTTACTTGTTGCCTACAATATATGGCACATGGCTGCACATGCAACTAATGATCCATTGTGGTTAGTACAAAAACATGAGTTACGTCCGCCCACCTAACTTAAGATAGGGCACTTACTCCTAAATGCAGAAAAAAATAAATCCAAAATTACCAGCCACAATAAAAAAAAAGGTACCTTTAACTCATTAGGTGACATGTTCAATATCTTAGAAGGTCCCAACTCCTTATTTAGTAGACCGTGCCAGCAATGCACTATTCTGCCAAGAATGCAATAAAAAAAAAAAAACATAAGAGAATGATTTAATTTAAAATAAATGCCCTTAACACTACTTGACAAACACAACAAATAGTAAAAAAAATTATAAGACACATTTACAATAAAGGGAGAATTTGGAACAAATTTGACTGAACTGACCGAACTGAATAGAGCAAATTCAGTTAGGTTTGTATGTCGATTCACTGTTGATTTATTTTTTTTAAACTAACCGATTCAGTTCTATTTTAATTTGGTTTGGTTCAAACAAATGATCGATTCAGGATTAATTCCGCTCTATTAGTTCAGCTCATCTCTGATTTTAGATTAAACCAAACCACACCTTATTTTATTCGGACCTACTTTTCTAGACAAAAGCTAAAGAAAAAAGTCAAGACAAAATGCAAAGGAAGAACACAAAACGAAAAACTTTCAAAGAATACTTTAGAAATATAAAATTTGTAATTGTTTTCTATATTTTTATTTTTAAGTTACAATAAGAAGACAAATGTAAATCTATTTAAACGTACTTATTTTACGTATGGATTTAATTTGCTACAAACACCTTACAATTACAAATTCGTGAAGTTAGAATTGACAGGAAGTGAAGTTCATAAACAATCTCTTTGGGAGTGGGTAAATAAAGATTTGGATTCTGTTTATTTAATTAGTTAATGTCTTCAAAAAATTAAAATACACTAATAACTAACAATAAGCTAAATTCATATCTGAGATCCAAAATAAAAAAAATTAATTTAAAAAATGCTTAATTTTTTACCTGCCACTAATTCATTTTAAGTCCAAGAATTGCTAAATTCATCCTTTAATTTCAATGCCAGCCTTTTATATATCTAGACTGGGCCCAAACTCAACGATTTATTAGTTTCTTACCAATGAGGGATATCCAGCCCAAGCATTTATTGGGCTTTGCTTGTCTGTTCTGACTTCTGGCCTAAGAAGAATGATAAAATTAAAAAAATATAATAATAATAATAATATAAATCTATTTAAACACACATATTATACATGTTAAATTTATTTTGCCACAAACACCTTACTACTAAAAGTTTTAAAAATTAGAATTAAAATGATGTAAATTTCATAAACAATCTCGAGAAATCAGGTAAGACTTTTATCTAACTGATTTGTTTTTGAATGAGAATCTAACTGAATTTTAATAAAATATAATGGTTTTAAATTTACGAATTTCTTGAGATGAAAGACGTGAACATTAAAATAATTTGTCAGTAATTTTCTCTGATCTAATTAATAATAAAATTTTATATTTATTCTAAAAGAAATTGGTGTTTTTTTTTAAGAATACAAGTATTATATTTTTAAATCGAACTATTGGGTCATAAGGCAAAAGGCAGAGGGTGTTAAGATGTTGATCATAAATTACGACAATTGAAGTGTTGGCAATAATTATTGGGTAATAAGAGTAGTTGGCAAGAGGGTGTTAAGATGTTGATTATGAATTACGAATTAAATTGAATATACACAAACAATAAAGCATATGAAATTAAAGGATAGAGGAAAATTTGATATTATAGTATCTACTTTTGTTGAAGTCACCATCTTTTGATTTCAAGACTTTAGAAAATAGAAAGAAAGAAAAAAAGCTGGCATGTGCTGTTGCATGTGGGTTTTTTTTTCTTTTTCATTTTTTAAAGGTCTGTTGCATGTGGGTTTGATGCTACAAACAAAACCAAAAAAGCCAGGTCCCTATTTAACTTTTATGGATTCCCATTCCAGTTTTATCCATAAAAAAAAAATATTCATTTTCATTTTGTATTATTATTTTGTCTATGAAAATTGAGATGCTTTTCATTTCTCTATTTCTATCCACCACAATCATACACTTGAAGCAAATATAGATAAAGTTAAATATTAAAAAAAAGTAATTTTGGGAAAAGTTTGGTAAAATATTAAAAAAAAATTAAAAAGGGTAATTAGATTGATTTTTTTAAAAGACAAAAATGGTAACCGAGAAAATTAATTAATTATTTCAAAAAAATTAAAAATCCAATGAATAATCAAAATCAAGATAAAACAAAAATGATAACTCCCTTTTAAAATTTTTTTTAAAAAAGAGGTAAGCCTTCCAAAATATATATGATTCCAGCATATTCAAACAAGCATAAGCATGTTGTGTGAATAATCCAGCTAAATTCAACCCTTAGTTTTGTTTTCTAATGAATATTGTTTATATTATGCCCTCTTCCCACAAAACGGGACCACTCAACAATTAACCTATAATAATAATGTGGTTGTTAGTTTTGAAGTTTTTCAGAAAAGATTCTTAGGCTTAGCTATTATATTATAGGGAAGTTTCATTTTTGTCTATAAAAAAAAAAGTTTCATTTTTCAAATTACTAATTCAATAACTCTAATTATAACTGAATTTTAAGTTTACTATATGAACTTGCAAGTTTAATATAGATATAAAATGTTAAAAAGTTTAATATTTCATATTAGAAACCCAATTAGCCGCTTCGTTACATTTTTTTTAAAATTTATTTTTATATTTGTATAAATATTTCGATAATAAAAAGTTAGCATTTTATTTATTCATTTATTTTAATAGAGGTTTTAAGTTTAAATTTCCATTTTTTATGTCAAAAACAAAAAAAAATTCTATTTTTTAAAAAGAAGATCGATGAAAAATATATTTTGTTATATATTTTGCAAAATTTATTTTTAACAACAGAAACATTTGTTTTTTAAAAATTATAACCAAGACACTGAAAATAATAAAAAAAAATTCAGCCATCTTGAAAAGTGAAAACATATTTTTTAAAATTAACACAAAACATTTTGTCTCAAAAAATTACTTTACTCATTTGTGAAAACAATGCCACATATACTTTTATCTGTTTTGAGTTTTATAAATCAATTTTAGTAAACACTACTTAACACATTCTCATTTTTACATCAATTGTAAACATCATTTTCTTTTTAAGTAGTAAATTTTGAAAACAACATTTTAAATTCTTTCTTAATCACTTATACATAAAGTTGTAATTTTAATGTAAATATTGTAGTTTGTTATTACAAGTCTTTCTAAATGAGAGTAAGAAAATTAAAACCTTCAATTAAAGCTTCCCAAAATATCACCACTTCTACTAATTGATCATCAACTAAACACATTGGTATTTTTTAATATTTAGAGTTATGGTTTTTTGTTACAAAAATTTAGATATGACATCTACTGTAAATTTTTTTGTTCTTTTTTTTTTTTAATAATCTCAAATAATTACTTTCAAAGATAACTTTTAAAAATTTAGAGAATTCCTTATAATTTTTTTTTTTAACTATGTTATATAATTTAACATAGGTAACATATTGAAGAAAAAAGCCATCAATAATTATAAATCCATTACAATATTTTTGCCACTATACTAAAAGATAATTTTGAAAAGAGAATCACCAACACACATAATGGGTACTTCATTAAAACAGTCATATTATTTAATTATTTATGTGATTATCTTTAATGAACATTATTATTTTTAACGATCTCTCACAATTTGAAATCTTGTATTCAAAAGATCTATCGTTTTAAAATAGTTAGAACAAATTCGTAATATTAATTTGTTTTTTAAATTCTAAGAAATTTTTAAAAATTTATTGATTTTACTTCCAAACTTATAAAGATAAAGAAGTTGAGACTTATTTTTAAAATTTAAGTCGTATCTTCACATAACCCACCATATTAGCACGAGACCCCTACAACTAGTTATGCTACGCTACATCATGGTCTTCCAACAGCACTCCAAATAACTTTAATACACCTAAACAATTTTAATATGAAGAAATAGGGCTCTAATTAAAAAGGCAATGAGACGATCATAAATAAGATTCTTTTTCTTTGTAAAACTATAGCTGCTGCCGCTCCTCCTTTTTAGTGGTCAAAATCTAATCACTAAATTTTTTTAAAAACAATATTTTCAAAAAAGAAAAAAGAAAGAAAATCTTGAAAACAATGTGTGCTCTTTGACAAACTTCCCAATACTCTCTGCAGTCTGGACCCCATGCTCTTGAATTTACAGAAATACCCGCCCATGTCCCCAACATTGACTTTTGTGGTTCACTCATTCATTTCAATGGGAATTATCAATCAAGTATTACGGGTTTTTGTCAAATTCTTACTAAAATGTTGAATAAAATAAAAACGTTTCCTGCCATTAACTATTTGTTTATAACAGTTAACGGAATCAAGTAAAAAAAAAATTAAAAAAAAAACGATTCAATAATTGTATGCAAATTTTAATTATAATTCGGTGGTAAAAATTTCTCATATTCACACCTTTAGATTAAGCATTCAAGTTATTATATCTTCTTTTATTTTTAATTATAATTAAGAGTGGACAAATTTAATTTTAAATGGGTTCAATCCATAGCCAACTCGAAATTAAACAAAACTAAATCGAATAAATTAATTTAAAAAAAATAAAAATCGAAATAAATTTGAAAACGGAACGAAATTGAAATTCTTTGAATGGGTTCAGTCCAAAACTGTCATCCCGTATCGTAATGTAACTCACCCAATTGTAATAACAATTCCAAATAAATAAATACATTTTCAAAACAGAAACTTCAGTACACACTGTAAAGATGACACGCTAGTTCTCCACTTCTCCATGTGACATGTTTTTTGTTTTTTTATAAATTAAAGGATAATTTATATTTATATTTACTAAAATAACCTTCAGTCACTGAACACGATCATAGGTATTTTTACAAGTCTATTTATGCAAAATATTCTCTCTTTCAAGTAAAATTTTGTCAAACCTCAACGGCCGCCGAATGGCCTAACCAAAATTGTTCATGCTGGACACAGTACCTGCAGCCTGCTATATTCTTACAACAGAATGTTTACCAGTTCATACATGTATATATATATATACTAGATTTGATTAGTTGGGTAACATAGCTCACTGCTCAATGGGCGATGGATACTAGTTAATACTATTAAAACAGTATTGTATATTGTCTAATAGTATAGAAGAATGGCTCATTGTCCATCTAATTAGCCCTATATATATATATATATTCAACGGGCATTTAATTAAATAAATTTTATTACTAAAATAGAAAAAAATTTACACCTTATAAAAGATAATATTAGCAGTAAATATTTTATTCTCAATTCTTTAAAAAGAAATTAAAGGTACTTAGAGAGATTGAGACACTAAAAAGATAGACTTTATAAAAAAAATTATATAATTACTTCTTTTTAAGGGATTATAAAAATTGTTCTTCTTCAAATTTTACCTCATACCTAATGTATCAAAGGGCTCAATAATTCACAAATCTTGAACTCAAACATTTTAAGAATGTTGCGCTAAAAGCCTATAATAAAGCTTGTTATACAAACACGGGCCTTGGCCCTACCACCATTGAGAGACCTGATGTTAAACAAAAGACTATTCTCATAATAACCCCCCACTACTCGACTCCAAAATATCCTTAACGTTAATTGTCTACGACATTAATAAGTATGACGTTCTTGACATTAATAAATATCTTCAATAGCTTGATTAGAAGATATTTAACCACCATTAATCGAGAACTCAAATTGTCCTTATCCCTAAGAACCTCAGAGTGATACAATTTTTCATATAAATACTACTCCAATAATTTTAGGATGAATCAAAAATAGAAAAGTAAAGATATTTTAATTCTAATAGAACTCTACAACCTAATACAACAAAACCTATAAAATAGAAGCTAAAACAATCAAACAAGGAATTTTTTTTAGTACAATAAAACTCTAAAAACTCTTCCTACACACAAGACCCAATATTCTCTCTTCATTTGCCTCTTACTTGTCTTTTTATATTGACCTATCACTGACTTAAGTATCAAATGGTCATTACTAAAAATAATTTCTGGCATGGCTTAACCTTGTTTGTGGTTGCAAGAGACTTTTTGAGTTTAATACTTGTCAAGAGGGATCATCTCAGCTTAGTCATTGTTCTAAAAAAAATATAAACTTCACTTGTGGACGCAGAATCTCTTAAATTCCAAAGTCAACAACTTAGTGTTTTATATGAAAATAGAATGGAAAACCATGAAAGGTAATCACTCGAAGATAGATAAGATGATCACCTAATTTATGACTACTCAAGACAATGAGCAAAATTAACTGCCAACCAAGAATCTTGATAAGAGAATCCAAAATCAATCTTAAAAGATATAGGATGACAAAGTGGGGCACCAAGATTAGACAATCTTTATCTAGCTAACTTAATTGCATACTCAGAGATTAAAGACTCGAGATGAATCAGAAGAAACTAGGATGTGAAGAAGAATAAGGAGTTAATCTAAAAAGCCCAAACCTAGTGAAATAGAGGAGAGAATTGGTAAAAATTTAAACCGCAACGTACCAACAGAAGGTCACCTAGTATTATAATAAGAGTGTCCAAGCACGAGAATTTGTAGACGAAGACTTGATCTTGAGGAAAGTATTATTGAGTACCAAAAACTGAGCAGAATGATTCTTTGGCCTCAATTAGACTCTTTTGGAAGTTTAGCCTAATCCTAATCCCCTAAAAGTCTCATTGTGGCCACAGACCTCGAGCTCAAATATTTCAAGATTACTCTACTTGAAGCCCATAATAAGACTCATCACATGGACACCCTGGGCCTTAGCCCACCATCATTGAAATACCTGATGTTAAACAAATGAATATCCTCGATGTTAATTGTCATCAACATTAATAAGTATGATATCCTCGACATTAATGAGTATCTTCAGCAATTAGTTCTAGTTGAGTCGATTATTAAAAGCTCTCAGGGGCAGATGAGAAAATATCTGTCCACCACTGACCAACGACTCAAATTGTCCTCATCTTCAAAAAATCTTATAGTCCTAAGATTTTTCATACAAATATTATTCTAATAATCTCTAGATGAGTCCAAAAGAGAAAAAGTAAAGATATGTTTTAATTCTAATAAAACTTGATAGCCTAATACATTAAAGTTTATAAAATTGAGGCTAAAATAATCAACAAAGGGATTTTTTTAAAGCATGCTAAAATTCTAAAAACTCTTCCTACCTACAAGAACTAAATTCTTTTTTTATTGTCTTGTTAATTTCTTGTCTTTTTCTATTGACCCATCATTAATTTAAGCATACGAGAGTCATCACCAAAAATAATTTATGATCATAAATAATTTATGGTGTGGTTAAACTTTGTTTATGAATGTACGAGACTTTTAAAACTTAATACCCGTCAAGAGAATCATCTCAATTCAATCCTTTGAGAAATCTAGTTACTATTTTCAAGAAATACAAACTCAATTCATGAACCCAAAATTTCCTAAATTTTAAGGTTAACAAAAATTTTCTTTTTAAAATTATTTTATCATATTAGAAAGTGCTAGATATTTTTCAAGGACTAGTCCAGACTTAAGCTAACTTTTATAATTATTTATGTTGTAAAAATGCTCGTAATTTTGCTAAAGAGAAAATGTAAAGATAAGATGGTTTTCTCCTATTTGTACATGTAAATCTATACAATTAATCATTAATATCTATTCACATGTACAATGATTCGACGATCACAAAGAAATCTTATAGAAGATGCCACATTATTTTCCTTCAAAAAATCTTTACTAGCTTATGTTCTAAGTAACAAGTCAAGTCCGTTATCTCACAAAAATTTAACAAGTCTTCTAAAACCATGGTTATATTTTATGGGTTCAAGTAGCCGTTAAAAGGCGTGGCATGCACTAAATATTAAATGAAATATTTGAGAATAATTCGTGTGACACTAGGTTAGTCTTTTTTTATTAAGGGTGGAAAAAATCTAGTTTCAATTTAATTTGATCCTGATCCGAACTAAAAAAAAATCGATCGGTTTCATATAAATGAAACTAATCAGTTTAAGCAAAAAAAAACTATATTGAATCGGTTCGGTTCGGTTTTTAATTTTTTTTTAAAAATATTAGTTTATTTTTAGTGTATTTTGTTAGTTTGAATCAAACTAAATCAAAAATAAATTAAAACCGAACCGATTGATTCCAAGAAAATATAATCAACTAAGAACTAAACTCTAAACTAAACTATAACAAAAAATTTCTCGTTCAGTTCAATCGAACCAATATCCACCCTTACTCTTTATAGCCTTTAACTTGTAGAGAATTAATGTAATAATTCTCTTTTATTCTAATAGTAGTGAAGTGTAAGGTGTTTAAATTCTAAAAGCATGCATGCATACCAATAATATCATCAACTTTTGTTGTATTTGTATAAACACCAAGTCTATATACCTAGTTTTGTAACTTTTTGATAATTTTCAGTAAATTTTGAAGAATTAAATAGTTATTAATATTTAACTATTTTAGAGTTAAATGTATGAACACCATGTTTTAAAAAAGTATATAAACTTTATATTTGTGTAAATATAAAGGTGGAAGATGAAATTTTCTCCCAAAAGTCTCATAGCAACTGTGGGAAAGTTGGATGGTCACTTTTTATTTCAATCAAAATGTATAGTGAATTTCATATTATTTAGATGGAATTCTAGAGTATGCCATATGCTATATATATATATATATATATCTCCAACTTTATTCTTAGGCAAGGCAACTATATGAAAAAGTTGGGTAGGCCTTCAAAGGTTTATAAAATAATGCAAATACAACAAACTAAAAAGCTAAGAGCCAAATGCCAAAAGAGAAAAGTGGGAGAGAGTTGGGTCTTGTATTTCCTATTTTTGGATTGCTTCTATTCACAAAAACTTAGCTGTTAAGATAGCTTTTTTTTTTGGGCACATTTTAGTCCCTTTTTTGAGTAAAATTAAAGCAACTCCCTTCATAAAAAAAAGTTGGTGAAATCTAACTTGTAATTTATTGATGTCTTGTGTGATAATACAAGTCATAATGTTACAATTGAAAAAAAATAGTTAACTTTTTATTTAATTTGGATATAATCACTTTAGGAGTTTAGTTTTAAACTCATAATCATTATGGAGTAAAAATACTAATTATGAAATTAAAAAGATTGAGTGCTTAATAAAAATCTATGTAAAATGAAAATAGTATTTATCAAACACTTAAGCTGATGTATTTTAAATATATAACAAATGTAAAATGAAAATAGGTTTTATGGTAGTCTTTCTACATTTCTTAATCTTTTTTCTTGTAATTTCAAGTTTTCTGTTATATTTTCTAATTTATATATATATATAATATTAATATAATAAAAAATTTAAAACATATAATGAAAAGCGTAAAATATATCAAAATAAAGTTAAGAATATTGTTAAAAAAAAAAGTAAAAGAGTTCTATTTTATTTGTCATGCTACTGTGAAATTGTTTATAATAAATTTTATTGACTTCTTTATTATATAGTGTAGTTCAGTTTTTTTTTAATAAAAAAATAAATAAATGAAATATATGCATTGAGATATATAACTAAATGTTTAAATTAAAAAATACTTAGAAACAATTAACAGAAAAGTTATAATGATATTTAATATTTATATTTAATAAATTATATAATTTATTATATAATAAATATTTAAATATATAATAAAATTTTATAATACATTATAAATTATATTAAAATTATAAATTGACTAAATAATATTACTTAATAACATTATTATAAATTTTTTTTTTGGTAAGTAAATTTTTTTATATAAATGTTAAATTCCGCTGGTATTACAGAGTAAAGATTCAATAAAAGAGAGAAAGTAAAACAATACAATCCCAGACAGTTAACTATATTTACCAACCAACTGCAATGTGGTCAATCCCTTGGTCATTTACAGCACTTATACATCTAATCCAAATAACATCCTTAATCTTTTGGTAGACTTCGCTTGTAGAAGGAGTTTTCTGTTGGAAGACCTTCAAATTCCGTTCTCTCCAAATAAAGTAGATTGTAGCGCAGAACGATACTCTTTTAATCTTACTGAGAGTGGATTTGCCTTTAGATTTCCTGCACATGAAGGAGATTACTCGTTGCCATCTGTTCGGGCACTGATTGAGTTGACACGCCCTTAGTACTTTGTGCCAAATTTCACTACAAAAGTTGCATTGGAAGAATAAGTGTGTGATTGTTTCATTGTCATTACCACAAAGGGGGCAATCATCTGATGGGATAACCCCTCATTTTTTAAGTCTCTCTCTGGTAGATAATCTGTTCTTCAAAGCTAACCAAGTAACGAAACTGTGTCTAGGTCAATGTTGGTGATGAATTAAATTACCGACCCCACTAAATTATCTCTATCTATACGAAACCGCAAAACAGAGAAGCAGTTATTGGGGGTGTCAGTTAGTAGTGCAAATGATAGACTAAGTCAATGTTGGTGATGAATTAAATTAGCAACTCGATCTACTTCAACTTCATTTTAATGTACAAGATTATATTTGCTACTGATTGGTATTGGCATTGACTGTCATATGTAAATATATTATTTTTTAAAATACCTAATATTATTATTACTATCCTATTTGTATTATCAACTCTCAGCAAACTCACACATAGCAGGCAAAGTGGCACAAGAAACCTAGTTACTGTCCACTCAGAATTTTGCAAAGCTGAAATGACAAATCAACTTTTGTTTTTTTAAGAAAAAAAGTCCGAAAGCTAGAAAAAAAAGAGTGTCCCAATACATAAAAAAAAAAATAGAAAAAAGAAAATGAATTATGGTCTACATATATATTCATTTGAAATGAAAAAAAAAAGTTGCTCTTACAATTGGAAAAGCTTACCCCATTGACTGAGTCCATTTATCTAAATTAGAGAAAAAGGAAAATCAATTCAATATAGGTATTGTGGTGGTAGGAAAGGGAGAAGTATGAAATTGGTGACCTTTTAGGGTGGAGAGAGAGAGAGAGAGAGTTATTAACAATGGATCTGCCTAATTCTTTGAAAAGGAGAGATCCTTCGAAAAGGGAAGATTGCTTTTGGAAAAACTTTTTATGTGTTTCATGAATGAAGTGATACTCATCACTTTCATATTTCATTTTCACCCCGCTCTCCACCTAAACATTATCTCTATTCTCTATGGGTTGGAATGGAAACCCCACTTATATTTTTTTAATTAATAATAAAGAATTTCTCTCTCACTCACACCCCACAAGCACATAGACGTTAACAAACAAAATGTTACATGTAAAAATAATGTAATGTACCTACCAGAATCTGGCTCAATCAAAAGGGGCCACCCCTTTCCACCACCAAATGGCACTTCTCTTTCTAACAACATAATATCAAATATGTTTCTGTCTTCATACTCCAAATTATGACCATCTCATTTTCATCATCTCCATCTCCACTCCATCTACCATTCTTCTAATCTTACTTAATCACCATCCCTAACTTGCATTTGCATTCATTTTTTTTTTGGATAGAAATAAAATAAAATAAAATCTTCAAAACCTAAGTAGAAATTTGAACTTGCTTCAATTTTTCCACCATGGCCGAATTGGTGGTAGAAGTTGTAGATGCAAGTGATCTGATGCCCAAAGATGGCCAAGGGTCTGCAAGTCCCTTTGTTGAAGTAGACTTGGATGATCAGAAAAAAAAGACCCAAACCAAGCCTAAAGACCTTAACCCTTATTGGAATGAGAAGCTCGTTTTCAACATAAACAACCTCAGAGATCTTCCCCACAAGACCATTGATGTAACTGTGTATAATGCTCGAACAGGCGGCACCCATGGTCATGGTCATGGTCACCACAAGAACTTTCTTGGACGAGTCAGAATATCAGGCGTTTCAGTGCCTTTGTCCGAGTCTGAGGCCAATGTTCAGCGCTACCCACTTGATAAACGCGGCCTTTTCTCACATATCAAGGGTGATATTGCTCTTAGAATATATGCACACGCATTCCATGATGGGTCTCATTTTACAGCAGCAGCAGCGCCACCGCCACCACCAACCACAACAACAGCAGAAGCTATGCCTACTACTGGTTTTCAGACTGACGAGGGAATTCCAGTGCTGCAAGAAATCAACACCAACAAGCTTGATGAAGATGTTAAAACTTTTGATGAGAAGAAAAAGAAGAAGAAGGAGAAAGAAGTGAGAACTTTTCACTCAATAGGAACAGGGCCTGCCCCTCCAGAACCAGCGCCAGCACCACCACCAATGTCATCTGTTGAGTCAAGAATGGATTTTGCTAAGTCTGGACCAACAACAGCAGCAACAGTAATGCAAATGCAAATGCCAAAGCAGAATCCGGAGTTCCTGTTGGTGGAGACAAGTCCGCCAGTGGCAGCGCGTCTGCGTTACAGAGGAGGAGATAAGACGGCCAGTACTTATGATTTGGTGGAGCAGATGCATTATTTGTATGTGAATGTTGTCAAGGCAAGGGATCTTCCTGTTATGGATGTTTCGGGGAGCCTTGACCCTTATGTTGAAGTGAAGCTTGGGAACTACAAAGGCATCACCAAACACTTGGAGAAGAACCAAAACCCGGTATGGAAACAAATTTTTGCTTTTTCTAAAGAAAGATTGCAATCCAATTTGCTTGAAGTTACTGTCAAGGATAAGGATATTGGCAAAGATGATTTTGTGGGGAGGGTTTTCTTTGACCTATCAGAAGTCCCTCTTCGAGTTCCGCCGGATAGTCCATTGGCTCCTCAATGGTATAGATTGGAGGACAAAAAGGGAGATAAAGTAAATAAAGGGGAAATCATGCTAGCAGTCTGGATGGGAACACAAGCTGATGAGTCATTTCCAGAGGCATGGCACTCTGATGCACACAAAATTAGTCATTCAAATTTGGCTAACACTAGATCAAAGGTTTACTTCTCACCCAAGCTTTATTATCTTCGAGTTCAGGTCATGGAAGCACAAGATCTTGTCCCTTCTGACAAAGGGCGAGCACCAGATACTCATGTGAAGATTCAGCTTGGGAATCAGATGAGGGTTACTAGGCCTTCACAAATGCGAAATTTGGATCCAGTTTGGAATGAGGAGCTTATGTTTGTTGCATCCGAGCCTTTTGAGGATCTGATTATTGTGTCTGTTGATGATCGAATTGGACCTGGCAAGGACGAGATTTTAGGAAGAGTTTATATACCAATTAGAGAAGTGCCGGCAAGACATGAGTCCTCCAAGCTCCCAGATCCGCGATGGTTAAATCTCCAGAAGCCTTCATTGGCAGAAGTGGAAGGTGTCGAAAAGAAGAAAGAAAAGTTCTCAAGCAAAATTCTACTTCGCCTTGTTTTAGATGCAGGTTATCATGTTCTTGATGAATCAACACATTTTAGCAGTGATCTTCAGCCATCCTCAAAGTATCTGAGGAAATCTAGCATTGGAATTCTAGAACTTGGCATTTTGAGTGCACGGAATTTGCTTCCTATGAAAAGCAAGGAAGGTAAATTTACTGATGCATATTGTGTGGCAAAGTATGGGAACAAATGGGTTCGAACCAGAACACTCCTTGACACTCTGGCTCCTCGATGGAATGAGCAGTACACTTGGGAAGTTTATGATCCATGTACCGTGATCACAGTTGGTGTTTTCGACAATTGCCACATCAATGGAAGCAAAGATGATGCAAAAGACCAGAGAATTGGAAAGGTGAGAATTCGTTTATCAACCTTAGAGACTGATCGTATATACAGCCATTACTATCCTTTGCTGGTGCTCACACCCTCTGGTTTGAAGAAACATGGGGAACTACAATTGGCCATAAGGTTTACATGCACAGCTTGGGTTAACATGGTGACACAATATGGAAAGCCATTGCTACCCAAAATGCATTATGTTCAACCAATAGCTGTCAAGCACATTGATTGGCTTCGACATCAGGCAATGCAGATAGTTGCAGCAAGGCTTGGAAGATCAGAGCCACCGCTCAGGCGTGAGGCAGTTGAGTACATGCTCGATGTTGATTACCATATGTGGAGTTTGAGGAGAAGCAAAGCCAATTTTCACAGAATAATGAAGATGCTTTCAGGGGTTTCAGCTATTTGTAGATGGTTCAATGACGTTTGCAACTGGAGGAATCCGGTGACAACATGTCTTGTACATGTAGTGTTCTTGATACTCGTTTGCTACCCAGAATTGATACTGCCAACAATTTTCCTCTACCTCTTTGTTATTGGGTTATGGAACTATAGGTTTAGGCCAAGGCACCCACCTCACATGGATGCTCGGCTTTCACAAGCAGACACCGCACATCCAGATGAGCTAGATGAGGAATTTGATAGCTTTCCAACTTCACGGCCTACAGACATTGTAAGAATGAGATATGATAGGCTACGCAGTGTGGGAGGTCGGGTGCAAACTGTGGTTGGAGACTTGGCATCGCAAGGGGAAAGAGCTCAAGCGATTCTCAGTTGGCGTGATCCAAGAGCTACGTCTATCTTCATAATCTTGTCATTGATCTGGGCTGTGTTTATTTACGTTACTCCATTCCAAGTGGTGGCACTTCTCGTTGGCCTTTACATGCTGCGGCATCCCAAGTTCAGGAGCAAGATGCCTTCTGTACATGTCAACTTCTTCAAAAGATTACCATCCAAGTCAGATGTGCTACTATAAGATTGAAGATTGACCTTCTAATTGTATATGTGAAGCCAGGAGAAGTCATGTCGTAAATAAAATAATCCCGGCAGAAGTCCAGAAAAATAAAAAGCAGTGATGCCCTTTCTTCACTGCTCTCCCTCAACGACAAATGAAGTTCACATTTGCAAGATCTGCACATCCAGCATTTCTCAGGAACTACGGATTATTTTTTACTATAAATATATTATGTATATTTTGCTTTTTATGAAATTTTATTTATGTTATGTATTTGCTAAGTAATAAGCAAGTTACGAATATACACTAGCAAAAGAATAGCTCATCAGTGTTATGCAGTTTAACAACCAAATGCCGAATCAAGCTTTAAAGCAACAACTGAAACAAAAAAATACAAAGGAAATAGTTACTCCTTGTGAAGGAAAAATTGAGCACATCCTCATTTCCGAAAGGGTAAGCAACCATGTGCAGGCACGTGATCAATTGCATCAGTAAACTTAGTTTCAAAATCGGTAACATCCTCGAAATTGCTCTATGGCAACCCTTCGGAATAACATCTCCATTAAAACAATATTGGCAAAGAAAATTACCTTTTTCTTTATAAAAAAAAACTTTCATTTCCTAAAGCCTAAATGTATCAACAGAGCTACAATTGTCAGGAAGCTGATAAGCATTCCACCCAAAAGAACCCTATCGACAAGACCCCAATCTTGGATGCTTCCTTCTGCCCATTCTGGCTTTTTCTGGGATCCCGAGGCTGTATCAGTTTCCATCCTTTTGTTCCCATGATTCTTCCGCTTTCTTAGTAACCATCCAATCAGATTTCGGTTGTTTAGATCTTCCGGGAACTGGTCAATCTGGGAACCTCTGCCTTCCTCCGAAGTCATCTTTCCTCCACAGCATTCAGTTCCACAAGCCTCCAGTTCATTTGAACATGCACAAGTCTCATTTTGGCTGGAGCATGGAGAACATTTGTCCTGACTGGCTATTCTCCTGCTTAAAGCTGTCCTGTCATCATTTTGGTTGAGAGTCTCGATAACTTCTGCAAAAACCGACCACCTTCCCACAGATGTTATCTTCACCACAATTGAGGTACCCAGCATACTTTCTGCAGCAGCAACAAGAACCTGTATATATCCCTTGGTATGGCCAACCTTGGACAACAAAGAAACATCCAGTCATATTGAAGGTATCAGATAACTAACTTAGTTAATGGGGCAGTAAATAGACAATCTGCTCCTTAGTCTCAGCACAAGTGGACATGGAGATTATTTAAAATTGTTTAGTCTTACCAGATGAATTCCGTCAGCTGCAATTTCAGTTATCCATATTCTTTCCACTTTACCCTCCATTCCAATATATGGTGTGAAAGCTTCAAAGACAGATGTCAATTCACGGCTCCGTTTCTTCACTATAGTACTTGGCACTTTTTTCATTCTTGCAGCAGGCGTCCCTGATTTCAACGAATATGGGTTCCAGTCAAAATTAACAGCAAACTTATTTCAGCACCGCAGTGCTTTAAAAATATTTTTCATTTGCGTTCAGGATTTTCCCACTTACTTTTAGTCAAAATCTTGGCAAACATAAAAGTACTATATCACATACAAACTTCAAAATTGAAAGAAGTAACCTTGCTACATATCAATCTGGAGCTATTGCCCGGGGATCTTAGGACAAACGTCTAAAACTAACTCAGTGTCCAAAAAAGAGGGTGAGGCTCATCAGCTGTAAGCTTCGGCATTTTACCTTTTTGTTGCAACAATATTACCTAATGAGCATGTAATATGTTCTGCATGCTGCACAAGATATTCACTTTGTTCTTCTGAATAGTACAGTAGAATAAAATTAAGCACTAGAGACACCTGGATCATATCCCGCCATACCAGAGTGCATGTAACATAGGCTAATCAATCCACTACTGAGTTCAAGTGAAAACCACATGATAAACTGATTTGTTTAATTTGACACTTCTTTTGCATATCTAAGCAGATACTCAAAATCTACCACATCATTTTCAACAGATGATTCACGTGCATTGATAATCAACGTGTAGAATTTGCAATGATGTAAATGATACTAAGAATTTTTCAAGTGAAAAATATCATAAACTTCCACATATAGAACCAAAGGTACGAGATATTTCCATCAAGGAACTAGTGCATTAGAAAGAAACTTTGAACTCAACATTTTACAATTTTAGCCACATTTCCAAACTAAACCAAGTAAAACTTTCAACATCAATTTATTTCTATTTCGAAAACCATGAATATGAATCTAATCACATTCATATGTCACTAACTTTTACCAGCATTGGAATAGCGTGTTCATAACTGACAGATCTTTTCACCAAACCAGATCTAATTTGCAGTGATATTTTGTTCTGCTTTAAAGATGGTACGATTGGGCATTTGCCAAGCCTAGTCTAAATGCAAAAGCATTTAAAAGGAAGTTCAGGAAAAGAGTGATTTCTGATCAGCCCATCTTATCTTCAAGGAGCTTAGCACTTTGTGATCACGGATAGTTTTGCCTAGACTAAGAGTTTCACATCTTCAAAGCTCAAATTATTGATTTCGGATTTCCCAGAAGAAAAACAACACTAGTAGAGGCTACAGTGTGGATACAGGTATAGATAGCAAAACAAAAAAGCAAGCAATTGCAAACAGTACTCATTCTTAGGACAGTGAAATGAACCTTAAACTATCATAAACCAAATTGGTCATGATCTCCCAGAGATTATATCTTTGATCATCAGTCACCACAATTATATCTTTAATCATCCAAAGAAAGATGGAGCAGCTTGGCAAAAAAAAAATTTTGGTTAGGATCAAAAGCCCTCATTTTTTTCACATTCTTATAAAAGCTGTGATTTCATCGCACATGTGAACAATTAAATTGGGTGTGCACTTTGATGCTTGAGATTGCATGTCAAATGTGCATTAATTATGTCCGATTTAAACTCAACTGTTGAAACTATACTCATCCAGCTTTCATAATCAATGTTTCAATTTGTGTGAAAGGTACGATAATACATATCTTAACCCACAAAAATTCAATTAACATGTTATTGCCATATATCAAAGATAAAATTTTGATGCTATCGAAATGCATGAATGGTATACCTGGCCTAGGATAGAACTGTGAAATGTGAACTTGGGGGAACTTGTACTCCTCAACGAGGCTTACAGTTTGAGCAAAATCTTCATCAGTTTCACCTAAGCAGAATGAAGAAAAAAATATATATTACTACTTCAAGCACCTTTCAACTAAAACGTTACCCAAGTATTCGAAGAGGTCCCACACTACCACAATGATTAGCAGATCATATGTAAAAAATTCCAATTCCAAACAACTCATGAAAAGCAAATAATCGTTTAATTGTAAATCTCGCTAGTAGTGGTTTTACGATATTGAAATTACTGTCATGCCACCAGAAGGTCATTAAACAAAATGAGCACACATCTTATAGATTTTAAGGGCACCAACAACCTTCAACTTGTTCAAGTTCAGAATTTACAAAATGCGAACAATAAAATATAAATCATTTGACATGCATCACAGTGAAAGGGGAACCACAGGTAGCAATGGACCCGCACACTAACCAGGGAATCCGCAAATTATATCAGTTGCAATCTGCATCCCTGGCACAAGTTCAGTTAAGGTATCTACCACAGTCCTGAAGTCACTCATGGTATATTCCCGATTCATTGCCTGAAAATTAGAACAGCCATAAAGCTAAGAGAACATGACGTGATAAGCTTCCCACGTGTATATATTTCATCATAGTTTATACAAGGAGAAAAAGCAAAATAAGAGAAATCAAAGTGAAGTAATCAGAAACAAACACAGTGGCACCAGTTCTTTTGGAGAAAAGAGATAACTATGTGAACAATTTTTTGACTTACACTCAACACAGAGTCACTCCCAGATTGGACTGGCACATGAAGAAAGGAGAATACACACGGATGTCGTAAAACTTCTGCTATTTCTTTCAAGTGCTCAAGAATGAAAGGAGGATTGGTCATCCCAATGCGAAGCATTGTGCCTCCATCAGGAGGAAGTTCCGCAACAATGGCATTTAATAAAACTGGAAGGTTAACCCCAATGTCACGACCTACAAAATTTCAGGACATCTAAAACTTTTCAATAACTGAAACAAGTAGCATCTCAATCTACTATCACCAGAGGAACGACAAAATTATTAGCTTCAATTATTGATGCTTCACGCGACAAGTATACAAACACATCATAGTTGATCTGTTTACAAGTTAGGGAAAGAAATTGAATACATATACCTTGTCCTACTAGTGACCTTAGTCATCATGCATAAGAGGACACGACACATTGTTAATGTAAATTAAGAAATCTGATTTGAGGACGGTGAAAATTAATTCAACCAGAAATCCTGTAGAAACAAGACATCACCAGAAGGTATGCTTTAAATTACCATATGCTCCAGTATCTTCGCTGCTCAACCATATCTCCTTAACTCCATCAGCAATAACAGTTCTTACACGGCCTACCTGCATGGTTGAACTTCAAAAATTAAACTACAACCTAGCAATATAAAGTATCAATTGTCCATGTTACAAATCTTACAAGGCTGTCGACGGTGTAGCTCCCCAAATGGCCACGAGCATGCTTTGTCTTGCAATAAGTACAAGCACCTAAGCAACCTACATTGATTGGTAGAATCTCAATGAACTTGTTCCTCCTCACCTGTTAGAATAACCAATTTGGATTTATTCTAAAATGAAGAAGTAAAATTCCATCTCTAGCCTATCAGACAATTCCATGCAATTACAAAAGCACAGTTGAAAACATGGTAATTGCAAATAACTAGTGATGAGCCAATTTCCTAAGAATTCGCAGATAGAATGCAATGGAAAATTTCAATGCAAAATCTACAACTTAATACCTTTGGGAGGTCAAGAGCAGGCAATGTCCTTCGGTGCAAAAGCCGCACCTCGTGACCTTTCAAAGTCTCTTCAACAACTTCAACAACACGGTCAATTTGCTGCACTCCAACTATACTAACGCCTTCTAGCTCTTTCAAATCTCTACTTCCTTGAGGAACACAACCAGCAACCACGAGGGGCTTTTTTGCACTCTTACATTTTGTTATTAAAGTGTCCATAGCAGACTGACTGGGGGATTTCACTGTGCATCTGTGTCACGTAATACAAATTATCATTACACCAATAGTACCAGTCAAATATTTGCACGTATAAACCCCTGTTGCTTAAGGGCGGGGAACGCTCCAGTAGGGAAATTACACCATTAGTAATAATGGACTTCTAGTGCACCAAATTCAAACCCATATGAAAATCAAGTGCATAAGATATAAAAATTGTGATTCACCATTAGTTGAACAAACATGGCACCATTTTTAACAATACCAGTCATTCAAATAGAAATATACAAAAAGTTAATACTCACGTATTTATAAGCCATAGGTCTGCCTCCTCAGGATTGTCAGTTAATGCATAACCAAATGCTGAAAGCTGACCAGCCATATATTCACTGTCACTCTGACATGATAAAATGAGAGAAAAACAACTTAAAGATAGAAAATCATGCTAGGAATGATAAAGAATGACAGCTGATGATGCAAAAGTAGCTGCATCTCATTAACATACCCAGAAAACCAAAAAGACGATATTTACGCCAAACAGATAATTAATTTGACCACCGAAGTCTCAACTATACATGAATTATAAACCAATAGGCCAAGTTGTTATACCTTTCACGGAAATTGCTCTACAATTAACCAAAATTCACTAGTAAGCATCAAAAATGTCAAAATTAGAGAAAGCAGCAAGGAAACGTACAAGACTTAAAATTTTCAATAAATCACTAAGCCTGGCACAGTTATCTTCAGAATTATCATGGTGATACATTTTTTATGAGGTACAAAAGTTGATATTGTGCAGGTTTGACAGGTTTTCATTCCATATTCTTCAGCATAATTCTTGTATGTCCTTTCATAATATCATTTCTAAGCATAAATTTCTCAGCTCCAGCATTAAGAAGAATTATGCAGATACACACACACATACACAGAGATAGAGAGAGAATGTCATAATGACAAATTTTCACAAACTATACTTGAAATATTCTTATTATGTAGGTCAGATAAAGTTTTCTATTGCTTGATATCCTCAAAATTGAACGAGTATCAAGGCATCACATCCCAAAGGTAATTCTTACATTCAATTTACTAGGGAGATATATTTAAATGCATTATTTATTTATGCTAAGATAAATATCACAAAATATTAGAAAGATTGTAAATATCTGAAATATTGATAGCAAGTTTGCCACATAATGTGTACCATAAATTAAAGATTACTAGCTTTTGACTGAATACCATAGTGGAATTCCTATGTATAGATCTAGCAATAGACAACTGAGTCTTGAAGTTAAAAACATTTCAAACTAAAGTTTCATCTTTATCCATCTGTTTGCATGTAGATTCTATCAATTCCTGTCCTCAAGATTGAATGGCTATGAAGGCACAGCATCTCGAAGATAATTATACAGTCATTTTACTTGGAGATATATTTACATGAATTATTTATAACAGCGTGATGTAATATCATAAGATAATGGAAGTGGAAATATTGTAGAGATATATTAACATTCATAAGTTACATACAACATGATCTAATATCATAAAACAATGGAAATGGGAATATTATAAATATCTGTGATATTGCAAGCAAGTTTGTCAATTTTGATGTCTACCATAAAATAAAGATTATTAGGTTTTGATTGAAACCTATGATGAAATTACTATGTATAGATGTAGCAGTAGACAACTGAGTCTTCAAGTTAAAAGCATTTCCAAATCAATTTTCATCTTTGGCAATCTGTTTGCCTGTAGATTCGGTCATCCATGATTTACAAATCACATTTTGCAATAGAAAAAGATAGTGTTTTCACTTCAACTGCCCCTCATTATCTTCCAATGATGATCCATCAAACATGAAAGTAGATAGGAATTACTTGCCATAATATAACACAGATACTACAACAAAAGGCTTTTGAACCAAAAAGAAAGGGACATTCTCAATATTTCAGTACCAAAAAGCAGCAAGTAATTCATATCTTATCAATATTTCCCCTAGATTTCACACTAACCACACCATTCATCATTTTTTTTATAAGATACAAGGGACAGAATTGACATAAAACAATGGCCTGAGACCACTAACACCAAACTTGAGGACAGTCTCACCGAAATCCCTCCTTTTTTAGCTTTTTATACTTAGTTTAATATGTTCAAAACATTTCAAATTAAGCCTAAGTAAAAGCAATTTCTGGCAGTCAGCAAAGAACTATTGCTACATCCCATGAACATGAACTAGCCAATTCCAACTAGTTTGAATTGCGCCAAATCGCTGGACATTATTAAATAAAAAAAAGAGCCCTGTCTCTGTATTGACGACTGAATCATTTGGTCTACTCATCTCCTAGACA
Source organism: Ailanthus altissimus (assembly GCA_946807835.1). Lineage (NCBI taxonomy): Eukaryota > Viridiplantae > Streptophyta > Magnoliopsida > Sapindales > Simaroubaceae > Ailanthus > Ailanthus altissimus. The sequence continues at coordinate 90,872 of OX327699.1, forward strand.
CTGAAAGGTTCTGTTGAGCATTTAAGTAAACAAAGAAAGGGGAATTTGAGATGAAACTAGTGTCATCAGAGACATCATCCTGTCACTAAATCCCAGAGACAACATGAGCGATATTATACTAATTAAAACCTTCATTACCCAATTTTAACTCCTAAAGATTGCCATCCAGAAAGAAAAAAAAGAGAGAGAGAGAAAATTAATCGTCTTAGTTTCTATGTAGTACGCTGCTCTTCCCCAACCTCCACAGAGCTCAACCTTATTCACTTACTATGAAGGTTGGACACTTCCAAACAATATGCATGACTCTTCTAGTCAAGAAAGTTGTCATCAAACCTTGTAGTCTCTTCCACACAGTCAATTCTTCAATAAATGTTTCAATTTAACTGAGACTAGTACACAACAGAGAAAATAGATAGAAGTAGGCATATAATATGTATGGAAAATGATTAAAACGTAAAATTACAACCTACATTAAGATTATCCCCAATCTTTACACACTTCACTATGTCTGAATCTTGTTTTTTTCTCTTACCAAGTCCAGAAAAAACTGCTAAATCTTTAGTTCCTAGATCTAATGCTAATTTCAAAGATCTGAAACAAAGCTCAGAACCTCATACTGTTATGATCTACAATTTACAAAATAGGAAATAATCTCTAGATAGTTAACTTTGAATATCAGCAATCTCGTGTCAAGTAATTACAAGCTGATTATAGAATGAAAAGCAATGACAATAATAAAGCATAAGCATAGCAATAAAAGTAGAAATCACATTTAAATCTTGCAATCTTTTTCTTTTCCCCATATAAGCAGTGAGATAATGCAATATTAACTTTACCTGGTTATGTGAGCATCCAAAAGTCTTTATATATATAATCTGCAAAAGAAAAAAAAATCATAAATAAACAATACATTTATATTTATAAACGTAAAACAAATATAAAGAGGGAATGACAAAGAAAGGTACCTGTGTTCCAGGTATTTTGGGAGACAGAGAGGTAAGTGGGTTAACAATTTTTGAAAGTTTATTGTTATTCTTCCTGGGATTTACACCGACAGCATTGATTGGTAACCTGAAACCTGGAGGAGCACCGGCACCTCCACTCCCAACCAATAAATCTTCTATGTCTTCCATTCACTTATTCACTCACTGCAACACGAGTCAAAGATTTTCCTCAGACACAGAAAATAAGTAGAAGTGCACATAAAAGCTACTCTACAATTTAACCCAACTCCAAGAAATAGGAAATTTTGGTCGTGCAGATTTCAGAGGAAGCTTAATACAGTATTGACCTACTTTCTAAGCCTTACAAATTTTAGGCCAAAAAGTCTAACATGCCTTCGATTATCATATATGAAGGCGGCGAACTAAATAACTATTCCTTCATCCTATTTGAAATTTAAAAACAAAATGACTAATAACAAGAATCATCTTATCATCCGATTTCCTTTTTTATAGAAAAAGAATCCATAAAGATCAAATGATGTAAGACAAAATTACATAAGATATTCATTACATGAACTACAGATTTGTTAGTGGTTCATTTCATGATTACTGACGTACAAGTAAACTCTCTAGGACATAAATAAAGAGAAAATAAAAATCAAATAAATACATGTAAATAGAAGGGAAAAAAAAACATAGCAGCCAAGAAACTGTATAAACCTATGCAAAAAAGCTGGTAAAAACATAAGCATTTTAAATTAAGACAAGTTGAATCACAGGAGAGAAACATTTCAATCCAACTAAAAGTCACTAAAAACTTACATGATTATGAACAGTGAATGAAAATTTAAAGCGAAAACCCTAACTCAGCTTCAGCTTGGAAGTAAACAGATAATCAATTAAAAACAAAAGATTCTTCACCCGTGCAATTTTATTTGACTGCAAAAAGATAATAACAATGTTATAGTCCACGCTCTTACATTATTTTATAAATGAACAATTCAACCTCATTTAACTTACCAATACCATACCATATATATATATATATATATATATGTGTGTGTGTAATATGATACAGTGGGAGTGGCGTGACTCAAGATATTTTTACAGATTTGGATTTAGGTTTAAGGTTTTCGGATGGACTATGGAAGGAGATGGCGGTTGGTATATTTCGTGAACTATACTAAAAGACCAAACGAATGCCAAACAATATCCCGCGGTCTACATGCTCTACAAAAATATGACTAACAATGATGTCAAATGACGAAATACCCCTCCAAGTTAACTCCAAACACCCCCTTCGATAAAGGCAACAATTTTAAAGAGTATTTGGAAATTCCCATCCTGTTATCGTAGTTTTTACGATATTAATATTTTCTCTCTTTTTATGTGGGCAATTAACGAAACATAGAGGTTTTGGGTTTAAACCATTGACAATAGGCTGAGAAGCCGTATAGTTAAAAAAAAAAAAAAAATTTTGAAAAAATAAATAGTAAAAATGTCTGCTCTTATTTCTTTAAAGTTACATGCTAACTTCTTATTCAGCTAACAAATTATTTTGAATTACTATTTAGAAGTAAACACATTATAAATTAAACTTTTAATTTATTAAAACTTTTGTCAACAATAAAAAGATTAAAATAAATAGCCATATAAACCTAAAAATTATAAATTAAATTTAGAGTTAAGCAAAAATTAATCAAGAATTTTTTTACAATAGTCATAAATTAGAATACATTCTAAATATATATTCTAATTTTCTTTTAGAGAAAAATCTTTCATTAATAGTCAAAATATAAGAATTATAAACCAATATCAAGAAAAACAAATTTATTTCAACGCTAATCATGATCATTAATACTAATATGAAATAAAAGACCATGGCCTCTAAAAAGCTCATTACAATTTATGTAATACAGATTTATATATAAAATTATCAATGTGTGATAATGGTTATTTTATTTCTAAGTTTTACAAAGTAATTTTTTTTTTTAGTAAGGCATACAAATTAAACATTATTTTAAAAATTTATACGCATCTGTAAATTTTAATTTTATTTACAAATACAATATTTGTTATTTACCATTTTGATATTAACTTACACATATTACATTACATATAAATCTCATACATTAGATTATAAAGTCAATGTTCTATTTGTGCGTTATATCATAGATGTTCCTTATAAGCTCACACCATTATCAAGGTGAAGCAAGAGCTAAAAGATAAAAAAGAACAATACATAAATAAGTAAATCTCTTATAAATTTCAAACATAAGACTTATTAAGCTTGACAGAGTTAGAGGATCGAGCCTAATTATAGAGGACAGGAAGATGGAAGGTAATTTTTTAAAACAACCATCTATAAAGATACTTGAAAGCCAAGAACTTTCTCTGACTAAAAGTACTTAGGTAACCTACATTCATGGTTCTTGGCAACCAACCAAGGAGTTTGTGACTAGCAGATTTGAGAACTACCTCCAAGAAAGCAGAGCTAAGATGTGCAAAGAACTCATCGAGAAGATAACACATTCTTCATATCCTATAAAATGCAAACACGTAGGGTAATGGACCCAAAGCTTATAAAAGAGAGATCTAAAACTCGCACGTAAGGGGACAGACTAGATTTAAGTAATCACTCTTACACAGAATATAGATAGATAGAGGAAAAAAAAACAAGTAAAATTTTTTTTATAACTATTTTCTACCTATCAATATTTTTTTTTTCAATTTTTCATTTTCCAAACCCAAAATTCCTAACTTAGATAATGAAATATCTTTGCCATAAATAATCATTGGTGCAACCTTAACTGCATTTATAAGTGCAATTAGAGACTTTGGACATTACATTGAAGAACTTAAAAAGCATAATCAGTACTCAACATGAAAAGTCGTTTCTAGAAAATACTACCTTTTGACCGAGTACCAAGCTTATAGTTAAGGACCAGTGTCAGCAAATTTGGCATCATTTGTTGGAAATAGTGCAAAAAGTAATAAGGATCATAAACTCACAACTGAGTAAGAAAATAACTTAAAGCATCACACATAGTGTTTGTAAGTGTGTATACATATGAGTGTGTTTATTGAATTTTAAATTGTTGTCATATATATAATTCGCAATGAAATTGAAATCTAATTTCTTATTCAAAAAACACACACTGATTTAAAGTTTGTTACCTAGTAAATTCAAAAATACTTACCTTTAAAGCCTTTGATGAAGATTCAAACTTGAAGTTTACTTTGAAATGATCTCTTGAACAATTCTATTCTCCAATAGCTGGTGGGATTGAAGAGCTAAAATAGTAGCATGAAATTTCCAGCAAGAACAATTTGTTTCTCTCCTAAAATTATTTTGGCTGAAATTTGCTTAGGAGGAGTTAAGTGCAACAACTTGAGTTATTTTCCTTATGTTAGCCAAACACAGTGAAGGCAATATTTGTAACATTTTCAAATGTTGCCTCTCTTGACACTTGTCTATCATGTAGGACACGCACAAGCCAAGTGTCTCACAAGTCATGCAAACCATTTGCATGGGTGCAATTTGTCACCTTAACTTATCTATGCATGTGCCATATGTCACACTTATTATAGACATGCAAAGTACCATGTGTCAACTTCTAATTAGTTAACAATAACTATTAACCAATTAAATAATAGGTTTAACACTTAAACATTAACACATGCATTTCTCAAAGAGATCCTAAAATAAATCCTACTTTTTAAAATTTTTTTGAATCGAACAGTTCGACTTAGTCCGCTACCATAATATTCAATGAGTACACTTCATATTGTGAGATTCTCTAGATTCATATCCGTTTATCTTACAAAACTCTTTCGTAAGTTCATGAACGATGCCCTACACACACATTACAGATATTACAGAACAACTTATTGAACTATATAAGCTGTGATCAACCATATACGTATAATCCTTCCGTCATCTATATCTTGGAAAAGCAGATATAGATCATCACCGATAAATTTCTATATGCTCGACCGTAAACCTATCTTTAGATTCGTATTTATGTAAATAATATCTACAAACTTCTTTATAATATTATTTAATTCTATGAAAAACTTTTTTCTGAGATTTTCACTTATGACCATAAGACTTTCTAAAATACAATCTTAGAGCAGCTGGATATACAACTCACTCATATGAGTTAACGATAAGAGCGTAAAAGTACTAGTATGATTTATACCCAACTTTCGTATTGTACTCCAAATCATAAATATTTGGCTATTTAGTTGTATTGTTTTTAATCATAAATAGATGCATGATAGAAAATGTGATGCATAGGAATTAATGGGAGGCGAATTAGACGTCAAACAAAGAAGTTATACTTAAAATACGAAAGAGGTATCAGGGCTGGGCGCTGCAGCACCCAGGTCAGTAGCTGAGCGCCGCAGAGCCAGTGGCGGTGAATAGTATATTGTGAACAGTATTTTGCTACAGCAACTCATGAACAGTATTTTGAAGACAAAAACCTATAAATAGAAGGCCAAAAATCCAATGAGGGAAAAAGAGGAAGAGAGGAGGAAAAAAGAGGAAGAGAGGAGGAAAAAAGAGGCAAAAACTTAGAAAACGAGGCAAAAACTTATAGAAAGAATTCACAACACAAATTAAAGATTAAAGCCAAAGATTGAAGAACCAAGATCAAGATTCAAGCTTCAAATTAAGATTGAGAGAGAAGCACATCAAGGAGTCGCTTTGATTAGTTTTTCTTCTCTGTCTTTATCATTATATTATTGTCCTTGTTGATCTTTATGAATTAGTTTGATACTTTTAGTTTTGTGATGGGCTAAATTGTTCATCTAAGGTTAGACTATGTGAACCTAGTATGGATTTGGATTGTGTTAATTTTTAGTTTATGAACTTGATACATTCAATTGATTTATTCTATCTTGTGTTTTAATACTTTCATTATACCTGATCAATATTTCGAATGATTAAGAAACCGTGATGAACTTGACGAAGGGATTCATGTGTTTAGTTTAGGATAGTTTGATGCATGATCATAGGGTAACAACTATGAATTCCATCTAGAATAGACATATACATTAGTGGTATATATGGTCTAATTTAGACTTGATTTTAATGAATTACATTCTGATTTGATTACTATAGACATATAGGTAATTTGATTACCATAGACATAGACATATAGTGTCTAAGTCAATCAATTGGTATTAAATAATTAATTGAGTGGTTAACGAGTCCAATAAAATACTAAGGGACGAGTTAAAACCCTAGATTATCTTATTTATGAATTCTACCTTTTGCTTTTGTTTAGTTAATTGAGAGAATTAGATTAGTTAAATAAATTTTAGATTTTAGTTTTCTTAATAAAAGTTAAGTAGGTATAATTTTAGTACTTGATTTATAGAATTAGATTGCATAGTTCCTGTGGGATTGATACTTGGACTTAAAATCCGGTATTACTTGATACGATAGCATGCACTTGCGCTTAGCTAGTAAAGCATCAATCAAGTTTTTAGCGCCGTTGCCGGGGACTAGTTTTATCTATTCTTTAGATTAATACTAATACCAAGCTACTTACTTTTAGTTTGGATTTTTATTTTTGTTTTATCTTCTTCTTTTACTTTGATTTTCTTTTTATTTTGCTTTGATAATTCATACTATAGAGGAAAATAATGATCACATTAATAATCTTGTGTTTGAACCCATGATATCACAGAGAGCTTTGAAAGAGTATGCTATCCTAACTACAAGTGGTGTTCAGTCTAGTATTCGGCGATCAACCATCAACGCTAATGACTTTGAGATCAAGCTTAATATTATTCAGATACTAAAAAAAACTGTACAGTTCAGCGGAGTTCCCAATGATGATACTAACATGCATATCATAAACTTTTTGAAAATTTGTGATACCTTCAAATACAACGAAGTCTCCGATGATGCCATCAGATTGAGATTATTCCCTTTCTCCTTAAGAAATAGAGCTAAGAGTTGGTTGATGTCATTGCCGTCAGGATCCATATCGATGTGGGAAGATTTAGCACAGAAGTTCTTAACCAAGTTCTTTCCACCAATAAAGACAGCAAAGATGAGGAATGACATCATCTCATTTAGTCAAATTGATGGAAAGTCATTGTATGAGGCATGGGAGCGCTTCAAGGACATGTTAAGAAAGTGTCCTCATCATGAAGTCCCTAAATGGCTATTAGTCCAAACGTTTTATAATGGATTAATAGGCCATTTGAGGACTATTGTAGCTACTACTACTGTTAGAGGAGCTTTAATGAATAAGTCTATAGATGAGGCTTATAATCTATTAGAAGAGATGACGTCAAACAGTTACCAATGGCTAGCAGAGAGAGTTACACCTAAGAGAGTTACCGGTATATATGAAATTGACGCATTCAATGCATTGATAGCTCAAATCAATAGTTTATCTAAAAAGTTTGATGCATTGTATAATGTTAAAACTCGACAAGTGACATGCGACTTTTATGGTAATAGCCACATGAATGGGCGGTGTATGGAAGCAGTAAATTATGTGGGCAATTTAACCGATAACCACCTAACCCACAATTTAACTTCTTTAATCCATGGTAGAGAGATCATTCAAACTTCTCTTGGCATTATAACCAAGAGGAGCAATCTAGACCAATGAATCCCCCAGGATTCCCGCTACCATAAGAAAAGAAGCCGCATTGGAAGACATGTTTGTGCAATATATGAAGTCCAATGATGTCATCCTACAAAATCATTCAATATCTTTGAAGAATTTAGATGTTCAAATGGGACAACTTGCTATTGCAATTAATAGGAGACCTCAGGGCACTGTACCAAGTGATACCGAGATAAATATTAGAGGAAGTGTAGAGCAATGTCAAGCCGTCAACTTATGAAGTAGTAAGATATTACAAGAAAATATATCCACACCACCACCACCAAGTATAGAGGAGAAGGAAGTACAAAAAAATAAAGTACAACCATATAGACCATCTATTCCTTTTCTTCAAAGACTACAGAGGTGTCAAATAAGTGTTGAAACAAAAAAATCAGTAGCATACCAGTCTAAAAAATAGTACAGAATCTCAGGAAAGTATAAAATTTTCAATAATGGAACGTGCAGAAACTGGCATTAGAATGCAGAAAAGTGATAACACATTAGAAAATACTAGTAATAAATAGCAGAATCAACCCATGCATACTATATTACTTGACTGTTGCAGTATTAATGCAGTGCCATCAAACACCAAAGAGCTCAAAGATATGGCAATGTTGAATCCTCACATAAAAAAAGGTGTTAAGGCATAGAAAGAAAAGAAAGAAGCAGTACGATGATAGGATCAAAGAGAAGGGCACAAAAGAGACACTTCACCGGTCTAAGATTCAAGTCTTTCCGAAGAAACACAAAGAGAAAGAGGAACAAGTTGCTTCCCAAGATCAAATAAAGAAGATGTGGAAGCTAAAAGAAAGAAAGCCTAACAAGCTCACATATAAAGATGCTTACACCATTGACTTTGATCCTCCATAAGAGTAGAAAGAGCTCCGCCAAGCCGACAGTGTTAAATCAAGCGCTTATTGGGAGGCAACCCAAATAAATTTTTACTTTTATTAAATGATTTTCAGTTTTAGTTATGTTTGTTTCTTTATTTCTTTTAAGAATAAAATCAGCAAGTCAAGCATTCAATAAAGTAGCTCAAGCAATTTCAAGTGTTAGAAGTAAAGAAATACCACAATCCAATCAATGGGCAACAACGTTGCATTGCTTCAACTTCATCTACCAGGGGAGTTTTTCTCACTTTTAAGTTTATTTTTAGACATTGAGGACAATGTCTAATTTACGTTTGAGGGTGGGAAACACACTTTCTTGTGTTTATTTTGCTGCTTATATTGGTTGGTTGTCTTGTAGAGTAAATTTTTTTTAGGTTGTTAAATTTTGGTTGAGATGATGATCATTAGTTCATGATAAGAAATAAAATATTAGCTAAATTTATTTTCACAAGTCTTTAAGAAATAATAGATGTTTGAGATAACTCTTATATCATGATTCTTGCACAAAGTTCAAGCTTATTTTTTATCACTTCTTTTTTAGCACATTGAAATAAGCATGTATTAGTTGAATTTTTTGCTTAGAGTTATTCATGATTAAGTAGTACACCACAGTTTCGAAGACCAATACTCTAGAACTTGCTTGATTACTACTTGAGGTGAAATCCTAGAATTCACATGCTTAGAAAAATGACATTAGGCCATCTTTGGACCGTTTGAGCCTTTTCGAGCCTACCTTATATGTATATTTATCCCTAATCACTCCGTTTGAGCCTAATTACCTATTGTTTTTTCTATTTAACTACATTACAAGCCTAAAGACTTTGAGTTTACTTATCTTAAAATTTACCAGTAGCACTATAAACCTTGAGTTTACTTAGAAATATTCTTAAAATGAAGAAGATTGTAGATGTATGAAAAAAGGGTACTGCAATAAAAAGTAATAAGTCTTGAATGTGCATATCATTCTAAGTTTGGGGGTACATAAAAAAATTAAAAAATATATTTAGATGCATAATGCCCCTAACTTAAGAAAAAAAAGAAATTCTTTGTAAAAGTGATTAAAAGAAAAATGGGAATAACATAAGTTTAAGGAAAGAGATGAATAAGCAAGGAGGAGAAGGAATCAAGAGGTTTCTAAGTAAAGTCTAAGTGTTAATGGTGTGATTTGCTCTTTATATATATATATATATATATATATCTCTTTATAAATCACATTTACCTTAACCTTACATTACAAGCTAATTAAAGTCCTAAATAGATCCCTAGATATGTGTATTTCTATATTAGTGGAGAATAGTACGAAAAGTAAACTTATGGAAGTGTTAAAAATTTAAATATGCCTAGACATCATCTTTATGTACTTTCTTAAGTATTGAGTAAATCTATGTTCTATTTAGCTAATTACTTGCTTATTACACACACGTACAAGTAATTATTTACAAAGGAGAATGAAGTACCTGATCAATAGTATGAGAATTGTTGAAAGTTGTTTATTAATTTTTGAAGAGCCTTGTGCTACTTTTAACAGTCTTAATTTGAGATTATGATGATGATTGTTTAATCAACCGAAGCTTATTTTTAGTTTTTATTTTTGATTTATGAATAAGTTGTGGATGTTTCTCTTTGTTTTGCTTGAGAATGAGTAAAGTCTTAAGTTTTGGGGTATTTGATAGGGGCGTAAAAGTAATAGTATAATTTATACCCAATTTTTGTATTTTACTCCAAATCATAAATATTTGGCTATTTAATTATATTTTTTTTTATCATAAATAGATGCACAATAGAAAATGTCACGCATAAGAACAAATGGGAGGCGAATCAGACGTCAAACAAAGAAGTTACGCTCAAAATACGAAATGGGTACCAGGGCTGGGCATCGTGGCGCCAGCGGCGGTGAACAGTACCCTATAAACAGTAATTAGTAAACAGTATTTTGCTGCAACAACTCATGAACAGTATTTTGAAGACAAAAACCTATAAATAGAAGGCCAAAATCCTTAGGAGGAAAAAAGAGGAAGATAGGAGAAAAAAAAAAGACAAAAACTTAGAGAAAGAATTCACAATACAAATCAAAGATTAAAGCCAAAGATTGAAGAATCAAGATCAAGATTCAAGTTTCAAATCAAGATTGAGAGAGAAGAACATCAAGGAGTCACTTTGATTAGTTTTTCTTCTCTATTTTTATCATTATATTATTGTTCTTGTTAATCTTTATGAATTGGTTTGATACTTTTAGTTTTGTGATGGGCTAAATTGTTCATCTAGGGTTAAACTATATGAACCTAGTATAGATTTGGATTGTGTTAATTTTTAGTTTATGAACTTGATACATTCAATTGATTTATTCTATCTTGTGTTTTAATACTTTCATTATACCTAATCAATATTTCGAATGATTGAGGAACCGTGATGAACTTGACAAAGGGATTCATGTGTTTAGTTTAGGATAGTTTGATGCATGATCATAGGATAACAACTATGAATTTCATCTAGGATAAATATATACCTAGGTGGCATGTACGGTATAATTTAGACTTGATCTTAATGAATTATATTCTGATTTGATTACCATAGACATATAGGTGATTTGATTACCATAGACATAGACATATAGTGTCTAAGCCAATCAATTGGTATTAAATGATTAATTGAGTGGTTAATGAGTCCAATGAAATACTAGGGGACGAGTCAAAATCCTAGATTATCTTTATTTATGAATTCTACCTTTTACTTTTGTTTAGTTAATTGAGAGAATTAGATTAGTTAAATAAATTTTAGATTTTAGTTTTCTTAATAAAAGTTAAGTAAGTATAATTTTAGTACTTGATTTATAGAATTAGATTGCATAGTCCCTGTGGGATCGATACTTGGACTTAAAATCTTGTATTACTTAATACGATAGCGTGCACTTGCACTTAGCTAGTAAAGCTTCAATCAGTTGACGGATCCCATATCTACATACATCAAACTCCATGAGTATTGGACTATACCCAACGACACCTAGAGGTCAAAGCATGAAAAGTCTCTAAAATGTGTGGAATCAAAGTATAGTAGATCACTCACAAGCCCACCGTGGTACTCAGATTAAAGGATCACAAATACTACTCAACTTGAGAAAATCTTTTATTAACGGCTTTATAGAATGTCTATTGGAGGTCCTTATGAGTCTATTCAATATCCAGTCCTTACTGAAAACATGCATACCTATACAAGCTTCTATTAAGCCTGCTGTCTGCTAAGACTAACTGTTTGGATAATCTAAATATAGACAATCACTAATCCGAAAGGTATACCAATTGGCCCGTGTCGAGAACCATAAATTAGGAACAATGTTTTCAAGAACATACTGCATAATAATATTTCTTAGCATAATTTACAAGTCCTTACAACTATGTCATTACTAATATATTCGCATGTCTTTATCCTATTTTAGATAAGGTTTAACTCTTAGAATGCTAACTTTTAGTACTGACCTAAACGTTTTTAGATCAAATATAAATTATTTTAGATTTATAATTTCTGAAAAGTAACAAGTTTTGTACCATATAATTAATTATTAGTAATTTATTTAAAATGTTCATTGTATAAATATTCATACAATATTTAGAATGGCATGTAAGCATCGCTTCCTTTGCAGCTTCTAAAGCTACAATGTATTTAACCTTCGTAATAAAATCAGTTATGGATGTTTGTTTAATACTCTTCTAACTGAATGCGGCACCGTTTAGAAAAAACACATAACCAATGTAAACTTTTTATCATCCAGATCAAACTAAAAGTCTAAATTAATGTATCTCTTTAACTATAAGTCATTCTCTCCATAAATAAAAAAACTTATCCTTTGTAACCTTAAGGTATTTTAAGATATATTTCATAGCTATCCAATGGTCACTACCTCGATCAAACTAATACTGGCTCATAACACTTATAACCATATTGATGTCAAATCTTGTACATAACATGACGCGCATCAAGCTACCTACAGTTGATGCATATGGCATGTTAGACATTATAACCCTTTCATCTTCCTTCTAATGACACATATTATGTACAAGATTATATAACTCTCCTAGTCATTATAACATGACGTACATCAAGCTACCTATAGTTGATATATAAAAATATTGATGTCAAATCTTTTTATATATAAGGACTAGGAGAGTCCTATCAGCCTCTTAACTCTATATTTACAAAACTTTATATCCGGTATACATGAAGCCTCTCCCAAATCCTTCATTAAGAAGTTCTTACTCAAATAACTCTTGATTGACTGTAACATGCCAATATCATTTTCAATAATAAGTATGCCATCCACATAAAGAACAAAAAAAATAATCATACTCCCACTGACATTTCTGTATACACATGCTTACTCTTCATTTTTGATAAAATCAAACCATTTGATTATTTCATCAAAATGAAGATTCTAGCTTCAAGATATCCATTGAAGAAACTTGTCTTTAAGATATCCATTGAAGAAACTTGTCTTTACATCCATTGGTCAAATCTCAAAATCATAATAAGCTGCAATAACCATTAAAATTCAAATTGACTTTAGCATGGTAACTAGTGAAAATATTTTCTCATTTTGAAGGGAAATTAAAGCTAACAAATAAATGAAGCTAACAATAATGAAAAACATAAGCAAACGGGAGACCATATCGAGGTGATAAATATCTTCATTTATTTGTTAGCTTTAATTTCCCTTTAAAATGAAAGACAAGATCTAGCTTCACAAGCATGGCCTCTTATGTTTTCCGTTTGCTTATGTTTTTCATTATTGTTTAATCAAATTAAAGAAACAAAGAAAAAAAAACATGTGCTCAATTTGATAAAGCTTGATGTGCCGAACCTTGCCTATGAAAAGATCAAAGTGATGAAATAATTTTCATCCACAATTATTAGTCAATAATTCAACCCCCACCATCACTCCATGGCCATTCCTCTTTGTTTAATAATTGTTTAAACAATTTAAACATGTTTTAATTATTATTAAAATATTTGTTTGACTTTATAATATAATAATATATCTCATTTATTACTAGTTTATTCAAAAAAGTGTGCACTCCTAAAGCCCAAAGTAGCCACAATCTTACTTTTAAGCTTTCAACACCAGAAAAGATATGATGCTCGCAATTAAAGGGAAGAGACCAAAAAGCTTATGAATAAACAAATGGCTTTGCTTATCCAATAAGCAAGGTCACTTTAGTAATTTGAAAGTCAAACAATAAAAAGTCTACAATGTGCCACTTGTCATTATCTTATCAGTCAATTACTATTTGTTAACTAATTAATATACTTAACACTTAAATCTTAATAAGTACACATCTAGAGAGAAATTAAGGCAAATATATAGTCTGCTGGAATTTATAGAATTCAACCATTCAATTCTATACATTGCCCTAATGTACAACGAGTACACTTCATATTGCAAGACTCTCAAAGTCCATGCCTGATTTTTTAAATGGAACATTTTCATGAGTCCGTAATCGATGTCCCACGTATACGTCACACCGTATTAGACTATACAAGTTGAGGTTACAACGCATACGTATAATCCATTCATTATCTATATCTTGGAAGAGTGGTGATATAAATCATCATCGTTAAATCTCATATACTCATCCATGAACTTATCTCCAGATCTGTATCTCAATAAATAATATATGCAAACACTTTTGCAATATTATTTATTATTTAACTTTACGGTAAACTCTTTTCCTAGCTTAATTGCTTATTGCCATAAGACTTTTTGAGAGACATTCTCAGAGCATCTGGATACATAATTTGCTTATGTGAGCTGACGTATCCCATATCTATGCACACCGGACTTCATGAGCATCGAACCATACCCAACAAAACGTAACGGTCAGACCATGAAAAATCTCTAACATTCGTGAAACCAAAATATGGTGGATCACTCATAAGCCCACTGTAACTCTCAGGTAAAAGGACCACAAATACTACTCAACTCAAGAGGACCTGCTATTAACGATTCCATAAGATGTCTATTAGAGGTATTTGTGAATCTTTTCAGTATTTAGTCATCATTGAATACCCGTATGCCTATACAAGATTCCACTAAGTTCATAATCTACTAACATCAATCATTTGGACAATCTAGATAAAAATATATATGTAGGGAATCAACTGTGCACTGGTGTATGCATGTGCTAGTGTGTTTATTACAAAATACGCATCTAATACATATTGTAGTGCAACGAAATTATAAAACATATAATTAACACACTTATCACATATTAATCAAATTAATATATAAATGATAAATATGAGAAATTACCAATATGTGTAACGTTTTACACATTTTCTTTCGAAGTTCGCCTAGAGTTGTATACGTTGTCAGTTCTAGTTATCAACTTGGTGGGTTTGATAAACTAGAACAGCAGCTCTTAAGTCCAACATAGGATTAACACTTAATCTCAAATGGCCGGTTCTAAACTTGCTCTTTCTTTGGCATGAATAAAGAAAACAAATATAAACAACAATTGTTTCTTTTCTTCTTAAGAGCAAAACGGAAATCAAAATAGAAATAACCCTTTATTTCTCAATTCCCTTCACCCATTTTCGTTTACACTCACACATATATATCTCTTTTACATTAAAAAATAATATTATAATATAATATTAATAAACGATGCATTGTTGGCAAAAAATAATAATAATAAACTAAAATAATAATATTATATATATAATGCATGACAACTATTATGGATTATATATTATATTATTATTAATATAATATTATAAAATAATATATTTTATTAGAGATATTTTGATTATTTAACATTTAAATAATTAAAGTGTGAAATGATCATTTTACCTTTCATGAATAGTTATCAAGTATACATCTTATTGGGTCTTATTAAATCTCATACTTGAGTAAACTCAACCAAGGGTCCACAATGCGTCACGCGTCATTTTACAATTAGTGAATAATAATTATTGACTAATCATTGTATTTAATACTTAAATACGCATATGCACGTATTTCTATGGTTACGTTGGATATTACTAGACTAAAAAATTTAATTTAGTACCTTGCCCCAGTGCACAACGAGTACACTCCATATCGCGGGACTCCCTAGGTCCATGCCCGATTCGTCAAATGGAATTATTCCATAAGTCAGTGAGCAATGCCCTACGCACACGTCACGAATATTACAAATCAGCGCGTTGAACCATACAAGTTGAGGTTACAATGTATACGTATAGTTCTTCCATCATATATATCTTGGATGTGTAAAGATATAGATCCACACCGTCAAATTCCCATATGCTCATCCATAAATCTATCTCCAAAATAGTATCTCAATTGAACAATATGAGCAAAACTCTTTGCCATATTGTTTAACCCCATGGAAACGCCTTTCTGGGTTAATTGTTTACGGTTATAAGACTTTTTCTGAGATACTATGTTGGAGCATATAGATATATTACTCCTTATGAGAGCTGATGGATCTCATATCTGCACGCACCAAACTCCATAAGTATCGAACTATATCGAGCGACACCCAGCGGTCAGACCATGAAAGATCTCTGACATGCGTGTAACCAAAGCATGGTAGATCACTCACAAGCCCATTATGATGCTTAAGTTAGAGGACCATATATATTACTCAACTCAAAAGGACCTTTAATTGACGACAACATATAATGTCTATTGGGGTCCTCATGAGTTTATTCAGTACTCAGTCCTAACTAAATACCTGTATGCCTATACAATCTCCAAGATCCTGATCAGGTATGAACAACTAATTGTACCCTACAAATATAGACATACACTGATCTATGTAAATTAATAGGATCTACTAACAGACCTGCATTAGTAGAAATAGAAGAGGAACTATGTAGTTGAGAACATACTTGCATAATGACACATCCTAGCAACCTATTACAACTCTTGCAACTATATCATTATTAGCATATTCTGAGGTCTTTGTTCCGTTACAGACAATGTTCCAACTCTTCGAATATTCGCTAACTCTTAGTCTAAACTCTATTAGACCGTATCCGAACTCCTTCAGATAAAATAAAGTCTGTAGCATAACAAGCATTAAACCATATAATTAAAAGGTAACTGGCGATATAACAAAACATATTATGTATAGATATCAAATATTCATACAAAACTGGGATGACACGTAGGCACAACCCTAATAATATATTGATCTATGTGAAAGGGTTTCATCGATAGACCCATATCGATAAAATAGATCAGAAACTTAGTGTTTGAGAACATGTTGCATAATGACACTTCTTTGCACCAATTGCAACTCTTTGCAACTATGTCATTACTAATATATTCTCAGGTCTTTGTCCATTTCAGATAAGGCTCTAACTCGTTAGATTTTACTAACTCTCATAACCTGCTAGCTCTTAACAGTGTTTACTTGTAGCATTTATAATTCTTAGCATTGCTAACTCTTAGGACTAATCTAAACTCATTTAAACCAGAATTGAACTCCTTCAAATCATACCCGAAACACCTTTTTCGGGTTAACTGCTTACAGTCATAAGACTTTCCTGAGATACTATCTTGGAGCATCTAGATATATCATTCCCTATGAGAGCTAATGAGTCCTATATCTGCACGTACCAGACTCCATGAGCATTGGACCATACCGAGCGGTCAGACCATGAAAGGTCTTTGACATGCGTGGAACCAAAGCATAATGGATCACTCACAAACCCACCATGGTGCTCAGGTCAGAGGACTACGTATACTACTCAACTCGAGAGGACCTTCCATTGACAGCAACATAAGATGTCTATTAGGGTCCTCATGAGTCTGTTCAGTACTCTATCCTAACTGAATACCTGTATGCCTATACAATCTCCAAGATTCTGGTCAGCTAGGAACAACTAACTGTACCCTACGGATATAGACATACACTGATCTATATAAATTAATAGGATCTACTAACAGATATGCATTAATAGAAATAGAACAAAAACTATATAGTTAAGAACATGCTTGCATAATGACACATCCTAGCAACCTATTGCAACTCTTGTAACTATATAATTATTAGCATATTCTTAGGTTTTTCTCCTATTACAGACAATATTCTAACTCTTAGAATATTCACTAACTCTTAGCACCAATTTAAACTCCTTTAGATTGTACCGAACTCCTTCAGATAAAACAAAGTTTGTAGCGTAACAAGCATTAAACAATATAATTAAAAGGTAATTGGGAATATAACAAAATATACTATTTATAGATATCAAATATTCATACAAAACTGGGATGGCACGTAGGCATAACCTTAATAATCTCCCACTTTCCCTAGTGCCAATCAAAGTGGTATCTAATGCCCATAGACTCCACGTGTTTCTCAAACACCTTTGGAGTTAAGACTTTGGTAAGTGGATCCGCTATATTATTTATAGAATCTATTCTACAAATAACTACATCTCCCGTGGCCAAGATCTCTCTAATGATGTGGTATTTTCGCTCCACATGCTTAAACTTCTGGTGTGCTATTGACTCATTTGCTTGTGCTATAGCCCCATTGTTGTCACAAAATAATGAGATAGGATCCGATGAACTTGGAACTATTCCAAGCTCAGTGACAAACTTATGAATTCAAACAGCTTCCTTTGCATCTTCAGAAGCTGTAATGTACTCTGTCTCTGTGGTAGAGTCAGCTGTGGACCCTTCCTTGGTGCTCTTTCAGCTCACTACGCCTTCATTGAGAGTAAACATATATCTAGATTTAGACTTTCTATTATTTAGATCAGATTGAAAGTTTGAATCTATGTATCCTCTCACTAGAATATCATTATCTCCATAAATGAGAAACTTATCCTTCGTCCCCTTAAGGTATTTCAGGATATGTTTGACCGCCATCTAATGGCTGTCACCTGGATCAGATTGATATCGGCTTGTAACACTTACAACCATATTGATATCAGATCTCGTGCATATCATAGCATACATCAAGCTGCCAACAACTGATGCATATAGTATATTGAACATTCTAACTCTTTTATTTTCCATCCAACAAGACATTCTCCTAGAGAGATGAACATCATATCTAAAAGGTATATTTACTGTCTTACAGTTAGTAAAATTGTACCTTTCAAAGACGCTATCAATGTACGATAACTGAAAAAATCCTATTAGCTTCCTAGCTTTATCTCTATAGAGCTTTATACCTAATATATAGAAAGCTTCTCCAAAGTCTTTCATGGAGAAATTCTTACTCGAATAACTTTTCGTGGATTGTAACATATTAATATCATTCTTAATGATCAGTATGTGATAGAGAACTAGGAAGACAATCATGCTCATACTGACCTTTTTAAACACACAAGCTTCTTCTTTATTTTTTATGAAACCAGACTTTTTGATTACCTTATCAAAATGATGATTTCAGTTTCGAGAGGCTTGCTTAAGTCCATAAATGAAATTCTTCAACCTGCATACCAGACTAGAAGTTGGCTGGATGTAAAACCTTCAGATTGTTCTATGAATATCCCCTCCTTGAGGTATCCATTCAGGAACGCCATCTTTACATTCATCTGTCAAATCTCAAAGTCATAGTATACAACAAGTGCCATCAAAATTCTGATTAACTTTAGCATCGAAACTGGTGCAAAGATCTCCTCATAATCGATCCCAAATCGCTGAGAATAACCTTTTGCCACCAATCGATCCTTAAAGGTCTTTACCTTTCCATTAGGCACACACTTCTATTTGTAAATCCATTTACAACCGATATGAACAATTCCTTCGGAAAGCGGAACCAAGTCCCAGACTTGAGTCTGAAGCATAGAGTCAATTTTGAATTCCATGGCTACTTGCCATTTACCCGAGTCGATGTCTAACATCGCCTCCCTGTAAGTCAAATGATCGTTTCCTTCTATTAAAAAAACCTCAAGTGCCTCTTTAAGCATCTGACCATACCTAAAAGGTAACCTGGACATCCTTTCAGGCCTACGTGGAGGGTGTGTTAAAGGTACACTGCTTTCTTGAACTTGAGGATCCATCTATAGCTTATCAGGTTCCAGATTGACTTCATCAAGTACAATCTTTTTACAATCCCCACAATCCTCTAGAAACTGTTTCTCAAGGAAAGTGACATTCCAAGCAACGAACACATTTCGTTCCTCTGGATCATGAAATTGGTATCCTATTGAATTTTTGGGATACCCTATAAACCTATACTTGTACCCCTGGGTGCAAGTTTATTCTATTGTGTAACTATTACGTAAGCAGGACAACCCCAAATCTTAAGATACTTAAGACTCGATTTTTTACCCTTCATCATCTTACGTGGAGTGGTAAGAATAGCTTTAGATGAAACTTTATTCAAGATATGAGCAGCAGTGTAGAGAGCATAATCCCACAGGTATTGTAGAAGATCAATAAAGCTCATCATCGATCGGACCATATCTAATAAAGTCTGATTCCTCCTCTCTGAAATACTATTGTGTTGCGAAGTACCTGGAGGACTTTATTGAGCAAGAATCTTATTCTCCTTTAAATAGTCTAAAAAATCACTGCCCATGTAATCACCGCCTCGATCTGATCGAAGGCACTTAATGTACATGTCGGTTTGTTTCTCTACTTCAAGTCAAAATTCTTTAAACTTTTCAAAAGTTTCTAACTTGTGTTTCAACAGAAACATGTAACCATATCATGACTAATCATCGATAAAGGTTACAAAGTATCGAAAGCCACCCATTGTAGTGTGATTCATTGGACTGCATACATCACTATGTATCAATTCCAATAAACTAGTGGCACGGTGTCCAACACCAGTAAATAGAGATTTGGTCATCTTCTATTGAATACAAGATTTACAAACTAGATAATGCTCCATGGTCAAATCAGGTATCTGACCATCCTTAACTAGACAGGATATGCGTCTCACACCTATATGGCCTAATCTCATATGCCACATTTCGGTTTCATTTAAGATTTTTGATCTTGCACGTTTGTTACTAGAACTAACTTGAACATTCATGACATTTCTCACTATATCCAATACATAATACCTATTCATTAACTAACACTCAGCTAACAAAACATTATGTATATTATATAAGTACAAAGAACGATTTCGTATATTTACATGATAACCTTCACTATCAAGCATAGGAAGGGATACAATCTATCTGATAATATTAGGTACATAATAACAATTATACAAAATAACTATTCTATTATAAAGAAGAAGCAAATCAAAATGTCTAACAGCTTAGACTTGCAGGAACTCTCTATTTCCCATTCTGAGCATCACTTCTCCTAGCATTTGCATCCTAACTTTCCTCAGTCCCTACAACACATTACAGATGTGATAAGAGCATGCAGTATCTATTACCCAGCCAGTATAAGCATCAAATACTAAAGAATTTTCAATAATAGTCAAGCACATACCTAAGGGAGTCTCCTTCACAGTAGCAAAGCACCTTGTACAGTTGTGCTTCCAGTACCCATCCTTACCGTAAAAGAAATATTTTCCTTTTGCTTTCTTCTTATAAGGCTTGGATACCTGCTGCCTCTGAGGACCCATCCGAGGTGGCTTCTTCTTCTCTTTAGACTTTCCAAAAGTCATTGGGGTAGAAGATGAGGCACTTTGGACCAAGAGGGCTAAACCCCCTTTACATATGTCCTCATCTGCTATCTTCAACAAATTATGAAGCTCACTATATTGAGCTCAAAGCTTGCATATTAAAATTCATAACAAACTGAGCAAATGACCCTGGCAGCGATTAGAGAATCAAACTATTCCCCAAGTTATTATTTAGAAAAATGTCTATAGCCTCAAATTTCTTAATGTACCCTATCATCTTGAGTACATAGGGACTAATAAGATTGCCCTCGCTCAGTCTAACCTGAAAGAGCGCCTTGGCGACCCTATACATCTTGACCTGAGGTCGATCGCCAAAGAGCTTCTTCAAGTGCAGCATTATACTACTAGCACTGTCCATACGAACATGCTCCCACTGCAACTCTGTAGACATTGAGGCGACGATGTACGATTTAACTCTTAAATCGTCATCCAACTATTTTTGATATGTCTCTTTTTCTTCAGGGGAGGCATCATCAGAAATACCTTAAGGCATATTCTGATCTATAACATACCCAATCCTCTTAGAATTCAGAATAATTCTGAGATTCATGAGCCAATCTAAATAATTCTCGATGCCTTTGAGCTAGTGTGCATCCATATGCGCACCAAGGGATTTGTAGAGGCCATCAGACTAAATCTTGCATAAACAAAATAAATATGATATGTCAGCGAAATTTGTTAAATCGCTAATAGTACGTTTTAAATTATGGGTATAACAATTATATATTTTTTAATTTAAAACGCCCTCCCACTACTTGACATAATCCCGATGATCTCTTAAATGGGAATACGATAGTTTAAACTAAGTAGGCCATATTGGAATTTACTCTAACCTCACGCTGTAGAAATATTGGCCTTTGTAAACCCAACATGTAGATAACATTTGCCAATTGCATCTAATGCAACCCTTACTTCTTGATCTTAAATATACCTTATCCTCACGCTGTAGCAATATTGGATAAATGTACTTCAGACTAACTTGTCAATTATCAAATATATGTTACTGATACTACCCTTACGCTATAGCAATATTGGGCAATACGTTTGCATATATTTGTCTCATCTCATGTTTAACCGGTATAGTCCAAACCCAACCGACCAAGTCCCTCACACTGTAGCAATATTGAGAAAAGGCCAACGTGGCTTGTCTAACACCGTATTGACAAGACGGGTCAATATATAATATTATCTCATAATATTATATAATTTAATCTGATTAAGAGAGATTTTCTAATTAAATAAATCCACATCTCATAAGTAGGTAATTATCAATTAATAAATATTCCTATATCAACACAATTAACCCCTACCAGTAAGGTTCCCATTGTGACTCTTAATACAGGAAATTGATTTCGATTTATAATGTAGACCGATAACTCTTATCAATGCATCTCATAAACCCTACACATGCAAAACTAATTTTGAAACATTATTCAAAATTACTGTAGCTTGAAAACAGTAAAAATTAATGTTCATTAGCAACTGTTCAAGTGAACAATTCCAGCACTGCTGCGAAGACTACCAGTGCTCCAGTGCTGGAAGGTTGAACCCTCAGCGCTGCGGTGCCCAAAGAATACCGCTGCAGGGCTGGGAGGTCACACCCCCAGTGCTACGACACCCTCACATCAGCGCTGGGAGGTCGAAACGCCCAACGCTGCAGTGCTCTCACATTAGTGCATCAGCGCTGGAAAGTCCAAACACCCAACGCTGCGGCGCTGACCCATCAACGCTGGAGTGTAAATTCCAGAACCTTCAACGCTCCAGTGCAGGCCAACTATCACTCCAGCGCTGAGAGAAAAACTCCTAGCGTTGGCGCGACAAGTCTTCAGCGCTGCGGCACTGGGTGGTCGAACCCCTAACGCCAGCCCCATGGCGCGGCAGCACCCAGTGTCCCCCTTTTGGCATACTTGTTTTAACACTTGAAACATGCCATTTACATTGGGTCTTTTCATTACGTCCACGCAAACAACACCCAAATTACACAGAACCGGCTCTGATACCACAATTTGTAGGGAATTAACTGTGCACAGGTGTATGCATGTGCTAGTGTGTTTATTACAAAATACACATCTAATACATATTTTAGCGCAGTGGAATTATAAAACATATAATTAACACACTTATCACATATTAATCAAATTAATATATAAATGATAAAATTGAGAAATTACGAATACGTGTAACATTTTACACGTTTTATTCTAAAGTCCACCTAGAGTTGTATACGTTGTCAGTTCTAGTTATCAACTTGGTGGGCTTGATAAATAAGAACAGCAGCTCCCCAATCTAACGTAGGATTAACACTTAATCCCAAATGACCGGTTCTAAACTTGCTCTTTCTTTCTCATGAATGAAGAAAACAAATATAAACAACAATTGTTTCTTTTCTTCTTAAGAGCAAAACAGAAATCAGAATAAAAATAACCCTTTATTTCTCAATTCTCTTCACCTATCTCTTTTCCATTAAAAAATAATATTATAATATAATATTAATAAAAGATGCATTATTGGCAAAAAAATAATAATAAAAAACTAAAATAATAATATTATAAAATAATATATTTTATTAAAGATATTTTGATTATTTAACATTTAAATAATTAAAGTGTGAAATGATCATTTTACCTTTCATGAATAGTTATCAAGTATACCCCTTATTGGGTCCTATTAAATCTCATACTTGAGTAAACTCAACCAAGGGTGCACAATGCGTCACGCGTCATTTTACAATTAGTGAATAATAATTATTGACTAATCATTGTATTTAATACTTAAATACGCATATGCACGTATTTCTATGGTTACGTTGGATATTACTAGACTAAAAAATTTAATTTAGTACCTTGCCCCAGTGCACAACGAGTACACTCCATATCGCGGGACTCCCTAGGTCCATGCCCGATTCGTCAAATGGAATTATTCCATAAGTCAGTGAGCAATGCCCTACGCACACGTCACGAATATTACAAATCAGCGCGTTGAACCATACAAGTTGAGGTTACAATGTATACGTATAGTTCTTCCATCATATATATCTTGGATGTGTAAAGATATAGATCCACACCGTCAAATTCCCATATGCTCATCCATAAATCTATCTCCAAAATAGTATCTCAATTGAACAATATGAGCAAAACTCTTTGCCATATTGTTTAACCCCATGGAAACGCCTTTCTGGGTTAATTGTTTACGGTTATAAGACTTTTTCTGAGATACTATGTTGGAGCATATAGATATATTACTCCTTATGAGAGCTGATGGATCTCATATCTGCACGCACCAAACTTCATAAGTATCGAACCATACCGAGCGACACCCAGCGGTCAGACCATGAAAGGTCTCTGACATGCGTGAAACCAAAGCATGGTGGATCACTCACAGGCCCACTATGGTGCTTAAGTCAGAGGACCACGTATACTACCCAGCTAGGAACAACCAACTGTACCCTACAGATATAGACATACACTGATCTATGTAAATTAATAGGATCTACTAACAGACTTACATTAGTAGAAATAGAACAGGAACTATGTAGTTGAGAACATACTTGCATAATGACACATCCTAGCAACCTATTATAACTCTTGCAACTATATCATTATTAGCATATTCTGAGGTCTTTGTTCCGTTACAGACAATGTTCCAACTCTTGGAATATTCGCTAACTCTTAGTCTAAACTCCATTAGACCGTATCCGAACTCTTTCAGATAAAACAAAGTCTGTAGCGTAACAAGCATTAAACCATATAATTAAAAGGTAACTGGCGATATAACAAAATATATTATGTATAGATATCAAATATTCATACAAAACTGGGATGACACGTAGGCACAACCCTAACAATATATTGATCTATTTGAAAGGGTTTCATCGATAGACCCATATCGATAAAATAGATCAGAAACTTAGTGTTTGAGAACAGGTTGCATAATGACACTTCTTAGCACCAATTGTAACTCTTTGCAACTATGTCATTACTAATATATTCTCAGGTCTTTGTCCATTCCAGACAAGGCTCTAACTCGTTAGATTATGCTGACTCTCATAACCTGCTAACTCTTAGCAGTGCTAACTTGTAGCATTTATAACTCTTAGCATTTATAACTCTGAGCATTGCTAAGTCTTAGGGCTAATCTAAACTCATTTAAATTAGAATTGAACTCATTCAAATCATACAATATTTATAACATTACAAGCATTCTACCATTTAATAAAAGTAATTAGTGATTAAAATAAATATGCATTGCATAAATATTACAATAAAATATTGTAATATTATATTGTAATATTTAGCAGTGCTAACTTGCTAACTCTTAGCAGTGCTAACTTGTAGCATTTATAACTCTTAGCATTGTTAACTCTTAGGGTTAATCTAAACTCATTTAAACCAAAATTGAACTCTTTCAAATTATACAATATCTGTAACGTTACAAACATTCTACCATTTATAAAGTAATTAGTGACTAAAAGAAATATGCATTGCATAAATATTGCAATAAAATATCCATACAAAATTAGATGGCACGTAAGCACAAATCTCAACATCTGATACCCGACCTGTACTAATATCAAATGCCAATAAAATATCAATGATTAGTAAACAGACGCTTAAAGGGTTTATCTTTTTCTATGGTGAGGTATTTTGGACAATAACATTTACTGTGTCTGACCTCACCGTAATGCAAACACTTTTTATTGTCTCTACACTCTTTTAGATGCAACATAATACAACTTCCAATATCTATAAACACAGGCTTCATCTAAAGATCAATCAACATCGAGGCTAGGATGTATGACTTGACTCTCAAATCATCATTCACCCATTTTTGATAAAATTTAATCTTTTTCAAAGAGGCATTATTAAAAACACTTCTTATCATCTTATGATCAATGATATATCGAAGCTATTCTGAATCTAGAATAATTTTCAAATTCATAAGCAAGTCAAAATTGTTTTTCGATACCTTACAGTTGTTGTGCATCACTTATGTGTACTAATGGATTGCTTGTACTTGTGTTATCTTATCTCTATAAGACAAGAGAAGAGATATTTAGCAGAATATTTTAAATCGTTAAAATTAATGCTTTAGATCATAAATATAACTAGTATATGTTTTCATTCTAAAGACATCTTCTTACTTCTTTACATAATCCCTTTAATCTCTTAAACGGAAAACGAACAAACACTTTAAACTTTATAGTGAGAAGTAGACTCAATCGGTATTCTATTTCAGCCTTATGCTTTAGCAATATTGGCTTTTATAAAATTCAAAAGATAAAAAACTCTTATCAATTGTATCTCATGCAACTTTTACCACTAGTCCTAAATGCACTTTATCCTCACATTTTTGCAATATTGGCTAAATGTGTTTTAGATTAACTTGTCAATAATCAAATATAAGTTACTAATACTACCTTCACGTTTAATAATATTGGGCAATACATTTGCTTATATTTGCTTTATCTCATATTTAACCAACATAGTTCAAATCACATCTACCAATCCTTCATGCTTTAGCAATATTGAGAAAGACCAAAGTAACCTATCTAACACCGTATTGACAAGATAAATCATGCATAACACTTTCTCAAAATGCAATGCATTTTAAATTTAATTAAGAGAGATTTAGAAATTTTTCATAAGGATATGATTCATAATCAAATAGTTATTTTATGCAAGCATAATTACCCCTCACTAATAGGGCTCCCATTATGGTTTATAGTGCAAATAAATGACTATTGTCACGCCCCAGACCCAAAAGATCTGGCACACGACATCACTTACATTCATTCAATAAAACTTATAATTGTATAAAATAATCATATAACAATTATAATTGTATAATAAAAGCATCACATGCATAAGAATTCAAAATATAATAATTTACTTTAAATGTCATGATGTTATAGATTAGAACACCCTAGCATTTAACTACTTGAATGCCCTAACATGATAACTTGCCACTACCCCAATATGAATTCCAATAAGTTCCAACATCTTGGATGCCCTTGCGCCAAAATGCCATGCCACGACGGTTAACCTAGTGTCACAAACGCTCTAGTGTTAGACACATGATCGCCCATAGTATTTATTCGGTTGCCTTGAGCGCCTCAATGCTACAAACCCAATGCCACAATGTTCAGCAAGAATAATTTGTTTTACTCTCAAAATTGTTTTGGCCAAAATTTGCTTAAAAGGAGCTAAGTGCAACAACTTGCCTTACATTCCTTATCTTAGCCAAAACACACTTAGGGACCTATTAGTGAAGTGATATTTCTATATCTTAAAATTAAGTGCACGTATACACTATCGTATGCAAGTAATAAATGGACAAAAAAGTTAGATGTCCAACCTACAGGGATAATATTTTTTTTAACCAAGTACTAAAATTATGTCTTTCTAGTAATTATTCAAAAAAATAAAAAACTAAGAATAAATTTAGAAAATATAGAAGTAATGACACAATGTAAAGAGATTTAGAAGATAGCAATATAGAGAAAACTTAGGGTTAATACCATCCCTTAAAATATTTTCCAATGATTAATTTTTTAATATTTAAATCTCTTAGTTCTTATTATTGATCAAGACATTAATATATTCACAAGCCTCTCTTAATGTCATGCAAGTATACCTTAATTTACCAAATACCTATATTCCTGTAGTACTTATAATAAATTAAGATTCATTAAGAACAAATCTTATTGATCATACATGCCAATTAGGTATATTCCTATCCTAGTTTACAATTTGTATATGTAACTTACGTTACTCTATAATCATGCACCAAGTTATATAAGTCTAAATATAATGATGCCTCTTTCGAATTTATCAAAATATTACCAAGTCATTTACCATATATTGGCCAAATATATTGAAGCATTAAGAATAAGTAATTTGTATAATAAAGAACTAAGTTTATTAAATATTAATAAGATATAGCAATTAAGCACACATATTGAGTTTAAGTATTAACCCTAGAAAAAAAATTTAGTTCATAGCTACAAGAGAATTGAGCCAAAAATATAAAGAAAACATGATATAATCAATAGCAAATCGATATAGACATTGAATTGCTCTTGATGGAATGGCCTAGAAACTCTTAAAGCTTGAAGAACATCTTGAATTTCTCTCTATGATTGCTTTAATTATGTTTCAATTGCTCTTTAAGACTTGTGTTGTATGTTTCTTGAGTGTTTTGTATGTTCTTATATATTTTTTGAAGGCTTGGGAATGAGTGGCCTTTATAGGGATTGATTTGAGCTTGAAAATCTCAATTCTTGTCGGGTTAGGAATCACATTATCACTGGGGCATTGCGCCTAAAAGTTAGGATCGCTGGGGCGATGAAGGAATGGTGTTAGGGCGATAGGCTATCGTTGGCGCAGTAGAAGGTCAGCGCTGTAGCAAAAATTCGTGATTTAAATAGGTCTTATTTCTTATTTAGATCAAAGTTCCAACACTGGAGCGAAAATGCTTATAACACTGGGGCTACAATTCCACATTTTGAGCTTCTTTGCTTTTAAGTCCTAAGTTTTTGCTGATTTTGTGCCCTTACCTTAATTTTTAATCAAGTCCCTATAAATAAACAATAATGCACATGAATAACTATTTATTCTAAAAAATAATAAAATATCAAGATAAAAATATTATAAAATTAATGACAAATATACCATTATTTATTAGCAACATTTGCAAAATTTACCTCCCTTGACATCAAAACATGCACAAGTTAAGTGTCTCATAAGTCATGTAAACCATTTGCATGGGTAACATTTGTCAACTTTACTTATCCATGCATGTGCCATGTGTTACACATCATAGACATGCAAAATGCCACATGTCTACTTCTAATTGGTTAATAACAATTGCTAATTAACTAAATAATAAGTTGAACACTTAAACCTTGACACATGCATTTCCCAAGAAATCTTAAAAAAATATATTTTCAGAAATTTTTTTGGATTGAACCAATCGATCCAATTCGCTACCATAGTGCTAAAAGAGTACACTACATATTGTGAGACTTTCTAGGTTCACACCTGCTTATCTTGTAGAACTCTTTCGCAAGTCCGTGAATGATGCCTTACACATATGTTACATATATTATAGAACAATACGTTGAACCATATAAGCTGAGGTCAACCATACACATATAATCTTTTCGTCACTTGTATTTTAGAATAGTAGAGATATAAATTATCACCATCACATCTTTATATGCTCGGCCATGAACTTATCTCTAAATTTGTATTTTCATCAACAATATCTCAAATGCTTTGGCTATATTGTTTAACCCTACAAAAAAAAACTCTTTTCTAGAGTTTCTATGACTTTCTGAAATACAATCTCAGAGCATCCATATATACAACTAACCCATATAAGCTGATGAATCTCATATTTATACACACTAAACTCTATGAGCACCAGACAATACCCAACGGCACCCAAAGGTCAAACCATAAAAATCTTTTATATGAGTGGAATCAAAGTATGGTAGATCACTCATAAGCCCATCGTGGCGCTTAAGTTAAAGGAACACGAATACTACTCAACTCGAGAAGACTCTCTATTAATAGCTCTATAAGATGTCTATTGGATGTCAACCATCTAAAAGAGTAGCAATAGAGCTTAAAGTGGAGGCAAAACTTGGTCAGCAAGAAGATAGAGAAGGGAGAAAAATGTCAACCACCCAAAGAAGCAACAATGTGGGTTATAGTGGAAGCGAAACTTGAATAGCAAAGGGAGAGAATGAGAGAGAGTGAGAGAGAAGGGATGAGGAAGTTATTTTAGAAGGTTACACACGTCGAAAGTTACATAAGAATCTAGTAGAGAAAGAAGTTGTTGATCAAACCTTTAAGAGCTTAGAACATTTCCTTTTAATAAAAAAGAGGAAATTAGCTTAAGACTTACTCATATGGATAAGAATAAATAGGTCATAAGTGAAGGCCTTAAAGAGCAAATGTAAGTGCGATCGAGAAGTGAAAGGTCGCATAGGAGGCAAGATGACAAAGCCTCATCCAATCACAAGTTAAGAACTCAAATAAAGCAAGGAACCGTGCCTCAAAAAGGGTTGAGGATAAGAAGTTGGAGAGAATGATGTCAGACATCTATTAAGGGCAAAACAGAGAAGTAGAGAAGAAAGTGTTGTCAGAGAGAGGACTCGTAAAATCACCTTAGAAGAGAAGGTCAAAAGTTTAGAGAATGATGATAGAATTGTTATAAGGAAAATGATAAGGTGGCCAATCTACATCTGGGTTTAAGGAGAAAAAACGAGAATCTTCGCTAATTGACAAGATCAATAATATAGAGCTCTCAGAGATTTTCGGTTGCCTAATATCTTAACCTATCAAGAGACCTCGGATCTTAATAATTGTATAAATCATGTTACCAAAGTTTTTTCGATTGCATGTTAATTATATGTGTCAGCTACATGAATTTGGAAGGGCAAGCCCTATTGTGGTATAAGGGTCTAAAGTATAATTAACATATCAATCGAAAAAATCTCTAAGAGCTCTATATACTTTAGAGCTCTCAGAGATTTTCGGTTGCCTAATATCTTAACCTATCAAGAGACCTCGGATCTTAATAATTGTATAAATCATGTTACCAAAGTTTTTTCGATTGCATGTTAATTATATGTGTCAGCTACATGAATTTGGAAGGGCAAGCCCTATTATGGTAAAAGGGTCTAAAGTAGATAAGTATCACCTTTTATAATAAATTGATAAGTGATTAGTACAACATTTCCAATAAGCTTAGGCGAGTCAATAAAAAACCCCATAACTCTAAAAAATTAAGCAATGTCGAAATAGAAAACTTAATGGCTTCATGGATAGATTCCATAATAAGGTAATATTCCTCGGTGCTTTTGACTTACCTATTACCCTAGAAGCTTTAAAGCAACAATTATAGCTTAATAGATTTTGGTATAAAACTCAGAACCACGTTTCTAGTTACACCATTGCCTACAACCAAATATCTAGTTATATAAAGATAAAAGAGGATAAGGATGTAAATAAGTCAATGCCAATAAAAGCCCCAAGGGAGAGTAAGGAGACAGAGTTCAATAGATCCATTGATAAGAGAACTTATAGAGGAAGAAGTAAGAGAACCCACCTAAACCAACTAAATACTTTAAAAGGGATAAATCTGAGATGAGGAATAAAAAGAAAGATTGAGGAGATCCCCTTCTAAGGTGGCCAAGATTTAGGATGAAGGGTTCTACATTCCATATAGGGCCCATTTAGATATCATTTTTTAGGCCATCAAAGAAAAAGGAATGCTCAATGACCCAGATGCAATCAAAATTGCAACATCGTAATAGAAAAAAAAAGTGTGAGTTTCATTAGGACCATGAGCACAAAATTAGAAAATGCAACCACCTCAAGAAGTAGAATGACCAGCTGATAAGGAATGATTACTTAGATAAATTCAAGGTAG
This sequence comes from Ailanthus altissimus, assembly GCA_946807835.1. NCBI lineage: Eukaryota > Viridiplantae > Streptophyta > Magnoliopsida > Sapindales > Simaroubaceae > Ailanthus > Ailanthus altissimus. The sequence goes on from OX327699.1 coordinate 122,389, forward strand.
ATAGAAAACCAAAGGTGACAATAGAGGCTGAGAATTGAGAGGTCGATCCCTTACTCTAACAAGAAAGAATAATGATCATTGCTATGGGTTTGACATTAGCACAAGATTTAAGTTGACAAAAGAAGAACTACTTTTAAATTCAAATTGAACTTAAAGCTCAGAAGACATTATTTTTAAGGAAGCCCTTGATGATCTCAGTATTAAAGACTTGTAGTAAAGAGAACTCAAACTTTAGTTTATGGCTTTAAAGATAATTATATGATGCCCTTAGGTGGTCACATTGCATGTGACATTAAAATAGAAGCCATATACCAAGATAATGATAGTGAGCTTTATGGTGGTAAAGTAGCTATTCTTATATAAGATCTTCATGGTAAGATCTTTTATAAGGAATTCAAATGTAGCCATGTCCATCCATTATTTGAAGTTGAAGTTCTCTATAAGATAATAAGTATGGATGACCTTGGAAGATCAGAAGATGACGAAGAACTATTACGTGATCTCTATTAGGAGGACATTCTATATTACCTTGATAATCCCGATGGAAGAAGATAAGCAAAAGTTGCAAGAACTAGTATGGGATTTATTTGAAGTACAGGTAAAAAAAGCTTCCCTAAAAACCATAGTCAAAATTAGGTCCAAGTTAAACCATAAGCTAAGTGAGGAGCTAAGTTCTTTACTAAAGGATTTCTAAAAACAATTTACTTAAACCCATGAGGACATATCGTCGAGCATTGACCTATTGCCAATATCTCACAGAATGTTATCATCCTTGCCTTTAAGCCTATAAAACAATAGGAGCATATTCAACCAAAAAATTAATGAGATAGTGGCAGCAGAGTCAAGAAGTTATTATCAGCTAGGTTTATCTAAGAAGTCAACTTCCTCTAGTGGTTAGGAAGTGGTATATGTGTATGGATTTTTCTAACCTCAGCAAAGCCTATCTAAAAAATTAATTAGTTGGTTGATTCAATTATTAGGCATATGCTCCTTAACTTCATAGATGTGCTCTCAAGTTATAGCTAGATGAATATGTTCACACTAATCATAGATAAGATCTCATTTTTTACTTACCGGGGGACTTATTATTATAATGCTATACCTTTCAGTTTGAAGAACATAAGTATGACTTATCAAAGGTTAGTAAATAGTTTTTTTAAACCTTTAATCAACAGGACTATTGAGGTTTATATGAATGACATGATAAATAAATCCCTAGTTTTTTAGAACCATGTTGACCTTAAAAAGGCATTTGAAATTCTAAAAAAGAATAAGATGAAGTTGAACCCTAAGAATTTTGTGTTCGAGGCAAAGTTAGGAAAATGCTTTAATTTATGAGTCGGGGGAGTAAAGAGGCTAATCTAAACAAGTTCAAAGCTATAATAGAGATGAAGTTCTCAAGTACGGTGAAGGAGATCTAGAGGCTGATAGAAAAGTTCATCGCCCTAAGTAGGTGATAAGGGCGTAAAAGCACTAGTATGATTTGTACTCAACTTTCGTATTTTGCTCTAAATCATAAATATTTGGCCATTTTATTGTGATTTTTTATCATAAATATATGCATGATAGAAAATGTGACGTATAGAAACAAATTGGAGGCGATCAGATGTCAAACGAAGAAGTAACGCTCAAAATACGAAAGGAGTACCAAGGCTGGGCGCCGCAGTACCTACAACTTAGCGCCACAGCGCTCGTGGCAGTGAACAATACCCATGTAAATAGTAACCCATAAACAGTATTTTGCTACGGTAACTCGTAAATAGTATTTTGAAGACAAAAACTTATAAATAGAAGGCCAAAAACCCTAAGAGGAAAAAAGGAGAGAAAAGAGGCAAAAACTTAGAGAGAAAATTCACAACACAAAATTAAAGATTAAAGCCAAAGAATGAAGAACTAAGATCAAGATTCAAGCTTCAAGTTAAGATTGAGAGAGAAGCATATCAAGGAGTCACTTTAATTAGTTTTTCTTCTCTTTCTTTATCATTATGTTCTTATTCTTATTGATCTTTATGAATTGATTTGATTCTTTTGATTTTGTGATGTGTTAATTTGTTTATCTAGGGTTAGACTATGTGAACCTAGTATGGATTTAGATTGTGTTAAATTTTTGTTTATGAACTTGATAAATTCAATTGATTCATTCTATCTTGTGTTTAATGCTTTTATTATACCTGGTCAATATTTTGAATGATTGAGAAACCATGATGAACTCGACAGAGGGATTCATGTACTTAGCTTAGGGTAGTTTGATGCATGATCATAAGGTAACAATTATGAGTTCCATCTAGGATAGACATATACCTAGGTGGCATGTATGGTATAATTTAGACTTGATCTTAATGAATTACATTCTGATTTGATTACCATAGACATATAAGTGATTGTTAGAATACGTAATATAGTCACTTGGCCATCGATAGAGGCTTGTGATGAGATTAGTGTCTAAGCTATCCATTTGGTATTAAAAGATTAACTAAGTGGTTAATAAGTCCAATGAAATACTAGGGGACGAGTTAAAACCCTAGATTATCTTTATTTGTGAATTTTACTATTTACTTTTGTTTAGTTAATTGAGATAATTAGATTAGTTAAATAAATTTTAGATTTTAATTTTCTAAATAAAAGTTAAGTATGTGCAATTTTAGTACTTGATTTATAGAATTAGATCTCATAGTCCCTACGGGATCGATACTTGGACTTAAAATCTTATATTACTTGATATAATAGCGTGCGCTTGCGTTTAGTTAGTATAGCACCAATTAGTAGGTTATACCTAAAGCTATTGATAAATGCTTTGATTTTGTTAAACGATTAAGTAGCGATAGAAGACAAAATAGACTCTACAGTGAGAAAAAGGCCTTCTAACAATTAAAGACTTCATTAGCTCATCAATATACCTTGTGGTTTTGAAAATTGATAAAGTCTTGTATATTTAATTAGGTATTTCATAATACACTATAAGTTGAGTTCTCTTAAAAAAGGAACAAAGGGCCCTAGAGGCTTATCTATTTTACTAGTAAAGTTTTCACCGATCCTAAAATGAGATATCCTCCGACTGAGAATTTAGCTCTAATACTGGTTATGTTAGCCAGAAAGCTGAGGTATATTACCAAGCCCACATAGTAGTAGTTTAGTGAATTCAACATGTAGTATAAGTCTAGTACTTCAATCAATGGTTAAGCACTGATGAACTTCATGGAAGAATGCGCCTACAGAGAACGTACCAAATTAATGAAGGAGTTAGCCGACGACCCTCAAAGAAGTTAGCAGTCTGAGGAGTTAGCTTCAATAACATGGACTATATATATGAATGAAGCATCTAACTTTCAAAGATGAAAAGTGAGGGTCATACTCATCAACCTTAAAGGCGACAAGGTATGGTACACGATTAGACTTAAATTCTAGACATCTAATAATAAGACTAAGTATGAAGCCTTTGTTGTTGGCCTTAGAGTGGTGAGAGCTTTAGAGGCCATAAGAGTTCTCATAATAAGTGATTGTCAATTAGTGGTGCACCAAGTGAATGAGGATTTTGAGGCTTAATGAGAGAATATAGTGACTTATCAACTGAAGTGAGAGAAATGATGACTTATTTTGAGAAAGTATGGATACAATAAATTTTGTGGTCTGAAAATCATAAGGCGGATATCCTTGCCAGAATAACCTCAACCAAGCATGCCAATATTAGTTTCTACAAGTAACATATAGAAGAAAAGAATGAAAGTTCTCAACATCAATAGCTTATTGTGTTAGATTAACTCAATCAAGAATTACATGGAGAATTATCTGTGGATAAACTGAAGCTTAGGAGCTAAGATACATCTCAGCTCGATATACAGTCATTGATGGAATCATTTATTACAAATGACATTTTTACCCTTACTTGAGATGTTTGAGTCTTAACGACACTAACTATATACTTCTGGAGATCTATGATGGGATTTGTGGAAACTATTCGAGTGCAAAATAAGGTTTCTATTGGCCGATAGTGCAATAGAACACTAAGGGCATTGTCTAAAAGTGTGGTGCTTACTAAAGGCATGTTGCCCTCTATATACACTATTTGAGAGCTTAAATGTAATGTTGAGTCTATAGACTTTTGTACAATAGAGACTTGACTTGATTGGTCCTTTGCCCTGAGGATGGTCTTGACAATATATGTTGTGGGCGTAGTTGATTATTTTACTAAGCAGATGGAAATATTGCCCATAACAAAAATCATTGAGAAAAAGATCACAAATTTCATGTGAAGAAATATTGTTTGTTAGTTTGAAGCTTTATATGCCATCATAATTGACAATGAAAAGTTTAAAAACGTCTGTTATAGTTTTAAGATATAACTTTAGTTTGCCTCACCTATATATCCAAAGTCTAATGGATAGGTGAAATCCTCAAATAAGTAAATCAAGAACTACTTAAAAATAAGTTAAATGAGAGGAAGAAGGCTTGGGTTGAAGACTTGCCTAAGGTCTTATTATTCGAGTTGGTGCTTATGTGTCATTCCAATATTATATAAATATTTTAAATAAAATTGTTAATGTTATTAAATGGTACTAAAATTGTAACGTTACAGACATTGTATAATTTGAAGGAGTTTAGATCTGGTCTAAAAGAGTTTAGACCAGGGCTAAGAGTTATAAATTCTAAGAGTTAGTAAGTTATAAGAGTCAGCAAAATTCTAAGAGTTAGAAGCCTTGTCTAAAATAGGATAAAGACTTGAGAGTATACTAGTAATGACATAGTTGCAAAGAGTTACAATAGGTGCTAGAAAATGTCATTATGCAAGTATGTTCTCAAACACAGTGTTCTTGATCAATGTTCATCAATGCGAGTCTATCAGTGAATTACATTAAATAAATCAGTGTATATCTATATCTGACTGGTGTAGATGGTTGTTCTTAGCTGACTATGAGTTTAGAGCTTGTATAGGCATGCGGTTATCCAGTCAGGACTGGCTACTGAACAGACTCATAAGGACTCCAATAGATATCCTATGAAATCGTCAAAAGAATGTCCTCTCAAGTTGAGTAGTATTCGCGGTCCTTTAACCTGAGTGCTATGGTGGGCTTATGAGTGATCCACCATACTTTAGTTCCATATATATCATAGACCTTTCATAGTCTGACTGCTATGTGTTGCTGGGTATGGTCCGATGCTCATGGAGTTCAGTGTGTGTAGATACGAGATCTGTCAACTTATATAAGTAAGTTGTATATCCGATGCTTCGAGATTGTAACTTTCATTGTGCTTGTATATATGTGAGATATGTATATTTATATGATGAACACATACACCACATGCATACACCTTAGAATAATCGACATCCAACAATTGATATTAGAAATGCCCTTTCCATTGGCATTTGGTCGTGAATCTATCATCCCAACCAAGATCAGGGTACCGACTTATTGTACATTTTATTTCAACGAGATAGAGAACAAGAAGCTTTTATAAGGATGCCTAGATCTCATTGAGCAATGATGAGAACTAGCAAGAATAAGGACAGTTGGTTACTAATAGAGGATTTCTCAATATTATAACAAAAGTTCAAGCTTGAAAGTTTTAAGAAGGTGATTTGTACATAAAGAAAAGTGTTATAAAATACAAAAGATCCCGTTGAAGGAGTTCTCAGCCTTATTTAAGGGGACCTATAAAGTCTTCAGGAGGATAAGACTATGGACCTACAAACTCAAAAACCGAATGACCGTGTTGTTAAAAAGCCCCAGAATGTCAATGTAATATCCAATCCCTTTAATTGTCTAGGTTGTGTGCTGATGCAGAAGGAGAAAGTAATAGCCTATGCTTCCAGACAATCAAAGAAGCATGAACAGAATTATCCTACACATGACCTAGAATTAGCTGCAGTAGTATTTGCTCTAATAATTTGGAGGCATTATTTGTATGGGGTTCCTTGTAAGATCTTTACGGACCATAAGAGCTTGCAATACTTGTTCACCCAGAAAGAATTGAATATAAGGCAAAGAAGGTGGCTGGACCTTATTAAAGATTATGAGTGCACCCTAGAGTACAATTCGAGAAAAGTTAATGTGGTAGCAGATGCTCTCAGCAGGAAGTCGGTCGGTTCAATAGCTCACTTGAAGGTCGCATATCTATCAATGTTGGTAGAATTGAGGTTGTTAGGTGTAAAATTAGAATTGTCAGATTCAGGAGAACTATTAGCCATATTTTAGGTCCGTCCAATATTGGTTGATCGGATCAAAGAACTACAGACTCAAGATCCACAGGTAGTTAAATTAAAAGGTGAAATCGAGTCCGGGCAGCGGACGAATCTTTCAGTGATCGAGGATGGTGTAGTAACCTTGGGTCGGAGGTTATGTGTTCCGAATGTAAATGAGTTAAGAAGAGAGATTATGGAAGAAGCTCATTCTTCTGCACATGCTATGCATCCGGGGAGCACAAAGATGTACCATACTCTAAAATAGCACTATTGGTGGAAGAGCATGAAGAAAGATATAGCTGAATTTGTCTCGAGATGCCTAACTTGCCAGCAAGTAAAAGCTGAGCATTAGAAACCTGCAAGGTTCTTGTAACCCATTCCGATTCCAGAGTGGAAATGGGAAAGAATAACGATGGACTTCGTGGTGGGACTTCCGCGTAGTCAAAGAGGCAATGATGCAATATGGGTAATTGTTGATAGGCTGATGAAATCTGCCCATTTCCTACCCATTAGAAGTAGTTGTTCTTTAGATAAATTGGCCCAGTTGTACGTAGATGAGGTGGTACGATTCCATGGAGTTCCAATATCCATTGTGTCAGACAGGGATCCACGATTCACTTCTTGATTTTGACCCAGCTTACAAAAAGCTCTAGGCACAAAATTAAGTTTCAGTACAGCCTTTCATCCACAGACTGATGGTCAGTCTGAGCGGACAATTCAGACACTTAAAGATATGCTAAGAGCGTGTGTTATAGAGTTTAAGGGGAGTTGGGATACTCATCTGCCCCTAATGGAGTTTGCCTACAATAATAACTATCAGACTAGCATCAGGATGGCACCATATGAAGCATTATATGGAAGGAAGTGCAAAACTCTAGTTTGTTGGAATGAGGTAGGTGAAAGGAAGCTAATAGGCTCAGAAATTATCCAAATTACTTCGGAAAAGATTGAAGTTATTAGGCAAAGATTGAAAATAGCTAATGATAGACATAAAAGTTATACAGATAACAGGAGAAGAGACTTGAAGTTTCAGATTAGTGATAAGGTCTTTCTGAAGATATCACCATGAAAAGGAGTACTAAGATTCGGGAAGAGAAGAAAGTTGAGTCCCCGATATATTGGGCCGTACAAGATAGTTGAAAGAGTTGGAAATGTGGCATATCGTCTACGGTTACTCGAAGATCTGGCTAAAATCTATGATGTGTTTCACATTTTCATGCTTCGCAAGTATATAGCAGATCCTTCACACATCCTAAGAGAACAATTAATAGAATTGAACGAGAACTTAACCTACGAAGAGAAGCCTGTGTAAATCCTAGACTGGAAAGAGCAAGTGCTTCGTAATAAAAGCATTCGCTTAGTGAAGGTGTTATGGATGAAGCATGGAGTAGAAGAAGCCACGTGGGAATGTGAAGATCAAATGCGAGTACAACATCCCCACCTCTTTGAGACAGGTATGATTTAAATTTCGAGGACGAAATTATTTTTAAGGAGGGGTGAAATTGTAATATCCAATCCTTATTAGTAGTATTGGCGCCTAGATTTCGGTATAGAGTAATAAAGACACCGTAGAGTTACTCGATTTTAACCCTATTAGAAATATTTTCTTTGGTGTGCGTAAGAGATATTAGACCTAATTTGATAATTTCACACTCGATCAGAGCGTCGGACGCCCTAGAATATTTTTAGAAATTTTTTTATTGGCTTGGAAAAGAAAATTCTACTTTACTACATGAATTTCCATTTAAGGGCTATGTATAGAACAAGCCTTTGTTGAGAAACATAATCCATATATTAGAGAATGGACTAATTAGACAAAATCTCATGGATTGCCAAGTTGGAAATTCTAGATAGTTCTTTGGATTATTCTAACTAAATAGTTACAAATGAACTAATTACATAATTAGTTTTCAACTAATGGTAAATTAGTAATTTAGAGTAAGTTGAGGGGCAAAATGGTCAATTGATGGATAACTATATATATGGTAGAAGTGTGTCGAAATTTCAAATGATAAAAAAGCAAACACTTAGAGCAAAGGAGAGCAAATTCGAGCTTGAATGGTGGTATTGCTACAGTGACCTTTCAAGGTTTTTTTTCATGATTTTTCATACTTAATCAAGTCAAAATAAGGTTACATACCAATTCCTAAGCTCAATTGAAGTCTCCATTAGTAAAAATTCAAGAAAAATAGGTAAGAAAAGCATTGTTTTATGAGATTGATATGTAAACTTTAAGAATTGCTTCAATTGATGTTTTTGTGTGTATTCTTAATTTAGATTGAGTTGAATTCTAGTGTAGAGCTTGAAGGAGTCATCAAATTGAAGAAATTGATAAGGTAAGAATTAGGGTTTTGGGTGATTTGAAGGTAGAGACTTCAATTGGTTGTAATTAGGGCATTAGAATGAAATTAGCTTGATAAGGTAAGAAATGTGTTGGAACCTAGGGTGAAATTCTGCCACTTTATGGATGTTAGGGATTGAGTGGTGTTTTGATTGAGTTGTTATGTGTAAATGGTGCCTTGTGTATGTTGAATATATATGGTTGATGGAAAAACTAAAACTGAGGAAAATGGGACATAATTGTCTATTTTAGAAAGGTGAAGGGCAATTATGTCCAACCAAGTTATAAGACGTTTAATAATTTTAGGGCACCAGGTGATGAGTTAGATTAGACTAAATGACTCCGTAAATAAAAATCAGAAAGTAGTATGCATCCGGGCTTTGTATGCCGATTAGGGCGTTTAGTAGTTAAATGAGATTCTAGCATTCGATTTGGTTCTAAATGTCATTTATGGCCCGTAGGTGAAGAAAATCGAGAGCAGTAACGGGAGCAGAAATCCAGAGTGAAATTGAGCACGGAGCGGTTATGAGTGAAAATCTGTCATTTCTTTAATCTTTCATTTGTTATGTTTCCGCATAATGAAAATGTATGTTTTATGAGCTTTCAATGCATAACATGATTATAATCTTGATATGTATCCATAGATATGCATTTACATGTTCGGTTTAAGAAATAGTTTTAAAATTTTTGTATTTATTTTAAAGGCCATTGGTACCCTCAGATTATAGTGGTGGTGATTGTATTAAACCCGGCCGGTATATCCCGTGCATATGGGCAGGTCATAAGGAGGAGGGGTATCACTAACTTTCGAAAGTCGAGACGTCGAGTCATGTGAGTCGCACTATGTGTACGGGGTATTGTCTCGCTATATGTATGCGATATAGGATTCTGCTGCATAGCCAGTGAGATATCTTGAGATGTCACTGTGGGTACTGCTAGTTAAGGTGCCCCGTGACCTACTCACGCGTGCGGTGCTAGTTGAGTCGCTGAGTGAGTATAGAGCTTTAGGGTTATCATTGATACAGTTTAGAAAGAAAATGGCCGAGCGAGGACTTTACTAGTTTTCGATTTACCGATAGCATTTATGCATTTATATGCACATGACAGTTATTGTGTTATACAGATTTTGGATATTATTTTTCAAACATGTAGATAAAACACGTTCGGCAAGATTTCATCAGCATGTGATATTAGAAACCGCTTTACAGCTTTACATCAGTTTTAGAAGCATGGTATATGCATTTACTTTAGAATTTGTTATCTATGCATAACGTTATTTTATTTGAAATCTTAATTGCACTCACTAAGCTCCTTTAGATCACTCATTTTGTGTTTTATATTTTTTAAACTCCTTCCCAGGTACAGGTCTCGGTACGCAAGCTGCTGATTCTCTTATTGCCGAGTAGTGGGCCAAATCTGAAGATCATTTTTGTATATGTAAATGTGCTAAATAGTACCCTTTACTTTATACATAGTAGTTGTAGGCATGTATATTTATATGTATGTTTTGAACCAACAAGATGAGATTTCGATATTATGATGATCGTTTTTGCTTTTTATAAGTATGTTCATTTTGTGATTCAAATGAAACTATTGAGTTATGTTGGATTTAATTTGGGAAAGACTGGAGGTCTGAGCTGGTAGTATTGAGAAGTGTTTAAAATAGAAGTGAAATTTCTTTGCAGATTTTATATGGATTTTTCGAAAAACAGGGGAAACTCTTCCCATTTTTAAAAAAAATTAAGATATCATTTTCATATATATTACAAGATTTTCTCAGTAATAGCAAGAACTAAAAAGGGGTTCGCCTTGCGGAATTTCTCAACTCACCTAGTTAAATTCATTGGAATTTTCTTCGAGGTACCCGACAGGGCAACTGGGACCTACAGTAAAGGGTCTCAGGTCAGGTCCTGTCAATCGAGCTCTTAAAGTGCTATTTTCTTTAGATATTTTCTTAAGTATTTAATAGGAACTCATAAATAATTTCTTTGTATTTTCATTTTTATTTTATTATAATTTTTTAGCCCTAAATAATGTCAAGTTTTATTCCAATCTAAAGTCAATTTATGTTTCAAATTTTGTTCTAAAAAAATACACTTATCTCGATATTGAATACTAGAATGATTGCAGATTAGTTTTTTTTTATAAATAATGGCTCATCCGAATAGGATAGCTCGAGAACAAATAGCATCTTAAGGAAAGATCAATGTTCTTATTTTTAAGAACTTGAGTACAACTAGAGAATGCCCGTTAATTGGAATAGACCTTTTCAAGAACAATAAGATAACCTTTGCCTTTTAATGAAATTTTTTTGACAAGTATTGAGCAAGGTTAGATCTTCACACATCATAACGTTCCTCTGAGAACTTATAATTATAAGTTTTCCCTAATTCTTTAGCATAATAAATTCATAAAAGACTTCCTAAGTGACAACTGTTGTCTTAAATGCTTAGAGACACCCTTACGATACTTTGAAAAAAATTATTGTCTAAAATTATCAATTTTCAGATTAACCTTTAGCCCTTATTACATCTAAGGTTTCATGTTAAGAAGTATTTCTCTATACTTTGTAAATATTTCAATTTGAATAAGAATTATTAGCTACTTAAGAATAGATCTATTTTTTATGCCTTTTATTGATTGAGAACTCTTTCTTAAGTTAAGTTCTCAGAATTCCTAATACTTAGAAAAAATTTCTTAAGTTATCAGAATTCCTTATACTTAGAAATTTTTCTCATATAAGTTCTCACTTCTACATTTCTTCTAAATAAAATCCTATTTAAATTAATCAAGGAATCAATACTTATTTAGAAAAATTCATCCCATGCTTAGAAAAATGTTCTGAGTTAAAAGTTACTACTTTGATATTTTAATTCAATCGAGGGGTTCTTATATAAATAATCATTAGGGTCAAAAAAATGAATGCATTCATTTATTAAATATATATATATATGCATTCATTACAACCTAAGTTCATAGGGTACAAATGCCCATTTAAAAAAAGGAAAAAAGGAAATCTTTATTTCCATCAAAGCAATAACGGAGGTTTCTCATGCCAAGATCCTTCTTAGTCGACATATGGGACTTCAGTTGTTTCAATTGGTAAGGAATTAATTGTAGCCAACGGACTCAAAGCAACAATTGAAACCTAGCTAGATCAATGTCCTTCCTCGTCAAAGGTTTAACTATTTATTTAATAAGGTTATTCTTAACCTTATAATCATGCATTGCTTTCCAAGAGTTTTGCCTCAAAATATCTTGGGACTCATCTTGAAAACTCTTATCAGATGACATATTACTTAACCTAAATATGAGATCTAGACAACCTAGAGACATAGCCTGAGAACATCACAATCATCCAAATAATTATAAAAAAAAAGTAAAAAAAAAACAAGAACAAAATAAAGAACAAACAACTTGAAACCCGAATCTTAAATGAAAAAAAGTTAAGGAAATGAATCAAAGCAGAAAATAAAATTACTTGATTCGAATAATGAAAGGCTTGTTAATGAACTGCGCAAAGTGAATAGTTGAAAAAACTTCAAATCTCGAAGCTTCTTTTACTAAATTGTAGGCTTTCTCCCTCTCTCTAAAAATTCAATGTAACAACAAAAATAAAGATAAAGTCTAAAGGTGCTAAATTCATAGTTGTCCTCAAAAGAGATCTCGGTCATTAAAAAGCATCTAAGGACTAAATCAATTCACATGCAAGACGTCTCTTTGACTGTAGACATTTTGATTCCCAATGAATTCCAATCATTAGATAATTTAAAGGGACTAAGTCAATCCACATGTTCAATAACAATATAGGTATGACCATTGAAGTAGCTAAAAGGTAATAGCTCAAATAATGTACGATTATCAAAAAGTCATGTGTATTAAATGCTTGGAACCCATTTTGAATTTTGAACTACTAAGTCAATGACTATCCTTAGATTAGTAACCAATCAAAGAAAATACTAGATGACCTCAATATTAAAGACCTTAGCACTAAGAACTCTAAATTGAAGTTTTCAGCATTAACAAGTTAATTTTGAAAACTAAAGGACTATTATTTTCCTATGGGCTTATCATTATATTATAAGGCCTAAATTATGGGCGGACCCAATCAGAGGAGGCACATTAGGTTGATGGTGCTAGAAGGCTAATCTCAATTATTGAGAATTGAAATATGGCAGGTAACTTCTGATAACTAAAACCATTAGTAGAAAACACCTATAAGCTAAGCTAACTTTACCAGCATAACACATTTTCAAGCCTTAAGCATTCTCACAGATAATCCATTCTAGCCATACTCATACCATACAACATTATGTCCACTTAATCTACAAATACACATTTAAAGGCTGACATCATGACATAGCCAGCATTGAAACTCTAAACTTTGCTCACTAATATCTTTAACAATGGCACAACCTTGGCATAGACAGAACACTCATCAAAACTCCCCTTTACACCTTTAAGCTTATTTAAGAAAGACAAGGAATTTGTAAAGGGGGTTGGGTCATTATAAGCAACCAAGAAAGCATCTTTAGGAATTTCACGAATGATAATAGAAGCTTTTTTAGCAGTGACAATAGTTTAAGTAAGAGCTAGGGAAGTTGCAATAATGGTTCCTTCAAGAAAAACATTAAGAGAAAAAATTTCAAGCCATGCTCTCATAGTGCCTTAAAAGTCAAAATAGAAAACAAAAATAATATATCTATACTAACAAGTTTAGAAACATGAGACTTTAACTTCTCAATAGATGTTATGGATGAAATCTTCTCAAAAGACTTTTCCATAGAAGTCTCTTAAGCATTTAAGAACAAGTATAAGAAAAAGAAAATAGGTTGTAAGAACTTACTAGTTATAGTTCATAATGAATAACAAAAGTAGGAAAAAACAGAGATTTGTAGTAGAGGGAAGAAACATGCTACTTAATAGGAAAATTTTTGTGAAAAGAAGAATCCTCTATAACGCCAACAAAAATATAGCCATACAACCTCATAAACAAAATATAACAAAAAAGAAAAGAGAGAAACTCAAGTTGAAACAAAACTTACTAGACTTTTCTATCTTGGCAGCCTTTATTTTGACTAGATATAATCATCTAGCCTCACGTTACCAAGAGAGGCCATGGACTTTCTTTTAAGAGGCTTCATACCACTTTACATGGTTTTGCCAACAACAGATTTAAGAGAAGTAACCTTGGCAGTATAAATGCGAGACTTAAGAACTCTTATGGTTAAGAGTGACATCGTCTTTTGGCTTATGACTTTGAGTAGCTTGCTTACCATAACTTTCCACTGTACTTCTGACTATATCCATAAGGGATACACTCTCTTCCTACCAACAACAAAGTAAGAACAAGTAAAAAAAAAACGGATAGCAAATTCTAAAATAATAGATAAAAAGTGAGTGTCTTTGCTTTAAACAACTTTAAAAAAAACTAAAGGAATCTACCTTAGATAAAGTGGACCATGCTTTATCAGACGATCTTTTAGCATTAGCAAGCATCTTTGTCTCAACCTTCTCTTCTATCAAAGAAGATAGATTTTCCACAGTAGTAAATGTACTTGCGATTAGTGGTAAAAGGACTATGTTGTTTTATGGGAAACCTAAATAAAGAAGAACAAGCAATAAGAGAAATGGTCATACTTGGAACTTATTAAAAGATCGCCCTCTTTGAACCTACAACCCTACTCACGCCATTAGAAATTATAGTGTACAACATATATACCTCGCTAGCCACTCTAATAATTAAACTCGAACTTATTTTCAACAACTTATCAACGTTAATCTCTTATGACAAGCTTAGAATATTTTCTTCTCTCTACAAAACTTAACAAAACGAAGTCAAACAAGCCGTTTAGTTAGCATCAAAATTTGTTGGAACATCCTCTATACAAGAGGGGCCAATAACCTCAGCACTTCGCTTAAAACCTTAGACTTGTCTTATATGCAAAACACTTTCAATCACTCTACATTGCCCGCAAACAGTCATATTTTACCTTTAACAAATGGTTTTTCTCTAATATTTACTATACAAACTTGACTCTCACCTGTCTCATAGTTTAGATTATGCTTTATCCATAAAAATCTCTTCTACCTAAGATTGCCAAGTAAATTCACAATATTAAGTCTATTGGACTCTAGAAACTCTTCAGAAGTTTGATGGACCTCACAATGGGACAAGAGGCTAAGTTCCATTATTTGAGCCTAGGTCGTATCTCTATACAACCTACCATGTCAGCATATAATCATTACAGCAAGTCAAATTTTATCATGTCACATTTCTTAGAACTATCTTAAACATATTTAATGAAAATATTTTATAGCAAAGTTTGAGTTGCATGCCTTTTTAAACAAAAAATATTTGGATAAAATATAAATAAATATTTTATGTCAAACATGAAGTGAAATTAAATGGTTTCAAAAGGAATAACAAGTTCAATTTAGTTTTCAATTTTTGTCTAATTGTTTTTTTGTTTAATTAAGCTTATTTTTGGGTTTTGAATAGAACCGAATAGGAAACAAAGTGAATGATAATAATCAAATAGAACCAAATTGAATCAGTTCAATTTCGTTCGATCAATTCAATTTGAATATATCCAACCCTAAAATCAATTAAGAATTATAGTAAAAATTAAGTTTTAAAGCTATATAGAAATAAGAATTATTATAGTGATACTAAGATATATATAAGAATTATAGTAAAAATTAAGTCTTAAAGCTATATAGAAATAAGAAATATTATAGTGATACTAAGATATATATATATATATATACACACGAGAGAGTTAAAGGTAATTTTTGAGATAAGTGTATATTTTAAATAATATATTTTTTAATTTTATTAATAATTGTACTTAAAAAAGGGTCTAGAGAGGAAAATAATATGTTCAAATAACCCATCCTTCTTGAATTATAGTTTTATCCTCAAAATAACTATGCACTTATTTTTAAAAATATTTTTTATGTTTTTAATTTAAAAAATAAAAAAGAAATTCTAAACTCTTAAAGTTTGAAGAAAGAGATATACAAATCTCAATAATTTTAAAAATTCTATTTACATCTTTACTAGGTAATGAATTTCATTAACTTAAAATAAAAAAATAATAAATTAATAAAAATATGATTATGCCCTTATTTTGAGTTAAAATTATTATGTATTTATAAAATTGCCTTGACTCTTATAAAGTTAACTGAATTTGACCCTAAATATTTTAGCAAAATTATATAATTACCTTAATATAAAACAATTAGCAATTTACCTGTAATTGTAGATAAAAAGACAACATAAAAAATTAAAGAATCCATAATTTTCATTATTAAAACACAATAAAAAATTAGAAAATAACTTCATTGAAGAAATTACAAAAACTCAAAAAATATAACTAAAAAAATTATTTACAAAAGATACAAATAAGATCAAGAAATAGGTATTACCAGAAAAGCCCAATGATCTTTTAAGAAAAATCAGAAAAAATGGATAAAGTTTGTGTTTTCAAATTGGCTGAGAGATTATGAGACTCTAAATTATTCATTTTGATCTAATTCTTGGCTCTTGGGCTTTCTCTGTAAACTTTTTGCATGAAAATGTTAATAGACGATGTAGTAATATGTCGGAGAAATGAGGTTGTTTGTTAAATTTGTTAACTTTTAGTGATGGGATTTTTGGGATAAATGACAGGGCTATTTCGTATTGAGTTAAGGCCGCCCGGTCCCCGAAGTCGAAGCTAGTGAGGCACCGAGAGCCAGTGCATAGTAAATGGATGGGCTGAGGGTGAATCGGGTTTTAATGGCGGTGCTTGCCTTCTTAATCTTTTGTTCTCAGGCGGGGATCAACCGGGTTCACCCTTGTTAGTTGCTCTAACGCTCCTCCGATTTCTCTGCTGCCATCTCCTACACAATTATCGATAGCTCTTGTATCATGCGATGACTGCTCGTGGCTATAGGAACTGAACGGCCTCGCGGTGGCCTTATCTCATGACGAATCGACGGTTCTGACTGCTTGTATTTGTCAATCTTTAAAAGATTTTTGACTGAATAAGCGAAAGCACAACATCTTCTTTCTTCAAAATCTTTTTAAATCCCACTATTGTCACCGCTTGTTTAGAAGATTGAATCTTGGATGCGTTGTTTTGCGTAATTTCAGGCTAAGATTCAAACTCTTTCTCTTCTCTTTTCTCACTTTCAATTAATCTTTTTTAGAAACAATTCATTCAATTTATCAATTCAAGATTTGTAGAAATTCATTTGAAGAGGCTTAATGGATAGAGAAATTTGAGAGAAAAAGAATAAACTGGGAATTTGGACAAATGTTGATTCAGATTATCCTTGCTGCAATTTGATTCAAGAGACTGATTCATGTACACAGATTGCAAATTACTTCCTTGTGAAGTACTTGATTTTGGGCTTTTTTTTTTACTCGAGTGAGGATTTTTCTTTTTAAGTTTTGTTTAATGTAGTAATATAAATATTAAAATAAGTAAGAAAAATTTTGTTTAAAAATAAAAAGTAATTTTTAATTACACATGTCAATAATTTATTTGAATATTAAGAAAAGATTAATTTACCATTTTTTTCCGATTAAAATTAACAAAATGTATGAAATTTAATAAAATTATTAAAATTATTAAAATTTATGTCTATTTTTTAAAACTCTTCAAGTCTGATATTTTTTTTTAAAAAAATAATTTTTAAATTTTACTTTTTAAAGTTGTCAACAAACTTTGTGTCGCCCACCAACCCTTAATTGAGTGGTGGGTAGCTTTGGCCCTCAATAGGTTTGAGTGCTTTTAATGTATAAATAAAAGTAATTTTTTTTAATTTTAATAAAATAATTTCAATCTTTAATAAATTTAAAATTATGAAATGTACCTTAAATAATATTATGGTGTATGTCTCGTTTAATCATAAATATTAGAAATAAAAGTAAATTTTTTTGATTTTTAGTAAAATAAATTTAATCTTTATTAAATTTAAATTTATGAACTGTGCCTCAATAAATATTATGTTGTATGTCTCGTTTGATCATAAATATCAGAGATTGTTGTAATATTTAAAAAAAAAATCGGTTATTTACTTTTCAATTATAAATATGAGTCGCTTCATTTGTTTTGTTTGTAGAAAAAAAGGAAATTTTTTTTAGAAATGCCCTTTATTAAATGTTATTATTATTTTTTTACTAGGGTCAATATTTTTAATCTTTTGTGATAAAAATATAATAGTTTTTTAATTTTGCCCCTCTTATAAAAATTTAAAATTTTCTCACTCTTAAAACAAAAAAATAGTGAAAATATGTAAATTTAAAGTTAAAATTGTGAAACAATACCGAAACTGGTTACAAAATGTCGAAATAGTAAAAACAGAAAAAAAAATGATTAAAAAGGACTAAATTTTGCATTCTACCAATTGTGTGCGTGCTAACGCATAAACATTACATGACGTACAATGAGCATAATTTAATAATTTTTTGTTTTATATTTAATGAATTTTATTATTAATTATTATTTAATTCTATAATATTGTTTCTAAGAAACAAATAAGTGACACACTTCTTAAAAACAAGTAAAATATCATAAAAAAATAAAAGTAAATAATGACAAATTTTAAATATAAATTTTTTATTTAAATTAAAATAAATAAATAATTTAAAATTATTAATTTAAGTAAAAATTAAAAAATTAATTAATTTTAATTAAAAAATTGAATAATAAATTTTAATATTTTTTAATTAAATTATTTTAAATTAATTAATTACGATCACTTATTATTTATATATTATATTTTTAAGTAATTAATTTATTTTAATTCAAATAAAAAATTTATTTTAAATTAATTTATTAATTTATTTAAGTTTTAATATTTTATATTCTAATAAGAGGATTCAAACCCTTATTTATTTTTGTAGAAAAAGTACTACAAATTATAAAATGTTATTTAAGTAAGTGTAATTTAAGCAAACGTATTGCTTAATTTTTAATTTTTAATTTTTTAGAAACAACATTATATTATTTTGGGATTATAATTACTTATTTATTTTTTAAAGTTATAAAATAAGGAAAAAAAATTGCAAAAGATTAATCCCTTAAAAGAAAAAAAATTACACTTTCTTAAATAGCTTATAGTGTATTTCTCTATTGATGAGGAAATTAAGTTCGAATCATTTTACTAGAAGATAAAAACAAAGTTGAATAAAAAATTAAATTAATAAAATAATTATGCCCCTGTTTTGAGTTAAGGTTGTTATGCATTTATAAAATTACTCTAACTCTTATAAAGTTAATTGAATTTGACCCTAGATATTTTGATAAAATTACATAATTACCTTTATATAAAATAATCAGCAATTTACCCGCAATTGTAGATAAAAAGACAACATAAAAAATTAAAGAACCCATTATTTTTATTATTAAAACATAATAAAAAATTAGAAAATAACTTCATTGAAGAAACTACAAAAACTCAAAAATATAATTAAAAAATAATTTACAAAAGATAAAAATAAGATCACGAAATGGGTATTACCAGAAAAAGCCCAATTATCTTTTAAGAAAAGTCAAAAAAAATGGATAAAGTTTGTGTTTTCATATTGGCTAAGAGATTATGAGATTCTAAATTATTCATTTTGATCTAATTCTTGGCTCTTGGGCTTTCTCTGTTGAAACTTTTCGCATGAGAATTTTAATAGACGATGTAGTAATATGTCGATAAAATGAGGTTGTCCGTTAGATTTGTTGACTTCTAGTGATGGGATTTTTGGAATGGATGACGGGGCTTTTTCACATTGAGTTAAGGTCGCCTGGTCCTGAAGCCGGAGTCGAAGTTAGTGAGAGACCGAGAGCTAGTGCATAGTAAATCAATGGCTCGATGGTGAATCGGGTTTTAATGGCGGTGCTTGTTTTCTCAATATTCTATTCTAATGTGCATCATAAGAGTTCTAAATCAACTCAAGAAAGTGAGTTGAGTATAGAAAAGACTTCAGATAGGCTAATAACAAGAGTTAAGGTCAAACAATTTCAAAGGGCCATAAGTAGTTAGATTGGAGCTATTGAAACTTCTATAAGCATAGAAGCTTGCGATCTAAACAGAAAAGAGCCAAAGGTGTTTATTTGTCTTTAATTAGAGCTTGAGACGTGATTTAGAGACTTTTAGTGACTTTGAGCTTAAAGAGGTAGATGAGAGCTTTTTTTAGCATACTATTGGGCTTAAGTTGCTTCTTTTGTGCCTATTTTTATTATCTCGCTTATCTCTCTCTATCTTTATGCATTTGGGCCTTTTAAAACTTGTTTAGCTTTGTTTTAAGTTGTTAAGTCAGATTGAGCTTATTTGAGTTATTTTGGACTTTTTAAGTCAATTAGGTAATATTATGATTTTTCCTCATCTTGTAAGCCTATACAAGGCATATCAAATATCTTGTAGAGGCATCTCTGTTTTGTCTTTAATTTTATGAACGTGAAAGAAGAAAATTTTTCTCAAAATTTTCTTATCAAGTTTTTTCAACTTGTGGCAACAATTATTGACTTATCACTCTTTGATCACCAAGAGTGTGGCGCCAAAACTCTAAATTGATCTTTGTGGTGTCCATCTAACTATCAATGTTTCTTTTTAGTTTTATCATCCATCCTATTTACTATTTATTTGTTATAATTTAGCCTAAGTACTTAAAAGATATACCAATAAAAACTAGACACCACCCTCATCTTGAAATTAGTTTTTTTTTTAATTTTGAATAATCTATTTTGAAGATCAAGGCACATCTCTTGGTATTAAAGCATAGGGTTTTAGTGTGCGAACGAAAAGGTCAGCCATTGAAGGACTCTTGTTATTTTTGTTTGATATATTAGTAAGGGTTATTTAATAGGTTGGGTCTCCATGCTTTGAGGTTAGTAGTTTCTAATTGCAACTCTGAAGCATTAAAGCTGATATTTAGTAGTTTGTGGACTAAAGATCATTTGCCTAGGTTGAGTTATTCCTAAACCTAAAAATTGTGAATTTGAATCATTTGTTGCTTTCTCATCTTAATTTGCTGAATTGGTGAAAATTCAATTTGAGAAGTATGTTTTAGCTGCTTTTTGTGTTGTTCATACTAGTTTGGTATTTTTATTGATAATGGCTGAAGATGATGCAAATAGAGTACCGAGGGGACTGAGTATAGAACAAGCTTAGCTCATAGGCTACAATAAGCTCATGATGAATTTCAGGGTGAGATAACTAAAATTCGTGACTAGCTGTAATTATAGAAATGATGCAAAGAAATACTTTGCAACCCCCAACCCCAATAAAGGTCGGTAAGGTGTAAGGTACCTTAGAATAGCCTTGGGGGTGCTAGAGATGAGCTTAATGGGGATGATGAGGCTGAAGATAGCGGTAGGCCGAAGAGGTAGCAAAATGACCCTACTAATGGTATCAAACTTAATATACCAACATTTAGAGGTACTAGTTCTCATGAGGAGTATCTGGAGTGGATTCAGAAGGTAGAATAGGTGTTTGCTTGGCATGAGTACCCTAAGGCAAATAAGTGTAAGGTAGCAGCGCTTAAGTTTACAAATTATGCACTTTTATAGTGGGAAAACTTAAAAAGTCAGCAAAGAAGGGATAATAAAGAAGAAGCTAATACTTGGCCACTTATGAAAAGATTAATGAAGAAGATATTTATTCTTGATTATTATAAACAAGAATTATACATTAAACTCCGGACTTTGCGACAAGGTTCCTTGAGTGTAGAAGAGTATATGAAAGAATTTGAGCTATTATTGATTTATTGTAATTTGCATGAACCTTAAGAACAAAAAATAGCTAGATTTTTTTATGGATTGAGGAGGGATATAACTAATATTGTTGAGTTACAACCTTTCATATTTCTAAAGGATGTCATATAGCTTGCAACTAAAGTAGAAAGACTGTAAAAAAAAGAGGGTATCCATACAAGTCAACTATACTAAGTAATACAAAGGCTATTTATACACTTTTCTAGAGATGGAATACGCCTAAACAAGATGAGAAAGTAGAGTTTAGCAAGATCAGTGCTAGTTCAGGTTCTTTAAAGGGCAAAGAGAAGATGTATGTACCTTAAATTCCTAAGAGGTCTCAAGACATCAAGTGTTTCAAATGCTTGAGAAATGGGCATATTGCTTCTAAATGTCCAAATAAGAGGGTGATTGTTCTACATGGGAAGCAGAAAGAGCTTATAAGTGAAGTTGAGGCCGAAACAGAAGAGAAACTTGAAGTAAAAGTGACTGAACAAGAAGAGGATTTTGAGCCAATGAAGGGGAACTTATTAGTTATTCAAAGGGTTTTAAGTGCTGAAGTTGATATTAGTAGGGAGCAACGCAAAAATATCTTTCATACAAGATGTCAAATCTGAGATAAGGTTTGTGCTATAATCATTGATAATGGTAGTTGCACCAATGTTGCATCCACTACTTTGGTAGAGAAACTGCGATTAACTACTATTCTGTATCCCAAACCATACCAATTGCGTTGGCTTAATGAGAAGGGGGAGATTCGGGTTACAAGACAGGTTTGCGTGTGGTTCTTCATTAAAACCTATCATAATGAGGTTTTATGTCATGTAGTTTCTATAACAACTAGTCATGTGTTTTTGGGATGTTCATGGCAGTTTGATAATGATGTTACTTATAATGGGCGAAGAAACACTTATTCATTTATGTTGAATGGGAAGAAAGTGAATTTGATGCCATTGAGTTCTTAACAAGTTAGAGAAAATCAGTTACGGAATCAAAAGAAGATGGTGGAATCAGGTAAGAAGCTGATGTTAGCCAAAAATGGAGACATTGAACAAGTACTAGCTTCAGTGGTGTTTTGGTGCAAAATTTTTATATCTTAAAAGTTAGTGCAAGTATACACTATCGTAATAAGTAATAAATGGACTTATAAAGTCAGATGTCGAACCTACAAGGATAATTTCTTCTTTTCAACTGAGTACTAAAATCATGTCTTTATAATAATTATTCAGAAAAATAAAAATCTAAGAATGAATGTAAAAAATATAAAAATAATAACACAATGTAATAACACTATCCCTCAATATGCTTTCTAATGATTAATCCTATAATATTTAATTTCTTTAGCCTCTGTTATTGATCAAGACACTAATGTATTCACAAGCCTCTTCCAAAGTCATGCAAGTGTACCTTAATTTACCAAATACCTATATTTCTATGTTACTTGTAATAAATTAAGATTCATTAAGATTAAGTCTTATTAATTATACATGTCAATTAGGTATATTCCTATCCTAATTTGAAACTTGCATATGCACCATTGAATGCTACTCTACAATCATGCATCAAATTACCTAGGTCTAAATATAATGATGCCTCTTTCAAGTTTATAAAAAAGATTACCAATTCATTCACCATATATTGGCCAGATATATTAAAGCAATAAGAACAAGTAATTTGAATAATAAAGAATTAAGTTTATTAAATATTAAAAAATATGACAATTAAGCGCACATATTGAGTTCAAGTATTAACCCTAGAAAGAAATTTAGTTTCATAGCTACAAAAGAACAGCGACAAAAATAATAACAAAACATGATACAATCAATAGCAAACCGATATGGAAGTCGAATTTATTTTGATTGCGCTGCTTAAGAAATTCTTGATGCCGAAAAATACCTTAAATCTCTCTCTATGGTTGCTTCAATTAAGCTCCAATTCCTTTCTAAGACTTGAGCTATGTATTGTTGATGTGTAATGAGCACATGAAAATGCATATTTATTAAGAGATTCAGTCACCATTTAATGTCACTAATTTTAGCATTTTTTTTATATTTTAACTAGAAATAAAGTGTTCTCTTTAAATTGTGGTTAATGAATGTTATTTGCACAGGTTTAGGTAAACTAGACATAACTTACAATATAGAAATTAAAATGAAGAAATTCTTGAACCTGGTGCAACATGACTCAATCTTACACAAACTTGAAGAATATTTGAAAAGCCAAATCCAACATGTTATGGGCCAAAAATTGAGATACAATAGAATCGGGCTACAACTTCAACTTAGCTTGACCCAACTCATGTATTTGAACCGTATCTCACAAAATACGTACTTAATTAGTATAATTATTAAATTTGTAAAATATTGACTTAATTATCAACAACTCTTATGTTGAAGGTAAAGTCCAAATCAGCCGTTATCATGGACCAAATTGCATTGCAAGTGGGTAAAAGGGTTGTTAGCCGAATTCTGATGTATCTTTGGACTTTTGCTTATATCTCATTGGATACTCATCCAATTTGTATGACACTGGTACTTATGGAAAGAAGAGACAAAATTCTACAACTTTCATGTCGGTCATAGAGGCTATATTGGTCATTTACATTATCAAAAATTGTACTGCAAGTGGGTAAATGTTGTTAGCCTAAAATTATTGAAGATTGATGTCACACATGACATATTTCCATTCCTTGCCTATATAAGGAAACTATTAGGACGTTTTCAATATTAGATAATTCTCTCTTCTTTTCTTCTCATTGACATGTATTGTAATTTAAGCTAGAGTTCTTGGCAAGGCTAAGAGATGAACTTTTATGTGTAATAAATCTACTTCTATGCTTTGATTCGTTGTCAAGAACTACAAACGTTTGTAAGTTTTGTTTTGATTAAAATCTTATCTATTTTATTTTCTATAATCCAGAGGTTATAATTCTCATGTCTCATATATGTTCAGTCATGCTTTTCTTATGTGATTCTTTTTGAATTATAATTGTTATTGGTTACATTGTTTTATATGTTAATCTTTTACTGCAATATTGTCAAATTGATATATTGTCGATCTTGGATAACATATAAGGGCAATAAATATTTGATATTCAAGTTGATCTTTTACTGCAATATTGTCAAAATGATATATTGTCGATCTTAGATAACTTGTATAAATAAACATGATTGTGTTAATATTTGTAAAAGAGTTTAATCACACCAAATACACGTGTTATCAAATGTGCTATATTTTACATATCTTTCGATTGATTATTTGGGATGTGAAACTTTCAATTGAGTTATAAACATTGAATCAAAGTGTAGAGTAGATTTATAATGTATAATTGTGGTTCTCAAAATCTTGTTTAAATCATCATAAGATATTTTCCTCAATTCATAGACAATTCTATCTCATCAATTAATTTTATCCTTTGCTACCTCTTTAATATTTTACTTCACCAACCTATTTTGCCAAGAGCTTCCTCGTGGGATCGACACCTCAATCTATACTGTAATAGCCGCGTTATATTTTGAGCGTAAACAAAATTTTGCACCGTTGCTGGAGAGACACACTAAGCGAAAGTCAGTTGCATTTATCAATACTAAAGTAGTAACTTTGTATATTTTCTTTTCTTTATAAAATTTTAGTTTTTAAATTTAATTCTCTTGTTGTAATTTATTTTATTGTTCATGGCTAGTTCTACCGCCTAACTTAATTTATTTTCTTTTATTTATTTATTGCACTTTACTTTTATTTATTTATTATTGCACTTTATTTTTTTAAGTTAATTTATCGTATTTTATTTTATTGTTCATGGTTGGTTCTGCCACCTAATTTATTTTATTTTCTTATTTAATTTATTATATTTTATATTTTTTTAATAACTAGTTTTACTGCCTAACTTAGTTTATTTTTTTATTTATTTATTGTGCTTCGCACTTTATTTTTTTTATTTATTTATCGCACTTTATTTTCTTTATTTATTTATTGTACTTTATTTCTTTAGTTAATTTGTTGTATTTTCATTTTAATGGTTGATTCTACTGTATAAGTTAGTTTTCTTTTATTGCACTTTTTTTATTGCATTTTATTTTATTTTATTTATTTATTACACTTTATTTTTTTTAGTTAATATGTTATATTTTTTTATTTTAATGATCACTTCTACCGCCTAATTTTCTAATTGTGTACTTATTGTACCTTTTCTTTTGTTGTTTATTTTATTTTATTTTTTTCCTTTTATTTATTTATTGTACTTTATATTTTATTTTCCTTTATTTATTGCACTTTCTTTTTTATTTAATTATTGTATTTTTTTATTATTTACTTATTATACTTTTAAAAAAAAATTATTTATTGTATTTTTTTTATCGTACTTTATAGTTTATTATCTTTTGTTCATTTATTGTATTTATATTTCATAGTTGGTCTTACCACCTAACTCATTTTTATTTATTGTTGTATATTATTTCACTTCTTAATTTTTCTTGAGCATTTTTTTCATAAAAAAAAAGAGTAAAAACAAAAAAGAAATTGTTAGGATGTATGCATCGATTTAGAGATAAACGAGAAAGATTTATGAGAGAAGTAGAACTAGAACCACCACCACAATTTGTAAGGAAAGAGAATTCACCATCTAGTTCATCTTGTAATTCCAAGACAATGAGCCAACATGAAGATAACCCCGTTAGGACTCTAAAAGATTATTTGCATCCTACTCGCACAGCCATACCATCATGTATTATATTTCCACCTAACACACCACATTTGGATTTTAAACATGGAATGATACAACTTCTGTCCACATTTTATGGTTTAGATTGTGAAAATCCTTATGTACATGTTAGAGAATTTGAAGAGGTAATTGCCACATTTCATAGCCAGCCCGAAGCTATAGACACTGTTAGGCTTAAATTTTTTCCTTTTTCTTTCAAAGACAAAGTAAAGAGTTAGCTATACTCTTTGAGGTCGAGGTTTATAGGAACTTGGGTAGAAATGACCCAAGCATTTTTCAATAAATACTTCCCACAATACAAAACTAATAGCCTGAAAAGACAAATTTTTTTCTTCTCCCAAAAAGATAATGAAATCTTATATTAAGCATGGGAAAGGTTTAAAGAGTTGCTAAATCTGTGCCCTTACCATGGGTATGAAAATTGACGCTTGGTTAGTTATTTCTATGAGGGACTTACAATTAGAGAGCGCCAATTTGTTGAGAAGATGTGTAATGGGGAGTTCCTTCACAAAGATCCTGAGGAAGTCATAGAATTTCTTAATGACTTAGCCAAAAAAGCTCATACATAGACTGGACCTAGCATTACTGAAAGCACAAATAAGTCACGACCCAATGGAGTTTTCCATCTTAGGGAAGAGGATAACCTCAAAGCCCAATTAGAAGTCTTAACTAGGGAGTTAGAGGCTTTGAAAACCAAAAATAGAAGGGTCACCCACACGGTTGCTAGGGTTGAGTTACACGATGTCTGTTTTTTCTGTGGAGGAGCGAAACACTTAGCTCGGGATTGCCCCACCTATAGTGAGATGAGAGGGATATATGAGGAACAATGTAATGTCCTAGGGATGTACAAGAAACCTTATTCACCCTACTCTGAAACATATAATCCTAGCTAAAGAAACCACCCAAATTTCAATTGGAAATCTGACCAACAAGCCGACAGCCATTGGAAACAAGAACAACAAGCACCCAAGTCTTATGTTGCGCCTCAATATAATGCATGACCAACTAGGACTTTTTTAGAGGATACATTACAAGCATTTATGGAGGCACAAAGTAAGACTAACCAAAAATTTGAAACAGTTCTTGCGCAGGTGATAGACGAAAATAAGGAAATCAAGAGTCAAATTACAAAGCTGACCAGTGCCTTAACTGTACAAGAGCGAGGTAAGTTTCTATCTCAACCTCAATCTAATCCAAAAAGACAATTCATGACACAAACTTCTACTTTTGATGCACAAAACCTCAAAAAAGTCAATGCCATTATTACTCGAAGTGGTAAGATTATGAGTGAGCCTACTTCGCCAACTAACACATCGATAAATAGTAAAGACGTCTCCATTGAAAAGAGGCCACAGTGGAAAAAGATCCCGAAAATAAGTTTTCAATCCTAATGCCTTTTCCTCAAGCTCTTCGATCGGTTGGGAAAAATTCAGAAATTCAAGGTGAGATTTTGCAACATTTAAAACAAGTTAAGATTAAACTTCCCTTGTTACATTTGATTATGGAGGTTCTAACTTATGCCAAAATCATTAAGGATCTATGCACTATCAAAAGAGAACACCATGTTAAGAAAACTGTAATTTTGGTAGAACAGGTAAGTGCAGTGATTGAACAAAAGACACCACCCAAGTATAAAGACCCAGGATGTCCCACAATCTTCTGTCAAATTGGGACACATGAGTTTGGTCAAGCTTTGTTAGACTTAGGAGCAAGTGTAAATTTAATGCCTTGTTCTATTTACTTGCAATTAGGACTTGGTGAGATTAAACCTACATCTGTAGTCCTACAATTAGCTGATCGATCAATTAAGAAACCATAGGAAATAGTAGAAGATGTTTTGTTGCAAATTGATAAATTTTACTACCCTGTTGATTTTCTTATTTTAGAAACTCATTCTGTTGTTAACATGGAGTCAAAAATCCCTCTTATTTTGGGGAGACCTTTTCTTGCCATTGCTAACGCTCTTATTAATTACAGAAATGATCTAATAAAATTATCTTTTGGGAATATGACTCTTGAGGTGAACATTTTTAATATTGGTAAACAACCACAGGAAGAAGATGAATGCTATTATTCATATATGATAGACACACCTGTAGCGAAGAAAGCTTATAAAAATAATGGCTCTAATTCTTTGAAAAACTTTCTCAATTTTAATTTTGAAAAATTGTAGTATCTTGATGAAACAACTGATGTGTTTAGTATTTTTGACTCACAGGATAAAGGAATTCGATTTTGGAAACCAAGCATTGAAGAGTTACCACGAGAAAGGGAGAAACCAAAACCATCAAACCTTGAGACACCACGTGTCATCATTGGTGACCAAGGAACACATTTCTGTTCTAGAAAACCTTATAAAGCTTATTGGGCTGTCAAAGCCCTTAACTTTGATTTGAATGCTGGAGGTCTTTAGAGAAAGTTACAATTGTTAGAAATAGAAGAGCTATGAAATGACGCATATGACAACTCCAGAATTTACAAAGCTAAAATGAAAGTAGCTCATGATAAACAGATCTCAAGGAAACACTTTGAGCCAAATCAACGAGTCTATCTTTATGATTCTCGATTGCATTTACACCTTGGAAAGTTGAGATCTCGATGGACTGGTCCATTTATGGTAAGACACATTTTTTCTAATGGTGCTGTCGAAATAGAAGACCCCACTGATAGACGAACTTTCAAAGTGAATGGACAACGGTTGAAAAGCTATGTGAAAAAGGTAGACCACTCTATACACCTAGGCGAGATCCCTCTTGTGGATCTTGTCTATCATGCTTGATCAGGTTCAATCTATCTGTACCATATTTTATATTTTGTCTATATTTTATCTTTTAACTTTTTATTTTCTTTCACATTTTATTTTACTTTATTTTCTTCTTTTTATTTTTTCTTCAGTGTGATTTTATTTCCCGGTCAAGTGGGGGATACGGTACTCCGTGACTATTAAATTCAGTTTCTCAGTTCCCTAAAAATTGTCCCTTAAACTGTGCATTCATCTCTTTTCTTTCTTTCAAAATGGATCGCATTCTTGCCAACCTTAAAAAACGTTTTCCTTCATTGACTCAAAATGCTCTACTTAAGATTTACAAAGTACGGTGTGAAAGACTAAGGCTATTGATGTTGGGTAATATCCCTGTGGATCTTCGTTGGTTAATTGAAGCCAATGTTCGATTATCTGGTAAATCTGTAAATGATTTTATTTCTCATATGCCTGGTCTTGAAAAAAGCTCTTATGCCAAAAGGCGACGAGCAAAGAGGTTACAAGTCTGTCATAAATGTGCTCGATGGAATTGTAACCGGAGTTGTCGTTATTTAGGATTTACATCTAGAAATCGAGAAGATAAAATTCAGTTCATTAAGGATGGACTGAGTAAGGAGTCTTTAGATGATATCCTATTGACTATTGAGATGCATCCCTGTGGGCTCGTGCAACGTGAACTTCTCGATTTATGGAATAAATTCAAAAATGAACATCAACGGTATAATCTCGAAAATCTGACTCTAAAAGACCCTGTTTGCCAATTTATAAGAAAATTGGATGGGAAGCCCATCCCCGACCCATAGAGGGCGTTTAAGCCGTTACTGAACGTAAAACCAAAGGAAAATGTGAGCCACAATCACAACTACTTGTAAATACATGTGTTTTAATTTCAAACTTTATTTTATGAATAGTATGGCTACTCATGTAGATGTCTTTAATTCAAATCTTTTTGTTCAATAATGCATGTGGGTCATTATGTTTAAATTTTTGTGTTTTATTTTTAACTCTCTTCTGATAAACTGTCGGGTTACCACAATCATTGTTATCATTTTGTACTCTATAAATACAACACCTTATTTTTTTCATTTTCATATATTGAGATAAAGGTGAGTGTAGATATGGAGGAAACCCCAGTTCAACAATTTCTAAATATGTGTGTATTTTGTGGATCTAGTCCTAGGGGAAATAAAGTGTTTGTAGAAGCAGCAAACAATCTAGAAAAATCATTAGCTGCAAGAAAAATTCATTTGATTTATGGAGGGGGTAGCCTTGGATTAATGGGGTGTGTGTCAATAGCTGCACATTTAGGAGGAAGTCAAGTTTTAGGTATTATTCCTACAGCTTTAGCCATGGAAAACTTGATTTAAAAAAAAATAGGAGAAGAATTACGAGTCTCATCTATGCATGAACGTATAGCTAGAATGCTTTATAATGCAGACGCCTTTATTGCTTTACCAGGTGGTTTTGGTACCTTGGAATAAATTTTTTAAATTGCCTCTTGGGCCTAGCTGAATATCCACCGAAAACTCATAGGTTTGTTGAATGTTAATAACTATTTTGATTGCTTACTCTATTTTCTTGATCAAGCTATGGAACAGAATTTTATTTCACATTCGGCGCGACAGATCTTAGTTTCTGCTACCGATACAGATGAATTGATTGACAAATTACAAATAATTACCTACGAACCTGACCCAGCAATATCTCGACTCGATTGGTCAGTGGACCTTAAAAAGCGAAAATTGGATCTGACACTTCGTTTGTAAATTTTTCTTTGTTTTATTTATCAGCATCATCATTTTAGTTCATATTTGCTTAAGTTTCTCTCAGGTTTGTTTCTTTCGAATAAACTGGCATTTCAGGTAATGTCTCCTATACTTTATCTCTTTCTATTTAAACATTGAGGATAATGTTTCATCTGGTTTGGGGGGAGGAGAGGATAGTAGACATACGTTGCATTTTGCATTCAAAAAAATAAAATAAAATAAAAAATTTGTGGCCCGACATTTGATTAAAATGGTAGAGTAAAGAGTTCATTCTTGAACTCTTGAGACGTATTCTAGGTCAAATTAAAATGGCAGAGTAAAGAGTTTTATTTCTAACTTTTGAAACACATTTTAACTAACTTTTTTGTTGTTTTATTTTATATTTCATACATTGTTGTTTATTGCTTGTAGTCTCGGTAATTCATGTACAAAGGAATTTGCTTTTCTGCCTAGGTATGATTTCAAAATTGTTTAGGTTGAGTCACTGTTTCTATTTAGGTTACTAAAGAAAGACTTCTAAAATATTTTTGAGCACACTACTAAGCCTGGTGGTAAGACGGATGATTCAATTTATATAGCCAAGAGAATTTCTATGTTTAAGTATATATTTTTTCTAATCTTACATATCTTTTGTGAGTAAGTGAAAAAGTTGAGAAAACAGCTTATGAACCTTCATTGATCCTTTGAATTGATTAATTTTTGTTTAGATTAATATTATTTGAATTACGAAATAAGTTGATTGCATTTGTATATAATATAATTTGGTGATAAACCTTTGTAATGCTTCCTTATATTCTTAAAAAAAAAAAAAGCAAAATACAAAAAACATATATATATATATATATACAAAAAAAAAGAATAAATTCAGTTTAATAAAGTCTTCATTCAATTTTAGAAGACAAAAAAAATTTTGTAAGGCAGTTTTCTCACTAAGTTATATTGGTATTATCCTTATAAGACAATTGAAGTCCTAATTCTAGTACATGTTAAGAATAATTAATTTCTAAACAATTAATTTTTCTATCTTTAGATCAATGTTAGTTTATATGTCTGTTCTTAAAATTAACTTTTTCTTGAGTGCTTAACTGTTTTCCAACTCCATGAGAGAAATTATAACCCTTTAAAAAGTCATACACTTATGAGGATACGGAGTTGAGGTTTGTATTTGAAGAAATCCTCAAGGCTATATCTATTGTGGTTTGTGGTAATATGGTTACGGCTTACTTCACACACACACACAATTTTTGAAAGTTATAATTGAAAAAACCAAAATAGTAACAGTAATCTTGAACTGACGTTTTGTTTGAAATGCTTAGATAGTTTTGTATATTCTACTTACGCTTGAATTGCTAGAGACTAGCAATAAGCTGGTTGGGGGCTGTGATGAGCATATGAAAATGTATAATCATTAAGAGATTCAGTCACCATTTAATGTCACTAATTTTAGCATTTTCTTGTATTTTAGCTTGAAATAAAGTGTTCTCCTTAAATTGTAATTAATGAATGTTATTTGCACAGGTTTAGGTAAAATAGACATAACTCTCAATGTAGAAATTGAAATGAAAAAATTCTTGAACCTAGTACAACATGACTCAATCTTACACAAACTTGAAGAATAGTTGAAAAGCCAAATCCAACATGTTATGGGCCAAAAATTGAGATACAATAGAATTAGGCTACAATTTCAACTCAGCTTGACCCAACTCACGTCTTTGGACCATATCTCATAAAATACGTACTTAATTGGTATAATTCTTGAATTTGTGAAATACTGACTTAATTATCAACAACTCTTATGTTGATGGTAAAGTCCAAATCAGCCGTTATCATGGACCATATTGCATTGCAAGTCGGTAAAAGGGTTGTTAGCTGAATTCTGATATATCTTTGGAATATTGCTTATATCTCATTGGCTATGCATCCAATTTGTATGACATTGGTACTTATGGAAAGAAGAGACAAAATTCTACAACTTTCATGTCGGGCATAGAGGCTATATTGGTCATTTACATTATCAAAAATATACTGCAAGTGGGTAAATGTTGTTAGCCTAAAATTATTGAAGATTGATGTCACACATGACATATTTCCATTCATTGCCTATATAAGGACACTCTTAGGACGTTTTCAACATTAGATAATTCTCTCTTCTTTTTTTCTTATTGACATGTATTATAATTTAGGTTAGAGTTCTTGGCAAGGCTAAGAGATGAACTTTTATGTGTAATAAATCTACTTTTATGCTTTAATTCGTTGTCAAGAACTACAAACGTTTGTAAGTTTTGTTTTGATTAAAATCTTATCTATTTTATTTTCTATAATCCAGAGGTTATAATTCTCATGTCTCATATATGTCCAGTCATGCTTTTCTTATGTGATTCTTGTTGAATTATAATTGTTATTGGTTACATTATTTTATATGTTAATCTTTTACTGCAATATTGTCAAATTGATATTTTTGTCGATCTTGGATAACATGTAAAGGCAATAAATGTTTGATATTCAAATTGATCTTTTACTGCAATATTGTCAAAATGATATATTGTCGATCTTAGATAACTTGTATAAATAAACATGATTGTGTTAATATTTACAAAAGAGTTTAGTCACACCAAATATATGTGTTATCAAATGTGCTATATTTTACATATCTTCCGATGAATTATTTGGGATGTGAAACTTTCAATTGAGTAACATTGAATCAAAGTGTAGAGTAGATTTATAAAGCATAATTGTAATTCTCAAAACCTTATTTAAATCATCATAAGATATTTTTCTCAATTCATAGACAATTTTATCTCATCAATTCATTTTATCATTTGGTACCTCTTTAATATTTTACTTCACCAACCTATTTTGCCTAGAGCTTCCTCGTGAGATCGATACCTCAATCTATATTGCGATAGCCGCATTATATTTTGAGCGTAAACAATATTCTTGGATATTCTTTAAAGACTAGGGGTAAGTGACCTTTTATAGGGATTGATATGAGCTTGAAAATCTCAATTCTTGTTAGATTAGGATTCACACTACCACTAGAGCGCTATGTTGATGTCGCTGGGGCGCTACGTGTAAAAGTCCTTACCATTGGAGCGATGAGGTGTTGGCGCTAGTCTGTCGTTGGCGCTGGGGCACCAGTCGCGACTTAAACATGTCATTTTTTCTAATTTTCTTATTTTGATCATTGTTCCAATACTAGGGCGAAAATTCTTGTGGCGCTAGGGCGAAAATCTTTGTGGCGCTAAGGCGACAGGTGATAAGGCGTAATTGTATAAAATATTTTATTCTCTTAAACTTGATGTTTGTTCAATTTGTCCTAATAATTTGGCTATTTATTGTGTGTTTTCTATAACACAAACTAGCACAAGTGCACGTTGTCGCAACAAGTAATATATGATAAGAAAAGTGTCGATCCCACGGAGAATGATTTATCTTTTCTAGTTTAAGTACTAAAATGGTGTCTTTCTACTCTTATCCAGAAAATGATTTAATGTATGAGATTAAACTACTCAAGTAAAAGAACAACTTAATTATGATAAGTAGTAAACTAAATTAGCACAAGTTAAATTCAATATGAGACATCCAAGGATTACAAACTATCCCTCATTATGCAAATCAATTCAACAGAATCTCTTTTAGGTTTATTGTACTCAACTTGATATATTGATCAAAACACTCAATACATCACAAGCCTTTTTCGATGGTCAAGTGAATATATTCTATCCAATCAAATATCTATATATCTATGATAAATAAATTGAACAAAATTCATTAAGCACAAGTTTTATGAGTCATACATGCCATATGAGTATATGTCTATCTTATACTTAAGACTTAATATGTAAATGCTTTTTTCAAGTTTATTTAAGTATTTCTAGATCAATGTAACTACTGACCAAGTAATAAAATTGCATTAAACACAAGCATAATGAATATATCGAAAGCTAAATTAATATCATAAAAGAGATAGCTATAGTCAATCACATAATGAGTTCAAGGATGTAATCCTAGATTAATGAAATTAGCTCATCATTAAACTACACAATCTTAAAGCTAATTCCATCAATACATGCAAAATAAACATCTTACAATAAGTAAAAGATCAAAGCAAAGAAGAAGTCCTTGTCAAATGCCTTTGATGTTGAATATTCCTTTCCTCCTCTTTGATTTCTCCAAACTTGAAAGTTAGATGTTTTTCTTTCTTATCTCCAACTGCCTCCTTAAAATGTAAGTTTTTGGCAAATATATAGGTAAGAGCACGAAATTAGGGCAGACTTAAGGTTGCTTTTTGGATTTTCTGATTTTAAGCATCCTGTCAACTTTTGCTGCCCAGGTCTCAATGTTGCGGCATTGAGGTGTTTGGTAGCTACTGCATGTAGCGCCCCACCTAATGCCCCAGTGCTCAACTGAATGCCTCAGCATTGCACTATAGCAAACAGTAGCCTCCCTTTGTATTCTTATCTCTAATGCTCCTATTTGCGTCTGGTTTCTCGCGTGATGTTCCAATTATCTTTGAACTTAAAATTCATAAAGAACGTGCACAAATACAAACTATTTGAGGTTAAATGAGCAAATATTAATCTTAGGAGTACCAAATACTATATTAAAATATGTATTATCACTATTTATGCATATTAATGTTTTTTTATAAGTTTAAGGACTATCGATGCAAAAATACTGGAAACCGGATACAAATGGAGTTATTTGATATGAGAATTCAAGAATGAACTAAAATGCTCAAAATGTAAACAGTGCTATAAATAATGTAGATAAACAATATGTGTGAACAATGATATTGCTACAGTACATGAACAGTGCATGGGTTACTAGTTATTCGCTACAGTGCAGCGCTAAGGCATTGGCCAATGCATTCAAATCGGTAGCTACAGCGCTGCAGTAATGAATTCGAATACCGTGGCACTAGATGCTGAGCACTCTTTAAAGGCAAATGTTTCCTATTTTTGCAACCCTAAACTTATGTAAACACTCACTATTGAGCCAAAAATGTGTTGGGCAGCAGAGAGCACGAAATTAACACATCAATTTTTCTTGGAAACAAGAATCAACAACAAGAAGAAGAAATTCTATATATTGGAGGAAGAACATCACTATTCTTTAAAGAAAATTTCCTCTTCTCCTCAATTTTATATTTATTGTTGATTCTAGTATGTATAATAATGTTGTTAGAAGCTCTGAACTTATGTTTACAATTATGAACTAAATTTTATTGTTAGGATTACAATGTGAACTCAATATATAGCTTGGATTGATTATTTTCTCTTATTCATCATATTGGTATTGAATTATTAAATTTGTTCTATACTTAATGCTTCTAATTATATAATAATGTATTAAATTGATTTGGAAACCTTAATGAACTTGAAAAAAGGAATTTTGTGTTAGCCATGAATAGATTGATGTATGATCATTGTGTAAAATGTAGCTTAGATTGATTATTTTCCCTTATTCATTATATTGGTATTGAATTGTTAAATTTGTTCTATACTTAATGCTTCTAATTACATGACAATGTATTAGATTGATTTGAAAACCTTAATGAACTTGGAAAAGGGAATTTTGTGTTGTCCATGAATAGATTGATGTATGATCATTGTGTAAAAGTATGAGTTCCATATGAGATAAGAATATACTCATATAGCATACATGACCATTTAGAGAACTTGAACTTAATGAATCTTATTTCAATTTGGTTATCATAGGAATATTGATAATTGATTGAATAAGATATACTCACTTGACCATCGGAAGAGGCTTGTGAGGATATTAGAGTTCTTGGTTAACATTCATATTGATAGTTTTAAGGGGAGTAATTAAATTCAAGTGAAGTATTGAGGGATTATTATAATCCCAGACATTTGAGTATTGGAGTTGCTTAAAGAGTTCAAAGATGTATTTTTGGATGAGCTACCAATGGGGTTACCACCTATTCAAGGGATAAAGCATCAAATTGATTTGGTGCCTAGAGCTTTATTTCCTAATAGACTAGCATATAAATGTAATCCAGAAGAAGCAAAGAATATCCAAAAGCAGGTTTATGAGCTCTTAAAGAGGAGCTATGTGTGTGAGTCACTTAGTCCTTGTTTTGTGCCTACTTTGCTTGTTCCAAAGAATGATGGTACTATAAAAATATGTGTGGACAGCCGAGCTATCAATAAGATAATTGTTAAGTATCGATTCCCTATTCCTAGACTTGATGATATGCTTGATGAATTGCATAATGTTGTTTATTTTTCTAAAGTTGATTTGATGAGTGGATATCACCAAATTAGGATGAAAGAAGGCGATGAATGGAAAATAGCATTTAAAACTATGTATGGATTGTATGAGTGGATGGTGATGCTGTTTGGGCTTTCTAATGCACCTAGTAGATTTATGAGGCTTATGAATCATGTTTTGAGGAATTTTTTTAGGCTGTTTATTATGGTCCATTTTGATGATATCTTAATCTATAGTAAAACTTTTGATGATCATGTGAGGCATCTTAAGGTTATATTTGAGACATTGCGTGATGTTAAGTTGTATGGGAAACCGAAGAAGTGTTATTTTTACCAAGATAATGTTATCTTTATTGGGTATATTGTTTCTAGTAGTGAAATTAAGGTTGATGAGAAAAAGGTTAAGGTAATTCATGATTGGCCGAAATCTACTTATGTTGCAGATGTGAGAAGTTTTCATGGTTTAGCCTATTTCTATAAGCGATTTATCAAAGACTTTAGTTCTATTGTTGCACCTATGACAGAGTGTTTAAAAAAGAGGAACGAGTTTAGGTGGGATGAGAATGCACAGAAGGCATTTGAGTTAATTAAGAAAAAATTATGTTATGCTCCTGTTTTAGCACTTCCTGACTTTGCTTAAACATTTTGCTAAAACATTCGAAATAGAGTATGATGCTTCTGGGCTTGGTATTGGAGTTGTTTTGATGCAAGTAATTTTATGACAATTGCTAAAATTGCATTTTATTGTGAGAAGCTAAATAGGGCACATTTAAACTCTCCATTTATGACAAGTAATTTTATGCATTAATTCGGGCTCTCGAGGTATGGTAGCATTACCTATTACCTAAAGAGTTAATTATTCATACTGACCATAAATCATTGAAGTATCTTAAATAGCAGAACAAGCTGAATAGAAGACATGCTAAATGGATAGAATTCATGGAGCCATTTTTTTATGTCACAAAATACAAGAATAGGCAAACTAATGTCATTGTTGATGCTCTTTCTAGGAGGTATGCATTAATTTCTATGTTAAATGCATGGTTGTTGGGTTTTGAACATGTGAAAGAATAATATACTAGTGGTTCATACTTTGCTAATGTGGTGTCTGAATGTGCTAAAAGAGCTTGTGATGAGTTCTTTATTCATGATGGTTACTTGTTCAAGTTAGGTAGAATGTGTATACCTTCAAGATCTTTGCGTGAGTTGCTTGAGTGTGAGGTTAATGGTAATGGTCTTAGTGGTCATTTTGGGGAGAAGAAAACTTATAAGTTACTGAAAGAGCAATTCTTTTGGCCTAATATGTTACGAGATGTTCATAAAGTGGTTGAAAGATGTGCTATTTACAAGAAAGCTAAGGGTAAAGAGCATGCATATAGGTTATATATCCCTTTACTTATCCCAAAGTAACCATGGATGAATATTAGTATAGATTTCATGCTTGGATTACATAGAACACGATGTAGAAAGGATTCATTGATGGTTGTGGTTGATCGGTTCTCCAAAATGTCCCATTTTATTCCTTGTAACAAAACTGATTATGCTATTCATATTGCTGATTTGTTTTTAGGGAAATTATACCTTTGCATGGAATCCCTAAAAGTATTATCTCTGATCGCGGTTCAAAGTTCTTAAGCTACTTTTAGAAGACTCTTTAGAGAAACCTTGGAATGAAGCTGCTTTTTCAATCCTACTTGTCATTTACAAATTGATAGGCAAACTGAGGTAGTGAACCGTACTCTATCTTCTTTATTACGGGTTGTTATAAATAATAACTTAAAGAGTTGGAATACTTGTTTACCTATTGTAAAGTTTGCATACAACTGTAGTGTGCACGGGGCTACAAAATTTTCACAATTAGAGATTATGTATGGATTTAATCAATTTGTTCCTATTGACCCTATTTCTATTCCAATTGATAAGAGGTCTTCTATGGATGGGGTTAAAAAGGTAGAATTGATGAAGAAGCTTCATGAGCGGGTTCGAATTTATATTGAGGAGAAAACAGTTAAATATGTTAAGCATGCTAACAAAGAGCGAAAAATGTTTAGCTTTGGACTTGGTGATCTTGTTTGGATTCATCTTAACAAGGGAATACTTCCTAGCAAATGGAAGTCAAGTTGATGCTAAGAGTTGATGGACCTTTTCGGGTTGTAGAGAAGGTGAAAAGTAATGCTTATAAAGTTGATCTTTCTGGTTATTACAATATTTCAACCACTTTAATGTGAATAACTTGTCTAATTATTTGGAAGATTTAGAAGATTTTGATTCGAGGGCAAATCATTCTTAGCCAAAGGGTGATGATATGCATTATGAGGGTTCTAAATCAACTCAAGAAGGTGAGCTGAGCATAAAAAAAGCTTCAGATGGGCTAATAATAAGAGCTAAGGCTAAATAGCTTCAAACGGCCATAAGTAATCTAATTAGAGCTATTGAAGCTTCTATGGGTTTAAAAGCTTGTGATCTGAATGGGAATTGGGCAAAGATGTTTATTTGTCTTTAATTAGATCTTAGGACGTGATCTAAAGGCTTTTGGTAACTTTGTGCTTAAAAAGGCAGATGAGAGCTTTATTTGCATACTATGTTGAGTATTGATTTATTTAAGGTACATGCATGTGGTATATGTGTTTAACAATAAAATATACATCTTTCATACATATATATGCACAACGGAAACATAAAAATTTACAGCAAACACAATTATTATATATTAATCAAATTAATAAATGAATAAATGAAATTGAGATATAACCCTTGAAGCCTTTGGATCAAAATTTTTGAAGTCCACCTGAAATGCAAACTTTGATTAATTTCAGTAATCAACAATGGTGGAATTGATTATCTAGAGTGACAGTATTCTAATCCAACAAAAGTTTAATAAATTAAACTTAAATTTTTTATTTTTCTTTGATTAACACTTAATCAATAAATCAAACTCTAAATTTTACTTAATTGATTTTAAGCCTAATAAAAAGAAATTTTAATTATGAATTCAAAATTAAGAAAATAAAATTTTCTTTTTCTTTCTCTTTGATGGCTATCCAAAAACACTTAGCAAAAATAAAATTAACCCCCTTAATTTTAATTACATGTTGCAAATATATACAAATAAATTTAATTTCACTTAATTTGAATTTTTATTTAACTTAACTTAATTATAGTTAATATTTAACCTTAGTTATGTTAGTTTAACTTAACCTTTAGGTTAAATAAATGTTTAAATATTTTAATCATAATTAACTAACTTAACTATTAAGTAAGGTTAACTTAACCTAACCTTATAGTTAACTTTTAACCGTAGTTAAGTTAAATTATTTATTTAACTATTAAATAAATACATATTAATTTTAATTATTTAATAATTAAATAATCATTAAGTAAAATTACATTTATGTCGTTACTAGGTTATCAAGTTAACCTAAAGTGGGTCCTACTATTTAACCATATACTTTAGTTAACTTAACCATAGTAAATTACTGAATTTTACTGTATTGAACTATTCAATACGGTACGCTGCCTAAGTGCACAAAGAGTACATTTCATATTTAAACTCCTTAGGTCCACGCCCGATTCTTTAAAATGTAACTATTACATCAGTACGTAATCGATGCTTCATGTACACGTCACGGATATTACAAATCAACGCGTTAAACTATACATGTTGAAGTTACTATATATTCGTATAATTCTTTCATCATTATATCTTGGATGGGCGGGATATAGATCATCATCGTCAAATCCCCGTAAACTCATCCGTGAACTTATCTCTAGATTTGTATCTTAATGAACAATACGCACAAACACTTTTGCTATATTGTTGAACCCTGTAGGAAACTCTTTTCTCGGGTTCATTGCTTATGGCCATAAGACTTTATAAGATACAATCTTAAAGCATTAGATATATAGCCCACCTATATGAGTTGGCGGATCCTGTATCTACGTACATCAAACTCTATGAGCATCGGACCATACCCAACAACACGTAGCAATCAGACCATGAAAGGTCTCTGACAAACATGGAACCAAAGTGTGGCGGATCACTCACAAACCCACTATGGCGCTCAGATCGAAGGACCACGAATACTACTCAACTCGAGAGGACCTTCATTTGACGGAATCATAAGATATCCATTGGGGTCCTTGTGAGTCTGTTCAGTATCCAGTCCTGACTGAATACTTGCATGTCTATACGAGTTTCGACTAAGCTCATGGTTAACTACAAACAATCATCTGTACAATACAGATATAGACATACATTAATCTATATAATAGTGATTCATCGGTAGACCCGCAATGGTGAACATAGATCAGGAACAATATGTTTGAGAACATACTTCCATAATGACATTTCCTAGCACATTTTGAAACTCTTTAAAACTATGTCATTACAAGTAAACTCTTAAGTTTTTGTCCCATGATATACAGGGTTATAACTCTTTAGATCTTGCTGACTCTCATAACCTACTAACTTTTAAAAGTGCTAACTCTTAGCATTTATAACTCTCAGCATTGCTAACTCTTAGCAGTGGTCTAAACTCCTTTAAACCAAATCTGAACTTCTTCAGATCATACAATGTCTATAATATTACAAGCTTTAGTACTATTTAATAAAAGTTATTAGCGATTTAATAAAATATTCATTGTATAAATATTACAAAATAAATATTCATACAAACATGGATGGCACGTAAACACAAACCCTAACATATTATTGGGCTTAAGTTTCTTCTTTTGTGCCTATTTTTATTATTTCACTTACCTTTTTCTATTTTTATGTATTTGGGTATTTTAAAACTTGTTTAACTTTATTTTAAGTTGTTAAATTAGATTGAGCTTATTTAGGTTGTTTTAGGCTTTTAAAGTCAATTAAGTAAGATTAAAGTTTTTTCTCATCTTGTAAGCTTATATAAGGCATCTTAAACATTTTGTAGAGGCATCTGTGCATCTCTTCAATTTTATGAATGAGAAAAAAGAATTTTTCTCTTAAAATTTTCTTATCAAAATTTTTAGCTTGTGCCAACAGTTATTAACTTATCACTCTTTGATCACTAATAATGTGACGTTAAAACTCTAAATTGATCATTGTGACATCCATTTGACTTATCATGATTTCTTTTTAATTCTATCCTCCATCTTATTTACTATTTATTTGTTATAATTCAGTCTACACACTTAAAAGATAGACTAACAAAAATTAAACACCACCCTCATCTTAAAATTATATTTTTTTATTTTATTTTACATAATCTATTTTAAAGATCAAAGCATATCACGTTCTCAAATAGGGGTGAACCGGCTTCACTTTTGTTCATTGCTTTGTCGCTCTTCTAATTTCTGTCGCCATCTCCTACACCATCATTGATAGCTCCTGCATCATGCGACGACTGTTCATGGCCTCAGGAATCGAGTGGCCTCACGTTGGCCTTATCTTCTGACGAATCGACGGTTTTGATTGCTTGTATTTATCAATCTTTAAAAGAATTTTTTGACTGAATAAGCAAAAGCACAACATTTTCTTTCTTTAAAATCTTTTTAGATTCCAATGTTGTCACCGCTTGTTGAAAAGCTTGAATCTTAAATGCGTTGCTTTGCATGATTTCAGGCTAAGATTCAAACTCTTTCCCTTCTTTTTTATTTTCACTTTCAATTAATCTTTTTTAGAAACAATTCATTCAAATTATCAATTCAAGAATTGTAAAAACAATTCAATTCTTCAATTCATCCTTCTTTTTTCTTCACGTTTTTCTTCTTCACTGTGTAATAGAGCTATTCATTTGAAGAGGCTTAATAAATAGAGAAATTTGAGGGAAAAAGAATAAAATGAGAATTTGAACAAATGTTGATTCAGATTCTCCTTGCCGCAATTTGATTCAAGAGACTGATTCATGTACACAGATTGCAAATTGCGAAGTACTCGATTTTGGGCTTTTTTTTTACTCGATTGAGAATTTTTCTTTGAAGTTTTGTTTAATGTAGTAATATAAATATTAAAGTAAATAAGAAAAACTATATTTTAAAAATAAAAGGTAATTTTTAATTACACATGTTAATAGTTTATTTAAATATTACGAAAAGACTAATTTACCATTTTTCGGTTAAAGTTAATAAAACTTATTAATTATGAGGAGTTTAATAAGATTTTTAAAATCATTAGAATTTATATATCTCTTTTTTAAAATTTTAGAAATTTGATTTTTTTTATTTTAAAATAAAACAATTTTTAAATTTTATTTTTTAAGGTTGTCAACAAACTCTTTGTCGCCCACTACCCCTTAATCCAGTGGTGGGTAACTTTGGCTCTCAATAGGATAAGTCCATTTCATGTATAAATAAAAGTAAATTTTTTTAATTTTTAGTAAAATAATTTCAGTCTTTATTAAATTTTAATTTATGAAATGCCTCAATAAATATTATGGTGTATGTCTACTTTGATCATAAATATCAAATATAAAAGTAAATTTCTTCAATTTTTAGTAAAACAAATTTATTCTTTATTAAATTTAAATTTATGAAATGTGCCTCAATAAATATTGTGCTGTATGTCTGTTTGATCATAAATATCTATTGTAATATTTATAAAAAAATTGGTTATTTACTTTTCAATTATAAATGTGAGCCACTTCATTTGTTTTGTTTGTAAGAAAAAGAGAATTTTTTTAGAAATAACCCTTATTAAATATTATTATTATTTTTTTACTAGGGTCAAAAACTTTATTCCTTTGTAATAAAAAACATAATAGTTTTCTATTTTTGCCCCTCTTACAAAAATTTGAAAATTTTTTTCTCCTAAAACAAAAGAAAATTAATTTAAATGTTTAAATTTAAAACAAAAATTTAATTTAAATATTTAAATTTAGAGTTAAAATGATGAAACAATGGTAAAAAATAATCATAAATTGTTAAAATAGTAAAAATGGTGAAAAATTATTTG
The DNA here is from genome assembly GCA_946807835.1 of Ailanthus altissimus. Taxonomy (NCBI): domain Eukaryota; kingdom Viridiplantae; phylum Streptophyta; class Magnoliopsida; order Sapindales; family Simaroubaceae; genus Ailanthus; species Ailanthus altissimus. The sequence goes on from OX327699.1 coordinate 166,059, forward strand.
AAAAGACTAAAAGTTGCATTCTACCGACTGTACACATCATAAACATTATGCAATGTACAGTGCTTTGGGCACACTGTAGTGCTCATTGTGCGCGCACTACAATGCGCATAATTTGATAATTTTTTTGTTTTATATAATGATCAGGCACTGTGTATTGCATAAAACAAATAAGTGCGCATAATTTGATAATTTATTATTTAATTCTATAATATTGGTTCTAAGAAACAAATAAGTGACACACTTCTTAAAATAAAGTAAAAAATCACAAAAAAGTAAAATTAAAACTATTGATTATTTAAAAACTAAACTTTTATAACTTATAATCAAAATAAAAAATAAAATTAAAGAATTACAAATTTTAAAATTAAATAAATAAATAATTTAAAAATAGTAATTTAAGTAAAAAATTAATTAATTTTTAATAAAATTTAAATAAATTAAAATTTTTAATTTAAATTATTTTAATAAATTAATTACGATTAATTAATTATTATTTTTTGAATGTAACGATTAATTAATTATTTAATTTTCTATTAAATTTTTTCTATTTTTAAATAATTAATTTATTTGAATTCAACTAAACAATTTTATTTTAAATTTATTTAATGAATTTAGTATTTTATTTAAGTTTTAATTTTTTTACGTTCTAATAAGGGGGATTTAAACAACACCCTAGCTCCCGGAAAAGAAAAACGCTCCTAAAAGTCCTCAAGCCACGACTGTTAGACCCTTCGGAGAGAGGCTGATGGCTTTTCTCCGGAGGCCTTTTCTTTCCCCTTCTTTGTTTCTAGCATGCACCGATCTCTTTCTTCCTTTCTGGTTTTGCGTGTTTCCGTTTTTCTGTGCTGTTTTTAGGTGAAGGCATGGACTTCACCCCGCATGCTCTTGCGTGTGGTTCGTGGCCCTCGGCTGTCGTGGAACCTTTGTTTCTGTGGTGTTTTCTTGTTCTATTTTAGGTGGAGTCTAGCACCCCGGCCGGCGAGCTCTTGCTCGACGTTCGTGATTCCCCATCCGTCACAGATGCGTCGCCCCTCATTACCACTCGACAACATAGCTGTCTGCTTATTTTGCCTCATCCCCGACCATCTTTCCGCCCCCCCCCCCACCCCCCGTGCCGCGCTGCGCCGACCACCGTTAGACTTCCAGCCATTGCCCCAGTGCAGCCTTACTCCCACAGCCTGCTCTTTGCCTACTAGGCTGTTGCGAATTTGGCTACTTGTATCACCGCCACTTGGAGTTGCCGGCCATTTTTGCTGTGTCAGTGCGCCTTGGTCGCCATTGTTCAGCAGAGGTCTCCATTTTCGACCGTCGCCTATCCGGAGTACGTCGTCGGCCACCAGTGTTTTGTTGCGGCTTCTTTGTTTCTTGGGTGTTCCTGTCGTTCGAGCATATTGCGAGATGTGGGTAACCCTCCGACCATCTCTCTGAACTCTCTACCTTGCCAAGCATTCACCGCTCTCAGCAGTTTTGCTCCAGTTCGATGGTGCTTTGCTCGGTAGTTTATTATCATGGTCCTGGAATATGTGGTTTGTTTACGCATTGTTGTTGATGTATGCTGTTGGTTTAACTTAATTTGCTTTTAATTTATGCGGTAATAATTTCTCCATTTTTGAAAGGATTTGTATTTCCCTCCTATGGAGGTCTGTATTTTCTTCTTATAGAGGTCTGTATTTCCCTTTCTACGGAAAGGTTAGTCTTCCCTTTCTTCGAAAAGGTCTGTTTTCTCTTTCTTTTGAAAGAGTTTTGTCCTTACCCACTATGGGTATGACGACCTTCTTCTTTACAAGAGGCTTAAATCAAATGTTCTCAAAATGTATTTATCTTCCTCTGTTATTCCTTTAATATGTTTATCAAAGGAATCTGATGTAATATCTTGACGATATTAATGACATGATATCATTTCACTAAAAAAAAATAAAAAAAGGGGATTTAAACTTAATTTTTTTATTTTAGTAGAAGAATATACTACAAATTATAAAATACTCTTTAAGCAAGTATAATTTAAGCAAACGTGTTGCTTAATTTTTAATTTTAATTTTTTTATTTTTTGGAAACAACATTATATTATTGGAATTATAATTACTTATTTATTTTTTAAAGTTAAAAATAAGAAAAAAATTTACAAAATATTAATCCCTTAAAAAAAAAATTATACTTTTTTAAATAGCTTGTAGTATATTTCTTGAAAAAATTGAGTTCGAATCCTTTTACAAAAAAAAAAGTTGAATAAAAAAATTAAATTAATTAAAAAATTTTAAAAATAAAAGATTCCTTTTGTACATTAAAATAAGTAAATAATTTTAAAATAAAAATAAAAATTAAATAATTAATTAATCATAAATTATTTATTTTAAATAATTTAAATAAAAAATAAAAAATATTTAAAATTTAAAATTTTCATTTTTTATTTTAATTTTTCTTTACTAATTTATTTTAAAATTAATTGATTATTATTTAATTTTTTTTAAATAATTAATTTATTTTAATTTAAAATTCTATTTATTATTAAAATTTTAATTTTTTAAATAATCGATAATTTTAATTTTATTTTGTTTGTGATTTTTTTTATTTTAAATCTTATTTAATTAATTATTTAAAAATTAAAAAATATGTCATTTTTTTGTTTTTAAAAATAATATTATAAAATAAAATAATAAAAAATTTTAATAAATAAAAAATATTGAATTATTTGTGCGCTACAGTGCATCGCGAATTGTTCATACTCTGTGCGTACACTCATATTCGGCAAAATGCAAATTTCAGTTTTTTCTCACCATTTTTTATTAGTTTTAGTAATTTATAATTATTTTTGTCCATTGTTTCATCTTTTTAATTTCAAAATTAAATATTTTTATTAAATTTTTTGGTTGTAATTGAGACAAAATTTTAAATTTTTATAAAAGGAGTAAAAATAAAAAATTATTATATTTTGTCACCAAAGATTAAAATCTCTCTGTTCTTATCGAAAAAAAAAAATTTAATAAGGATATTTTTTAAAACTTCCCAGAGAAAACGAGTTAAAAAAAAAATTAAAAAAAAAAAAAAAACACAAACACAAGACGCTTCTCTCTTCTTCTATCCGGACTTGTTTCTACACCTGATTCAAAATTCATATCAATTCAACTAACTCAACTCACAGTTTCACCGAACGCCATCGTTCTATCACTGCCAGTCTACGGATTTCACTTGCGAGCTACGCTTATTTCATTCATTTCTGCTGAAGAAGAAGGTGCTGTTCTAGTGAAGGAGTGATTAGGGTTTCGTTTGTTCTTCACTTTGTCTAATTATCTGAAAGAAGTAGAAATTCAGGGTTTATGTAGGAAATTGTGTTGTGTGGAACTTTCGTTTTTATTGCTGGTATAGGGGTTTAGTTTGAAATTTGATTTGGTTAGAATGGAAATTTAGGGTTTTTGGAGTTAAAATTCCTTGCAAAGATAATTAGGGTTTCTCTAAACTTTAATTTTAAGTCTTCTTCTTTTATTTTTATGTGCTGGGAAGCTAATTAGAAAGTTTCAAATTTAGTGTTTTTAGTGAAATTGGGGTTTTGTTAAGATTAATTGGTAAAGTGTGCACTGTTCAGCTACAAGTGTCAATTTGGTGCATGAAATTTTTGGGTTATTTTGGTTGAGAAATGTTTTATTCACAGTTTATATTGGCCAAGAAAGGGCCTTTAGGGACACTTGCAGAGGAAGCTCCGAAAGAACCAGGTGGCTGATACCAATACTGGCGTTTCTAAAGGTTAGTAGTGTTTATCATTTACTTTACTTTCTTATATATAGTGATTTGGATTCTTAATTAATTGAGGAATAATTCAAACGTTTCAACTTCATGAATTTTTTGTTGATTTTATATATATAGTGGCTCGTTTTATTAAATACCATCTACTGAATACTTAACTTATTTCTAGTTGTTCATAGCAATTTAAAGAAATAACAAAAAGGACAAGTTGACTCATACATTTCTTTGTTAATTGTTGTCTTTTCCATCCTTTTCTGAAGGATATGTCTAGAGGCATCGTAACATATGAATTTACTCTACTTTTAAACTGCTTTTGAAGATTTATTTGATTTACCTAGATCTCATACTTCTTGGTATCATATGAGCCAGAACATTTTTAGGGATTGATGTGACTTCCTTGAGGATGCTGTTGCTTTGTGAAGTTTAGGTCATGTAATATTTGTTGCATTCTTTTCTGAAGGATTTTTTCGCATAAGGTATGGTGTTAATGTTTCCGTATTTGTTTACTCATTCTACCTAATTGTAAGTTTATCCTCCCTTTCAACAGTAACTCACTGATCATACCATTGTACGTTGTGTACTTCTGTTTAATAACTTGCTGAGAGGATCTTTTCATGCTCCCATGAAATCTTTACATTTTTTGAATTTATTTGTTATCTATACATTTAATGGTGATCTCCATATCAAATTCGCTAATCAAAACTCAATAACAAGATTATCTTAATTTACAGTGCTCAATTCTTGCTAAATATTCCATTAATCGGAGATTGTTACATCTTAAGATTGTTCCTTAATTTCAAAGAAAAGAAAACCATGTAGTATCTCACTTTTTTTGGGGGTCAAATCTCAGTTCTTCTTTCATTATGCTTGTTTTTGTTTGCAAATACTCTCATTTCATCTGCATCTGTCGGATCAGACTAAAGAAATATGCAACTTTGGTTGGTTTGAGGAATTTATATGAATAGCATTAGAGTGCAATGGCCTCTTAGGAAACAGAAAGAGTCTGCTCAGAATGAACAAAAATATCATAGGTAAGATGAACTGATTACCATACCAACCACCAGTCATATGTTACACAGTATGCTCAATAGAACAAGAAACTAGTTAGTGATTTTAAACCAAAAAGTTGAACTTGTGATTTAGCTACCAGAAACTAGGCAGTGTTAACCCATAGATTGGATGATTAATCAATTACTTGGCACAATGAATTTTAAATTGTGGTGTTTTACCATTTATTGGAATATATTTAAATTGGTGTAATCGGACTGACCTCTCTATAGACAAACAGGTAATATAAACCTGATTTTTGCTACCTTACAGAACCCTAGTTACAAATGAAAACTTAGCGAGGTACCCTACAGAGCACTGGTTACAAATGAAAACTTAGTTATAATGTCTAAACCAGTAGTGGTGATACCTTGAAATAAATTAAGAGTTCCATTCCTATAGTCATTTTTGAGAATTATTACAATTTACTCGGTGTAATCTCCAAAAACGTGATAGCATAAACCTTTTACTAGTAAACATATAATGGTGGTGGGTTGTCAGATCATGTACTTGGGAAAGTGTTTACAAATGTGGCTGGTGACTTGTAACTAGAGCTTGAAAAGTATTACCAATTACTTGTGGGCTTTTAGATAACTTGTTCATGTTAACATTTTGGTGGTGGTTATATACAATTGTATTGATGTTGGAATGTATGACCTAATACTTGGAAACTATTCCAGTGACGTGTCTTGCAACCTCGTACTGGTACTTGGGCCACACGGTGAAATACTTCAGTGCTATAAAATGCATTCGTACCATGTCAGATATTAGATCCCACTATATTTGTTTGCTTGTCCAACTCCTTATTGGAGATTGGGTGAAATAACTAACTGAACCAATTGATTGATCTTTTATGAACTTGGGACTTGCAACATGTGACTTGGTAAACTTTAACCTTAAGTTGGAAAATTGGAAAAAAATATAAAATAAAACTTATTACAGGTTAAATTGTTATCGAGACAACTGGCAATTATTTCATTTATGTGGACATGTGGCAGTGTCAAAGCCCAGTAAAAACTGAGGTCATAAGCTATAATAAAAGAGCTGGTCTAATGTAGGTGGACCTATTCTGCTTTCATTTAAGATGAAAATGGTTAATAAAAACAGAAAAATTAAAAATAAAATCTTAGTCTGTTCTCTCTCTCCCTCACTTTCATAATTTCCAATTTAATTTCACCTCTCTTCTAACTTGTTTAATTTTGTGCTCTCTCTTAAGTATCTCTCACCTTTTTTACTTTGGGTGTTTTTGTTTATTAGTGACTGTTATTGATAAAATTTGAAATTCTTCATCTATCCAATTTCCTATTCAGGTTTCTAGGAGGAAGATTGATCGAAGTCGTGGATCTGCACTGATGTTTAAAAGCATTAATGTTACTGCCAGGATTTTTGAGCGCCAAATACATACTCCTGCTCCTGGCACAAGTGTATGTAGTACTGTACTACTTTTTTCTTTTAATTAAAAGATCACTATGTAGAAATGAGTTATCTATTTCAAAAGATTCTTTCAAAAATATATGCTTGCTGGTATCACAAATATTACATTGGTAACTCTTTCAAGGCCTTAGTTGGTGAATAAATGTTTGTTGTTTAGACTATGGGAGGTAAAAGTTTGTCATTGCATATTATGGCATTGCCATTATCATTAATTTTACTGTGAACTTTTATTTATTAAGACTGATTTCTGTTCCTACTAATCTGATCCCATCAGGAATGTTCCCAAGTACGTAGCTTTTATTCCCCCATTCCTCCCCTCTTTTATGTCAATAACTATAGTTACAAAAATATGTAGCTCAGTTAAAATGTCTGTTTGCAGGTTCATTATGCTAGGCGATTCTACGAGAATATAGTACCAAGTTATACTATATATGACATTGAATGCCCTGACCATTCATTTCGCAAGTTCACGGACGACGGTCAGTACCTTATAAGTTTTAGCAGAAACTATCAGGATTTGATTGTTTATAGACCAACTTGGCTGTCGTTCTCATGCAAAGAAGAAGATTGCGGCAGCCATGATCTTCCTCCAAAAGCGAGGAGGTTCGAGAGCTTCTTCACTCAGTTATATTGTGTGACTCTCGCTTCTTGCAACGAGCTTATATGTAAAGACTTTTTTCTTTCAATGGAGAGTAACCAATTTGGACTCTTTGCTACTTCCACCGCACAAATTCATGATGCACCTGCTACTGGAGGAGCTATCCAAGGCGTCCCATTCATAGAAAAAATAACATTTCACCTGTTGAGGTCTGGACTCAGTTTTTCATCAGCAGTTATATAATTCTATAGGAATTTTATACCCAAGAAGTCATTATTTCTATTCGTATGGCAATGAGGAAAATATCTAAATAGATGGTCTTTTGTTTAATATGTATGATTAGGTTGGAAGATGGGGTTGTATTGGATGAGAAGGTCTTTCACAACGATTTCATCAATTTAGCCCATAATATGGGTGTTTTCTTATATGATGATTTACTGGCAATTGTCTCACTTCGCTATCAAACAATACACATTCTCCAAGTTAGGGACTCGGGGAACCTTGTTGATGTACGAGCTGTTGGTTCATTTTGTCGTGAAGATGATGAACTCTTTCTCAATTCTAATTCCCAGGCAAGATGCATTTCAATTCAAGCTTTTGATGTTGGACGGGCATTTTCATTATTTTCTTCATTCTTCTATACTAGGTGGTGGTTATTGGTTGAAACTGTATAGACTGTTTTCATTTTTGTACAAGGGTGGACGGGTAATTTTGGTCCACTATTCCAGTGTTGTTTTGGCCTTTTTGTTTAGCTCTACCTTCTCCTCGATAAAAGTCTTTCGATTTTTTGGTGGATGTCTGGTCTGCATCTATTTGTATCTGTATTGATCTTTCATTATTTCCAATGTTTCTTATTCTTTTTTTTTAAAAAGGTTTATGGAACTTCACTGTCTTCAGTGGCATTGTACTTTTAATCACATGTATTGCACTTCTTACGGTATTAGGACAAAGAAATTATTATTTCCTTGCCACTAATTTTTTTTTTAAGAAACAAATACTGTTAAAATTATAGAAGGTACAAAAAGATGGAGTAGATGTCCACCACTAGACTACAAAAGGACTAAAAGCTGAACCTTCACAATCGTAAGAGCAAGAAACATCCCACTTCTCCAAAATTAAAAATGGAGAAGAATGCTGGAAGTCTTTAGTAACCAAAGCCCATAAAGATGCCAAAAACTGAATTTTCTCTGATAAATAGTTAACATTTTTTTTCTGAAGCGTCCTCCAATTTCTTTTCCACCTATTAACGCCCTTTATGCCAAGCGATTGCTCGGATTATTATTGTAAACGTGTTTATGTGGTAATGACATTATGTATAGAAATTCCATTGCTCTTTTCCTTTTGCTTAGTGTGTGAAATCAGTGACTCAATATATTGTTTACAAGCCAATTAGATACTGTTAGTTTTACCTTATCAGGTTCTGAATCAGCAAGTTACTGCTTTTTGATTGATGGCTGGTGTAATTTGTAATAAGCTATTAGGTTTTTGGGAACGTTTAATATTGTTTGAAGACTATAATACATGCTGATATGTGATCAATGGTTCATTCAGCTTCTGGAAAATCAGGCTAGGCACTTGTCTTCGTCTTTGGAGAAATTAATTTGTTATCTGACTGTCTCTTGCTCAACATTGAGCACTGTCTTTGCTCCATTTGACAGCACTAAACCATTACCAATACTGTTTTCCTTTTACCAAACAGTGACTTTTGTTTATCAATTATTTAGTTACCTTTTCTTTCTGCATTTATCTGTATATTTTTCGCCATTTGAAGTATGTGGCTACTTTAGTCGGTCCCATTTTGTTTATACATTTTTATGTTTCCTTGCTTTTGGTTGTGGTTGATGTGTTAGTCTTCTGGTTATATCTTAAACTTTTCAATGTATTCGCTCGCTCTGCATGCTGACATTTTAATAAAACGGCATTGTCTTTCTAAAGAAAATAATCCTCGTATTTATGGATGTCCACTGTATAATGAAAGAATATGATGTCATTCAGATTAGTCCTTGTCATTACTATGTGTCTTTGTCCCAAGCTTTTTACTTTTTTGGTAATCAAAAGATTTAAAGAATTTCATTATGCAATTAATGTTGACCTCTAACCAACAATTTAGCTTTTCTATACAGTTCATGGCAATTTCTGACAGAAATAGATTGCATCCATTTCCTGGGAATCAAGTTGAGAATGGTTTGCAACATAACCAGGTTTTTCAAGATGATTCTTTTCTGAGTGGCATCAAACAGCGGTTGCTTTCTTTCATATTCCAAGGAATATGGAACAAAGAAATAGATCAAACCTTGGTTGGTCTTTTCACTTTTGACTTTATGTTATTTATTGGTCTCAAAAGTTTTGAAGAAGTTTAGTTTGTATAATTTGACATATCATTATGGAGTTTACATATATGTGGACAAGAAATAGTTGAGATTTTAAGAGTTTGTGGTATTTACTAAGGTAGCATTTGTTTTTTGGTCTGAGATCTGGTAGGCCTGAATTTGACTGAAGTCGGAATAGATCTAAATTTATATGTATGAATAACATGTCTGTTTTTCTTTTTTAAATGTCTGATTATAAGTATTTAGTTGTTTGTTTTCGTAACTTAAAAACTTCTAAAAACTGGTATTTTGACATTTATGTCTTTTTTAGTATTAATATATTTATATCTACACATCAGAAATATCAAGATTGTAGAAAAAAATTAATTATGATAACTTAATAATATAAAAAATAATTTTTATTTTGTGCTGTTTTAGATAATACTATAAACTTATTTGTTAGTAATTAATTATTATTATTATTTTTTATTTTTAACATTGTAACCCAGTCAATAATCAATCATTTGAATGATTTTTTTTTTTAAAACCAACTATTTGAATAAAAGATATGTATATAAATAAATTATACTACATTATTTTATATATATAAAATTATAAATTTGTATATAACAATTAAAACTAAGGAGTTAGGTTTTATATGGTAGGAAATAAATGAATTTAATAAGGATTTTTTTGGAGGAGAAAATGAAAGAGCCCATTCAGATGAAAGTGAGAAAAAGGGACTTTTTCTATTCAAACTGAAATGTCTAAAAGTAAGTTAAATTCAAACTTAAGATGTGAAAAACAAACAACTCAAAATATGTGAATATCTGAAAATAAGCTAAATTCAGATTTCAAACCCAAAAAAAAAAAAGAAAAAATCCCTATAAAAATCCCTAAGCTTACCAGAAGAACTTCATTTAGCAATTAGAGATAATATCTTGACTGTTTCTTTTGCACTTGATGGCCCGAGTCATATTTCCAAGTGTCCATGGAGATTTTGCTTTTCAATATCACTTGTTTCTCTCATGCTTTCCTTATGGAGGCAATTGTGCACTTTAATGGTTTAAGTTGTTTATTATATGATATATGTAAAACCATTCGAGAGATATCCTAGGCTTTTAATTTGTCAGTATGTTTGATACAATCAAACTACATTTCTGAAAGTTTCTTATGTGATGTACTTTTGTGAATTATTTATTTAACTATGCTGATTCTTATAATACCAGAGGGTCCAGTGCCTGAAGAAGGAGTTCTATTTTCACTTTCAAGATTATGTTGATTTAATTATTTGGAAGGTAAACTCATTCTATAAATGTATCTTTCTTAGTTTTGCTTAAACTATGTGAAATTTGGATAATTGTTTTGCACATCTTTTATTTTTTTTTCTTATTTCTTCTTTTTAACCTTTCCTTCGGCATAGTGTGAAATTTTTCGTTTTTTTGTACATCTGTAGATGTAAAAAAACCAAGAGTTATTCAATCTTAAAATTTTGGGCAGGTACAATTCTTGGACCGGCATCACTTGCTAATCAAGTTTGGTAGTGTAGATGGAGGGGTGAGCTTTTTGTCCTTTTACCTCTGTAACAATACAAACTAGTATCAAAATTGCTGGATGAATTATTTGGTGACTTAGAATCCTATAGCTTTGGGAAATGAGCATCATTCAGTGTAGATAATAAACATTCACTCTGATATGGACCTACATCTCATCCAGATTTGGCCTCATATTGATATAGTTAGACAATATATGCCTATTGGTAATTTCATTTATTTATCTGTGAACTACTTGAAATTTCACTTTTTGCTTGGGATTGCTGCTTCTGAATTCTTTCCAAAAAAATTGTGGCTAAAAATCCTGTGTTCTGCCTTATATTATAGTCTAAATTGTTTTGATTGTTTTCTTCTAGTTTGGACATTATGACAATATAGGCTAGTCAAAAACCTTTCAGTTTTAACCTAAAGCGACCAGAAGAAATTGAGTGAGAGTTCAAACTGCTTACCTGTGAGATGCATGGAAAGGGTCATCCTTCCCTTTAAGTTAGTTTTACTAGAGAAGGATATTAAGGTCTGTTGGGCATTTATTGTTGGTTTCTTTTCTGTTAGTTTTCATTAGAAGGTTACAGTTCTTTGTTTGCATTTTGCTTCGTTGTTTGATTAGGCAAAGCTCCTAGATCACGTTTTATGGAAATAATCCTGAAATTACCCTTCTTTTCTTGTTTAAATTGCTTTTTCATAAGATATCACCTTAATACCTCTATTCTGTTAAGTCTAATGGACAAGAGTCAACCACAGGGGTATAAAGTGATAATACTCCAAACTATTTCATTTGGGTATATGTATGCCAAGCATCTGAGATCATGAATGAAATTTTCCTGTAAATGATCTGGATCAGCTCTTGAAGGTTATATTTTTTCTATTATTTATAGAAATTTTATTTATTTTTAACGTTTGAGAATGTTGATATTGGCTGATAACTTTTAATGGCATTTTTCTTTTCTCACTTTTTTCTGCACTTTGACCTGATTTAAATTGGTTGTGCTTCTAACATGGTAGTTCTGAAAGTGTTTAAGAGACTTAAGTTTAGACAAACCGAGATGAAATATGTTTTTTTTTTGGGGGGACTTCTTAAGATTATCTACCTTTTCATTTTGTAGAGCTTAATTTATAGTTTGCTTGCCACTGGAATATTTTGGTGGAGCATGTTTTGATTGTAGACATCTCAAAGTGTAGGTATCTCGGAATGCTGATAACCACCCTGCATTCTTTGCTGTATATAATATGGAGACAACTGAAGTAGTTGCATTTTATCAGGTAAATTTTTGAACCTCGTATTTTTGTTGTCTCATGTTATTAGTGGAGCTTTTGTAGTTCTCTGACATGCACAGGATGTGTTATTTGTAGAATTCAGCAGAAGAGTTTTACTTCTTGTTTGAGCAGTTCTGTGATCATTTCCATGCAACATCTAGAACTTCACTACATCTAAACTTCATATCATCTCATTCGAATAACATTTATGCACGGGAACAACTAAGGTCTATTAAAAATAAAGCTGGCAGCTTTCCACAGGTTAAAATTTCTTCATCCCTTTTCCCTTAATATGTTGTGTTCTTGTATCTCTTCTGATTTTTTTTCTCTCTTTCACCACTGAAAATGCTTCATGTATTTCTGTGGAAGTCATAAAAGCTTATTGTCTTCTCCCATAGCTCATATCTAAACAACTGGTGAATTCTGCAGTTTGTGAAGAAGATGTTGGCCTCTTTGCCTTTCAGTTGTCAGTCACAGAGTCCTTCTCCGTACTTTGACCAATCACTTTTTCGATATGATGAGAAGGTTTGATCTGTACCTGCTGATTTTTTCCTTCTCTCATATTTTACTACCTAGAGTGTACATGTTTGTTATACAAATCCACTGATCTCTCTTTTCTCACTCTTATTTGCCAACTTCTACATGTAGTTTCCTGAAAAGGTGCTTTCCGTATTTTTCTCCTTTTTTCTGCTTGGGGTGGGATGGGGAGTTACATTACTTCAAGGGAGTGGGACTGGGTAGAATCTATATCAATTTTGATGTTTGCTGCATAGTTGGTGAGACAGTCAAACTATTTAGTCTGCTGATATGAAATTGGGGCCTGTAAAAGCGATGCTTTGATACCGTATTAGCAGAGAGAGAAAATGCAAGAACCATGATAAGAGAAACTAAAAGGACTACATTTCTGTTATGTTGTTATTCTATGAACCGTTACAGTCCTTTATATAGGTTACAAGACAAAAGTAAATAAGGAAAAACTAGCACCACTAGGAAACACTACTAAAGAAATATTAATAAGACTAGGAAACACAAATATGACCGTGTTAAGCACCAAGGAATAATACTGCATACATTCCTATTTTAACTTTAACAAGGCCCTCAGGTTGGATTTGGTTTGGGATAAATTTGAAGTATTTAGTATGGAATTGTTTCTTTATGAAGAGGACAGTTTTCTGATTTAACTGGAACTTTTGATGTCCTACCCAAAATGTCTCTGTTGGTTTGGTTGGTGATAATAGAAAAAAATCTGCCTATATAAATTATAAAGCTAGAGGTTGATTATCCTTGATTGTTCATGAGTGTGTCCTATGCAGCGCTTTGGGTGTGTCTGCCATTCTTTTTTCCTTCCCTTGGTAAATGAGCTATCATGCATTATACAGGTTTTGTTTAACAAATTTAAGTAAGCTAGTTACGTTTTTATCTGATCTTTTACCATGTTTATGTCATGCCTTTAGAGAAGGGTCATGGGAATGTTGTTCCACTTGTTTTTCCCTTACATGAGTTATTCTGCAGTACACAGATTATATGTTGAATATTTTTGTGCGTAAACTAGATTTTTGACTCTAGAAAGATTTGTTTTAAGATTTTTACAACATTTATTCAAATTTTTTATAATGTTCATATCATCCTGTTGCAGCTTATTTCTGCAACTGACAGACACAGACAATCAACAGACCATCCCATCAAGTTCATTTCTAGAAGGCAACCGCATACCCTTAAATTTAAGATTAAGCCAGGTATATGCCTGATAGCTGTAGCTTTTAAGAGTTATGCTTCAAATCCTTTCAACTTTTGCTTGCATAAATTTCCCTCACCAATTTTAACATTTACGTGCCTGTTGACTTTTTAAGGGTTTCAGGGTCATGGTAATGAATCTTCTATATTTTTATTTAGGTCCTGAAGCCGGTACAACAGATAGTCGGACGAAAAGGATTTCTTCATTCCTATTCCATCCATTTTTGCCTCTTGCTCTCTCCATTCAGCAGACTTTGTTCTTGCAGCCATCAGTTGTGAATATTCACTTCCGAAGATAATAATATAGTCATAGCTACCTTGTTAACTCATTTTCCACTGTTTAGTTAAATTTTTTTACATTTGGTGTTTCTTATTGTATGCATTTGTAATGTGCACTTTCAGCATGCTGGTCTCGGACATGTTATAGCATTATAATGTAGATTGAATTAATATTGCCTGATGGTGAGACAGGCAGCAATTATTTTCACCCAATTCTCCAGTTTGAGTGCTGAACAGTGCAATAAGCGAAAACTTACCACCAGTTTAGGCTACCATGTGACAAAAGATCTTTTTTTTTAAAGAGATTCAATTTGGAACTATTATGTACAAGGTTCAATATTGAATAATTTATGAGTTTTTTTCTGACTTTATCCGTGTCAACAAACAATTTGAAATGTTTTGACTTTTATAGAAGAGGTTCGGGTTAAATAGCAATGATTTGGAGCACTTTTTTTACACTATTTTGGAAACTTAAGGATTCAATCGTATGGATGTGTATGGATATGTAAAACTAAATGTTTGCTAGTATTAACCAAGGGTGCGATTCCCTTATTACCATTATTATTTTATATTTTGTAAGGGAAAGTGATTATGTCAGTCATATATATATATATATATAAATATTTTTTTGAGATCCTTAATCAAGCCATCTCTGTAAGAGGTTTCGTAGGAAACGCTTGATTAATGAAATTGTGGTAATTAGCAAATGAGTTGGATAATTCAAGATAATGTAATACATTTATAAGTTTGTAATTATACAATCTTCTCTGTATAAACAAAGTACTTTTGTAATGTTATAATATTATTTTGTATAAATAAAGTACTTTTGTGATGTTATAATATTATTTAGTAAAATTTGTTATTATGCATGTTTTTTTTATAAGGTTATTATTGAAAAATTAGTTGTTCAATAATTTTGGTTGAAAAAAAATTAAGATGAATATTAAAATGCAGAGTCACAAGAAGTTTAGAATGTATGAGACACGAATGGAGAAGTCTAAGACGTGTGGGAAGTGAAATAAGATTTGAAGATGCGAAGGAAGCGAAAAAAACGCGGGAGGTGCTACCAGGGCTGAGCGTTACGACACCCAAACTAGAAGTTCAGCGCCGCGGTGATGGACGCGTGAAGCCCAACGCTGCGGCGATAGGCGCGATAATGGCCAGCGCTGTGGTGTCCAGGGATGAGCGGCGCGGTTTTAGCAGCGTCAGGATGTCTGTTTTTGATTCGAATTTTAAGTTTCGGAAAGTTTTGGACTTCCAAAACAAATGGACTCTTACTTTAATAAGGAATAGGGTTAGTAGTCACGAAATATACTTTATATAAACACTTGTAAACTTTTTATTTCAAATTAAGTATTAAGAGAAACTCTAGATAGAGGAAGAACTGAGTAGACATTAAGTGCTTGCGTGCGCTAAAGTAAAATCATTGTTGGGGTGTTCATTGCTCATGGTAAAGTAAGGGTTCACTAAACATTAGATTATTTTAAGGGTTCTTCATTAGATTTTTCTTGTAAAATCTCTAGGGAGTTAATAAGAGAGGTTAGGATCATTGGATTCACTGTAGACGTAGGCAATTGGCCGAACCACGTAAGATTGAGTTGTGATCTTTTATATTCTGGATTCTTTGTATTTTGCTTAATTAACAAGTTATTCCGCTACGCAAGAAAATTAAGGTTTTAGATTAAACTTGAGGTTCTTCGTTTCAACTTAATCTCAAGAGGGAGAAGGACGTTCTCTCCCTCAATAATTATGTTACATATGTGGTATTTGATGTGTGTTTATTATTTATTAATGTTGTATAATTATTGTAAAAAATTAATTACTTAATAAGTAGTAATTATTAATTAATAACATAAGTTTGTACTCTAACTCTGTAAGTTTAGTACTATATATTTATTTATTTATTTATATTTTCTTTTTGGTTAAATTTATGTCACGCTAGTTTGTAATTAATATTTGTTTATTTTGTAACTTTACCATCTTATTTAACAAATAGATAATCTTAGGCATTTGAAATTGTATTTTAAATTATATCTCAAAAAATAATATATCTAAATATTTATTGAGTGGTGAAAATGTAATGAGTGATTTTGAAATTTATATTATTTCATCATTTAATAATAATTTAATATATTATTTTTTAAGATACAATTTAAAATACAATTTGAGATGTATAACATTCTTAACAATCTAACGCGACATAAATTTAATCAAAAGGACCAACTTGTGGAAGTGGAGGTGGGCTTTGATGGATTAAAATGATAAATGATTATTGAACTTTGCATGCCATCTCTCTCCAAATATTTTACTTAAATATTAAATAAATAATTTTACGTAAAAGAGGTCTTTTTATACTACATAAATAAGCTAGGTTGGGCAAACTAAAATTTAGGTAACTTTATAAAATGGTAGCACTATATGTATAAATACATCATAACAACTTAATTTTGTTATAAGACCTAGTATAACATGATTGAAAGATTAAATATTAAGAAAATACATGTAAAACAATATGATAGATAATGTGATAGTAACTTATCAATTTTATTATACCACGTTAAATGGTATAAAAGACTTTTTATAAGTTAATCTGTACTTACAATATTATTCTTATAAGTTTAGTTATAATATGGAATTTGAGATTTATGTAGTTTTATAAAATATAAATTAGAATGTTTTGGGTAATTTGTAACTTTAAAGTTTTTTAATATAACAATTAGTATAAGGTAATCTATATAAAATAAGTTGTCACCGTAATCATGAGATGCGTGTTAATATTTTTTGATATAATAAAATTGATTAAGAGTCAAATCTAACATATATTATAAGAGAATAAATTGAGTTCTTGGAGAAATATTGATCAACTAAACATTCTTTTGGATGTATTTTTGTAAAAGAAAAAAATTGATTTATATTTAGCGATTTCGACACCTTAGGACTCTTAGGTCACAAGTTTAAATATCCCGTGTTTGGTCAAAAAGTCAATTATTTAAGGATGTTGAAGTATGATGTTTTGATGTATTTAGAATTTCTTTGTACGAGGTATTTATAGAAAAATGAGAAAACTAGTCATTGGAGCTCATTTTTAATTGTTAGAAAAATTCAGAAAAATACATAATTGGTTTATTCGGTTTGAAAACTAGTTCAAAAGGTTTCGTTTTGTTTAAACCGGTTGTGAAATCGGTTCTCAAATTACACAACTACTTTTTACTTTTTATGCTATCGATGCTTGAATGATTTAGTTATAACTTTTCGTAGATAACTTTGATTTGACTTTCGTAAAATTTTTTAGAAAGCTAAGAAAGTTATCCTCTAATGACAATAAGTTTGTGAATAGATTTGATTTCATGAAGTGCCAATATAATTTTTAAAAAGCCCATCAGATTGGTTAAAGTCTTGAAGTTCTTAAGTTGCCATGATACTTCACTTGCTTATCAAATGGGATTTGTTATTATTAAAATATTAAATTTTATAGCTAAAAAGCAATCACATTCCATACTACCACCAAGGCAACGAGTAAGCCAAGGCAATTAACAAAAACTTTGCTGAAAATACTCGACATGATGGTGCAAGAATACTTTGCAAACTAGAGCATGCATCTAAATGATGCCCATTTGGCCTATTAACATAGCCATGTAAAGCCACTAGTTGCTCATTGTACTTTCTTATATTTGAGTTCGAAGCCATAACACTAGTCTAGCTATTTGTACCTACTGCAAGAGTGGTATTTGCGCAAATTGATTTTTTAACACAACACCTAACCTTATGGCAGAGTTTAAGGTCATTGAAGAAAAACAAGAAGATGTAGAACAACTAACGCATATGCCATGTTCATAAAGGACTGGGGCATTAATATGGGTGACCTCATTCTAAGAGTGGTTGAGCACCTCAAGAAGAACATGGCTTTACCTTTTAAGTTCACACTATTGGAAAGGCCAGTACATCATTAGGGAGGCCCATGATAGTGGTTACTATCACTTGGCTATGACAAAAGGAAAGGAACTTCACAACCCCTATTAATGACATATGGATCAAGTGTTACTACAACTAGGTGTTAATGTTCTTTCAAATAAGTGCGACATGTACACTTAGGTTAAATGGAAGCTTTATGTAAGTCTTTCATTCTTCAAGAGCAATAAAAGCTATAATTATTCTCTAAGTAACAACTAAGTACCTCATACCTCATGTACAATTGAACACATAAGATGAACACTCACAAAGTGAATGGCTACAATCCCTTGCCTTGGTGTTGTACCAAATAAGATGCCCATTCACAAATTACCTCAAAATATTACTTGGATGATACAACACTTGAATAAACTCCATATTTTTATTCAAATACAACAAGATGCCAATATCAATAGTTATAAAGTGTTAAGCCAAAACAAAAAAATCATCATCATAAAACAATGAATGAAGGTAGCCAACATCATTCCTAATCAAATTATAAAAATCAGGAGCCTAAAACAACTTAGACTAGCAAACATACGTCATGAAGTTAAGGTTATCTATATCATTTTGAAAAAAATGAGAAGTTCTCAATATAAAACAAATTATGTAACCATTGAACCTTAACTAGCAATAGCTTTAGGATCAAAACTTTCTCTACTAGAGTAGAAACTGCCTTTATAATTTGGTATATCCTTATATGCATTAGAAGAGCCTTGCTATTACTTGTGAATCATTCCAGCAAGAACACTTGTAGAATGTTTATAGCTACAAAAGTATCTATAATGAATTTTCAACCACCACAAACTTTAGCATGGTAAATATCATTAAGTTGCTTATATATAAGAGTAAGAAAATAAGGAGCTAAAGAGAAAGAAAAATCCCATGCTAGCAAATGGCTAGAGGAAATAACCTATTCTCAATATGGTAAGTGGTTGGTCATAAAATATGAATTTGCTTAGCCATAGTGCTATCATGGTCTCAACATTATAGCTAGAAGCATGGTAATCCCCTTAAATGAAACAGCCTCCCTGGACACAGCCTATAATTATTTCACCTAACTCACAAACATTGGTCTGGACTCGATACTAATCTTCTTCAAACAGGCCTCCAAATCTTTTTACATATGTAATTCAAAAGAAGATAGATCATTAGAAAAAAAATTATCTTCATCTAAAATCAATGAACTTGTGATGGCAGCCATGTCTTTAAGGGTTGGAGTAAACTCCTCTTATGTTGTGACAAAAGTGAGAATCTAAACTATATTATCGCACTAATTGCCTTAAGAAGGACTAATCCCTCATGATTTTCAACCTTCTAAAGAAAAATAGCTATTATAGTATATTCCTGGTCAAACATCTCTGATTAAGGGTGGGCATGGTCTGGTCGGTTCAGTTTTTTCCAAAATCGAACTGAACCGAACCGAACCGGTCCGGTTAGGTTCAGTTTTTTTCGAAATCAAACCAAACTAGTCTAGTTCAATTTTTTTGATAAATAAAACCACAACTAATTTTTTTAATGGAAAAAACCAAACCGGTGTTTTCCGGTTCGGTTAGGTCTGGTTCAATTTTTTTGGTTTTTTCCTTTTGTTTTCGATTTTTTTAGGGAAAAATCGAACCGGAACCGAACCATACCGGTCGGTTTTCCCCCAAAAAAATTGAATTAATTTTTTGTTAAAAAAAAACCGGACTGAACCGAACCGGCCGATTCGGTTTGGTTTTTCGGTTTCTAGTTTTTTATGCCCACCCTTATCTCCGATGACCAACCAAATTAGCCCAACTGGTAGTTGGGTTAGACAGTGCATAAAAATGGATAGGTATGAGCCTATAGTGTCACGCACTAAATCCAAAAAGATCTGACCGCGACATAACCAATACTAATTTCCATGGTGTAAGTTCATTTCTTTAATAAGTTGCTGGTAAACCCATACAAAATCAAACCATAAGCATATGTGGTGGATCGTAACTCATACACATTCAAAGATTATATACAACAAACTATAAATATGTACATTTGGGATAAACTGATTATCCGCCAAAAGACATGTCCACCAACTAACTCTTAGTGACTTAGGGAACTCTGGAAACAACAGAAGTCTTGCCAAATTCACTATACGCATACATACCTTCAAGTACTTGGAAATCACAATAAATTATAATGAGTATAAAACTTAATAAGCACAATAGTTTTTCATAAACCAAAATACATATATACATATAAGCGATGCATGAGCATGATATGCCATGGTGAATCGTAATCAAAATTATAATCTTATCAAAAATACAAGTTGGGTAAGCTATGATAATTCAAAATCATAAACTTGTCAAATCACATACTGAGTAAGCGCTTACACATTCTTTTAAAACACATAAAAAGAAATACCATCACTCAACTACTATTTAGTAGGACTTCACATATTACATAAACAACCATATGACTCAAACACTAATACTGTTCGATATTGGGGCATTACATATCGCTGTCCCCTTCATGGATTTGTTTGGGTCAGTGTGCATTATGTATCACCGTCCACACCCCTAATAGGCCTCATTACGATACTGTCCAATCTTTAGGGCGTTACGTATTACCATCCCCCTCATGAATTTACTTAGAATGTATGGTGTTACGTATTGCCGTCCCCCTCGCGGATCTACCTGGAATATATGGTGTTACGTATTACCGTCTCATACATCTAGTTGACCTTGCAATCAATAGCAGTGAGTCCTCTAACATATCACATAAGTTGCCTACTAAGTAAATAGTGAGTTTAAGTATATAAAACATATCTTATGGACATATTTCACTTCAAAAGTTTTCTTTCTTATACATATTTTATTAGAAAACTCACTTTCATAAACACATGTATGTTATATATGTCCATACTCAATATCAATGCTCACATTCATAAACATATACCATTCATATTTTTATATTAAAATATACTTGGCATGATATAAAGATATTTCAAATCAAATTTGCAAAATAATGCAAAAACATATATTATGTTTATTATGATTCCAGTGAAAGTCTAGTATACTTATCTCTTGTCGATCACACAACAAAGTTGAATCTCTTTAACTTATCAATAGAGATTAACCCCTTTCATAAGTATCACTATTCACATAAAACACTTAAAATAGCTCATAAAGCTACACAAATTGTATTTATCACATCAAATTGATTCAATGACTTGGTTTCTCAAAATTTGTCAATTCTAACCATATACACTTAATCAATTTTTCTTATACATCAGTTGATGTCCAATTGCACAAAATCAGAATTCTCGACTCTTATAAAATTCTCATACATAGAGATTATATCATAATTCTTACAAAATCCATTTCATAATCACTATTAAATCTAAACCATAATCTTGGTAGGAACAACATATTTACTGAATAATATTTAATCTCCTAATTTTATAAAATCAAATATCAACTCAAAATTTATATAACCATAACAGAATTTCTCTTGACACATAGCTTAGTCCATAATAAATAATCCATAGCTGAATAAACACAAAATATATTTTAAAATGAATTTACTCCTAAGCTTCTAGAATCTGCCAAGTAAAATAATGCAATGAGCTTATAATTCAAAAAATTATAATAATTTGAAAATAGTGAGTTAAGTGATAAAATGTGAATATGTTGTACTAGAGATATAAAAGAATCATGTTTCAAAAAATTTTAATTTTCAAAGATCATTTGACAGACCAAAACTGTTTGTCACTTGACCTATCTACAGAAACTAACAATTCTTAAAATTTTAGGATCGCTTTTAGAAAATCATCAAAAATTGATTTTATAGAATTTTTGAATAAATCAAAGTTTCACATATTTAATAGGATGTCTAATTTAACGGGTTAAAAATCCAGATCAAAAATCAAAGTACAATAGTTTATAAAAATTACGAACTTAGCCATGGTCATACAATAATTCTGTAGGTCTATCATGATTCATTATCTTATCCATGTAATCATTCTCAATAATCCACACATATCACAAAATAATCATCATATCCTATATTTAGAAAGTTTTCAGAAGTTATAACGTCATAAAAATTATACAGCAAACATTTAATATTAGAAAAAGAGCTCTAAAATACCTTTTAGTAGCATAAGATTATATATCACTCTTAATCTCTTTTTCTATTCTCCTTGTTTTCCTTTAGCTCTCTTCTCATTCTCTTGTAAGTCTTAGAAAAATCTAGATGGGTGGCTAGGGTTGCTGGAAAATGAAGCTTATATAATACCCACAAATTTATCCTTTTACCCTTATTGACTTTATTCAATCCAATCCAACATTTACCCTATTTTCTCATAATAGCCCCTAGTCCATAATTAGCATATGGTTTGGGTCTAGCCTCATTGAGCCCAAATAAATCATATTCTAACTCATAACTCATATTTTTGGGTTTAATATTATTAAGCCTACATAAATTTTAGTCTACTTATAATAAGCCTATTACTTAACATAGTTATGGATTCATACTCTAAGTAACAAAGAAAGCCTTAGTAAAAAAAAAAAAACCTATTTTTCTAATACTATGCACATATAAACATGAAACAAGCAATTTCACTTACTATGCATATGCGGTTACTATATATAGTCTCCCTAAGCCAAACGTAAACATGAAATAGAAGCTGGCCTAATTATAAGGCCCTGGACAAAGCTCCATTAGAAAAGCCTTCAACGCTTAAAGATTCAGCTTTTGGTTCTAGCTTGGTTACGAAATCATCATCCATAACAAAGTGATAGTAGTACATACAATCAAGTAACCTCTTCTTAGAAGATGATTTCATTACTTTTGAGGAAGAGGCCACTCTTAGTCTATTAGATCACTGAAAAACAAGGTTAGACATGCCAAGAATCAATTAAGAAAACATAAAACCTAATTAGGTATGGCAGATTAGTCCTAAAATCTCCATTCGATTATGTTAGTTATCTTTTTTTATGATCAAAGAAACAATTAAGGAATCAAGAATAGAAAAATATGAAAGACAATGGAAACATGCAAGAAAGACTTTCCCAATAAGAAGCCCGCGCAAAAAAAATCTAAGAAACGAGGAAAAGAAAAATAATATAAGTGTAAGCACATAATTCATTCCAAAAAAACCTTTTTCACAGTAATCATAAGTGAAAATTTAAATAAAGACTTATCAAGTGTTCAAGGGGACCGCGAAGGAATAAAGAATAAACTTTAAATAGGATCTTTAATATGGATTGAAGCAAGAGAGCAAAAAGATAAGAAGGCCAAGATTAGAGGAGATAAAATAATATAGAAAGCAAAGAAGGAGACTTTTAAAAAAAGGAATAAAGAAGTTAAAAAGTAGGTCAACTTGCCCCTTGTTATAGATAAAGTCAGAGGCAATGACTGAAAATTACTTCAAAATTACTGCTTGCTATAAATTATTGCCTGATATAGTAAAAAAATGACAAGTAACTTCAAAATTTCCAAAATAAAATGGTAATAAGAAAGGTCAGACCTGAGCATTACGCAAGACTTAATAGTAAAAACTTGTTTGAAAGTTGAGTAACGTCAAGTCATAAAAAGGAATAAATGGCTACGGATCAAGCTAGAAGAGTAAAGCTGTATTAATTCTACAACTTGTCTAATTTGCACTATGTATATATAAAGGTGGAGTTGTTGTTAAAAAATTTGTAAAGGCTAGAGTTTAAGCCCATATGCATACCATATACCTTGTAAGTCATGTGAGCTAAAGCCACTCTATGAGGCTCAACCTTTAGGTTGTGGTTTGTTAAGTACATTTAATTAAGTCTAAAGCATGTGGACCAATTAGCTAATGACCCTTTTTTTTTGGGGGGGGGGGGGGAACAAGTTTAATAAGACTAATAGAGAAATACAAGTTTAATAATGTCTTATTTGGCCCTTAGAATCATTCTAAAATTGGAATCAGTAATAGTTTATATAAGAGTCATTTATTTAAATCACTTAATAGTCTTTTCTTCAGAATAATATCAGTATCTTACCCTTTTTATTTAACAAATTTAGTTTTTCTTTTTAATGAGATTAATACTTATTAAATAAGCAAGATTTTAAAAGGATAATGGGTTAAATAAAGTATTTTAACATAATGTAAACCCTAACTTTATGTAAAAGGCATACACTACACGTAAAAATTCACTCATTGATGGACATTAATAGTCATTCTTAGTTATTGATCATCTATTATCCGTGTTTATCGTCATTTATAATCATTTACCATAAACTAGTATTAAATCATCATCATTCACTTTTGATCACTTTTTCATCCTACATTGTGGTTAAAACACCTTGAAACATACAAACACAAACAACTTTTATTCTTTATTGTTGGTTACTACTTAAATACCTTAAGAAACATAAATCCTAGTTTTGCCGTAGTTTACCATTGGCAAACACGAATTATATTCCTTGACATTTTTCTTATTGTTTCGCAAGAAAGTCAGTTACAATAAGAGCTTTACGTTGGTTTTAGAGCTCCACATCTATACAAAAATTTTAAAATATAGGCACAAGGTTCAAGAGAAGTGTTCCCTCTAACCTTTCAAACAAGGGTTCTTACGACTTAAAACTATAAAATTTTTTCACATAGGAAATGTCTTTACCAATCTGCATTACCCGTATGCGTACACATATCTGTTGGGATTTGTGCTTACGTGCCATCCCTTTTATATATAAATATTTACTTTATGTTTATACATTTATGATTTCAATATATCACTAATTATTTTATTTATAATATAGTAAGATGCTTGTAACGTTTTAGACATTGTATGATCTGAAAGAGTTCAGATCTGATCTAAAGGAGTTTAGATCAGAACTAAGAGTCAGTAAAATTTAAAGAGTTAGAGCCTTGTCTGAAATGAGACAAAGACCTAAGAATATATTAATAATGACATAGTTGCAATGGGTTGCAAATAATACTAGGAAATGTTGTTATGCAAATATGTTTTTAAATTTAATGTTTCTGATCTATCTTCACTAATGCGGGTCTGTTAGTGAAGACCTTAATATATATAGATCAGTGTATGTCTATATCTGGATAGTCCAGATGGTTAGTCTTAGCAGACCATGAGTTTAGTGGAAACTCGTATAGAGATACAAGTATTCAGTAAGGACTGAATATTGAACAGACTCACAAAGATCTCCAATAGATATCCCATAAAGCCGTCAATGGAGGATCTTTCGAGTTGAGTAGTATTTGTGGTCCTTAGACCTGAGTGCCACGGTGGACTTGTGAGTGATCCACCATACTTTGGATCCACACATGTTAGATACCTTTTATAGTCTGACCGTTGGGTGTCGCTGGGTATGGTCCGATGCTCATGGAGTCCGGTGTGTACAGATATGGGATCCATCAACTCAATTGGGTGAGTAAAATATCTTGCAACTCCAAGATTGTATTTTAGAAAGTCTTATGGCTATAAGCAGATATCCAAGAATTAATTTTATTCTTGGAAAAATAATATCGTAAAAGTGTTTACGGATATTATTTATTGAAATACAAATCTAGAGATAAGTTTATGGTTAAGCATATGGAGATTTGACGATGTTGATCTATATCTCCGCTCTTCTAGGATATTTATGATGGAAGGATTATACGAATATGTTATAACCTCAACTTGTATGGTCTAATGCGCTGTTTTGTAATATCTGTAACATGTGTGTGAGACATTGTTCACAGACGTGTGAAATAGTTTCATATGACAAATCGGACATGGACCTAGAGAGTCTCACAATATGAAGTGTACTCGTTGTGCACTGGGGCAGCAAATTAGATTGAACAATTGATCCAACAATTTTTAGCAAAAATGAAAAATGTTTCAAGGTTCCTTTTATTATTCACTTGTCAATAATTGAAGGTAAAACACATTATTGGTTTATAAGAGTTGTTAACCAATAAAAAATTGATAAGTGACATAATCTTACTCCATAAATAATTTACTATGTATTTACCTATTTACCTTACTTGGTAAATACATATATGGTAAATGTAAATATTCAAAATAATTTTGAATTATTAATATTTTATATATTAATCAAATTATTATTATTAATTGGAATAAGTGACAAACACCATTTACTAATGGAGAATGCACTTGTTATTAATAATAAGGAATGTTGACCACTTAGTAATTCTTAAATGATGCACTAAGGAAGTGGTAAAATCACTTAACATTGATTAAATGCCATTTACTCTCTAGAAATTGATTCAAATGGTTGAATGAAATTGGTGAGTGAAAAATATGATAGATTAATGTTTGTAATGGCAAACATGGTTAAGTGGTGGTGGAGCACTAAGAGAAATCATTCTTTGCACTTAAGAAAGAATTGAAAGAGTTCAATTAGTGTAAAAAAGAGTGAATTTCGTTCAAGGAGAAAAAAGAGAGAATTGAGAGCATTTCCTAAGTGTTTTTCTCAAAGTGTTGAGAGAAAATACAAAGGCTTACCATGGTTCAACATAAAGAGTTGTAAAGAATAAAAGAAAACTCTTAACTCTTCTCATCTCTTAGTAGTAATCACTCATATAAACAAATTGTTTTAAGTGTTAAAACAATCATTTGCTAGAAATTCAAGGCTGCCATTCTAGTTTCACAATCCCACCGGATTTAGTTGTGAACTAGAATTGTGCAAGGAAACACTTCAAGGTAAACTTAACAAATTGAAGCTTGGAATTGTTGAAGAATTGTAAAGCTACCTTCATAACCGGGTAGGTTATTTATTTGCTATTCATTTTATATCATGCATGAAATATATATGAGATATATATGTACTTAAATGATCATACATGTGATTACATGCTTGAATTTGTTACATATTGTATAATATGTATGAATACTTCCGTTGCTTATTTAATTTTTGAAATTATATGCATCTATACACATCACACACCATATCACAACAATATCATCTTTAAGACATGTGTTTCTTTATTATTTAATGTGCAAGCCCGACTTTAATAGCTCTCTCAGTTTGAAACTAGGTTTATCTAACAAATTCATCATTTCTTGAGACAACCAAAGCAATTAGGCCTCTTGGACTTCAAGAGCTCTTCAGAGATTTTGTGGGCCTTACTCCCAAACTCACAAGGGTGAAGAGGCTAAGATTTACTTTTCAAGCCTAAGCCATATCTTTATACAACCTACCACATTAAAGTGAGAACCATTGTAGCAAGTAGGATTCTGCCACGTCACATTCTCCTAGAATCATCTAGCATTGAGTAAGGTATCTAAAATATAAATAATCTAAGATCGCCCACCAAGGCTCAACATAGTTGAAGGAACCCATACTAGCTACAACTAGCCTACACGTATGATAAACTGGCTACACTTACTGCAAATGGCTCAATAGAAAACTTGGACAAAATGATCTAGGTCACAACGGGCAAGGTCTTCCCTCTTACACAAAAGAAAAGGTATTAGACCTCTCACTTCAATACATCTATTAAGCTACAGAGACATCACACAGACAATATTCAAAAAGAGCACACATAAATACAACTTATTCATATGTGTTTGGGCTCGAATTTGTGCCTTTTTGTACAATATTTAGCCCTTTTATTCATACATACTATGCAGTGCATAAAAGTCAGACTGTAGGACCA
Source organism: Ailanthus altissimus (assembly GCA_946807835.1). Lineage (NCBI taxonomy): Eukaryota > Viridiplantae > Streptophyta > Magnoliopsida > Sapindales > Simaroubaceae > Ailanthus > Ailanthus altissimus. Next base: position 193,563 of record OX327699.1, read on the forward strand.
ATATAACTTTAACTCTCTAATTTGTGCTCACATATGGCTTGTCTTTTCTCAAAATTGAAATAACTATTTACCATTAACTTTGTAATAGTCAGTTTGCTTCTTCTGTGCATAGTTTTTTCTTTTGAATTTTAAAATGGATGCTAGTTACTGCCTATGATGTTGTCTAAAAAGGGTAAGTTGACCCACTTTTCACTTTTTTGCTTTTCGTTCGCTTTTTCTCAAGGTCTTCTTCTTTACTTTTCGACTATTTTTTGTTATCTTTCTTGATCTCAACTTTCTTTCTTTTGTACTTTTACTTTAACTTGTTTTTGAGATTCATCTTAAGCAATTATTTTGCATTCTTACAATGACCCTTCTTTGATACTTTGTGAGCATTTAACGGCTTTTTCCGTGGTTGCCCTAGAAAAGTTTCTTTTGACATTGTGTACATATTTTTGTTGGTTCCTCTTTTCTTGGATTTTCTTATCACTTGCGAGAGCTCATGTCTTTATAACGCCTTTCTCTTTCTTAGTTCTCTTCTGGCTTTACTTTTTTTCTTGTCATTTTGGTCACAAAAAAGGCATGATTAAAAATAAATTAATCTTAATTTCAAAGTTTTCTTATCGTACCTAGCTAGGATTTTTGACATGCGTGCTTTTTGAATCCTTTTCTTTTCTTTGGATGATTGTTGTATGCTCAATCGTGTTTTTTTTTTAAAATGGTTTTATAGATAAAGAATGGTTTTCTTTTCTACAATGATGAAATTTGCCTCTAAGAAATGAGTTCTTGACGCTGCATATGACCACTTATTTGACATGGATGATGACTTCATGGTTAAGAATCATTGAGGGAGCTCTAACCAAGGCCTTTATAATTTTTCTAGCATTTATGTCGCGTCTGTGTCTAGCTCAGGGGGATTATAGTCCTACGCTATTCATTTTCACGTGCCATCTAACCTAACCACCAATTGGGCTGATCGGGTGGCTTCTTAATACAAAGATGCCAACTTTCAAAGGAGGTTGATCAAGAACTGGCTGTATGCTGCCATTTCTGCTTTTAAGAGGTCAAAAGTCATGAGAGAGTGGCCTTCCTTGCAACAAATAGTACATAGATGGAGTTTAGACTGTCACATATTCGTTATTACTTCACCGAACAGTCGCAAGTTAGGTGAAGTAATTTTTACGGCTCTCTACAAGGAGGCCATTTTCTTTGAGGAGAATATTATACCTCAGGCTGTAGGGTTGAGGCCATGATAGCTTTGTTGTTAAGTAAGTTCATGTTTTGTGACCAAATTACTGACCATGTTCAAAGGAGGCTATTTCTTCTAACCATACATATTGTAAGAGTTTTTTTTCTTTATTTTTAGCTCCTTACTTCTTTGCTCTTGTATATAAACAACTTGATGATATTAATTATGCTAAGGATTGTAGCACATGGAAGTTTATTGTGGATAGTCTCATAGTTATAAACATTTTGCAAGCGTTATTGTTTGAAAGATTCACAGGTTACAGTAAGGCTCCCTTGACAGACTCAAGGAATGATCAGATTATGAAAGTGAGTTCTTCTCTAGCAGAGGAATATTTAATTCCAAGCTTGTTGCCAGTTAGTGTTTTCTGACTACACAATCCTTTCAAATCTGAGAACATTATTTTCGTTTTAGATGATATGACCAACTTTGTTTTCAGGTCGTATGTTCATTTGTCTGTGCTATTCCAAATTCTTGATTTTTATAACTTGTTGAGAATGATACCTACTATCTTCATCCTTTATTTTATGATGATGGTCCCTTTGTTTTGGCTATATATCCAACTATTGATCCTGGCATTTTAACATATTTGAACAAATATTTTGAATTCGTTCCTATGTTGTATCGACCATGTAACATTCTGAGGCAATTTGATCTCAAGGTTGCGTCGTTACTATGAAGGCTACTTGTAATTTTAGTAAGTGGATGAGCAGGCCTGTCGGTCCTAAATTAAGGAGTTTAAGTATCTGCAGGGCACGAGTTTAGAAGTAGATGGCCTCACTTATGTAGGGATTAATTTGCTTGATTTTGATGCATATTAGAAGGTTTGTCTAACTTCCTATGTTGAGTTTTGCAAGGGAAAGGCTGGAGATTTAATTTTGGCTCGAGAAATGGATGTGGATGATATGTGGAAGTCGAGTTTGACTGTTAGTGTGGCCAATAAGATTCACATGCCATATATTGTTACTACTAATAAGGTAAGCAAGAGATTATTAGCTCAGAAGGAAGGCAGTTCGTACTTTTAGTATAAAAGCGGGAAGTGAATGATCATTAGTGCAGAGGACGACGTGCATAAGGGGTTCTCTACCGTGTGTTCTCCTTTATTTTGATCGCCTACAAAGTATTGTACTCCTCTTTTCTCCACTCTTAGGAGAAGCTATCGATTGTCAAAAGAACCTCAGGCAAATGCCTTTATTATTGCAAACGAGATTTTTTTTTGAAGGAGAGGGAAGTTGAGGGAGAGAGTCCTACTATAGCCAAGGCTTCTTCGAATGAGAAGGAATCGTATGTGTACTTTTCTAAAGTCATACGTGCACTCCTTATTTCTTTTATTCTTAACTATGTGTCATCTCCATTTAATTTATTTTTTCTCTCAAGAAAAGAGTGTGGATTTATCAATGTTGATTAGAACTATGATGGAACAATATGACAAGTAAGCTGCATCAAGACGTAAGCCAGGAGCAAACGTTGTTACTGGCCACAAGGGTTTCGATTCTCACTTCCTATTACTACGGCTACTCCTATTGCTATTTTTGACGTGGCTTCCTAAGGTGGTGTGAAGTCTATTAAGAGGAAATCCACGACCTCCTTTACTAGCATGGGTTTCGATTTATTAAGGTTGTATTTGGCCAAGAAGAAAGCTAGCAAGGTGAAAGAGTTTGGTAACTGGTTCAGCTTTAACTTATGACTTCTTTTCCTTCTCCTTTGCTTCTTTCTATTCCTGAGGCTTTATGGCCATACATTCGTTGTTTGTGTAGATGAGACATTGTTTTTAGAAATCTTTCTCCCAAGAAACAACATGTCTCTTCTCTTCCTACATCTAGAGGTTTGTCGTATATTCTATGTAGCAAATAGAATGATGTATTTTGTGTAGGAACTACTGGTCTTCTTACTTATGAATGCAATGAACAAGTATTCTTCCAAGGGATCTCTTGTAAAGATTGATTATGACTAATGTATAGTTCACGAGGGTCTTGAGGCATATGTTTCGCTTGAATTTTGTAGAGTTTATGACAAGATCCCGCCCCGAGACCTTCTATTGTAAGTTCTGGTGGGCCTTGTCAGGCACCCCAATGGAAACTCCTCAAAATCTAGTTATCAAAACCTACAAGGAAATAATGCTATTCTGTAAGGTGAACCCTTTTTAACTCTTGCTATTACTACTAAATTCCAGAATACCAGTGAAAATATTTTTATCAATTTTTTTTAAAAAAATGAATAGAGTTTCCTCCGTTTTTTTGAAAATTCTATTACAAAACTTGCAAGAAAATCACACTTTTATTTCAAACAGCTTCTCAACTTTCAAATAAGACCTCCAGTCCTTTTCAAAATTAAATCCAAACTCAATCCAACAATTTCATTTAAATCACAAAATTAACATACTAATAAAAAGTAAAACTATCACAATAATATCGAAACCTCTTCGTATTTGTTCAAAACATATTTATAATATACACAAATCTATAACTACTATACAAAAATCAAAAGGTGCTACTTAGCACATTTACATTTATAAAATGATTGTCAAACTTTGCCCACTAATCAATTGTAGGAGAATAAGCAATTTGCGCATCACGGACTGCACTTGGGGAAGGGTGGGTTTAGAAAATATAAAACACAAAATGGGTGAGCTAAAGGAGTTCAGCGAGTGCATTTAAGATTTTCAGTAAAACTAAAATAAAATTCTGCATAAATATTAAATTTTGAAAAATGCATAAAACATGCTTCTAGAACTATTATAAACTGTAAAATAGTTTCTAACGTTATATGCTGTAAAATCTTGCCGAGTGGATTTAATTTATATCTTCTGTAAACAATATCCAGAATCTGTAAAACATAATGACTAACATGTACATATATAAATACGTAATATGCGTTCAGTAGCTCAACAACTATTAAAACCCTCGCTTGGCCATTTTCTTTCTAACTTGCACCAATGGTAACCCTAAAACTCTATACTCACGCAACGACTAAACTAGCACCGCACAACGTGAGTAGGTCACAGGGCGTCTAACTAGCAACACCCACTGTGACATCTAAAGACATCTCATTGTCTATGTAGCAAAATCCTACATCGCCTACATATAACGAGACAATACCCCGTATACATAGAGCGACTTATATGACTCGACAACTCAACTTCCCAGAGTTAGTGACTCAGCCCCCAATACTTGCCCATGTGTACGGGATATACCAGCCGGGTCTTTAATTTGAGGGTACTAATGGCCTTTAAAACTAATTTAATAATTTTAAAACTGTTTTTTAAACTGAACATATAAATGCATATTTATAACTGTATACCAAAACAGTAAATCATGCTTATGCATTAAAAGCACATAAAATATACAATTTCAATATGTTGAAAACATATTAAATGAAAAACAAACTAACCGCTCCAAACTCAATTCTTCTCCGGAACTTTTACTTCCTTTACTGTCCTCGGTTTTCTTCACCTACACACCATAAATGACATTTAAAACATTTACAAATGCTCAAAATTATACTTAAACTAGTAAGCTCCCTATTTGGCCTACAAAGTCCAGATGGATTTCACTTTCTATTTTTCATTTACGAAGTCATTCAATCTTGTTTAATTCACCATCCGACGCTATAAAAATTTCTTAACACCCTATAAATTTGGTTAGACATAATTGCCTTTCATCTTATCAAGAATGGATAATTATGTCCCTTTTTCTTCATTTTTAATTTTTCATCACCTATATACATCCAATTAACCCAAAGAATCATTTACACATAACAATTGAACCAAAACACAACTCTAACCTTAAAATCCCTAAAGTGGTTGAATTCACCTTTCTCATCCAACACAATGTTTTTCTCAATTTCTTGTTCTAATAACATTTAAATCATGCCAATTTAATTCTAATGCCCTAATGACATTCAATTGAAGTTTCTACAACAAGATTACACCAAACCCTAATTCTTACCTTACTAATTCTTTTAGTTTAGTGTCTCCCTTGAGTTCCACATTTGAATTCAACTCAATTTAAATCAAGAATTCACATAAGACATTAATAGAATTAATCTTGAAAAAAATAATACACCACTATTACTACATAATGCTTTTCTGACCTCTTTTCCTCGGATTTTCACTAGTAAAAGCTTTGATTAATCTTAAAAACTTGTGTTTGACTTTATTTTAACTTGATCAAGTATGAAAACTCATGAAAAAGTATTGAATATCACTGTAGCAGCATCCCTCTTCTCATAGTCGAATTTCCTCTCTTTTCCTTTAACATGTTATGCTTTTAACTTAGTCAAATTTTAGACACTTCATCCTTATATAATGCTCTCCGAAAAGTCCAATTCACCCTCAACTAAATTTAAATTTCTAAATTGCTATTAGTTCAAAATGAAAGTATTTAATTGGTTCTTTTCTAACTAATTATTAGAATAGTCAAAGGAACCAACTAGGCTTCCAACTTGGCAATCCATCGACTTGTCTCTAATTGGTCAATTTTCTAACATATGGATTATGTTTCTTAACAAAGGCTTGTTCTATGTATAACCCTTAAATGAAAATTTATGTATTAAATTGAAATTTTCTTTTTCCAAGCCAATAGAAAAAAATTTCAAAAAAATTTCATAACCGTTTAACACTCTAATCGAGTGTGAAATTATCAATTTAGGTTTAATACCTCTCATGCCCACTATAAAAAATATTTCTAATAGGGCTAAAATTGGGTAACCCTACGGTGTCTTTATCATTTTATACCAAAATTTAGGCACCTACACTACTAATAAGGATCAGATATTACAAAATTACCCCTCCTAAAAAAACTTTCATCCTCAAAATTTAAACCATACCTGTCCCAAAGAAATGAGAATGTTGTACTTGCAGTTGATCTTCACATTCCTACGTGGCTTCTTCTATCCCATGGTTCATCCATAACACCTTGACTAAGGGAATGCTTTTATTACGAAGCATTTGTTCTTTTCGATCTAAAATTTGCACAGGCTTCTTTTCATAGGTCAAATTCTAATTCAATTCTACTAGCTGTTCCCTTAGGATGTGCGAAGGATCTGCTAAGTACTTGCGAAGTATGGAAACGTGAAACACGTCATGGATGCTGGCTAGTTCCTTTAGTAACCGTAGACAATATGCCACCTCCTAAACTCTTTCAACTATCTTATATGACCCAATGTATCGGGGACTTAAATTTTCTCATTTTCCAAATCTTAATACCCATTTCCATAGTGATATCTTCAAAAAGACTTTATCACCAACTTGGGACTCTAAGTTTTTTCTTCGATTATCTGTATAACTCTTCTGTATATCGTTAGCTATTTTTAATCTCTGTATGATAATTTAAATCTTTTCTGAAGTAATTTGAACTATTTCTAGACCAATAAGCTTTATTTCACTGACCTCATCCCAACAAATTGGAGTTCTGTATTTTCTTCCATACAATACTTCATATGGTGCCATCCCGATATTAGTCTGCTAGCTATTATTGTAAGCAAACTCCATCTATGATAGGTGAGTATCCCATCTCCCTTTAAACTCCATAACGCACACCCTAAGTATATCCTCGAGTACCTGAATTTTTCACTCAGAATGGCCATCCGTTTATGGATGAAAGGCCGTACGGAAATTTAATTTAGTACTTAGAGCTTTCTATAATCTGGGCCAAAATTGGAAAGTGAATCTTAGATCTCTATATGACATTATGGATACTGGAGTGCCATAAAGTCGTACCACCTCATCGACATACAACTAGGCCAATTTATCCAGGGAATAATTACTTCTGATGGGTAGGAATGGGCAGATTTCGTCAATCTATCAACAATTACCCATATCACGTCATTGCCTCTTTGGTTATGCGAAAGTCCTACCACGAAATTCATTGTTATCCTCTCATATTTTCATTCAGAGATTGAAAGGGATTGTAAGAGCCCTGCAGGTTTTTGATGTTCGGCCTTTACCTGCTTGCAAGTCAGGCATCTGGAGATAAATTCAGCTATACCTTTCTTCATGCCCTTCCACCAGTAATGCTTTTTTAAGGTACAATACATTTTTGTGCTCCTTGGATGCATAGCATATGCAGAAGAATGAGCTTCTTCCATAATCTCTCTTCTTAACTCATTCACATCTGGTACATATAATCTCTGACCCAAGGTTACAGTACCATCTGCTGTACTAAAAGGCTTTTTCGCTGCCCAGACTCGATTTCACCCTTCAATTTAACTACCTGTGAAATTTTGAGTCTATAATTCTTTGATTCGATCAACTAATATTAGACGGACCTAAAATGTGGCTAATAGTGCTCTCGAATCTTACAGCTCCAATCTCACACCCAAAGACCTCAACTCTACTAGTATTGATAGATATGCGACCCTCAGGTGAGCTATTGAGCTGAGAGGCTTCCTGTTGAGAGCGTTTGCTACTACATTAGCTTTTTTTGAATGGCACTCAAATGTGCACTCATAATCCTTGATAAGCTCCAGCTACATTCTGTGCCTTATATTTAGCTCTTTCTGACTGAACAAGTATTGCAGGATTTTGTGGTCTATAAAATTTTTGTACGGAACTCCATACAAATAATGCATCCAAATTCTTAGAACAAAAACTACCACTACCAGTTCTAGGTCATGTGTGGGATAATTCTACTCATGCTTCGTTAATTTTCTGGAAGTATAGGCTATTACTTTCTCTTTCTGCATTAACATACAACCTAGACCCTACCTGAAAGTATCACAATATATGGTAAACCCATCATTTCTTGACGGAAGTGTAAGCACTAGGGCTGAGGTCAACCTTCTCTTCAACTCATCGAAACTTTGCTGGCACACCTCGGACCATATAAACTTCTCTTCTTTTCGGGTCAGCTTAGTCAAAAGAGCAATTATCTTTGAAAATCCCTTTACAAACTTCCTATAATACCCAGCCAAACCCAAGAAACTACGGATCTCTGTCACATTGGTGAGTTGTCTCCAATTCACTATGGCTTCAATCTTCTGAGAATCTACGGTTACCCCTTCTGCAGAGACTACATGTCCTAAAAATGTAACTCTATCTAACTAGGACTGACATTTACTGAGTTTGGCATATAGTCAATGCTCCCTTAGAGCTTGTAAAATAATCCTTAGATGTTCTGCGTGCTTTCTCTCACTACTTGAATAGATCAGTATATCATCAATAAATAATATCACAAACTGATCTAAATAGGATTAAAAAATTCTGTTCATAAGATCCATAAAAATGGTTGGGGCATTAGTCAGCCCAAAAGGCATGACCAAGAATTCATAATGCCCGTATCGAGTCCTAAAGGTAGTCTAGAAAACATCTTCCTCCCAGATTTTCAATCAATGATAGCCTGACCTTAGATCTATCTTAGCAAATACTCTGGCCCCCTGCAGCTGATCAAACAGATCATCAATTCTCAAAAGTGGGTATTGATTACCCACTGTTACTTTATTCAATTTTCTGTAATCAATGCCTAATCTCATACTTCCATCTTTCTTCTTTACAAACAAGACCGGTGCTCTCCAAGGAGAAGTACTCAGCCTGATAAAACCCTTATTCACTAACTTTTCCATCTGAACCTTCAGTTCTTTCGATTCTAAATGAGCCATTCTGTAGAGTGTTTTAAAAATTGGTTTCGTTTTAAGGGTTAATTATATTTGAAACTCTATTTTTCTATCTGGAGGTAACCCCAGAAGATCATCTGGGAACACATCCAAAAATTCTTTAACCACCGGAATATCCTCCAATTTCATTCCACCACCTCTTACTTCTTTTGCATAGACTAGATACCCTTGACATGACTTTCGAAGTATCTTTCTTGCCCTTATTACAGACACTATATTGGAGGGAAGAAATTTTTGAACCCTATAGAAAATAACTTCAGATTCCCTCGGGCTACACAATATGACTTCTTTTCAGAAGTAATCTACTGTGGCCCAATATTTGGACAATCAATCCATCCCCAAAATCACATCAAATTCATTAATGGCTAACAAGATTAAGTTCGCCAAAAATTCTTGGCCCCTTATATAAATTTTACTACCCTTATACAACTTTTATGCTACAATAGAGTCTCAAGTAGGAAGAGACACTGCCAGACTATAATCTAATAACTGTGGCACTATACTAGCATTTGCGACAAACCCATGATAGGGGCGTAAAAGCACTAGTATGATTTGTACTCAACTTTTTTATTTTACTCCAAATCATAAATATTTGGCAATTTAATTGTATTTTTAATCATAAATAGATGCATGATGAAAAATGTGACATATAGGAATAAACGAAAGGTAAATCAGACGTCAAACGAAGAAGTTACGCTCAAAATACGAAAGGGGTACCAAGGCTGGGCGCCGCAGCGCCTATGACTGAGAGCCGCGGCGCCCAAGTCAGTAGTTGAGCACCGCAGTGCCCACAACCCAGCACCGTGACACTCGTAGCGGTGAACACTACCTATGTAAACAGTAACCCATGAACAGTAGTTTACTATAGTAACTCGTAAACAGTATTTTGAAGACAAAAACATATAAATAGAAGGCCAAAAACCCTAAGAGGAAACAAAAAGAGAGAAAAAGAGAAAAAAAGAGGCAAGAACTTAGAGAGAATTCACAACACAAATCAAAGATCAAAGCCAAAGATTGAAGAACCAAGATCAAGATTCAAGCTTCAAGTTAAGATTGAGGGAGAAGCACATCAAGGAGTTACTTTGATTAGTTTTTCTTCTCTTTCTTTATCATTATGTTATTATTCTTGTTGATCTTTATGAATTGGTTTGATACTTTTAATTTTGTGATGGATTAATTTGTTCATCTAGGGTTAGACTATGTGAACTTAGTATAAATTTGGATTGTGTTAAATTTTAGTTTATGAACTTGATAAATTCAATTGATTCATTCTATCTTGTGTTTAATATTTTCATTATACATGATCAATATTTTGAATGATTGAGGAACCATGATGAACTCGACGGAGGGATTCATGTGTTTAGCCTAGGGTAGTTTGATGCATGATCATAGGGTAACAACTATGAGTTTCATCTAGGTTATACATATATCTAGGTGGCATGTATGGTATAATTTAGACTTGATCTTAATGAATTACATTCTGATTTGATTACCATAGACATATAGGTGATTGTTAGAATGCGTAATACAGTCACTTGACCATCGACAGAAGCTTGTGATGAGATTAGTGTACAAGCCAATCAATTGGTATTAAGGGATTAACTAATTGGTTAATAAGTCCAATGAAATACTAGGGGACGAGTCAAAACTCTAGATTATCTTTATTTGTGAATTCTGCTATTTGCTTTTGTTTAAGTTAATTGATAGAATTGATTAGTTAAATAAATTACAGATTATGATTTTTTGAATAAAAGTTAAGTAGGTATAATTTTAGTACTTGATTTATAGAATTAGATTGCATAGTCCCTGTGAGATCGATATCTGGACTTAGTCCTATATTACTTGGTACGAAAAGCGTGCACATACACTAGGTCATTAAAATAGACATCACCCTACAAAAATAAAAGAGTGGGTAGCTCTAGGATCTATCAGTATATAAGCATTTTGATAAAAAACTGACATTGTGCCTGTCACAACTTCTGGGGCCCCATCCGGCTCATGCTGGGTTACTATAAATACCTTAGCCTGGGTATGAGGTCTGTCTTGTTGCCCTCCAGATGATCCACCTTGACCAGCTCCCCTACTAGGCTGGCTTGAACCACTGGGCCCTTTGAATTGAAAACTTGCTCGACTCTGTCCTTGGCCACCACTGGTTTGTCCCAAAGCTAACAGTCTATTTTCTTGCTTACTACTAGCTCTAACGTTTGGATAATCTCTCATATAATGGTCCTCCTGACCGCACCTATAGCAACTTGTAGTTCATCAACTTGTCTCTAATTGGTCTAAAATAACATATGGATTGTGTTTCTTAACAAAGGCTTGTTCCATGCATAATCCTTAAACGAAATTTCATGTATTGAATTGAAATTTCCTTTTTCCAAGCCAATAGAAAAAAATTCTAAAACAATTCCATAACTATTCGACACTCCAATCGAGTGTGAAATTACCAATTTAAGTCTAATACCTCTCACGCGCACCATAAAAAAATATTTCTAATAGGGTTGAAATTGGGTAACCCTATAGTGTCTTTATCGCTTTATACCGAAATCTAGGCACCTACACTACTAATAGGGATAAGATATTACAGTTTACTTTACAGGTTCTCACTAGTTATTTGTTATGGCCCGATTTATGTTAGTTTGTTCAGCGTGTGAAAGAACTGTTTGTCTGCACTTTCTGATTATAACACTGATTCACCAGCTAGGTGCATCTTAGCTTTTAGAGTGGCTAAATCATTTATATGTTTATTCTTAGAGTGTACAACATTCAATGTGGTTGTTTCTTTGAATGTGGACAGTAGCTACTGAACCATGATTCTGTACTGCAATAAAGGCAGTTTGTGTATAATGAACTCACCTTTAATTTACTAGATTATCAAGTTTGAGTCCTTGATCAACTTGATCTTTCTTGTATCCATTCTCATTTGTAAGGATGCCCATAATGGATGCTTTATATTATTCCATATTGTTAGTATAGAAAAAATCAAGTTGGAATTAAAAGGTAGAGGACTTCTTCTATAGTTTAATGACAACAAAACCAACATTACTAGCTATATTGGTGGTTAAACATCAAAATAAAGGTCCCACCAATCTTCTTAATTTATGAAAAATGATGTTATCATGTCGATTATATCTTGACCCTTGATTGTACTTAGAAAGATGCAAATGATGTCATATTCTGTAAGGATGAGAAGCCATCACACTAGCTTTCTAAACATACAGGTCAGAGTATCAGATATTTGATAGAGGCAATCTTTGCCATAAGGTGGAGTGGATGTACTAAGAAATAATACCTTAGCCTTTGTAAGGTGTATACAAGGGTAAGAAAAACATGCTTTATTTTTGGTTAGCCTATTTCTGGTATGGTTTCTACCTTAAATATTATCGATTGACATAATAGATGGGGTGCTTTTATTTTTGATCATCCTTTTGAGCTAGTAAGTTGTATATGGCTTTAGTGGTGATGGTAAGATAAATGTGTAATGGCTTTCCTTTCCTAGGAGCTTTCATGGTGAGAAGTGTTAGAATTATTTGTTGGATCTTAAAAAGGTTTCTTGCTTTTTATCTCCCTATATGTATTTAGCATTCTTTTTCAACAAAGGAGTGAAAGCTAAAGATTAAGGTAGCAAGTTCGAGAATAAACCTGTGATTGTAAGAGAGCTTACCTATCAAGCTCTTTAAGTCGAATTCAATTTATGGGGTCGTGCTGGAGATAACCTTTACATCTTTGATGGACTATGAAGGTAATAAACTTACTTGCTAAGACTCCAAAAGCACACTTTTTAGGGTTCATTTTGAGGTTGTAAAGGCAATATTACTTGAGTAACTTTTCTTGTGTGTGTACGTGTTCTGCATATGTTGTAGACTTGACTACTGAATCATCCATATAGTCCTCTACTTCTAAGGCCATCATATTATGGAATACAATTGTCATGGCTCTTTAATACGTCACCTTGCATTCATGAAATTATAGTAGAAGTTGCCAATAGAGGTGTAAAATGATGTTTTCTCGCCATCTATTAAAGCCATTTTAATTTAATTGTAGTTGTTGAAACCATCCATGAATGATAGCATTCTTTGTTACAAGGTAGAATCGATGAAAATGTCCATGTTTAGAAGGAAAAACTCATCTTTGGGAAATGGTTTATTGAGATCTTGGAAGTTAATACAGACTTAGATCTGGCCATTCTTCTTTTCCATTGGTACTATATTGGCTAGCCAAGTAGGATGCTTGATAGGCTTCACAAACCCAATGACTAAGAGCTCTTGACCTCTTTTTTAATCTTTTATTCTAAGTTTGGGTAAAGCCATGACAAGGCTGCTTAACTGGCCTAATCCTAGGTTGTACATTAAAGCATGGAAACCATCTAGAGATGAAGTCCTAGCACGTCCTAGTAGTTATAGGCAAAGACATCATTGTACTTCTTTAGTAAATTAATTAGTATCTCATTCTTCTTAACCAAGATTTTAGTACTTTTTACGAGCTTTGGACTTTATGGTTAGTACTTAAGTCCACCTCCTCTAGTTATTCTATCACAAATGAAAAGTTATCTTGTATACATTTAAGAGTAGGAATGATTTTTTCTTTTAAAGTCATAGTGTTGTTATAGCCGTAAGGTGATTTATGCAAAAGCTCTATTCTCTATCATGGTCGAGACCCTTCCTTTTAAGTAAGTTGGACCTTACTAACCATTACAAATAATAGATAAAATGCTTACTGAGCATATGCTTATGGCAATAAAGCTGTTCTAATTTGACTCTAGGTTAAAACTAGGAATGGGAAACCTGGGATTGAGTCGGGTTTGGGACCGACCCGACCGGTCTCGGGTAAACAGTGGCAGAAAGGTGGCAGGCTGCAGGGCAGGTCACACAGCTGTAGGTGGCAGCAACGGTAGTGGCAGCCAACAGCAATAGCAGGTGGCAGCAGCGGCAGAACGGGTCATTCCTGAACTGAACAGGGTCCCATCCCGATTAGACCGGGACTCACAATTTCTATCCTGATTCTGTCCCGATTTCGGGACCTGTCCCATCCCGACCCAATTTTTTTAGGTCGGACAGTCTGGGTCGGTTTGGAACCAGGCCATTCGCCCATACCTAGTTAAAAAAGGTTATGGTGCCTGGGCGTCATTTTTCGGCGCTAGAGCGTCAAATCCTGGGTGATTTGGTGCCTGGGCGCCACTTTCTGACGCTAGGGCGTCAAAACACTGTTGCTATCACTATAGCAGCACTGTATACCAACACTGTTCATTGAACTGTAGCATTTTTTGTCTTTAGCTTATTTTCTTTTAATTTTCATCTCATATAACTTTATTAACTTGAAACCTACAAAATAAAATTAATATATATATAAATCTATAAATTCACATTCAAAATAAGAAATTATCAAATTAAGAGAGATATAATATCATATATAAAATGTACTTATCACTAGGATTCATTCTAATCTGACAGTCCACATCTAAAGAGAATAATATACAAAAGAATATTTCGAAGATGCCATCAACCACAAGAATATCTCAACGAATATGACATCTCTAGAATGTTCTCTCACCTACCATACAAATTTAGCCTTAACCCAAATCAATCAGGCCTTCTAGAAACTCAAGCCCATGCAACACACTATGGGCCGAATACTATCTTGGTGGTCTTTGTGGCACGCCAAGTGTTCAAGTAATTGCTTGAGAATATGTGGGGTGTGACATTCTCCCCCACCAAATTTACGTGACGCCTTAGTTACGTCATCACTGAAATTTATGCACCTCGTTCTTCAAACTTTGGCTATGCGCTCTCGTGTCCCGAGCGTGCTCTCCTATCGGGCAACCCTTTTTACTCGACAAAGTACTCAAGCTCATCTTGAGTTCCTCCTCTTTGTCATGGTGTGTGGAAATCCCCATAGGTTCCCGGTTGTGTGGCTTATACTGTGCACCTTTCGTACCTCTACAGTAATGCTTCCAATAACTTACAAAATACATCGGATGTAGTCGTTGCCGTTGTCTCGAAGGTATCTCTACCTTATGCGAGACGTTGCCAACTTTCTTAGCAATAACCTTTGGCCCCTCATCTCCATGATCAAGGATCTTGTGAAGTGGGTGTGCTGACTTACGTTGTAGTGGAAGTATCATCTCTATCACCAAGTCCCCCGCACCATGCTTGACACGCTGCTGCTTGTCTTCGACCCATTCCTTGTGCTACAAATGCACATTGTGTGACGCCTTAAATTGTTGGAGGACACCTATATCCATCAACTTCTTGAGCTGCGCCCGCAACTCTCCCATCTCTGATTAAAGCGTCGACATATGGTTAGAAGCATAAACTTAAGCTCCAACTTACCATCAATTCCCCTCTTAAAGAAAGTTCTTTCGATAAGGCAGTAGTCATGACCCCTTTGTTCTCCCCAAGCACTTCCACAATGTCCTTCAGTATTTCATCCTCACCCTTTTTGTGGCGGGATGTAATCCTCATTTGCACTCAGCATCTTCCCTTAGTTGCATTGTAGAAAGGACTTTGCCGTTTGGCTTGGATCGCCCACCTATGAGTTTGTCTACCATCGGTATCATTCAAGGTCCTCCATCCAAAATCACATGTAGTTGTGTTGAGGAAGTAGCACCATATTATACTACCGCAAGAACTCCATACCTAGCACGACATCAAAATCATCGAAAGGTGCTACCGAGAAATTTACCTCATCGTGCCATTTGTCTAGGTGGATTTCAGCTCCTCGAACCACCTCATCCAGCGGCTTGGCTATTGCATTCACGAACATGAGGTATCCTTCTCCTTTCTCTATATAAAGGCCCAAACGCTCTGATTTTGCACGCTTAATGAAGTTATGCGTAGCTCTCGTATCAACCAACACTTGAGTCCTTATCCAATTGATACAGGCTTCGATGTATATAAGCGTCATCCCCGTTGGTGCATTGGCATGCTGCTTGGCTTTGAGGGAATTGAACATCTACATACAACCCATACGGCTCTGTTCGCCCTCCTCTTGTACCTCATACATTACATTGAAAGCCTTCTTCTTCGGATAGTCATTGACCTAATGATCCCCGTCGCAAAGGAAGCAGCTTGTCTTCCGACCATTACCTTTATGGCCGTTGCATTTTTGCTCCTTCCACTTAGGCGGTTTGCTTTTCTCCTCTCTATTTTCGAAGGTTAAACTCATTGGCTTCTTGACCCTTGCTGTGATTGGGTTTAGAATATTTAGACTTACCCATTTCTCCCTTACGATAATGATAAGCACATTTTATATATGATATTATACCTCTCTTAATTAGATAATTGCTAATTTTAAATGTGAATTTTTTGGCTTTTTATGTATATCAATTTCATTTTCTAGGTTTCAAGTTAATTGAGTTATTAGGGATGGAAATTCAAAGAAAACAAGCAAAAAAATCAAATATGCTATAGTGCCGTGAACAGTGTCGTGAACAGTGACAAAAAGCTACAATGCATAACAGTGTCTTGCTACAGTACCGCGCCAAGGCTTTGGTGCCCTAGCACCCGAAAAATGGCGCCCAGGTGCCAAAACGGACTCCATTGGCAAAATGTTCGGCGCCCAGGCACCACCACCTGTTTCATTACCCATTTTCTTGTCCTAATTTGAAATCTATAAATACTACCCTTTAGCCATTTTCTCAATGGGGATAGGGGAGCATGAAATAGAGAGAGAAACTCTAGTTTTTAGTAAGAGAAACACCATTGAAGCTTAGATGAAGAAAGATTATTGAAGATTGAAGACTCCAAAGGCTTCTCAAACTAGTTCCTTCTTCTCTTTCTACTGCATTTACATTTATTTATAGTTTGTAATTGTATTTTGTGTTAATTTGAACATTAGTACTTTTATGAATATTTGGATGAATGTAATTGAATATTTCACTATAGATTGCTAGATTATATGTTCTAGGGCTAGATGAAACTCTATTGAACTCTATGTATTGATGTTATTTTGATGACTATTTGATGCTTATTCATTGATGCATTTAATGTGCTTAATGCTTCTAATTGCATTGAGAAATTGATTGGATGAATTAAACATTTGAGTTATGTGCTTGGGAAAGTTTAATCATGTTGGTTGTAAAAGGCATAGTTTTGAGTTTGTTGAGTTGGGAGACTAATGAACTTAGGGTAGTCACATAATGGTAGCTTAATACGTGTATGTATAACGGGTTAGATAGGGATATCAACTTGTTTGTATATGCATAGAATCTCATTCGGCACTCGGAAAAGGGAATGAGATTATTCTTAAGTCCTTGATTAATGAATACATTAGATTAGTTGTTGATCACTAATGACAAATAGCATAGAAACAATAGAGGGAAATCAAGCCCCTAGAACCCCCATTACTATAGAACTCTCATTTCTTTAATTTATCGATTTACTTAGTTTAAAGCATTTTTAATTTCACAATTCAACTTATCCTTTAAATTTGCTTAGATAAAGTTAGGTTGCCAACATCATAATACTTAGCATTAATTTAGAACACAATCCTCGTAGGAACGATACTCACTTATTACTTTATTACTTGCTCACGACCCGTGCACTTGCGGTTACAAATTCGTGTGTGTATAATTTTGCGAATAGGTAATCTATGAACGTCTCCGCCATTGTAAGAGCATCGGATATATTCTTCACTCCGCGCTGCTTCAACTCATTGGCAGCTCATGTTTGTAACTCATCCAGAAAATTGAACAACAAGTCATCCTCAGTCATGTTGTGGATTTGCAAGATCAATAAAGAGTACTCCTCCACGTACCCTCTTATGAACTTCGTTTGTTTCAACTCCTTCAATTGCTTGCGAGTGTCGTGCGCCACATTCTCTGAATAGAATTGGCACTTCAATTCCCGTTGTAATTCTTCCCATGTGTTTATGGTGCAGGTACTCTTGCGAATCTCCTCGCTTTTCCTATGCCACCACAGAATTGCATGATCGGAAAGGTACAAAGTTGTGGTACTTACTTTATGTTCGTCTTTCATGCCCATAGTGTCGAAATACCTCTCCATTTGCCAAAAGAAGTTGTCAAGCTCCTTGGCATCCCGTTTGCCACTAAACTCCTTCGGTTTAGGGGCTTCAACCCTTGGTGCAGCTATCATACCTTGAGTAGCTACACCATTAACAACCGCTCACTTGCACAGCATCACATTCTCCTTTACATCTTCAAACCCTTTACGCAGCTCTTCCACTTGGGCTTGAACTTTGTCCATGGTGTTGTAGACCTTCTCTTGAAAAGCCTTGATCTAATCTCGTTGCTTGTCAACATGCTCGTCAATGGAGCTTTCAATGAGGGAGCGTAGCTCGTCCCCTTGAGTGTCGAGACCTACCTCGAGTTTTTTGACTTGCTCTTCCAACTCACTAGGGCAATCCATTGCCTTACAGCACTACTGAGCTTCATAACCATGTCTCCTAGTTCATGGTTCGGATCAACGAACTTTTCTGGTGGAACACTCTCATGTCTCTTAGCTTTAGAGTCTCTACCATTCTCTTCAGTAATCCCCGATGATCCAGTAACTTCCTTCACCATCTTTTTTGAACCCGCTTTGATACCACTTATCATAGATTATTTCTCAAACTCGTGCGGCCTTAGACATTTTTCAAGTGCTAAACAGCTTACAAGACCAATTACTCAAAGATAGATATGAAGAAGAAGCACACCAAATGTTTGAGAGAATGCTCTCGTATATTATTACTAAAGAGAAATTACAAAACTATAGAATTATAATGTTTGAGTATTTAGAGGATGGTTTGCTCAAATGAGAGCTCCGTTTATTTATACTTAAAGCTATATACATTGGACGGCTATGATTCATTCTAATCTAACGGTCCACATCTAAAGAGAATAATATACAAATGAATATTTTAAAGATGTCACCTACCACAATAATATCTCAAGGAATATGTATTTCTAGAATGTTCTCCCACTTACCACACAAATGTGGCCTTAACCTAAATCAATTGGGTCTTTTAAAAACTCAAGCCTATACAATACACTATAGGCCAAATACTCTCTTAGTGTTCTTTGTCACGCGTCAAATATTCGAGTAATTACTTAAGAACATTTTGGGCATGACACTAGTAATGCCATACATAGTCAAGGATTATTTTTTCCTAGTACAAAAGCTCCCAGGGCAACATTTGCAGTCCACACCAAGCAATCCACCACACTACAGGAAGAAATTAAACTTGAAAGAGTGCCTGAAATTGCATAGTTAGTAAAGGCAGCCTGCCTTATTTACAGTTGAATATACCCTCTGGTTGTAATTCAAATTATGATAGAAGATATTAATGAAAGACAAAGCGGGATGAAAGTGGACAGCTGCAGCTGTTACACAGATTTACTGGATGCACCAAACTGATTTACAAAATTCTAACCCGATTACCTTTAAGTTTCCTTCATGAGATGGAGAAACGAGTAAATGCCATCAAGATTCAAAATCATTCTTTGCTCCAAAGTCACTGGAACTAACAATATGTTTGAATCTTGCCAAAAGGCTTTATTGATACAATGATACATGTGCCCAGAGAACTTTTAAGAGTACAAATTTCTAGATACACAGTAGAAATATTAGGGAAAAAATTAATTTAAAAAAAAAAAGCTTGCTGACTAGACTATTAATGATATTATTGTGTACAATACTTTACAACTACAATCATACCAAGTGAACTTCAGACAAATGATCTTGCCAAAACAAATAAGTGCTGATCATTAACTCTATAGCTATTCTACCCTCATACAGGCAAACAACTAATATAGAAGAAGAATTAATGAAGAAGATGGTGACACTTGGAACTATAAGGTGGATCTCTGAAGGAGATTTGCAAACAAACCATGACGGACTTTGACCAAAACCTTTATATATAAGGACATTTGGTATTTTCTCAGATTAATCTTTTGCTACGCATTTGCATCTCCTTTGATGCTCAGATAGTTCCTGAAATTACCCAGATTTTCCAACATGTTAGAACAATTCATTTTTAATGAATGTGTGTCAAACATTATAATCCAATCATATGCTGCCAACTGGCATCAAATTGTTCAACTAATACTGCAGCAGCATTTTCTTAGAAACTAAATGAATAGTTTTCAAGCAATTTCATCACAAGTACCTCAATTTGCCTTTGAAGAAACTTGACGTACTCTACCGCCTCCTCTAACATATCAGCAGTGTTTGTTTGCTGCAAATACAAAGATGTTGATGTCAAATAAAATAAGTATGCACACAAGTTAATGAAATAAGAAAGAATGAATGCTTTATCCAACTTTGACAACAAATGACTATGAAACATTATTCTGGCAGTTTTCTTCATGTACGATTTTAAGACGAGATTTAGATATAAAGCAAAATATTTAATATGGAACAAGTAATGGATCCATGATGTCAAGCTGATATCATGTTACTAAAACCAAATGCTGATTTTTCTCCCAACTTAATACATAATGACTCAGCAACCCAGATCCAGCTGAAACAGGTGGCACTTCAGAGATTTCTAGGGACACTATTGTCTTGCAGAATTTGGTTACAGTTACTCTTCTCAATCTGAACTGTTTGCCATCATTCTAGCTATTGAGTTTGTTTACGAGAATGTTTGAAACCATAATTAGCTGGAGAGCTATTCAACCTCAGCTTTTGTCTTTACATAGTCCTCTTCCCTCGGAAGCCTATATATACTGAAAAGGTTGGCAGCTTATATTTAAATGGCAAATTTGTCTCTGTCGATTACAACATGTTTGTGTGGTCAGTTTCCATATATATCGAGAAGGCAATGTGGCTGTGGATTATTTAGCAAATATGGGGGTCTCTCAAGGTGGTATAATTGGTGGGTTGTCCTCCTATACTGATCCAAAGTATTTTGCATCATGATATTTGAGATCTTCCTTGCAATTGCTTTTGTTGATCCTTTGGCTTCTTTCTACTTCAACTACTACTAATACTAAGAAGGAAGAATAAAAATAACAACAACAATAATAATAAATCTGCAAGAAATATTACATTAGTTTCCTTTCCCAATAATATATTTGCACATATGTCCAAACATTCTATGCAGAAAATGTCTTTCTTTCTTTCAATTGTGAACAAGAGGTTATCCTTATTTTAACATTGCTACCATACTGTGAACTTCAACAGCATGACAACTCTCAAGTTTTCTAGTGACCATTTCATTTTCTGCCAACAAACAGGAGCAACAAAATTTCAAGATTTTGAATTGCATCTCTTCGCAAGAAAGGAGAGGGAGGATGCAGAGACGGGGGCGCCTTGGTTGAATAATCCTCAGCCATATCATAATCATATTCTTAATGATCACTTATCGTTTTGATGGCCTTTATTACCCTCTTCATTTTTTTTCCTAATCTAGTCCAACAAACAAATCTCATAGATGAGATGTATCGCTTGCACACCAAGCAAACTAATTCTTGAATTGATGAGTCCAACAAAATACTTTAACACCGCCAACCTCTTTGCAGTTTAGCGAACAGAAGCCAAACAATTCTACGTTAACCATTTTAATCTTTCATTGATTATCAAGACCAACTGGAAGATTACAAGAGGGGTGAATGTTCAAACTTGCAGAATAAAGATTCCATAACTCCTACACTTGAATATCAATGATCATCAAACCTAGTATGATTTACTCACAACCATGGGATATAAATATGTATGAGCAACAGATTCAGCATTCAAATTTCTTCTTGATTTATAACCTCATCTCAATTATTGGAGCTTGACGTAGACATTGATCTAAAATGTGAATTCATTTTCGAAATTCCTTTCTTTGCAACTGCTGACCAGCACGCTCACAACACCACTATTGGCTAACAATGCCAGGACCACAGCCAGGATTGATGGTTTCAGTAGTATATTTCTCAAATCAATACAATTATTTAACTCGCTGCCTCCTTCATGGCTCAGACACCAGGAGATAGGATCATGATGCATGCAAGAAATAAAACGCAACAAGCAAAACAACAAGAACAGTAAAATAAAATTGCAAAATATGAAGACAATAAAATATTGAGTCAAAATAAAATTTGAACTTACAAAATGATATTAAAAAATTGAAGAATATCTTGAGTACGAGGATTGGGTTAAGGTTTCAAATTGAGCTTCAAACTATAGACCCACAAAACGCAAAAATGACCAGTGTTTGAAATTAATTATTTTCTTTCTGCTCTTTCAAAGAGGGACCCAAATTACAAGAAAGATTGAGATTTTTGGACTTGGATGTTTCTGTCTTCTTTGCAAATTTGAGCTATTTATTAAAGAACTTTGGAGCACGTCTCATCGATTTTTCATGTCTCCTCCCACTTGAATATTAGAAACGCATGAATATTTTGTTACATACCAATTGATTTTTGTATCTTTGTCATGTTTTTGTCCAAAGTTGGGCCTCGTTGATTGGATTTACATGGTTGTATCCTTTCAAATGAGCTTTCCTACCTTTGTAGAACTGTTATATGATTAGAGCCCTTTCAAATACATTAAGGGAATGCTCAAATTTCTTAAAGAAGAAAAAAGTCTATGTGAAAGGGCCCCAACCATGTACTCAATCAATAAGGCCAAATATGAACAAAAGCCTGACAAAGATTCAACAATCAATTGGCATGTGAAAGCAACCATAATTTTCTATTACTAAAGAGAGAAAACATGAAAAGATAACAAGATGCACATTTTAAAGTTCGTTATAACAAAGCTGAAATTTGAAAAGAGAACACACTCCAAACAAGTCTAGAACACCCTAAGCTCTCAATCTTTATTGTGTTCTTTGTATCCCATGTAAGAACATATTTTTTCAATAGGCTTCTAACCACATGTACCATGGAAGGTGTTATTTTAATTTAAAGAATCATGCTAATATCAACAATACTAATCAATACAAATAGAGCCCGTGGCCATATTCCAAGGTATCCCAAACATAGTCCGATTGATCAATACAAGCATATTATCAACTCTCTCTACTTTCCATTGCTTTTTCACATTTTCTATCATTTTACTTAACATACATAAAAGCTCAAGAAAACATTCAAGTTTCTCATTGTAACTTCATTGTCACTATTTGTGGAAAATCATGTAGAATTAAGCTTTCGTGACTATTGCCATCACATCAAATATAATTACCATCATCATTGCTACTTCTCTCAAATTCCTAGTTCTAGACTGTGCTACCTCAAGATCAATCGTTAGATTTGAGTAAACTACAAAGATTTTTATTTTTCCTTGAACTAACTTGCTACAAAAACATGACATCCACACGGAGAATCTTGTTGGAGAGTTGGTTACTAGAAATTTTATAAGTCCAAAATAAAAATAGAAGACAGATTAGTTAGACTGAGAGTTCCAGTAAAAGAGATGGCATCAAACTATAGAGTCAACAAATTGCAACGTAGTAGTCAACTCTAATCAAAATTTCACTAATGAAAAGTGTATGACAAATCAAGTCAACAATAGCAACAAGAAAAAGATTGTAAGAAAAATCAAGTCGACAAAGGCAATAGAGATTGGAAATCCTAAGTTAACCTAGTGAAATTTAATTCTCCAAAACAATGATGTTGTCTTTTCCTCAGCTTTTCTCAAAAGATTTGTAAGAAAAGTTGAAAGAAACCTTGTTGGTGGAAAATCGAATAAGGCTTTTATGTCTTGATTTTTCCATAGACGATGCAAATGAAGTTGCAAAAATCAACTTCAATGTTCTTAAGCTTTCATGTATTTGGCTGGTGACAGCGTTCAAAAGATTTTGGAAGTGGGAGAATAGAGAGTTTGAGAAAATATGCTTGTATTGATCAATTGGATTATTTTCTTGGACCAGTCTAAATATGGCCCATGGACCCTATTTACAATGATTTGTATAATTGATGTCAACATCACTAACAATTCTATGTTAAATTATAATAATAACCTTCTGATGCATGTAGTTAGGAGTCTACTAAAAAACATGCTTTAGTTTAGAGTTTTGTGGTTTACACCCTGACTGAGCTCAATGCATACCTTAACTATTCTCCAAATTGTATTTAGATATTATTTTGAAGATCAATTTGCAAGTTCAAATTTATCTTGGAATCCATATTTCATTGTCCCAATTTGTTTTGTAGTTTTGTAGTATTCTTCACATTGTTTTGTCTTTGTCATTTTATTTTCTTGCATGCATCATGATCACGTCTTGTGGTTAAAGCATTAAACAACGTTAAAAGGCTATAAGCTAAGAAAAAAATATATCTAAAATCTGAAAAAGGTTTGTGATAATCGAGAAATCCCTTAACATGTAAACTGTTTCCAAATTTAGACTACTGTCAGATCCTCTTACTTTTAGTTGCAAGAAAATCAAGGAGAGATAACATCCCACATAAAATTGCCCAAATGGTATTTCAATTTTTCTAACCTCTTAGTAGGAAACCAGGGGTCACACAGCTAAACCCACTCCTAAAAGTTATTATATTATATGTTAAATGCGAAAATGATCGATTCAACATGAGCATACAATATAATCCTTCGACCAAGCCTTAACTTTGAATTCATAACCAAATGAACCTTCCAAATATCCATGTATTAACAGCTATTATTCTGGAGAACATAAAATGACTTAAAACTGCATAAAGATTTATTTTCATGTATAAATTTGACTGGTTTTGATTAATTACATTTCCAACAAGAAAATTTATTACGCCATATATTCTTTTTTCTTCTTTGTCCTCGATTGACAAATATATAAACTTTGATCTACCCCTAATGTACTTGATGCACCACAGCATATATTTTCACATGGATAAGCCTCGGCTCTTGCAGCCAAATCATCTCTTCATTTGCAAAAACAATAAAAATTGTATGGGGTGGGGGTGGGTGTCAAAAATCCTTATCTAAGAGGCTCAATATAAAGCACTTCTCTCTCTCTTGTTAGATTCTGTGAATTTATCAGGCTGGGGTTCCAACCATCTACAAAAGATTAAAACTTCATTTCTTTCTCTTTTTAATGAGAAAAAATAATTTTATGAAATAGGATTAAATAAGAGTACTATGGCAGTCAACCAGCACTGCACCATAAGAAACACCGCGTTTCTGCCAAGGCACCACAAGAACTCAAGACACCAAAACAAGGAGAATAAACCTCTATAATTAGTTTAAATACTGAAAGAAAATAAACTGTGGGTAACCTGCGTAGCCTATCTCTAGAACTACCTGATATAGCCAACTATGCTCAAAACTTTCATCTTTCCTACAGGCAAACATTGTCTCTCTCTCTCTCTGTGTTAACCTCTCTTACATCCAACTCCAAACACACACAACCCTTCATTCCCACTTCTTGATCAGTCAAATATTCAAGTTTATTGTTAAGAGATAGATAAAGAGTTAATGTTGAGAGCCTCGGAGTGATTGAAATTTTAATAGATTTGTGATGTAGAGAGAAATACGACCTAGAAGGTTTTATAGAGAACTAGAATTGCAAGCTGTGAAGTGTGAATCGAGAGAAACATTGCTGCAAGAAGGAAAAGATGAAACTGCTGCAGGAAGGAGGGAAAGAAGCTATTCAAGGAGAGTGAGGAAAGCTGCTACAGTGAAAGTGAAGAGAGCCCAAAAGGTTAGAAGGTTTGAGAAGAATTGTTAGATACAGCTGATCTCTTATCTGACTTTGCGTTTTTAACAGAAAATGTCCTAACTATGTTTGAAATTCCATAGTGAATTTCAAGAGATGAACTGTGCATTTTCAAAATATATCCTAAGACAGTTACTGAACATGTTTTCACTCTGTTTTTGTATATGATAGCCCAAAACCATTTTAAAAAATGGTTTGAACACCGTCTTAACAATGTTTTGGTTTTCTCCGAGCAAACAACACCACGGGAAGAGCTAACAAAATTCTTATGTTTTTTATTGTCTACCCTTTTGCCTTGCTTTTTACACATCTTTGACAAAATATGTACTTCACTTGGCATTAGCAAATGGTATCAGGTCCTTCAAGGTATATCAATCAGCTAAACTTCCTGAGTTGAAAGAAATTCTCCATTCAAGAAAATTCA
The DNA here is from genome assembly GCA_946807835.1 of Ailanthus altissimus. Taxonomy (NCBI): domain Eukaryota; kingdom Viridiplantae; phylum Streptophyta; class Magnoliopsida; order Sapindales; family Simaroubaceae; genus Ailanthus; species Ailanthus altissimus. Next base: position 219,401 of record OX327699.1, read on the forward strand.
AATTGCAACAAAGTTTATAACAAAAGATGGTACCTTATCCATGTTTGGCACAAGCTCTTGAAGCTTCCTTATGCGATCACTGATTCGTGTTCTCCGAACCTATCCAAGGCAAAGATATGGTTACAGCTAAACTCACTTACTCACATATATATTGTAATATTTAGTAGAGATAAAGTAGTTTCTTACCCTCTCAGCAATACTTCGAGGATGAGTAGCACAACCACGCTTTGCACGAACCCTCCAAGGCACTGAATCCTCCAAAAGTTTCTCCATTTCCATTTCTACCATATTTGACACACCACCAGCTACCTGACCGCTTTGCTCTCCTTTCTAGAGAAAAAAAACCACCGTATAACTACAATTTATTTATTTATTGTTTCTAAAATGACAACTAATATCATAGTCTTTCTGTCGTCAGAGCTAGTTGGTTCAATTGCAAAAATTTTGTTGATGGTACAAGAGATCTGAGATAGAAGTACTAGCCTTCTGCTATAAATTCAGAACTTCAAAAGAAAGAAAATATCAAAAAGGAAAAAAAAAGAGAGGAGACACATTCACTAAAGTTATACATATCTAAAAATCAAATATGCAAAAAGTAGTTAAGCCTCTTGCTATTCTATAAACTTTTGTTAAAAAATATATATATTTAAATAAAACAATTTGAGTTAAAACCAATAGAAAAAGCATGAAGTTAGAATAAAAAAGAATTATATACCGAGTGAGAATGAAACTTTGAAGATGGAAACTGTGTAGTGCTGTCTTCTCTAGGTCTCTTGTTGGATGGAGAAACATCGAGATTGGATGGAAAATAATCGTAAGTGGGTGGAATTGCGGCATAGTTTGAAAAATACCCATCATATAAATCAGCAGGGGAACTGTTTTGCCTTTGAAAACCAACTTGCTCTAATTGACTCAGCCCAGGATCCCCGCCCCCACCACTACTCAGCAACTGAGTCAAGCACTGATTAGCCTTCAATGGGTCCTCTTCTTCTTCTTCTTCTTCTTCTAATAGTGCTTCTAACCACGTCGCTGGAGCGGACCTGAACCGTGCCAGTCCTCCTCCGCCGCCGCCGCCGCCACCACCATCTCCGCCGCTTGAGCTACTGCTTCTGCCAGCTGCCGGTTGCATCTGCTTAATTAACACTGCTTTGCTTTTAATTTTAACTTCTCTCTTAATAATTCTTTTGCTATTTTTATGTCGAGAATTAACAAATGGAATGAAATGAAACCCTTTTTATATAGTTTGTGATAACTGATATCCTGCTTTTTGTTTGGGTAAGAGTAGAGGACAGTAACAAGACCAGCCAGCCACTGCTAGATTGTTCTCTTCTTTTGTTCATACGAGTGAGTTGTAGCATTTTGTAAGGTGTACGTGCACCTCCATTTTGGGTCATACAGATTTAAGTGAAAGTTTCCGTGTGATGGATTGATTTCTTTCATCATAGATCGGACGTACACTTTAAGAAAAGAAGGCCACGGGCCTATCACGTCATCTTTTTGTTTTATTTTATACACAGAAAAGGTGGGGGAATTGAAACTAAAACTTAATGAATGCATTACAAATCTTTAAACCATCAGGTTTTTTTAAGAAAGTGCACGTCATTTTTTTTCTATGATCGGTGATCATGATCACCACACCTCCGAGATGCTAACACTATCGTACTTTAAAGATTTACATAAATTATATTTTAATAATAATTTTAATTTTAATTACGCATTTACTTTTTTTACTTAATTTAAATGATTAAAATATGATTAATGTTATTTTTTTATTATGTAAATAATTAAAATATTCTTAAAATGTGAGAGTATTATCATCTTTTAAATTAAGTAGAGTAAAAATAATAAAATAAGTCTAAACACAATTATTTAACATAAATTTAATATACTTTAAGTAAATTTGAATAGAGTATATGTGTGTTGAGTTTGTGTTTTCTATTTATTAATCTTGTCGAATATGTGTGTTGAGTTTTGTTATTTGTAAATTTATTTAAAACACGTTACTGTTTTATTTACTGTTAAACTAAACAAATTATTTTTAGATTCATTTAAAAATAATTCGTATTTATTCATTTAAAACTCAAATTTAATTATAAAATTAAAAAATATATAATTTAAAATTAAAAACTCTCATTATAACTTCTTATTTCTACTCACTAAATTATTCTACATAATAAATTTATTTTTTTAATTATATTTTAAAATAATTCTATTATTAAATGTATTAAATATTTAATTTTTGAGGTAATTTTAAATTTTATTAATCACTTAAACATAAACGAATCAAATTTGATGTTATTATTCGTTTAAACAAATATTATCTTAAATGAATTAAATTATGTATAATTGTATAAACGAATTAAATTAATTCATTTATTTAAACGTGTTTAATCATATCGTGTCATGTAATTTAAATATTAAATAAATTAAATTTATATTTAAATACCTAATTTATTTACGTAATTAAATATAATAAAAATTTATTAATACTTTATATTGAAACAACACAAATATAATTTGTTTATACGAATTGTCACTTTTAATAAAAGGATGATAGTATAATTAAAATTAAAATTACTAATAAAATATAATTTATACTAACTTCGGGGGATGACAGTGTTAATACCAACTCTCTTTAAAAGACAAAAGTGAGCTGCGGGTCAGGTGGGCTGCGTGTTACCACGCTCTAATTATTAGTAAAGCTCTTAAGCTACTTGATTGATTGTTGGATGAGCGACAGAGAGCTCGTGAGGCATTCGTTTCTTTTATTTGGAAAACAATGCTTAGGCCCCTGTATTTTTACATTTTTCTAATTAAGGATTCTTTTGTCCATTTATATCAAATAGGTAATGCTATACTTTTAAAATAATATCTTAATTTTTTATTTTAAATTAATGTGTTAAACAATTATTAAGTAGTAAAAAATTTAAAATTTAAAATTATTTATTATATTATTTTATTATTTAATAATTATTTAATATATTATATAAAATTAAAAAAAATTGAAAACATTATTTATATCAAATATATTTATAATGTGTACGAAGTGACCAAAGTTCTCTTTTATCATAATGGTATCTGACAGGGTAAGCAACTTAAGTCTTAAGATGAAGTGGGTGTTTCGGCATTTAAAATGGGTTCTGGACCTACTCGATACTAATGGACAAACTATATTCCTGCATAAAAAGCGTGAAAACCCGAGGACCTTAAAGTTATTTTACTCTTTATATGAAGTCTAAAAATTTGGTTACTTTTGTAGCAAATTTAAGGAACGGATCAGCCGTCCAGAAATTTACAAACTGAGAAAGGCAACGAAGGAAAGAGGTGATAAAATTACCAAAAAATAAAAAGGTGTGGTGAGGGTGGAATGTGGGATAATGGTTTTGGACGTCAACTTTCACCTTACTTTCCAACTCCAACCACACCTTTTCTATTAAGTGGCGGAGGCCACCATTTCATCGTTTCACACTTAATACAATTCCAGTTCAAGGTTATATTTTTACCAGTTTGTGATATGATATCAGACCACTTTGGGGCTGGGCTAGAATTATTTAATTCACGAGAAAAAAATTTATTATTAATTATCTTTCTTCTTTTTAAAAAAAAATATTTTACAATTTATCAATTTTTATTCTAATATGTATTTTACGACGTTGCTTTAATATATAAAATAAGAATAATATTAATATTAATATTAACAAAATTTTATTTCAAATTCTTTATATCCTAATTAATGTTATTTATTTATTGAATAATAAATTTTTATAACAAATAAAATAATTTATTATATTATTTTATCATTTAATGAATTAACAACACATTAACTTGAAATTTGTAATAATGTTTATATAGAGCCCAAATCATGCTAGTCCAATTAACCAATGCCACCAAATTAAACCCAGTAAAATGAGAGAGCCCTAAAGGTCCAAGTAACACACTTGTAGAGGTTCTCTTTTTTTGGCAAAGTGCACCTGTAGAAGAGACTATACCTGATCCCATCTCATGAAAGGGTTCTATCAAATTTTTGAAAAATATGCGTTTGATCCAAAGGCAAAGAAGTAGACACACCATCCAACAGTCAATGGATGTAGAGGGAGAATGCCTAATTTTCTCTCTAAATACTCTTCTAAATAAAGGGAATTGTTGTCTCTTGTTAGATAAGATCATTGTTGCATTTTATATTCGAAAAAATTTGACACGTGACAAAATTTACATTAATTTTATAGTGTGCGCTCATAATCAGAATCGTATAATATTTCAAACTTAAATTTCGTCATATATTTTCTTAATAAAGTCACTAATAAACTCATACAAAATCAAACTATAAACATATGCGGTGGATCATAACTTATACACATTCAAAGTTTATGTGAAACGAGCCATAAATGTGTACATTTGGGATAAACCAATTATCCCCTAAAAGATATGTCCACCAACTAACATCTAGTGATTTAGGGAACCTCGAAACACAGCAGAAGTTTTGCCAAATTCACTATACGTACACATACCGTAAATCACTTGGAAATCATAATAAACTATAATGAGTATAAAACTCAATAAGCACATAAGTTTTTCATATACCAAAATACATATATACATATAAGTGATGCATAAGTATGATATGTCATGATAAATTAAAATCATAATCTTATTAAAATCACATGTTTAGTAAGCTATGTTAATTCAAAATTATAATCTTATCAAATTAAATGTTAAGTAAGCGCTTACACATTCTTTCAAAAATATATAATCGAAATACCATCACTCAACTATTATTTAGTAGGATTTTACAAATCACATATCACATGGAACAATCATAGGACTCAGACACCAATATTGTCAGATATTGGGGTGTTACGTATCGTCGTCCTCCTCATGGATTTGCTTTGATAATGTGCATTATGTATCACTGTCCAATCTCCCAAAAGGCTTCATCACAATATTATTCGATCTTTGGGGTGTTACGTATAGCCATCTTCCTCGTGAATTTACTTGAAATGTATGACGTTATGTATCGTCGTCCCATATATCTAAAAGGCCTCACAATCAACATTAGTAAGTCCTTAATATATCACATAAGTTGTATACTAAGCAAATAGTGAGTTGAATTACATAAAACATATCTCATGGACATATTTCAATTCAAAAGCTTTTATGCTTAAACACATTTCATTTGAAAGCTCACTTTCATAAACACATGCATGTCATGTGTAATATCAAATCCCTATTAGTAGTATTGGCGCCTAGATTTTGGTATAGAGTAATGAAGGTACCGTAGGGTTACCCGATTTTAACTCTATTAGACATATTTTTGTTGTGGTGCACGTGAGAGATATTAGACCCAATTTGGTAATTTCACACGCAGTCGGAGCGTTGGACAACCCTAGAATATTTTTAGAATTTTTCTCTATTGGCTTGGAAAAGAAAATTCTAATTTATTACATGAATTTTTATTTAAGGGTTATGTATGGAACAAGCCTTTGTTGAGAAATATAATCCATATATTAAGGAATGGACCAATTAGAAGCAATCTCGTGGATTGCCAAGTTGGGAATTCTAGTTAGTTCATTTGACTATTCTAACTAGATAGTTACAAATGAACCAATTAAATCCTTCCATTTGAACTAATGGCAAATTAGAAGTTTTGAGTAAGTTGAAGGGCAAAATGGTCAATGAAGGGAGCACTATATATATGTTGGAAGTGTGTAGAGTTTTCAAGAGATCAAAAGCCAACACTTAGAGCAAAAAGAGAGCAAATTCGTGCAAAGGTTGAAGGTGTTGCTACAGTAAAATTTTAGTTTTTTTTTTTCATGATTTTTCATGTGTAATCAAGCTAAAATAAGGTTACATATGAATCCCTAAGCTCAATTGAAGCCTCAATTAGTGAAAATTTAAGAAAAAGAGGTAAGAAAAGCATTGTTTTATGAGTTTGATAAGTGAGCTTTCAAGAATGCTTCAATTGATATTCTTGTGTGTATTCTTGGCTTAGATTGAGTTGAATTCTAGTGTGGAGTTTGAAGGAGTCATCAATTTGAAGAAATTGGCAAGGTAAGAATTAAGGTTTTTGGTGATTTTGATGTAGAGATTTCAATTAGTTGTAATTAGGGCTTTAGAATGAAATTGGCTTGATTTTGTGGTAATTAGAACAAAAAATTGAGAAAAGGAATGTGTTGGAACCTAGGGTGAAATTCTGCCACTTTAGGGAAGTTAGGGATTGAGTGGCGTTTTGATTGAGTTGTTGTGTGTAAATGGTGCATATTGTAAATTGAATATATATGGTTGATGGAAAAACCAAAAATGAAGAAAATGGGACATAATTGTCCATTTTGAAAAGGTGAAGGGCAATTATGTCCAACCAAGTTATAAGGCGTTCAATAATTTTCAGGGCGCTGGATGGTGAGTTAGATTAGATTAAATGGCTCCGTAAATAAAAATCGAAAAGTAGTATCCATTCGGGTTTTGTGTGCTGATTAGGGCGTTTAGTAGTTAAATGAGATTCTAGTATTCGATTTGGTTCTAAATGTCATTTATGGCGCGTAGGTGAAGATAACCGAGAGCGGTAACAGGAGCAGAAATCGGGATCGAAATTGAACGCGGAGCAGTTTGTGAGTGAAAACGTGTCATTTCTTTTACTTTTCATTTATTATGTTTTCACATAATGAATACGTATGTTTTATGAGTTTTCGATGCATAAACATGATTTATGATCTTGATATATATCCATAGACATGCTTTTACATGTTCGGGTTGAAAAACAGTTTTAAATTTTTGCATCCGTTTTAAAGGCCATTGGTACCCTCAGATTATAGTGATGGTGATTGTATTAGACCCGGCCGGTATATCCCGTACACATGGACAGGTCATGGGGGCGTGTCACTAACTCCGAGAAGTCAGGATGTCGAGTCATGTGAGTCGCTCTATGTGTACGAGGTATTGTCTCGCTATATGTATGCGATGTAGGATTTCGTTGCATAGCCAGTGAGATGTCTTGAGATGTCACTGTGGGTGCTGCTAGTTGAGGTGCCCTATGACCTACTCACGTGTGCGGTGCTAGTTGAGTCATTGCGTGAGTATAGAGCTTTAGGGTTACAATGGTACAATTTAGAAAGAAAATGGCCGAGCGAGGACTTTACTAGTTTTCGATCTATCAATAGCATTTTATGCATTTATATGCACATGGTAGTTATTGTATTACATAGATTTTGGATATTATTTTTCAAAGATGTAGATAAAACCCGCTCGGCAAGATTTCATCGGCACATGATGTTAGAAACCATTTTACAGCTTTACATCGGTTTTAGAAGCACGATTTATGCATGTACTTAGAATTTACTATCTATGCATAATGTTATTTTATTTGAAATCGTAATTGCACTCATTGAGCTCATTTAGCTTACTCGTTTTGTATTTTATATTTTCTAAACCCCTTCTTAGGTGCAGGTCTCGGTACACAAGCTGCTGATTCTCCTATTGTCGAGTAGTGGGCCAAATTCAAAGATCATTTTTGTATATGTAAATGTGCTAAATAGCACCCTTTTCTTTCTGCATAGTAGTTGTAGACATGTATATTTATATGTATGCTTTGAACCAACCAGAAGAGATTTCGATATTATGATGATCGTTTTTACCTTTTTATGAGTATGTTTATTTTGTAATTTAAATGAAACTATTGAGTTGTGTTGGATTTGATTTGGAAAGGACCAGAAGTCCGAATTGGTAGTATTGAAAAGTGTTTGAAATAGAAGTGAAACTTCTTTATAGGTTTTATATGGATTTTCTGAAAAACAGAGGAAACTCTGTCCGTTTTTTTTAAAATTAAGATGTCATTTTCATGTATATTACAAGACTTTCTTAGTAGTAGTAAAAACTAAAAAGGGGTTCGCTTCACGAAATTTCTCAACTTACCCAGTTAGGTTCTGAGGAACTTCCGTCGGGGTGCCCGGCAGGGCCTCTGTGATCTATAGTAGAAGATCTCGGGTCGGGTCCTATCATCATGTATGTCCATGCTCAATGTCAATGCTTACATTCATAAACATATGCCATTCACATTTTTATATCAAAATATACTTAGCATGATATAAATATATCCAAATCGAATTTGCAAAATCATGCACAAACATATATTATGTTTATTGTGATTCTAATTAAAGTCTAGTATATTTATCTCTTCTCGATCACATAACAAAGCTTAATTCACTTAACCTATCAATAGAGATTAACCTTTTTCATAAGCATTACTATTCACAAAAAACACTTAAAATAGCTCATAAAGTTACACCAATTACACTCATCATATCAAATTGGTTCAATGACCTGGTTTCTCAAAATCTATCAATTCTGACCATATGCACTTAATCAAATTTTCTTATCACAAAATAAAAACATGTCATTCTTAACTTGTATATCATTCTCAAATATAGAAATTATATCATAATTCTCACAAAATTCATTTCATAATCACTCTCAAATCTAAACCATAATCCTAGTAAGATCAATATATTTGCTGAACAGTATTAATTCTCCTAATTTTATAAAATCAAATATCTACTCAAAAATCATAAACCATAACATTATTTCTCTTGATATATATTTTAGTCCATAATAAATAATCCATAGCCGAATCGACACAAAATATATTTTAAAATGATTTTACTCCAAAGCTTTCTGATTTTGCCAAGTAAAATCCTGCACTAAGCTTATATAGTTTAGAAAATCATAACAGTTTGAAAGTAGTTAGTTAAATTCTAAATTTTGGATATGTTATACTAAACATAAAAATGAATCACATTCCAGAAGATCATAACTTTTGAAGATCATTTGACAGACCAAAATCTATTTGTTACTTGACCTATCTGTAAAAACTAATGATTCTCAAAATTTCAAGATCATCTTTAGAAAATCACAAAAAATCGAGTTTATGGATTTTCTAAATGAATAAAAGTTATGCATATTCAATAGGATGTCTAGTTTCATGAAATAAAAATCCATATCAAAAATCAAAGTACAATAGTTTATAAAAATCGCAGATTAAGCCTTGGTCATATAGTAATTTTGTAGGTCAGTCAAGATTCATCATCTTACCTATGTAATCATCCTCAATAATCGATACATATCACAAAATAATCATCATATCCTCTATTTAGCAAATTTTCAGAAATCATAACCTCATAAAAATCATACAACAACCATTTTATATTAGAGTAAGAGCTCTAAAATACGTCTTAGTAATATAGGATCATATATCACTCTTAATCTCTTCTTCTCTTATCCTTATTTTCCTCTTGCTCTCTTCTTCTTCTCTCTAAGACTAGAAAAATCTGGATGAGTGGTTAGGGTTGCTGAAAAATGGGGTTTATATATTGTCAAACAAATTTACCTTTTGCCCTTATTAAATTTTATCAATCCAATCCAACATTTACCCTTTTTTTCTCACAATAGCCCCTAGTCCAATTATGGTATATGATTTGAGCCCAACCTCATTTAGCCTAAATAAATCACATTTTAACTTATAATAAATATTCTTGGGCTTAATATCATTAAGCCTATATAAATTCTAATCTACTTATAATAATCCCAATACTTAACTTAGTAATGGATTTATACTCTAATTAACAAACAAGGCCTTAATAAAATAGAAAAATCCATTTTTCTAATACTATACAAAAAACAATCACATATAAACATGAAACAAACAATTTCACTTACTATGCATACGTGATTATTACAATAAAACACACTCTTTTACTATTCTAGAATATTTCTTCAATTTAAATTATTGTTTTATTGAATTTTTTTCCAACATTATAATTCTATTCTTCATTTTCTTAATAAATTTACTTAGCTATAATGCTACCATTGCTTCAATTCTATAACCTAAAGCAATTACCTCTCCCCATACAAAGCAATCCCTTTGCATATAAAGTCGTAGAAGTATTTTATCCGATTTGTAAAAGTGAGCCAAAACTCAACACCACTTCTCTTTTGGCATGACTTGAGGTCCATCAAAGTTTGCCTCTTAGTTGGAGATAATGTAATGGAAAATACATCTTCCTCACCTAAAATTAGCAAACTTGTGATAGCGATACATCCTTTAGAGTAGATGTTAATTCACTCCATACAACAATAAAGGTATGAGAAGTAGATCTACATCTAAGTACTAACAACCTTAAAAAAAGACTAATCTTTCATAATTTTAAATCTTTAAGAAGTGAAGATAACAGTATACAATCCACTTTATGTAAGTTGTTAATGTTGACAAGCTCTTTCAACTTATGTGCCACTTAGTCAGCCCACCTAAATGTAAGGCTAGAATAAGCACAAAAAATATACAAGAATAGACCTATTGTCCACTCGAGCTAAACCAAGACAAGAAACTAAGTCAGGGGGAATTAGTAGAGCCCAGTCTAGTTCATCCTTTGAATAAACTTCATAGCTTAAGTATTTAACCAAAGATTTCAATTTAATCAAGAAAATCATCATTGACTTCAAATAGATAATCATAGACTCTATTAGGGACCCGTTGCTTAAAATATGTTAAGCCTTGGAAGAAGAAACCATTATTTATCTTAAAAAAAATAGAAATACACATAGTCAAAGATATAGCAATGTTAAGAAATACAAAAACATATAAATTAGAGAATGTGAACAAGATGGTTAAACTTAAGTCAAATTCAATTATGCCTATTTTTTCCATAGTTACATGAAAATATGAAAAGGGAAGACGAAATAATATGAAAAAGAAGAAAAAAATTCAAAGAAAGCACAATCAAGATTTAATCACATGTAAAATTCTAAAAAATTTGAAAAAGCACAAGCAAGCAATAAAAGGGACACTGTCACATAAATTTATACTTAAAAGAAACTTTTAGGGGAATCATAAGGAAAGTTATATAAAGGTATACCAAATCTTGTGGAGGGCAATAAAAAGTGTAGAAAGTTCCTAAATGACTTCAAGAGCAATCGAGTATAAAAAGGACATATGAGTGTTAAAAGTAAAATTAAGAAAAGAAAAGATGAAACATGAAAGCAAGAAGATAAGTCTTAGGGAAGAAAATAGCCAAAAAAAAAAGTGAAAAAAAGTGGGTTAGTATATTTCTTTTTTGCATCCAAGTCAATGTAACGACTAAGGCCTATTTAAATTCCACTAGTCATTAAAGTATTATTAAATTAAACAAGTAAAGTATCTAGTCAATTTAAACCATGAGGGAGAATCTGCATAGCCAATGCAGTAAATCTGTGCTTTACACACTGAACAATGATAAGAAACCCCTTAAATCATGAGAGCCGTCAAGCTGTATGAGTTCAATAGTCAGTAATGAATAAGCCACAATGATGAAGTTGTATTGATAACACGACATATCTTATTTATATTGCACAATCCGTATAATCAAGAAGGCCAAGTGTTGTTGTACAAAAATCTACAAAGACCAAAGGCCAAGACTATACATATGCCTAAGTATGTCAAATAAAGTAAGACATATGGATCTAATGTTAATGCATCCAAAGGTGCATGCATGCGATTATGTACATTTTAAAATTTTAAAATGCATGTCCAACATACATTGCACAGTAGAATAAAAACAAAATAATCAACATATACACACTACAACTGAATCAAAAATAATATAATAATCAAATATATATCCTTGTAGATGATTCGGTGAAGATTGTTCAACTTTGAAGCCATTTAAGTTCACAATAAAGTCTTTTCTCGAACAATTCTAGAATCTAACACTTAATGGGATTATAATAGCTAGAATTGTAGCATTTTATGTATATTTCGTGCAAAAATCAAAACAAGTTCAACACTTGAACTAGTTGAAGCATCAAATGCTTAGGAATTGTATTTAGGGACCAAAATGAAAATTTCTCAAAGTTACAATTTTCTCTCAAGTGCTTCACACGAATTTTGCATTCAACAATTGAATTCTCTACCGAAAACTTATTTCATTTGTTTTATTTAGTCTAAAATATTTTGTTGACATATGTCTAACATGTATCTATATTTAGCCATGCAATGTCATGAATGAGTGACAAATGTCATTTATATTATCCATGCAAACACTTTGTATGGATGACATTTATTACATACAACTCTATGCATATTGCCATTTGTCACACAAATGGCCATGCATGAATGTCATGTGTGTAATCTTCTTTTTCATGCAATAGAGTCATATTTGCAACATTTGTAAACTTTGGTTCCTATTTTTCAAATAGGTCCTAAAACATGTCTTGCTTTCTGAAACCTTCTCGGATTGATCCATACGATCCGTACCGCTACTCCAATGCTCAACCAGTACACTTCATATTGTGACTTTCTAGGTTCACACCCGTTTGCTTTATGAAACTCTTCCACATGCCCCTGAACGATACTCCACATACATGTTACAGATATTACAGAACAACGCATTGAACCATACAAGTTGAGGTCAACTATATCCATATAATCCTTCTATCATCTATATCCTTGAAAGAGCCGAGATATAGATCATCACCATCAAATCTCTATATGTTCAACCGTGAACTTATTTTCAGATTTATATTTTCTTAAACAATATCCATAAAAAAATTTGCAATATTGATTAACCCTATGGAAAAACTCTTTTTCCAGATTTTATGCTTGTGGTTATAAGACTTCCTGAAATATAATCTTAAAGTATTAGGATATACAACTCACCCATATAAACTGAACTCGATACGTATCGAACCATAACCAGGATACCTAGTAGTCAAACCAGGAAAGGTCTCTGACATGCATAGAACCAAAGTATGGTGACTCACTTATAAGCCCACCATAGCGCTCAAGTCAAAGGATCATGAATACTACTCAACTCAAGAAGACCCCCCATTAACGGTTTTATGAAATGTTTATTAGAGGTCCTCGTGAGTCTGTTCAGTATCTAGTCCTTATTGAATACCTACATACCTATATGGACTTCCGTTAAGTTCATGGTTTGCTAATAATATGAATAATTCAGATATAGATATATATCAATCTAGAAGGAATACCGATCGGCCCATATTGGTAATCATGGATCAAGAATGATATTTTTGAGAACATATTGCGAAATGATATTTCTTAGCACCATTTGCAACTCTTTACAACTACGTCATTACTATATTATTCTCGGGTCTTTGTTCCTGTTTCAGACAATGTTCTAACTCTTTAGAATTGCTAACTTTAGTGCTAACCTAAATTCTTTTAGATCAAATAAAAACTCTTTTAAATCTACAATGTGTGAAAAGTTACAAGTTTTTTACTATATAATTATCTATTAATGATTATTATTGAAATGTTTACTGTATATCGGAATGTCATGTAAGCACCATCTCCAACACTTAAGTTACGTAATGGGCTTAATATGTAGTTATAGTTTGGTAGGCATATGATTGCACTAAGTAAGGCCTAAAATATATACCCCTAAACTAAGGCCTGCATAGGAAATCTTTGCCCAAAATAAGGTAAACGCGTGTAACTAACGCTAATAGAGAAACATAACCTTAATAAAACACTTTTTATATAATAGAGTCCTAAAATAAAAAGAAAAAGTTCCTTATTTAATATGGTAAGTGATTAACAAAGTAGTATTTTATTTAGAATAAAATCGATAATTATTCTTGTTATTTAGCAAATTCATCTTTTCCTTTTAAATAGGGTAAAAATCATTAAATAAACTAGATTTTTGAAGGATAAGGGGGTCAAATAAGGAGTCTTAACCTAATATAAACTCTAAACTTATAAAAATCCTACTTTATATAAGAAAGACACTCAGGACCATTGTGATTTTACCTTAGTGCACTTTAAGCACACGCGAGCTACCCCTTCCTTACATCATTAAATATTTCTTCAATCTTTTTTATAGTTTAGCAATTATTTATTAACAACACACATAAAACCTAGAAAACAGTAGTAAAAAGCTCTAGACAAGATTTAAAGGGGTAAGCCCCCTATAATCTTTAGGCCAAAGTATCTTATGACTCAAAAACTTGATCTTGTTTCACACACAAAACACCTCAAACATAACCAAAAATGCCCTTAGTGTACCCCTTTACCTAAACTACCACACCTTTTATAGCTTAAGACTTGATTTATTCGAATAAATAGCTTCCACCTAAAACCACCAAAACTAATTCATAATGTCAGATCTCTTGGACTCTCAGAGCTCTCAAAGACATAATGGGCCTTACGCCTAAACTCACAAGGGTAAAGAGGTTGAGATTCAAAACCCAGGCCCAAATGACTTTACTTACAACCTACCACGTCGATATTTTACCACATAACAATATCCTAAATTAGCCTCAAACAATGACCAATAAGGTATTTTTGCTCTTCTTTAATGGTCTCAAGGTGTATAACGAATTGAAATTTAAAATAATTTATCTTTTCTTTTATTAAGTGATTTGGTCCAAAGCAAGACTTTATATTCGTGGAAATGAATCATGTTACTATTATAAGTATGTGACTCATTAATAGGCACCTAGCTATTAATATTAATGCAATTAAAGCTATTATAGCTACTTGTTAAGGCTAAAATTTGAAACTATTGTGGCTTAATATTATTGGCTACAATAATGTTCTTGTGATAGTCTTAGCCGTAATGACTTAACTTGGATTTACTCACTAGGTCTCAATGTCTTCATTTATGTTGACTTTAGGGTTAGGGTCACTTTACCCCCAATAGATTTTTTGGAATCGAAAAGGTTTAGGGTTGTAAATTTGCTTCAGCATTCTTTATCTTGAAGCCTTTTAACTAAATAAATCTAGTCTTAAGCTGTGATGAATTTGGAGTTGAGTTTAACAATATTGAATTGAGAAATACACTAAGGACGAAATAATGGATCGAAGGGTAAAATAGATATGTTTAAGATGATTTTGGTGTAGTTTATGGTACGTTTTGAGTCTGAATAAAGATTAAGGTTTTAAGTTATAAGAAATCATATTTTTTGGGTTTGAAGGAACTCATATCTTTTATCTATTCTAAGACTTTTTTGATTTATTTGTTTTGGGCAATGTGGACATAGGAAAATGTGTAGAGTTGCTTTAATGCGATGAAAGTTTAATAATTAATGTGTCAAGTTTTTAATATGAGAATAAAGGGGCATTTCTAATGTGCGAGCTTATGTTTGGTTAAAACACTCTTCTCGACTTTTAATTCTTCTAAAATTCGATTTATACAATTAGTTATCCTTTAGATAAAATAAAATAAATGAATTTTAATATAAAAGAAGTAAATGAAATGCAATTTTTTTTAAAGAAAATTCTATTAAGCTAACTACTTAATACTTATCTTAATAAATAGATAATTAAGCCTTTTTAGTTTTAAAAAGATTCTTAAGAGTCGAGAGATATTTTTATGGTCTTGTATTTCTTAATTAGCGTTATCACATAGGCTTAATCTTTCATTGGATTAAGTTTTTTTTTAAGAATAAAAATTTAGTTTGGATTTAAACAAATTCGAAACCTGTCCAACCCAGATCTAAAATCCTTTCTAAAAAAATTCATGCTAAATTACAGATCCAAATCCTTAAGTTTTTACAAAACTCAGCCAGGATTTGAGTTTGTAGGAATGTTTTTAAATATTTTTTTAACCTAAATTCTAATTCTCCTAATTCCTAAAGCGAAAAACCTAAAACAATAAAAGTAAAAGTGTAAAACTTGGCTGGCCTCCTAATTCCAAAATTCCCAAATTGAAAACTTAAAAACCTAATCCCAAATTCTATTCGCTCATTTCTACCCTCAACCCAAGCCAAAATTTCATTTTCTTCTTGATTTCTTCTTCGGTTCTTTAAAGTTCAAACAATGTGCGCAAACCCAACCCAAGCAAACATGACTGATCATCTGAACTCTGAATAAAGCTACACAGCTCGGCAGTAGCTCCCATCGCACGTTGCAGGTCGTAGTTGATATAGCTCCAATCTTAGCAGGCTTATCGATCGCCGTTCCTAGCTGATACAGCTTTCAATCCCATCGTAGCAAGCTTGCATCATAGGTCGAACATCACAAACTGATACAGCTCACATTGTGTGTAATTTGTGAATTATGAATTTGCATCACTTAAACAAAAGTTTGGAAGTTTTCTCCAATAATACATATTCATTGCAATTAATGATGTTCATTCTTCACACCTTACAGCTTTGATAGTATAAAATCTTTATGACTGATAAGAAGCTTACCCCTTAGTACACAAGAAGCCAAAAAAAGTTACTTCAGCAGCAAGCAAATGATGTTGTCCAAAAAAAAAATATATTTTACTAGCTATTTACCTTTAAATAATTTACAACAAAAACAATTGTTTACCTAAAAATTTAGTGAACTTCCGAGTAAACAAATTAAATTTATTTATTTGTAGAAATATTTTTTAGAGACAAAAAATAAAGAAAGAGAAAGAAAAGATGACACAAGATATATAGTGATTTAGTCCAATTTGGACTTACGCCTACTTTATTGAGCTTTAGGCTCACTCATATGCATTATTTACCAAGGTGTTTACAAGAATGCACCATGACTATTACAAAGAGTAATAGAAAATGCATTTAGTATAAAGAGAAGAGTTTGTGTAGAGAAAAATGTCCCTCCTTTATAGAAAAAAATGACCTCTTTATATAATAGTAGGTCTAGTCTTTTTGAAAAAGGTCATTAATACCATGATTGCTTCCCATAAAATGCCATGATGGTCTTTCATCAATGCCATAATTGTCTTCCATTAATGCCATAATTGTCTCTTACTAATGCCATGATTGCCTCCTATAAATGCCATGATTGTCTCCTATTAATTTTTCATTAAATTCTTTGATTAAGGTTTGGCCCAAAATCTAAGGAGAAACAAGGGTTCACCAGTTTTTAGTATTAACTTGTTAATGCTGAAAACTTTATTATTGTTATCAGGATGCCAGATTTTACCCCTAGATTTTAGGCTTTTATTCGAGAGTGTTTAAAAAGGTAGGAGCCCATGTTTTGCTGAAGAGTGCCTTTTCAAATAACCTCATAAGTGCCGCACCTCTACGAAGTATATCTCTAAGGGCGTTGAGCCATCTTTTCTTATCTTCTTGGTCAACCCCTTGAGTGCTGCACCACTATAGGGTTTACCTTTGAGAGTGTTACCCTATCCGATGGTCTGTGGATAACCTTATGAGTGCCGCACCCCTATGGAGTATACATCTAAGAGCGTTAAGCCTTCTTCAGTCTTCCTGGTCAACTCCTTAAGTACTGCACCTTCATAAAGTTTACCTTTAAGAGCGTTATCTGTCAAGTAGCCTGTAGGTAACCTCATAAGTGTCGCACCCCTACGGAGTAACCTCTAAGGGTGTTGAGCCGTCTTCAGTATTCCTGCTTAACCCTTTGAGTGTCGCACCTTTGTAAGGTTTACCTCTTAGAGCATTACCATGTTCGATAGTCTGTGTGTAACCTCATGAGTGTCGCATCCCTATAAAGTATACTTCTAAGGGTGTTGAGCCTTCAACAATGTCTTCTTAGTCAATCCTTTAAGTGTCACACCTCTATAGGGTTTACCTCTAAGATTATTATCCTATCCAGTAGTCTGTGGGTAACCCTATGAGTGCTACACTCCTACAAAGTATACCTCTAAAGGCGTTGAGACGTCTTTAAAAGTGTGGGTCCATTTTCTATAACAAAAAAGGAGAAGTCATGTAGAAAAAATTCAACAATAAATGGAAAGTGGCTTACATAATTTATTTTTCATGAGAGCTCAAGTCAAGTGCTTGGTCTCAGAGTGGACTTTTTGTGTTCAAATAGTCAAACCCTTCAAGTTTTTACTATCGGCTTGGGTTCTTTCATTGAGAATGTTTTCTTGAGCTGGTGATTAATTTGGCATTGAGGACTTTTTCCTTGAGTTTGTGTCAAGCCTAGAGTTCTTTGGAAAGAATATGATCTTGTACTTATCGTGATTCTTTGCTTAAGAGTTTTGATCTTGGGCATATTAAGGTTTACTTGCTCTTGAACCTGTTTATGATCCTTTAATCTTGAACCTGTTTGGAACTTTTCATTTTTGGACTTGCTTTGGAAATTTTTACTCTTGCACTTACTTGGAATTTTTTGCTCGAAAATTCTCTTAAACCTATTCACAAAATTTACTCTTACCTCTGCTCAGAATTTTCTACTTAAAATATTTTCTTGAACCTATTCAAAATGTTTTTACTCTTACACCTTCTCGGATTTTTTATCCTCACACCTACTTGGAATTTTCTATTTAAAGATTTTCTTGAATCTGTTCAAAAATTTTTACTCTTACAATTGTTTGAAATATTTTGTTTGAAATTTCTCTTAGACCTATTTGAAAAAAATTTTACACTTGCCTCTGCTCATAATTTTCTAGTCATGAACCGTAAGCCGGGACATAAACAGGGGCTGAGCAATAGTCTTTAAATACCATGAAATTTTGAACTCCATAACTATAGGTTGAAAAATGAAACCCAAGTACCGAGTACCATCGTCAAGCTGAAAAATAATTACAATATGCCGAGCACTGTAGGCATGAGTTGTTAGAAAATATTGATAGGATGAATATTATCGGCGAAAGATAATAACAAGATGTAAACCATATGCATTCAAAATAATAATAAGTTAAAAGAAATTTAAGAAACTCGGGCGACATCAACTAAGTAACTTAATCTGAGGTGTAAGTCGAGTAGTATGAAGCAATATAAGTCGAACAGCATGGGCCAAACAAGAATAGCACACCAAAAAAAACCTGAGCAGCAGGGTTAGAGGGACCTTTCGCGGTTCTATTCGACCAGAATATGCTAATTAACGAGGAGTGGCTCGCATCCTTGACTACATTTTCTTGTGTTTAAACTGACCAGGATAGATGGTCGATAATAATCAACTCTCCACGGTGGTCTTATGTTCAATTGTACGTGTTCCTAGCTACTTTATACCCTGAGTTGCCATCTCTGTTCAGGTTGGTGTTTGGTTGAGCTCGCAGAGGATGTACAGTTTTGAGTCTTTCTGTACACTGAATCTCGACCTCAGAACATGCTTAGGTCTACATTTAGCTGAGCTCGTGAGCCTGCAACACTTTTGAAGGCAGTTCGGGGTCTCGTCTTTAAGACTTGCTCGAATTAATGCATGGTCGAGCTCGTGGAGGAATTTTAGTATGGCGACTCTGGTTCTTGGTAGTGGTTGTTGTCTTGGTTGATTTTGGTCTTCTAAACCCAACCAGGTCAGCATTGAGCTCACAAAGGATGTGCAGCATGACAGTTCGGGGAAGGGAAGATTTAGAGGCACTTGATCTTCTTCAACCAAAGGTGATATTCAGAACCTTTGTTAGTTGCCCGGTCAATAGCAACAGAATTGTTTCCTCGATTTCTTGAATTATAGAGGCACCTTTACTAACTTAACGGCTCGAGGTGGAGGGAGATCTGGAGGAGCTTGGGATATCAGGGCTGAGGATTATTCCGAGCCACTACTTATGGTTGCAGTTGTTACTATTCTAGCTGGTTGCCTTTACTGCCATTGCTAGAATTTTGACAAGTTTCCTAGTACAATCAATGGTTGTTTAAGCGATAAGGGCTGACAATGGTAGCATCAAAGGATGGTGGCTGATGGTGATACGCGGTGGTTGTGTTCATGAGTTTGGGTCATTTTTTAGAGTTTGCCACAGTGAGCACTAGTGGCGTTGATCCATCGGCTACATCTATGCTGATAGGCAGCGTAAAGTGGTTGGTGCGGTGGGTTATTTGTAGTCTGTGGCTGCAAGCTGGCAGATTTGTTTTTGCTATTTTTCTTGTACTATCTTTTAAGTCCTTTCATGGCGTCTTCGGTGGTGAATGGTGGAGGTTAGTCAACCGACTCCTTCTAAGTTAACCGGTGGCGATCGGGGTAGCTCATATGGCCGGGCTCGGTGATGGTTAACGGAAGTTCGCACGCGGTTGTTATTCTTTTTCTCCCTTTTTGCACTGTTTTGCCTTATATATATACTCCAAAGTAACAATGGTGCCGCTGGTGATCGGGACGGTGATTTTTTGGTATAGTCTCTACAGTTGCTGCCTTACTGGTATTCAAGTTGGTGGTTCATCTTCGGCAATAATGGTTTGGTAGAGGCTTGACCGAGCTCAAAACTAACCGAGGCGGGCAATGGTGAAGTGCCTTCATAAGCCAACTGAATTGATGATATGTGGTGGCTTGAGGACAAGTTTAAAAATAATGACCAAGCACTATGCAATAGCGATAGTGCAACCTTCTATTTGCAGAGCCAAGCTCATCTCTTGCAGCTTACCCCTTTTTGAGCTTCAAAGAAGAAAGTAGGTGAGAAGAAAAACCGTACCCCTCCATTGGATGTCTAGTCTTTGCTAGGATCATAGGTTAGTTTATTAGCTTGAGGTGGAATGGAGCTTGAAAGAGCTTGGGGTGAGGGAAAACTTAGGGGAGTGGTGTAAGTCTGGGCTGCAAATTTTCGTGAGCCTCTTTTGGTGGCTGTTTATATAGTTGCTGTCATTGTTTCGAGCTTATTTCTTTCATTCGAAGACCACCATTTCTAGAGCGGCCTTGAACTTCATGATTTCTGGCAGTGGATAATAGAGGCTGGTCTGCCGATTATCTCTGAGTCTACTGGTGGCAAGAGGGACTGTTAGGATGGCACGGCTAAAAAGTGTTGAAGGGTGGTGGCAATCAGCTGTTGTCTTTCACCTTTTTTACTTTGGGCCCTCTTCTAGCTTTTTTTGAATCGAGCATGGGTGGTGTTTGATTGGCTGGCTGACAACTTCTGGGTTAACTGGCAACAAAAGGGGTGGTTATTCCGGTGTAGGTTGATGGTGGTCGGTGGTGGTGTGTACCAGTGCACGACTACCTTTTTTTTATCTTTCCTGAACTGCTTCGAATCTTATTTCAAAATGAACATTAAAGGTTGGTTGGCCGGCTATTTTTGAGTCGATCATCGGTGATGAGCTGCTGGAAAGGTGATGTTTGGTGGTGGTCTATGGCAGCAGATAGCAGTGTGCGGTTGCTTTTGGCCGAGAACTGTGGCTTTGGTGCCGGATCAATTAAGCACGTAGCTTCAGACTTGGCGCTTTCTGGCGGTGAATGATAGTATAGGCTGGTTGACCGGCTCTTTCTGGCGACAAGAGGGGCGGGCGAGGTGATACAGCTCGGTGGTGGCAGTAGAGGCAGTTTGCGCATGGTTGCTAATGTTTCCCTTTTTCTCGAGCTGTTCCTGCTTTTGTTAATATATTCACAGGAAAGAAATTGTCGGGAAATGTATCCATGCAGGGCCACCGCATGTGTTTCTTCCATGTGCATGGTCTCTTCTATGTTAGTTGGTGGTGACAGGTCGCCAGTGCGTCGGGCCTTAGTGGTGGCTGCACATGGTAGCTGTTCCTCCCCTCTCTTTTGTCCTGTTCTTTCTGCTCGTATAAAAGGTAATGAACAACTTTTGGTTCAATTATAGAAAAATTGTGCATGAAACTTACGATTAGTTTGATGCGAAAAAAAAAAGGATGTGCTCGTGTATTTTACTTTTAAGATAGGGAAATTTTCATAGTTGACCTAAAAAAAAATATAATTTATTTTGACCGCATTCAAACGAGTTAATATATATTAACCAAAATATAAACTTTTTTACCATTTTGCTCTTACCCTAGAATCAATTCTCTCTTAAACACTCACTTTTCATTTCGGCCACTTACCAACTTTTATCCCAAAGTTCTCCATAACTTGTAAATCAGCTATAAACTTAAGCATATTTTAAAGATTTGAACTAAAGTAATCTATTATATGTGGAGTTCAAAAAATTAAAAATAAACGAAAATTAGTGAGTTTTTTTGAGTTGTTTTGTAGTTAGTTGTTAGAAATGTATAGATGTAATGAAAATAAGTTGAAAATATGTGTAAAAAGTTAAAAATACCCAAAAAAGGGTTAAAAATGGCAGAATCTGACCATGTTCTGTGAGACACGCATTGGTGTGTGTCTTACGCGTCGATATTGTACACTACACGCACGTAGTAGCAAGTGCTCGACGCGTGGGGCACATGCTATGGCTCGCCATGGGGTGCGCCCCGCAGTGGGGCACATGCCCGAGCATGTACCCTACGTATGTCTACCACGTGATGCCATAGTAAGGCGCCATGTGACAATTTAAAATTTTTTATTTTTTAATTAATTTTAAAATATATTAAAATTATGAGTAAATTCATTAATAATTGTTTAATTTATTGTGTATAATTTTGTAATTTTAAATTATTTTGTCATTACTATATAATACTTCTTTAGTTGTAATTATTTATTACATTTTTGTCAGTATTTGAATTATGTAATAGTTGCTTATATGTTAAATATTTTTTTTTCAAATACTATATGCTAATAATTTTTAATTTATTTTTTTTAAAAATGAGAATGTTTCAAAAGACTACATAATTGCCGAAAATAAATTCTACCGATCAATCTTACATGCTTACTTGAAGTTATAGGTTATACAAAATATATAAGACATATTGACTTCGAGCCAGGTCAAAATATTTAGAATCACATATTTTGGTTATTTTTTGGATGTATTAAATATTTCATTCTCAGGTATTTTAGTACATGATATTTTATTAAGATACGTACATACAAAAAATTTATATGAAGAATTATGGGCTCCCATTTAGAATTTTATTTCATAATTGATTGGAGGATGTGAGATTATCCCGTAGTAAGTGGGTTAGATGATAGACTATGGCACAAACACTTTTTAGGTAGAAGTGAATTGACTTATAAGGATTTGAATTCGTGGTTCAAGAGCATTACATTTGATAATGATATAGATGCAACAAAAATATATCTATTTTATGTATTTCATAAATTGCTAATACCAAGTGATCGGAATAGAGTCGTACAATATTTTGTGCTTCGCATCATAGATAATCTTAATGAGTTTAATGCCTATCCTTGAGGCACGATTGTATAGACTGTACTCTACAATAGCTTATGTACAGCTCCAATTAAAAAGTTAGTGAAGGTTAAAAAAGCAGGCGCAACGGATAGGGAATCATACAACCTATACTCATTTAGTCAAGCATTCTTGGTGAGTAATTCTATTTTTTTGAATCATTATCATATTGGGATATAGAATTATTTTTTTATTTTTTTATTGTCATTTTTTTGTTTATTATCATCTCAAGTGTGGATCTACGAGGTAATCCCGAGATGTGGGGAGCTGTTTGCCCGCAAGAATGAAAACTATTTTTAGCGTCTTTTAAATTGGCCTGGTGTGGGCACCCCATTATACGAAAACATCGTAAATGTCCTCTTCGATGGTGTTGGAGTATGCTTTTATGTTCAATAAAACTATATATAATGTCCTTATAACTTTTGTTATTTTTTCTAATAATGATTAATAAATTTAAAATATTATGAAGGCTTTGGAAGTTCATAGGAAATTGGTGTCCCACAAACATGAGAAGAGTGTAGACTATTGTGTAGCAGTAAACTTGCGCATTCTATTGGAAAAATGGAGAATGAGTCTTAAGTTTGAGAAATTTTAGATTTTGGACACCCAATTCACCGATGATATTCAGCCTAACTACGAATTCTAAGCCCGCATTACGTATGTTATTGATGAGTATTAGATTGTGAAAATTTCTTATAATTACTTATATATAGTTTAAGTCTAATACGTCATCATAAACAATATCATGTCTTGGAGAAGAGGATTGATGATCTTGAAACAAGACCATTTACCAGGATTGATAAGGTTAACTCAGAGCTTTCCTCCAAGACTGATCATGTTAGCTTAGAGATAATAAGTAGGGTGGCTAAAGTTGAAGAAGATATCTTGCATCAGATATCTCTCTTGATGCAACAGTTTAAGTCAACCAAGATATCTGAGAATGCAGGACAGAGTATGGTATGTTTTGAACCTAAATTTTATTGGGTACAAAGTTTAACAAGTCAATACATTAACTGGTGTTGTTTGGTTTTGTAGGGTACTGTATTTATGACTGCTGACTTTTAGGCTTATGCTTCTGCTAGCGAGTCTTAGCATCAGGTCGTGGTAATGAATATACAACTTGTAGCTAATAGCCTTGCTAGTGTAAAAATTATACCTACTCCGTGAGTCAAAACATTAGGAGGTATAGGCGCATTTGCAAGAAAGCAGTAGCCTAAGTCAGTCCATATACCAATTCATCGAAAAAGCCCATGAAAAAGAAACTTATGAAATTACAAGTAACACTTATAATTGACATAAACGGGTAACACTTATAATTGACATAAACAGGCAATTGATTCCTATTGATTAGGCTAAAATTACTGAGATTATGGATTGGATAAATGTAGTGGGTTCGTTTGGACGGACACTATCCCAATTGTACATGGTATAATAACCTACTGCAACACTAGCTTAACGATTCGGTAAGGACTTGTATTTGTATTTTTTTTTAAGTTGTCTAATAGTATCAAAACTTATACATATTCTTCATTTTGCAATATATAAATGAGTACTTAAAGGTTTTGCATTTGCGCCAAAGAAAATTTTCTGACATGTACTCATAGGATTGTACAATTTCATATGCATATTTTTACGTGAGCTATTTTTTACTCGTATATTTTATATATAATATTATCATACCATTGTATATATTAACTATTAACTAGTTTAACATCATATATATTTATCTTTAAGAGTACATTAAAAAAATATGACAAAACTCCTTCACCGTTAATCCTCCAGATAACGACCAATAGCTCAAATCGTTATTGGTTTATACAATCAAAACAAAGACCGAGTTACTTGGTGCTAAACTATGGGCATTGGTCAATAAGGTACTTTTAAGAACAATAATAACTTTTTGTTTTGCATATAACAATATTATGTTTAAAATAATCTAATAATAATTTTTGTAGGTATATATCCCTTTGAATATTAATCAGGAACATTGTTTGTAGCAAAGCTCGACCTTGTTCTGATGGCAATTGTTCTATATGATTTCAGCATGAACAGCCACTCTAATGAGACCAGCATGAAATTTTTTTATAGCCTCTACATGTTGCAATGTCTTTGTACCTTCAAAAATGTTGTTTTTATAGTTTGAGGGGCATACAAGGCACAAATTTGTTCCTTTGGCCAGTGATTCGTTTGCAAGAGAATGTGCCGCAATAAGAGGTCAGGAGCGAAGACTGTGGCACCTTTGTCTATATGTATATTGAATATTTTATTGTTGGGATTTGTGCTTACGTACCATCTCATTTTGTATAAATATATAGTGATAGTGTTTATACAATTATTATTTCTAATAAAATCGTTAATAATATTTATTATTAAATGGTAAGATGCTTGTAACGTTTTAGATATTGTATGGTCTGAAGGAGTTCACATTTGGTCTAAAAGAGTTTAGACCAGGGCTAAGAGTTAGCAACGCTAATAGTTATAAATACTAAGAGTTAGTGGTACTAAGAGTTAGTAAGTTTATAAGAGTTAGCAAAATCTAAGGAGTTAGAGCCTTGTCTGAAATGGGACAATGACCTGAGAATATATATTAGTAATAACATAGCTGCAAGGAGTTACAGATGGTGCTAGAAAATGTCATTATGCAAATATGTTCTCAAACATAATGTTCCTGATCTAATTTCATCGATGCGGGTCTATCGATGGAACTCATTAATATAGATTAGTGTATGTCTATATCTAGATGGTTCAGATGGTTAGTCTTAGCAAACCATGAGCTTAGTATGAAGCACGTATAGAGATGCAGGTATTCAGTAAAGACTGGATATTGAACAGACTCACGAAGACATCTAATAGACATCTCATAAAGCCACCAATGGAAGGTCTTCCAAGTTGAGTAGTATTTATGGTCCTTTGACCTGAGCGTCACGGTGGGCTTGTGAGTGATCCACCGTGCTTTGGTTCCACACATGTCAGAAACCTTTCATAGTCTGACCGCTGGGTATCGCTGGGTATGGTTCGGTGTGCGTAGATATGGGATCCATCAGCTCATATGAGTGGGTTATATATCCTGATCCTTCAAGATTGTATTTCAGAAAGACTTGTGACTGCAAGCATAAACCTCAAAAAAGATATTCCGGAGGAATAAACAATATCACAAAAGTGTTTGTGGATATTGTTTAATGAAATATAAATCTGGAGATAAGTTCATGGTTGAGCAAATAAAAGATTTGACGGTGATGATCTATATCTCCGCTCTTCAAGGATATAAATGATGGAAGGATTATATGAATATGTAATAACCTCAACTTGCATGGTCTAACACGCTAATTTGTAATATCCGTAATGTGTGTGTGGGACATTGTTCACGGATGTATGGAGGAGCTCTATATGACAAATTAGGTGTGGACCTAGAGAGTCTCACAATATGAAGTGTACTCATTGTGCACTGGGGTAGTGGATTGGATTGAATAGTTCTATCCAATAAATTTCAGTAAAATAGAACGATTATTTCGGGATCCCTCGGATTGTACATTTGTCAAGACTTAATTGTTAAGTACATCATTGAATTAATTAACAAGGGTTGTTAATTAATAAAATATTGATAAGTGGCAAAATTTGTTCTATGATTTGATTTTACCTTTTTACTATTTAACCATGGTAGTAAAATTTAGTAAGGTAAAAAGTAATTATTCAAAATTGTTTTGAATAATTAAATTATATATTGTTATTATATTATTAGATAATATTATAATATATATAGATCATAGCATTGTATTTTAATACAATGAGGGGCCTAGATGTTCACCATTTAATTACCCATTATAATTAAAGTAATTATAATTGTTAGGTAAAGATTAATTTAGGTGGTCATTATTCTAGTGCTTGGTTTAATTAATCTTAAGTGGGAGACCAACAATAAAATTGGTGGAGCACTTCCTTTTGTTTAATCAAAGTGTTGAATAAACAAAATAGATTTTGGCAAAACAATTTAATTGATTCATTCAATTCTTGGAGAAGAATTCGGCAATGGCAAGGAAGAGAGGTAAGAGAGAGTTTTGGGTTTTATTTTTTTAAGTGTTGAAAAAATAAAAAAACTTCTCTTCATCTCCTTGTTTAATGGATGACCAAAATGAATGAAATAAAAATGGAGAAAAAGATCATTATTTTGCAAAGAGTTGTTCAAAATAATTATCATGTAGAAATTGTTTCTAATATTAATATACAAGAGTTGTATGTTAAATATTTTTAATTAATACAAGAGTTGTATATAAAATATTTACCATCTCCATTTAAGAAACAAAAATTGTATTCAAAAGAGTTTGAATACAAGTGTTAAAAATTCTAAATACTAAGCTACCATTCTAGCTCCTTAATCCCACCAAAAGTTATAGACTAGAATTGTTCAACATATACTTTAAGTGAGCTCTTCACATGGATTATTGAAGGACTTGAAGAATTTGTAAAGTTACCTTCATTAGGTGAGTACTTTACATCATGTTTTAGTACAATATGGTTCAATATATATATTTTGTATAATTGTTATACTTGTTCATATATGTGATACAATTGTTCATCATGTTTATAAATTGTATAATTGTTATACTTATGCATATATGTGATATATGTTGAAATTGTTAAAATTGGTGTATATGTAACATGCTTCCGCTGCGCATATTATAAATTTTAAAATTACGTATACACTCGGATTATCACACACTCGATAATACAACACCCAACACTTATATTAGGTCGGCCATTTGATTCATTCTCTCAGATTGGTACCTTTATAGACAAAAGATGACCGTTGATTTGTAGACTACTATAGAATCTGTTTCATAGATGTTTAATACTATATTTTGTATATATACATTTATGTCATATTATTTATTTTGATGTTTGTGTATGGGTTGGATGTGTGCTGAGATGAAATATAATTGGATAGAAGTATGTTTTTTCAATATGACAAGTTTGGGAACATTCATATAATAGGGGAGATTCTGCCAAAATTTGTTAAAATTGTCAACATCAATGCTAAGTTCAAGTGCATTGCAAAATATTAAGTATCCAATAAAATGTATAAGTGCATTACGAAATATGTGCATAGAAGTTACCAAACTCGACAGCTGCAATTGAAATGAATTTTCTATCTTAACCTTTTCTTCTCTGTCGTAATCATTATTATCATCATTATGTTTATCGTAATCATCATCATCATCATCATTTCCATTTTCAGTCTCTTCATAATCATCATCATTATTTCTACCATTATCATTAACCCCATAACTAATATAGTAACCACGATTATCATTCTCATAATGTTCCTCATTTTCTCCCTCATTACTCACATTATATCCAATATCTCGATCAATATTATAGCCAAGATCAACGCCAACATCTATATATATTTTACCATTATAATATGTTTAGCTTAGTTGTTCGTTGAACATCGAAGGAGAATAATGATAACCCTCTTGGATTTGAAATATACACAGGGGTTGCCGATTCGAATTGATTAGCATAACCTTATTTTTGCTCCATGGATACTTTTGCATTACTTTTATATTCAAGACCTCGATTATCCACTGTTACACAAAGAGGTGAGCCATATCATTATGTAAGCTCAACCACAATATTGCATCATCGTCATTTTCAAGTAGAATAAGTCTCAATTTTATAGTACTTGAAGGAATCTCAGAAGATAACAAACTCTTGTTACCAACGCTTCATATTTAATATTTTTTGGAACTACCATGTATATATTTTGATATTCAATGTATCTTTCAAAATAATCACTAGAACTCTCTCATCTTCCTCAAAAATATATAATAATCAAAATTTGCAACATGATAATATTAGTAGCACTTGAAGAAAAAAACAATGCCGTGTTAGTATAATTATATATACAATTAAATGAAAACTAATACAAAATATTGAATATATAAATAAATATATACAATTATAAACTTAATATAAATAAATAAATAAAATTTACAATGCCATATGACACCTGTTGGGATTTGTGCTCACGTGTCATCCCATTATTATATGAATATTTTATTTTATAATATTTATCCAGTTCATTATTTGTTAAATCGCTAATTACTATTATTAAATGGTTCAATGCTTGTGGCACTACAAACATTATATAATCTGAAGGAGTTCAGATTTGGTCTAAAGAAATTTAGATCAATGTCAAGAGTTAGCATCACTAAAAATTATAAATGTTCTAGAGTTAGCATGTTATATTAATCAGTGAAGACTAAAAGTTAGAATCTTGTCTATGACGGTACAAAGACCTGAGAATACATTAGTAATAACATAGTTGCAAGAGTTGTAATAGGGGCTAAGAAATGTTACTTTGCAAGTCTATTCTCAAATTATATGTTCCTAGTCTTAATTCATCGATGCAGGTCTGACGGTGGAATCCTTTTACATAGACCAGTGTATACTATACCTAAATGGTCTAGATGTTTATTCTTAGCTAACCATTGGTTTATTGAAAATTTGTATAGCATACAGGTGTTTAGTGAGAACTAAATACTGAACAGACTCAACGAGGACCCTAATAGACATTCCATGAAACCGTTAATGGAAGGTCTTCTCGAGTTGAGTAATATACGTGGTCCTTTGACCTGAGTACCACGGTGGGCTTGTAAGTGATCCATAATACTTTAGTTCCACGCATGTCACAGACCTTTCATGGTATGACCGCTAGGTATAGTCCGATGCTTATGGAGTCCGGTATGTACAAATATGAAATCCGTCAGCTTACATGGATGAGTTATATATATCCCGATGCTAAAAGACTATATCTTAGAAAGTCTTATGTGTTAGCAGATCTAAGGCACGTGTGGGTGTATGAATGTGCAATTATGTCTATTGCCTAACGCAGCGAAAACGTATAAATTTTGCAATAAACACAATAATTACAATATATTAATCACATTAATATATTTATAGGATAGAGAATTCACCTTAACGTGTAATGTTATACACGTAATTCCTTAGAGTCCGCATGGAGACCAACTCATGTACAGTTTTAGTCACCAACACGGTAGGCTTGGTGAGCTAAAACAGCAGCTCTGTATTCAGCCCGGGATTAACTCTTAATCCCCAAAATAGTCGAGTGTGTGTTTATATCATTTTCTCCAAAAGGATAAAAAATAAAAATTTTGAAGTAATTCACAATTGCTCTAATTGGAGGTATAGGGAAAATGAAACAATCATTTTCCTCTTTTTTTTTCTCTCTTCTTCTTCTTCTCCAATTCTTTTCTTTCTTTCTCGGGCAACTTTTACCCCACACATTGCACACACTCACTTTCTCTCTTTCTTTCTTTATATATATATAATAATAATAATAATAATAATAATATATAATATAATATAATAATATATAATATAAATAATAATATAATATATAATAATATATTATATAATATAAAAAGAAAGATATTTAATTATTTAACAATTAAATAATCAAAATAATAAATGACTATTTTGTCCCTTATAAATAGTTCCAAGTTTACCCCCTAGTGGGTCCCACCAAATCCCACACTTTGGTCAACTCAACTGAGGGTTCACAATACGCTACATGTCATTAATACAATTAGTAAATAACAATTATTAACTCATTGTTGTATTTAACACTTAAATATAGGCACACACGCATTCTCATGGAAGTGCTGAATATTACTGGATTAAATAATTTAATCTGGCACGTTGCCCCAGTGCACAACAAGTACACTCCATATCGCGGGACTCCCTAGGTCCTACGCCCGATTCTACAAATAAAACTATCCATGAGTCTGTGAGCAATGCCCCACGCATACGTTACGGATATACAAATTAGCGCGTTGAACCATACAAGTTGAGGTTACAACGCATATGTATAGTCCTTCCGTCACGATATCCTGGATTTACGGGGATATAGATTGTCACCGTCAAATCCTCTTGTGCTCATCTGTAGTAACCACTTATCCAAAACCGGTAAGAATAAATATTTATATATATATATATAAATATACATATTTTATTTATATGTGTGTGATACTTGATTTATGTATTGTTATTAGTAGTTTTTGTATAGATTAAGAACCTACTATTAGTATTGGGTTTATTTGCAAGATATTAGATTTATTTTAGGGACCAAATTATAATATTTTGAAAGTTTTGTGGACTAATTCGTAAATATTAAAAATTAGCCTTTTAGTATAAAAATACACATTTGAAACCCTAATTCACTTATTTTGTTTGAACCACCTCTTTTAGAGTGAGAAAAGAAAGAAAGAAAGGGGAGAGAAAGAGAAGAAGAAAGTTGGAATTTAAGCTTTAAAAGGTATATTATAACCCTTTCTTAGTTTCTTGGTGTTAATTTAGTTAATTCCTTTAAGTTTTGATTTCTGGAAATATTTACAATTGAGGATTTGATGTGAATTTTGTATGATATTGTGAGAATTGATGATGATTTATGTAGATAACTTGATAAATCATGATGCATTACAGAATTTCTATTAATAATCTCTTGATCCGAAAATTGTATAAATCGTTGTGCTTTGCTTCTGGTTTTGAATTTTGAGTATATGAAATTAGACATGACTAGAATCATTTGAGACTTTGAATCGATTGCAAATTTTAAAAATTGAATTTTTGGTGAATTTACCAAAATGACCCTGAAATTCTAGAAATTTCATATGTTAACAGTATGATACAGTGATAAATAATTTTTGATCTGCTGAATGATCTTAAAATATTACGTTATATCTAATATGATATACTCAAAATTGAGAATTTAGATCAATGTGGTTAAATTTTTATAATTTTTTAAAGTGTATTAACTCATTGCAGTATTTGATTAACATATTTTTAAAGTTATGGAATAAAATAGTTTTAAAATATTTTTGGCAGTAATTTTGAAGTGAAATATTTATCATGGATTGAGATATATGTCAAGAGTAATTCTGTGGTAGTTTTAAAATTTTTTAGTTAGTATATGATTTTATAAAATTGGAATATTGAATATTGTTCAGTAAATATCTTGATCCTGTCAGGTTAATAGTTTGGATTTGATGGTGTTTATGGAATGGTTTGTGTAGAAATTATGATATAATATTCATATAAGAAGGATATATGAGTCAAGAATGATATATTCTAATTTTGGAGTAATTGGACATCATTTGATGTATAAGAAAATTTTGTTAAGTGTAAGTGGTTAGAATGACAGATTTTAAGAAACCAAGTAATTTGACCAATTCGATGTGATAAGTGCGATATGTGTAATTTTGTAAGCTATTTAAAGTGTTTTGTATGAATATTGAGGCTTATGAAAAGATTAATCTCCATTGATAGGTTAAGGAGAATTAAGCCTTGTAGTCGAAAGTGCTAAAAGGTAAGTATACTAGACTTTTACTGAAATCACAATAAGCATAGTAATTATCTATGTATAATTTTGTAAATGTTCTTGGAAATATGTTTATGTTATGCCAAAGTATATTTGATATGAAATGTGAAAAACATATGTTTATGAATATGAGTATTGACATTGAGCATGGACATACATGTGTTTATGAAAGTGAGCTTTCAAAATGAAATGTGTTTAACAAAGAAAGCTTTTGAAGTGAAAAATGTCCATGAGATACGTTTTGTGTTTTGAGGATGCTTGAACTCACTATTTACTTAGTAGGCCCCTTATGTGATTTGTGGAGCCTTTATGTGTGGCATTTCCTTCAGGATTGGTATATGTTATGTATTCCGTATATAGGGAGGATTCTATTGGTACCTAAAGGAAGATTGAGTCATCACATTCGTGTGGTGGTGTATTAGTGCATGTGAGAGAACTCACCGATGATTAGGGTGAGGGTTTGGCTCTTACCTTAGGGCATGAACATTATATATATATATATATAATTTAAACCTCACTTTTACTATTCCTCTCATACGGTATGTCACCTATGAGTGACATTTGGCTCATTATGTGATATGTGATATGGAAGTCCTACTAAGTAGTAGTTGAGTGATGGTATTCCTATTATATGTTTTGAAAGAATGTGTAAGCGTTTACCTGACATGTGATTTGATAAGACTATAATTTTGATTTTGATTTATCACAACATATCATACATATGCATTGTGTATATATATGTATTTGTATTTTAATATATGAAAAACTAGTATGCTTACTGAGTTTCATACTCATTATAGTTTATGGTGATTTCAGGTAAATAAGGTATTGTGTGCTTAGCGGATTTGGCAAGGCTTCTGCTATCCCTTGGGCTTCCTAAGTTGCTAGGTTGCTAAGTGTTTCATTTGTGGACACATAGTTTAAGATCTTTGATTTGTCCCTATTGAATAAATACTTATGTATTATTTTATTGAGTGTGGTTATGGGTTAATTTTAAGTAAGAATTTGCAATGAATATATTCTGGGCTTCCGGTAACAAAGTTGCTACTGATGACGTAGTAGAGTGTTAATCGCTGAGAAAACTCTGCGTATCTCCGGTTTACTAATTGCCCTAGTCATAATTCAATTGTTATAATTTTGAAAAATTAAAATGAATATTTAAATATTATCAATAAATATTTATGTATTTTATTTTAGGTTATGGGTTGATTTTAGCGTTGAATTTACTAACAACTTGCTAAGGATTCCTATGTTAAATTAAAGTTTAAAATTTTATGCAATATTATTTATGAGTGCACATTATTAAATGAATGTAAGTTATGTCGTGTATCAGATCTTTTAGGTCTGGGGCATGACATCATCCATGTCCTATCTTCAGACTTATATCTCACTGAACAATACGCGCAAACTCCTTTACCATATTGTTCCACCCTTGCAGAACTCTTTCCTGGGATAATTGCTTGTGGCCACAAGACTTTCTGAGATACAATCTCGAAGCATCTGGATATCTTACTCTATATAGAGCTGACGGATCCCATATCTGTATGCACCAGACTCCATAAGCGACACTTAGCTGTCACACCATGAAAGGTCTGTGACATGCATAGAACTAAAGTATGGTGGATCACTTACAAGTTCACCGTGGCACTCAGGTCAAAGAACCACATATACTACTCAACTCGAGATGACCCTCTGTTGATGGCTTACATTGGGTGTCTATCGGAGGCTTTCGTGAGTCTATCCCATATCCAGTCCTAACTGGATACCTATATGTCAATACGAGCTCTAAGCTCACAGTCGATTAGGAACGACCATTTATACCCTATAGGTACGACATATGCTGATCTATATATAAAGTATCCATCGATAGACCCGCATCGACAGAAATAGATCAGAGATAATTAATCGAGAATATACTTGCGCAACATGCATTTTCTGGCACCCGATTGCAACTCTTGCAACTATACAGTTACTAGTATATTTTCAAGTCTATGTTCCATTACAGACAAGGTTTCAACTATTGGATCTGCTGAGTATTATAACCAGTTAACACTTAACTGTGCTAACATTTAATATTTATATCTCTCAGCGTGGCTAATTATGAGCTCTTATCTAAATTCTTTAGATCTAATTCTAACTCCTTCAGATCTATAATGTCTGCAACATTACATGCATAATACCATATTAATGGGTATTAGCGATTTAATGAGAATGTACACTTATATAAATACATAAGTATATGTACATTAGGGATGGCACGTCAGCACCGACCCTTAACATTATGGCCATAACAACAAACCCAGGAAAAGTGTTTCCTACAAGGTTAAATAATATTGTAAAAATGTTTGCATATATTGTTTATTAAGATACGTGTTTGGAGATAAGTTCACGGATAAGCACATAGGTATTTGATAGTCGTGATCTATATCCCTACTCTTCTAGTATATGATTGGCGAAAGGATTATACGTATGCACTATGACTTCAACTTGTATGGTCTACTGCTCTGATTTGTAATATCCGTGACGTGTGCGTAGGGCATCAATCTCAGACTCACAAAATAGTTCTATTTAACAAATTGGGAGTAGACCTAGAGTGTCTCACAATATGAAGTGTACTCATTGTGTATTGAGACAACGTAACGGATTGAATAGTTTAATCCAGAAAATTCTAGCAGACCGGATATTTACTTCGATTTTTCTCTGATCGTGCACATGTCAAGACTTAAGAATTAAGTACATCAATTAGTTAACAATTAGTTGTTGTCACAACATATGGGCCAATTATTATTTGATTTAGAAATTACCAAAATGACCTTATTTGTTGGACAAATAATATCATTATTTTATTCATTAAAATGTTTATTGAATAAAATAATTAATATTATATGATACTATTATTTAAATTGAAATCAAACAATTAATTTTTTATTTAAATTGACATGTGTTTCTACCATAATTTAATATGATTAAATCATTTGTTTAATATTTATTAAATGATAAGATAAGGAAAATTGGGTGACATTTATTAATGGTAGGCCTTAAGATGTTTCTTAATGATGAGAAAGTATTTTCTCATTTGGCCTAAATTAAGGCTAAGTTTATTTAAATGATATTCTATTTTATTTTGTTTTAATTTGGTTTATTGTAAGATAATAATAAACAAAAACTAATGGCAAACATAATGAATGCCATTAGGTGAGAAAATGAAAGATAATAATAAACAAAACACTAATGACATTAGGTGAGAAAATGAAAGATAATAATAAATAAATGAAAGAGCAATTAGTTGCTCAATTAATCATCAAAATTCATGCAAAGTGTAAATAAAAAAGAGAGAAGTGAATTTTGCTAAGTGTTGGAAAATTCTCTGAAGTGTTAAGAGAACAAAAAACTCAACTTTTCCATTTTTTATTCTTTCATTTTTCCTTCCATTTTAGTCACCCATACAATAAGGTAGAAACAAGGATTCAAGAGTTGAATCATTTGCTAAAAAAGCTGCTATTCTAGCTTTCTCAAGCCCACCATGTTGAGGAACTAGAATTGTGACGGGTTACTTCAAGGCGGGTACTCCGATTCGACAATATACTAAAGGCTTGACAAGGTATTATTTCTCAATATTGATGTATTTTACATTTATGAGATAACATGTAATGTTTACGTGTGTTTATCATTATGAAATTTGTATTTTGCTCATCCGTTGTGCATGTATGTATGAGATATATATGTTATATTTGAATGATAGACACAAACTCACATGCATGCACCCTAGGTTTAAAATCACTCACACCACCCTCACATGGCAAGTTGCTGCACACCCTGATGTGCGTACATCAGGGCAAACAGTTGGTGCATAGGCACGTAACATGGTGTTGGGGCGCGCCTTGTTGTGCGCAATAGATGCATAGGTATGCAACAAGGCACTAGAGTGTGCCTTGTTGCGCACTTTGTTGTGTACCTGGGCATGCAATTACTTGGCACGTGCACCAATCGCCTGTACATGGTTGCAACATGCCGGCACATGGTGGCACTCGATGGCACGTGGGGCTTGAAAAAGGTCAAAATTCACTAATTTTGGTATTTTTGACTATTTTCGGCCATTTTTGTGTCATTTTTTATTTTTTACACTCATTTTTAACCTATTTTATATATTACTAATACTACAATTATACATTTCTTATAATTACATAAAAAAAACACATAAAAGAAATTTTATTATAAAAATTTACTAATTGTTTCCATTTTCAAATTTTTTAACTCCATAGTTTATTATTTTCGTGTGAAAATCTTTAAAATATGCTAAATTTATAACTGATCTACAAGTTTAAGATAATTTTAGGAAAAAAAGTTAAAATTGGTCTAGAGAGTTGTGAGTTTTAAGCAGTGTTGAGAGTTTTGAGATTTTTGACAAAGAGAGAGATATTATTTATGGGGGTTAAAATGAAAAGAAAATGGTATATTTAGTTAATATAGTATTAACTATTTGACTGAAGTCAAAAAAAATATTTTGTTTACAAATCTAGTCAACTACGAAAGTTTCCCTTTAAGAAATTTATTATTGTCATTGTTTTATTATTTATTGAAAGACAAAAGGCAAAAGTCTGTGCAAACCATGCATAAGCACTTAATCCACGAAAATTGCTTGCATCGTTTTTTTTAAAAAATATTTTCATTGCTCATTATTTAATACGGGTTCTATCCCCAATTCTTCCAATGAGCTATTTTTTCAAGTTGTATGTAACGTTATTATCTCATATTCACCGAACATATATGCATCAGGATGCTTGAAAAATCAAATTTAAATATCAGTATTAGTAAAAATTGAAAAACTTATCTCTTGATTGGCTTTCTTCAAGGTTAGTCTTTATGACTTTTTGTTGCATTTTCCACAGACAGCACTAAACTGTTAACCCGAAAATTTGGTGAACTCTTAAGTCATGAGTTATATTTATTTGTTTACAAAAATACTTTTTAGAGACAAAAAATAAACAAAGAGAAAGAAAAGATAACACAAGATATATAGTGGTTCAGCCTAATTCGAGTTTACATCCATTTTACCGAGCTTTAGGCTCACTCACATCACTATTATCAAAGTATTTACAAGAAGGCACCATGACCATTACAAAGAGTAATAGAAAATACATTGAATATAGAGAGAAAAGCTTTAGTGTAGAGAGAAAAGTCCCTATTCATAGAGAATAAAGTCCTATTTATATAGTGGTAGGTCTAGGTCTTTTTTAAGAAGGCCATTAATGCCATGTTTGCTTCTCATAAATGCCATAATTATCTCTCATCAATGCCATAATTGTCTCTCATTAATGTTATAATTACCTCTTATTAATGTCATAATTACCTCTCATTATTTTTATATTAAATTCTTTGATTAGGGTTTGACCTAAAATTTAGAGGGAACAACAATATACTTTATAAAAAAAAAAATTTAATGTGCTAGCTATCTTCTATTATATTCCAAAGTACATGCAAACTTAAGCATTTTGTTTTGGCTAGCTATCTTCCCTTAAATAATTTACAATAAAAACAATATACTTAAATTTTTTTTAATTTTTTCTTATGTGTACATACGATGTGTGATAATATTATATAAGATATTACCAAATTCAACCTAAACATAATATTGCTAAATGGGATTTTTTTTGTTAAATTTTTAGGTGATATAAGGTAATTGAGGAATCAGTTTTTATGCATGATGTAGATATAAATTCCGACAATAGTTTAGAAAATGTGGTTGAGGTTAGTAGTGAAATTCAAATAGATTCAATGACTAGAGAAGAAGAAATGAAAGGTGGTTGTGGTCATGGACAGAAGTAACGTCGTGTTGAAATGGAAAGTACAACAGAGGAAACAAACACAGAAACAAGAGGGACTAGAAAAGGTAGAGTAACTTTAGAAGTTTGGAATCATTTTGACAAGGTAAAGGTTTCTGCTAAAGAGGTATATGTTATTTGCAAGTATTATACTGAATGATTACAAGGTTATTAGAGTAGTGGGACTAGGCACTTGAAAAATCATTATCAAATATGTATTGCAAAGATAAAGCAATAGAGAACCAGAAAGAGATACAAAGAACTAGTGATGAGGTGAAAATACTGTCGTAGGTACTTATATTGAGCATCCTAAATGTGATATCGCAACTTTTCAGGTCAAAGTTGCCAGGATGATTATCTTGTATAAGTTTTCGCTCTCATTTGTTGAGTACGTTAATTTTTGTGATTTACACAAGCTGTTACAACCACAAATCTCTCCTATAAGTAGAAACAAAATAAAGAATAAAATTTTGAAGTTGTATGATATGAGAGAGAGAAAGAGAGAGAGAGAGAAGACAATGCATTTGTTAAATAGTTGTGATAGTATAATTGCTAGTGCAATAGATTTATGGACAGCTAATTAGCAAAAAATGAGATATATGGTTGTCACGGTGCATTACATTAATAATATGTGGGTTTTACGAAGTCAAATTTTGAGGTAATAACTTTATGTTATTAAAATTTTATTATATTAAAATTTAATTTACATTAAACATATGATTGTAATTTTATAATTTACATTTTTTTTATTATTAAGTTTATTTATGTGCCCACTCCACATAATGCTAAGACCATCTGTGATGAGTTGTATGCTTGTTTGATGGATTGGAATATGAATTGTAAGTTTTCAACTATTACAATTAATAGCTATTCAACCAATGACACAATGATAGACCAATTGGTGGATAAACTTTTTGGTTATGAATTAATACTTGGTGGTTCATTATTGCACATATATACTCAACTTGATAGTAAGGGATGTGATGTCAGTGATAGAGCAAGGAGTTAAAAATATTAGAGATAGTGTTAGTTTTTGGATAACAACACCTAGAAGATGGAGAAATTTAAGGCTACTGCATGTCAATTAAGTGTTAGAGAAATCAAAAATTAGTGCTTGACTGCAAAACCCAGTGGAATTTTACTTACTTGATGCTTACAATAGCCGAGTCTTATAAAGATGCTTTTACACGATTAAGAGACTATGAGAGAACTTATAAATTTTGCCCAAGTGAGTCAAAGTAGAACTAGCAAGGGTTATATGTGAGTATCTAAGAGTATTTTATAAGTTAACTGAGATATTTTTAGGGACCCAATATCCTACAAGTAACTTATTCTTCCTAAAGATTTGTGTGATCAAGTTATCTATAAACACGAGGTTGGATTCACTTCTTCCAATGGTAAAATATATGGCTAAATTGATGATTATGAAGTATGAGAAGTATTGAGAGGTGATTCACAGTGTTATGACGATCAGTACTCTTCTTGATCCTGGGTTCAAGATGATGTTCATTAAATGTTTTTTCCTAAAATCTATGCAGTTGATTCTAATGCTCAAATTGAAAGGATACAAATTTTTTTTTATGATTTAGTCAATAAGTATCCAGCAAGATTTCCATATGCTGGCAGTTCTTTATTTAGTTCTTCTCAACAACTTAGTCAATGCAATTGGATAATTACAAATGAATTAGTGGAAGGTGACACCGCTTCTGAGTGGCAAATATTTATCAGCCAAAACTCGACTACACCATTAGATAAATTAGAGTTGGATCGCCACTTGGATGAGAATCTAATGGATAAAACTTTTAATTTTGATATTTTATCCCGGTGGAAGAATAAAAAGGATAAATATCCATTATTACTTAGGATTATTAAAGATTTCTTGGCCATTCCTGTGTCCATTGTTGCTTCTGAGTTTGCTTTTAGTACGAGTGGGGTATACATTTGAGTGCACATCACAGTAGACTTCATCCAAAGACTATAAAGGCATTGATGTGTACTAAACATTGGTATTGGATTGAGTTACAAGGTAAAAATAGATTACATAACATATTATTCTACTATTATTGTGATTTATAGTTAACTTAATTAAATTTTTTAAATGATTTAATATTGTTATTTTTAATTATATTTTAGGTTAAATTTTGAAAATCTGAGCTAGTTATAGCTAAGGAAGGCAAGTTCCTTGGACTTTGATTTATTTTTTATGAATTATAATTGTATTATTTATTGCATGTATTTTGGATTATGATTTATGATTATGAATAGTATTTTGTGAAATATAGATTATGAAACTCTAGAACTTTGGATAATATGTATTAATGTATATTTTGTATTATGGATTATGGATTATGGATATGGATATGGAAGATATTTTGTGGATTGTGGGTTATGAAACAATATATTACTTTAGATGATACGGATTATGTATTTTGACAATTGCGGTTGAAATGAATTATTTTCATTGTGTGATTTTATTTTGCTGTCATTTTAATTATAAACAAGATTCGTTTTTATTATAAGTGATTCAAAAGCTTTCAGCAAGTATTAATTTTAAAGTTTGAAATGTTATTATGTTAATAATAGATTGATCATTATAAATTAAAAACTAATTATTGATCGATTCCAAAACGACTGTTGAAGTAACTTTTACCACATAAGATTTGTTTTTGAACTAATTTGTTATATTTTTGTTTAAAAAAAATTAATGTCATTATAAGGACAAGATAAGACCACTATATACACAAATAACAAAAAAAATATTATTAAAGCATTCTACTTTTATTCATGGCAGAAAATTAAACCCCCACCTTACAATAAAAATAATAATACATTGATTTTAAATTATCTTAATAACGTAGAATTGTTCTTAATTTTTTATATAAGATTTTGGTGCTTACTCTTATTTGAAATATTTTCAATATATATAATATATACTCTTGATTTTAAATAAGGCTTTGTTAACAATATGAATATCTAATGACACATTGACATATGTTTCTAACTTTCTATGAACAATTTTTGAAGAGTAAAAGAAGAGAGACAAAAGTTAATAAAATTTAAAATATATTAAATAAAAAATATAAACTATATAACAAAAATTTTATAATATAACAATTGCTTTATAAAATAAATACTTTAAAAGTTTAAATTTTACCAAAAATATTTTTAAAAAAATTGTGTTCACATCTAGGCCAAATTGCCCGAATGCA
This sequence comes from Ailanthus altissimus, assembly GCA_946807835.1. NCBI lineage: Eukaryota > Viridiplantae > Streptophyta > Magnoliopsida > Sapindales > Simaroubaceae > Ailanthus > Ailanthus altissimus. Next base: position 260,712 of record OX327699.1, read on the forward strand.
AACCCTAATCTGGCCCGACCCGAAAAATTCCGAGCCTAAAGCTGAGTTATGAATCTAAAACAAAAATTCGAATTTGGATCCGAATTCGGGTTAAGTAAAACTTGAATCCAAATTCAAATTTTGTCATTCCTATTTCTCTTGAGAAGGGGTTTTAGCCTAAGAGTCCCTTTGTCTTAAACCTTACATACTGAAAATCTAACCCCACCAAACAACAGATTATGCCTTAAAGAAGTCTTAGATTCACATACCATATTTGTTGAACATTCTTTATCACGTTGATTGGCTTAGAATATTGGCAATTTTGTGCATCAACAATACTATATGCATTGATGCTACTAGATGCAAAGTTGTTAAAAAAATTTAAATCTTTTGGCTTTGTTCCATCTTGTACATCAAACAAAAAAATTGACAATATTTATAAGTTGAGAAAAATATTTTCCAAAATATTATTGATGATATATTTACCAATATATTTATAAGTCAAGAAAAAATATCCACCAAAATTATTAAGAATTTACTAGAATTTAACTTCACCTATCAAAAACTATTATAAAGTAGTTCAAACTCTTGTAAAATAGGATAGGTTGGAATTTTAATACGAAAACCTCAATAAACAAATGTCTTAAAGGAAACAGGAAAAAATATATCTTTATACAAATAGAACTTTGTTGTTGTATAAAAATGGACAAAGACCTAAATTCAAGCCCACACACATATTTAAATACGTATAATAAAGTAAGTCACATGAGCTTAAATCACTTTATGAGAATTAATTTATAAATCGTAATTTGATAAGTATGTAGTTGCAATAAGTAAGACTCAAAATATGTGGACTTCATGCTTAAAACCCACTTAAGGGATACTTAGTTCAAAGAAAAATGTGAACTCATGTTAGCAAGGTTAATAAAGAAACACATACCCGAATAATCTTATTTGACCTTTAGAATCTTTTCAAAATTAGAATTGATGAATTCCTTATTTTATTTAGTAACTAAATCGCCTAATGGTCTTATATTCAGAATAAAATCGATATCTTACTTTTTTATATTTAATAAATTTATTTTTTTTAATTGAATTTTAAGTCTATTAAATATACAACATTTTATGGGGTTGAGATCAAATAAAGTGTTTTAACCTAATAAAATCTCACACCCTATAAAAAGCCTTGTATTACACATAAAAATCATTATTCATCCCTTGTACACGACCATTAAACATCATTCTCAGTTATTCGTCATTCATATCCCATATATCATTCACCATTATTAAATCATGGCCCTGGTTCATCTTTTTTTATCACTCTTGCATCTTATTTATTATTGAAATACCAAACAAAACTCCTTTTATTCTTTGTCGTAGTTTACAGCTTAAAGCCCTAGAGAGCACAAACTTTAGTTTTGCCATAATTCATTGTTGGCAAACAGGAGATTATACTCCTTAACATTTTACTTGCTATTCAAGAGAAAATCAATTACGATAGCAGTTTTGCACCTATTTTAGTATCCCTACAAAGTTGCCAAACCATAAGCACAAGGTTTAAGACACTGTTCCCTTTAGCTCTTTAAATTAGGATTCTTACGACTTAAAAATCCTAGACCAATTTGCATTGTTCATATTCCTACAAACATCACTTTTAGAATACATGTTTTTTCGTTATTTATTATGCAATCTTAAATATTCACATTTTTACGAGACGGCCAAAGCAAATTTATAATATTAAATCTCTTAAACTTCAAGAGCTTTTTAAAGATTTAGTAGACCCCAAACTCACAAATACAAAGAGGTTGAGATTCACTTTCCAAGATTAGACCTTATCTTTACACATCAATGCATTAATTCCAAACAAACTTTTAGTGAGAGTCAAAAGTTAATTTTTGCCATATTTCTTTAATTATTTAGACTAAAATAAGTTAAAAATAAAAACACGAGTAAATATATCAAAATATATATGAATATTTGTTAAATAAATGATGAGATTACAACTGTTTAATAACCCTGATAGATTAAAGTTGAAATTTTTGACACTAATAATAAAAAAAGTAAATTTAGATAGACAATATTGTGATACCTTAATTTAACACCTCATGACACAATCCAAATTGCCAATCCTATTTGCATAAGCATTACGACAAGTTTCTCTGAATTTGAGATTTCCCAGCTTCTTTCCAAAAGTAAGCATGTGTGGAAATATTTTAGGGGCAAAAGATATTGGTCAATTGGACATTTTGAATTTCCATTTGTTTTCAAGACAGTATGATAAATACACTAAACCAATTATTCATTATCTTAAAAATACAAGTCTCTGTTGTTGCTCCCGGGACAAGGTTCACTTCCCATGAATTACTTTTGACAGCAATCTCCAGTAAGAAGAAAAGGAGAACTAAGACAACAATTGTAAGTGAAAATAAAGATTTTATTCACTATATATCGTATATACATTTTCACTATATTTCATATATACAACAGATTGTCTTTATGAAGACTTTACACCAAATCAATTGAAGAAAGTAAATCTCTATAGACATACATCCAACTCAAGAAATAATTATATACAGCTTATACAAGATGGTGCATCTAAATTGTACTTGCCCTATTATAAATGTATGACTTTGCAAAATGCAAGTAGATAATTAATCCCACAGCACTAAGTCCAGCAAGAAGCCAATAGAAGTAGTCAAGATGTCCCTTGTTTAAATTATTAGCAAACCAGCTATCATGGCCATCTCCACCAGTTGCCTTCTCAATTGTAGATATTAGAAGACTGCTCAAAAAGCTCCCAACACCAAATATACTTAGATAGAGTGAAAGACCAACACTCCTTAATTCACTTGGAACCTGATCATAAAAAAATTCTTGAAGACCAACCATGGTGAAAGCTTCAGAAACACCATATACAACATATTGAGGCAACAGCCACCACACACTTATTGGAACTGTCACATTTGGCTGATCAATCAACCCATATCCTTCAGCACTTTTGAGCCTCTTCATCTCAACCAAAGCTGCAATGATCATATCTATAACAGATAAAAACATCCCAGTTCCAATTCTCTGAAGCATTGTAATTCCAGCAGGTTTCCCAGTGAAGGCCCTTGCTGTAGGCACAAATATTAGGTCATAGATGGGCAGAGTAAGAACAATGGCAAGGTTAATGAAGGATTGAAGAGAAGCTGCTGGTATGTCAATGCCTGGTCCAACAGATCGGTCCATGGTAGCACCTTGCTTGGTAAAGAACGTTGAAGCCTGTGCAAAAAAAATACCATACACCAAGCTTGTAGTCCATATTGGAACAAGCCTGATTATTGACTTTGCTTCTTCAACTTCACTAATGTTAGATACTTTGGCATATTCCATTGAACCATCTGGTGCAAGTAAAGCTTTGTTGAGGAACCTACCATGTTTTTGTTATGACATATATTAGCTTACATAAAATTTTTAATATCACTACATATATACACTTGTATATAAATTATATAATACTAACTTCTGTTTACAAATTGATAACATTGCTACATTACCTATTTCCATAGATGTTAATATTTACATGCCCTATCAGTTCATATACAAGTGTGTGTGTGTCTATATGTATGTGTGTATATATATATATATATGTGTGTGTGTGTGTGTGTGTATATATATGTATGTGTGTGTGTGTATATATCTATATATATCAGTTCAAATTCCTCAAGACTTCTTATGATTAAAATGTTTTTCCCCGCCTGCAAAAGTAAGACTTGTGCTAAAAAATAAATGTATAATAGAAGTAATAACAGTTTCTCAATCTAAAATCAAATTAATATTACGGATGAGAAGAAAAAGTTTAATACCAAAAATGCATTGCTTACTCAAATTGCTTAGAAATTTGGTGAGGCAAGGTTCTACTTGCTTCCTCTTCAAGAGCAATTGCAGGTGCTTTAGTTCTCCAGTTTCTAATTGCAGCAACAAATACCTTGCCAATTCTGAGAAAGGGGCTTTTCTCATCCCCTTTTATACTATAGCGATAGGTCTTAGTTCCAAGCAAGAAAACAATCAGTGCAAGTGCCATGAAAATACATGGAATTCCAAATCCAAGACCCCAATTAATGTTTTCTTGGATGTAATTTATAATTAAATATGCAAATAATGCCGCCATACATAATCCAAAATACCACCAATTGAAGAATGAACTTTTCCATTTGGTTTCCTTTGGATGTTTACCATCAAACTGGTCTGCACCAAAAGCTTGGACACAAGGCTTGTGCCCACCTTGCCCAAGTGCTATCAAATACAGAGAGAAAAAGAACAAGATTACTTGGAATTGATTAGGAGAAAGTGATGTGAATTTATTTGTGTCTCGGCAATCAGAAGTGCTGACTGAAGTTAATATAGCCGATAAAGTCAAGAAGCCCAATCCCTGAATATCAATCAAATTCAAGTAAATGATGAAGAACATTGATATACTATCAGAAATTCAAAAACAGTTGCTGAAAGTAAACATAAATACTATGGAAACAGAGAACTCCCACAACTTGTTAATTATAACATAGCACATGAAGTTTGGTTTGGCACATTGATGCTCCATGCAGTACCAACAAATGCTAAGAAAGCAAAAATCAAGTTCTGGAAACTATAGTTAAAGCAAATCCAGCCTAAGACTTCTTTCAAAAAGAAAAAAAAAATCAAAATTTTCAGCCCAAGACAAGGACCGCGTCTAATATTAAATCAACTAACTTGATATTGAACAAAGCATATAAAATGTGTAGCATATAAAACATGTTTGTTTTCTCCCTTCAAATATATAATAATACCAAAAACAAAAGGTTCATTAGTTATGTGAGGAGAGTTGTCTAATGTTGATATAAGGCTGCATCTATCCTAACTGAACCATTAAGATTTTGATGCTCAATCTTGATGTGTTAACTTTCTTTGTTGTGATAGGCTACAAACAAGAATTTTGATTCATTTGTTGTCATTTAAAAAATTATATCTAAATATGCCGATGGAATAAAATAGTTTACCATTCTTAGTATTTGTTTTCATTCTTTTGATATGTTTTTCTCATAAATAATACATGAATTAGAAAGTTTAATTCTTTTACTGCATTTTTTTTTTCTTTTTTAAATAATACTACTAGAAAATTTGGATCACAAGTTTGAATTTGATATTCAGGTAATAATGTGGTGAATAAAATGACATTCTTAAATAAATGGTGTTTACAAATTATATAATTGGATGTTAGATTTAAAAAATATATATAGAGAGATAAATGATTTAGTGAGCTACATAATTCATCACACGGTGAGAAATACTATCACGTAGCACTATTAAATCAATTCACAACTTTTGCAATATACTTTAGAATCTTGACACGTGTCCAAAAACTCTCTATATAGTGAGTTAATAGTTCACTCGATCATTTCTCTCACTCTATATATATCATTGCTACACCCATGTCATTGCTACACCAATCATTTAAATTTAAAATTCTAATATTTAAATTACACACCGACCATAATCCCCAAAACAATCCTTAATGAAAAGATTCACTAATCATGAGAAATCAGGAATACCAGTGAAATGTTTGATGAAAGTCCTGAATGGATGTTTATAATTTTATGAAATACTAAAAGACAACTAGTTTAATGCCTATGACATAATGAATTACCGTATCAATATTCAACATGGACATTTTACTGATTAAAAGGAAGAATAGTGAACTAACTAACAACTAAAAAAAAAAAGAAACTTACCAGAACGTAAATAAGAGAAGCAACAACAATAGTCCAGTAACGACCAAGAAAAGAATCAGCGACAAAAGCCCCTAAAAGTGGAAGTAGCGTCGCGGTGCCTGACCAGGTGTTCACATTCTCAGCCGCGGTGGCCGTTGACTGACCCAGAGCTCCCGTCAAATATGTTATAAGATTAGACCTAATCCCATGAAAAGCGAACCTCTCCGCCATCTCCACACCAATTATAAAATAAGCTGATGTCCAGCCGCCGGAGCTGGCCCTGTTGACTGGACGACCTTTGTAGTCAACACATCCATCGACGGTGTCTTGTAGCAGCAGAGTTTCAGCGTCTGAGTTGAGACTAGAGATTGCCATACTCGTATTATGAAGCAATTTTACAGTGGGCATATACTTATACTAGATTATATGTTAATAATGCAGCTGATTCTAAAGGAGGCGTCACGTCGTTATTAAATATTTGGGTAGGTAATTGAAAATTTATTTTACTACTAATAAATTATCAAGATAGATATCATTATAATTAAAAAAACTTATTATAAATATTATAATTAAAAGTATGTATATTAATTATTATTCAACCAATTAAAAAAAATTTAAATTAAAAATTGCCATCGCAAAATTTTTAATATATTATAATTAAAAACATGTATATGAATTGTTATTCAATTAATTATATATATTTTAAAATTGAAAATTAGAAATCTAGCAAAATAATTTTACAATGATAATTATTATTATTAATTTTTTTTTGTTATTGTTCTTGATGATGATAGTAAAACTTAAAAATATTTTGACCCATAAGATGAATTTGTTTCTTTTTAAAGAATAGTTACTTAATCTCTTTATATCGGAATAAGTTGATCTCTCTCAAAATGCATCAATCTCTAAAGTTATTCTTGCACTTCACAACGATGATTATTCTCAATGATAATCTTTCGATACTTAAGTTAACAATGGAGTCTTAAAAAAATATAAAGATGATCAAAAAATAAGAAAAAAATTTAGATTGCTAAAGTAGAGTTTTTCATTCTAAAAGTCAAATCTCTTTATAGTTATTTAGCCTATTTTTATAGGCTTATGCATATTTAGTCATTTGAGTCTTACGATAATTATGACATATTCTTAAATTCTCGATTTGAATCTTTTTTAAAATTATAGGGTAAAATTTATCTAAAATTTTTAAGATATTCTCAAATCGTTAAAGATAAGGTCACCTAGAGTCCTAAAGTGAAATAACCATCTTTAGGTTAGTCAGTTTTACATTTTACATAATATCTCAATTTTAAATTAATTAATTATAATAAATTTTTTTTTTAATTATAAATTTATTAACATAATATGTTAAATTATTTTGGATGCAGACTTGTAGATTGTAAGAGATATTTTTTTTCTTTTAAGAATATAAAGTTCAATTATTTTGGTTTATCGTTGATTTACATGTTTTTAATTTTAGCTTTTGGACTTAGTAGTTAATATATTTATATTTTATATGATGTTAGATGTATATTATTTAACTTATTATTTGTGAATGTTATATTGTTATGGTTAATTGATATGGACTTGTGGTTGTAATTATCGGTAATTATTAAAATTAATTTGGTATTAAAAAGTGAGAACAAAGATTTGAAAATTATATTGAAATATTATAATTTTGTACAAGTAGACTATAATTTAAGGAAATGTTCAAAATTTAGGAGAAATTCTGCTAATTTTTTTTAAAAATTTATATTACTTATTAAGATGTATAAATTACTTATTAAGATGTGCATACATTTGTGACGGTCTTAAATATTTATAATGAATATTTATTTAAATTATGAATCTATATTCATAATTACACATTTTGGCTTTTGCTATGTGTTTGTTTATTTGTGTCTATTTATTTATTTAGTTTATTATTTTGATATTTTATTTTTAATAGTTACTACATCCAATTAACTCAAAAAGAATGTTTTTTATTATTCAAATTATTTTGTATTACTTTCATATAATTAATTATTCAATTAATTCAAGAAATTACGCTACAAAATCTCATGTAGGTCAAAAGATCTAAAAAAGAAAAGTCTATATAATATTTCAAAATAAAACCTAATTAAGTAATTAAAAAAATGTCCTACAATAAGCTTAAAACATAAAAAAAAATTACAGCAAACCCGATTAAAATCTAATAAAATAATCAAAATCATGTCCTAAAATACAAATATACCAAAAAGAATTAAAGCAAACTAAAAAACCAGCCAAATATCTAAACCCACCCAAAATACTAAACCCAAAACCAGCTCAAACCCCAACCCCCCAACCTGTACTTAATACTCCCCAACCAACTCTCTAACCCTATTCCAATTAGGATATTTCATCCTAATTGAAATTTGAGTTCACCCATCCTTATTTTTCTTTGTTAATCTAATCACATGAATTTATTATTTTTATTTAACTAAAATTTTCTAAATGAGTTATAATTTAGGAGTTTTTATATTTTGTGTCTTATTTAGTATAATTTTAAACTTCAACACATTAGGACTTATAAATTAAATCCTAAAAAGTGACTTGAATCTATCGCGATTTCTATACATCAACACTACTTTATAAGATAGAATTTTGATATTGTTAAAATATATAGTTATCAAACAAATTTAATCATTTATTTTCTTTTATATGAAAATTCGTTAACCAGTAGCAACTTAATAGAGATAAACCCTTATGCAACATTTTAACTATTTTATTTCCAAAAATTTTGAGAAACGTTTATTAATAGTTCTTATTTTAAAGTCATATTCTTTTATAGGCATCAAATTAAAATATAATTTTTAATAACTATAAAATTTAAATTCAGACTATTTTATCATTGAAGTATATTTTGTTTCTCTCTTATAATATGTTATTTAAAAATTTTCTTTAAAAATGACTTAAAACACACTTTAACAAATTCGACTTAAAAAAAAATAAAAATCGAGTGTTGTGTTATTAACATTTTAAAGATTGAAATATGAAGTCCTAATTTGGGAAGTAAAAATTTAAAAAATAAATAAAAAAATGAAATCGAGAACAAAGAAAAAGATGAAGTCCCAATTTCATTCTTTTCTCTTGATTCATTATATTTTCTAATTGAAACACTTTTTTTCTTTTTTATTTCATTATAATGCATTACTATTATATTTTTATACTTATCTTTTTATAAACTAAATAAAAAATTTAAAATGTATTATTTATTCTCATTTTACATACAAAACAACAATAAATACAAAAAAATAATTCTACAAATCATAACTTTTTTATTGATTGATTTATAAAATTACTTATTTTCACGTATAGAGTATGTTTTTAAATATAGTTAGACAATGACAACTATTATTATTATTTTAAGTTTGTGGTTTAAATAATAAGTTTATTTTTTAAATTATGTTATTAATAAAAATAATTTTATCGATTTATTATTTTTTTAATTGATAAAAATTAACTAAATAATTTTTTAATTATAAAAAATTACGACCTATTTATAGAGATTATTATGAACATTTCGCCCATAAATTTTTTAACAAAAGTGAGATGCATGATTTTTTTATATATAATAAAAAAAAGTCGAAATTGGAGTACGAAAAACAAACAAAACCTCACTGAATATCCTAATCCAGTATTAGATTATTTTATTATATTAGATATTCGCAAAGCCAAAAACAGCGAGAGAGCGAGAGTGAAAGAAAGTCAAATTCAATACAATTCACATGGTACCCGTTTATAAAAATAGCAGCAGCCATGTGCAACTGCTAGCGTGCTGTTCCGAAATTAAAATACAATAATAGTCGAGATCAATCCATGAAGCCCAAAACAATCCAACGGCCAGCACCTCTCGCTTCATGTTGGCGTTAGCCGTCGGATCTTGGCTCCGCTCGCGACGGTGCCGCTTCCTATTTCTCTTGCTGTGTTCACCTATTCTGCTCCCTCTCCTCTTCGCCAGTTTACCTTTCCTGTGCGCCGCGGAAATTTGTATCAGAATCTGCCGCCAGACGCGGCGGAAATCGGTAGAAGACGAGAGCCTCGGACGATGCGAAGAGGGTTGTCGTGGATGCAGACAAGAAGAAAAAGGGGGAGTGGGTTTACTCCAGAGATATTTGGAAGATCAGTTGATGCTAGTTGGATCGGTGTATGAATGCACTGATCGTCAAGATGCAGTTGAAGAAGGTGATGGTTGTACGGCCCCGCTTCTTCTTAGTTAGATTCGTAGATTTTTCTTTCTTTTCGGATGCTAATTCGTGAATTTTACTTTGGATTAGAGGCACAAAAATTGCCGTGGAATTGTATGATTCAAAATTTCAAGCATTCTTCCTCTTCTATTTGATACTTCTGGGTTTCTGTAACTCGCTGTATTCATATGTTTGTATCGATTGCTTGATGTTTGTAATATAGAACACTTTTGGAATTCATTTTTGAAAATGATTTTAAAGAAATATTTCATAATCATGATTTTTTTTAATTTAAAAAAAGTATCATAATATCACGAAAGAGCTTGTAATTTTTGCATTTGTAATTGCTACCAGGGACAAAGAAACTTGTGTCGGAATTTTGAAAATCCATGAAATAAATTGAAACCAGTTGGGCCTAAAAACAGTTGGCCCAATTAGCTTACGACACAAATCCACTACTTAACTCTTAAATAATAATATCACATGCATTGGAGTGGAGTATCCTAAGGCAGGGAACGTGCAAGACTTATTTAATGGCCAAGGAAATATTTGAAGGAGACAGACACGGTTTTCCTAAAAATTTTACAAATAAAAACGGAATTTCTCTGCATTTCATATGGGATGTGAACATACATATTTTCACCTCTAAATTTATTTTAAGGGTTTGTTTAGTTCAATTTTTAAATAAAAATTTTGAAAGTAAAATTTAAAAAATTATAATTTTTTAAAAAATATTATTAAAGTATATATGTCAATATAAATATTAAAAAAAACTCAAAAATTTTTATTTTTAAAAATTCAAATTTTAAACTTTTACAAGTAAATATAAAATAATTATTTTTTAATCTTTAAATTTTTTTTTTCAATCATAATAAAATAATATCAAAAAATTTAAAAAAAAATTTTAACATTAAAAGAGCTCTTTTTGCTAGTACATAAGCCCAAACAAACATATAATAAGTTTTTTTTTTTCCTAAAAAAATTATCTTCTAATTTTTCTAACTTGAACTTCAGTGTCTTTCTAGATACAATTAAAGAGTGTTCTCTAGTGCTTGGAGTAGAATTGGAAGGACATTTTAGACTCTTGATTGTAGAAGTTACAACCAATAACTTTAGTGGCATCATTTTCAAGAAGCAAATCACCTAAAACAACCACGAAGTAGTTGAATTTGCAAGAAAAGGAGTGTAGATGGTAGGATCTAGGCAAAATCAAGCTAGTGAACTAGATCAAAAGAAAGAGGTTAAAGATGAGTAAAATGGGGTAAAGAACGAAATGGCAAATGAGATCCTTGCATCCATGCAGGAGTTTTAACAAAAGCCTTGAAGCATCTAAAAAAAAAAGAAAGAATCATTATGAGTTAACAAAAGATTTTCAATTATTAAAGTGTTGTTAGATGTTGAGATAAGATATTTAGTAGCAAAAAACTAGTGTTGCCCTCGCTCACAAGGTAATGATGTATACTTCCTGTCCATAATGCTTTAGGAAATGTGATGAAAATGGCCAGGCTAACAAACATGGATATAAATTATCGTTCCAGAAATGCAATGAAGGGGCATGTGGTGTCAGACTTTTTCCTTGAATGTAAGCTAGCATTGAAATATAATAAACTGCTTTGAAAAGAATTAAAAGAGGAATAGAGCTGGTAGATGCATATTGATGGATCTTCAAATCATAAAGGCTCTGGATTAGAGGGTCAGAATAAATAGTCTAAAATCGGTCATACTTGACCATGTGGTCAAATTTTTATCTTTAGTATAGTAACAACTTATCCAACACTGAAAAAAATAAATATTTATATATATATATAATATTAATATTTTATTTGTATGCGGATGATACTTAATTTATGTATTGTTATTAGTATTATTTGTATAGATTAAGAACATACTATTAGTATTGAGTTTATTTGTAAGACTTTAGATTTATTTTAGGGAATAAATTATAATACTTTAAAAGTTTTGGGGGTTAATTTGTAAATACTAAAAGTTAGCCTTTTAGTACAAAAATACACATTTTAAACCATAATTAACTCATTTTGGTTGAATCACCTCTTTTAGAGTGAGAAAAGAGAGAAAGAAAGGGGAGAGAAAGAGAAGAAGAAGAAGAAAAAGAAAAAGAAAGTTGGAATTTAAGCTTTAAGAGGTATATTATAACCCTTTCTTAGTTTCTTGGTACTAATTTAGTTAATTCTTTTAATTTTTAATTTCTGAAATATGTAAAATTGAGAATTTAATGTGGATTTCGTAAGATATTGTGAGAATTGATGATGATTTATGTAGATAGCTTGATAAATCATTATGAATTGTAGAATTTCTACTTGATAGTCTCTTGATCCAAAAATTGTATAAATCGTTGTGCTTTACTTCTGGTTTTGAATTTTGAGTATATGAAATTAGACATGACTAGAATCATTTGAGACTTTGAATCGATAGCAAATTTCAAAAATTAAATTTTTGATGAATTTACCAAAATGACCCTGAAATTCTAAAAATTTCCTATGTTAACAGTATGATACAGTAAACAATAATTTTTTATCTACTGAATAATCTTCAAAAATTACGAATTTATAGAATATGATAATTTTATATGTCTAATATAATATACTCAGAATTGAGAATTTAGATCAATGTGGTTAGATTGTTATAATTTTTTAAAGAGTGTTAGCTCATTGCAGTATTTGATTAACAGATTTTTAAAGTTATGGAATAAAATAGTTTTAAAATACTTTTGGCAGTGATTCTGAAGTAAAATATTTATCATGAATTAGAATATATATTAAGAGTAATTATGTGATAGTTATATAATTTTTGAGTTAGTATATGATTTTATAAAATTAGGAGACTGAATACTGTTTAGTAAATATCTTGATCCCCCAGAATAATAGTTTGGATTTGATGGTGTTTATAAAATAGATTGTGTAGGAATTATGATATAATATTCATACATAAAGATGATATATGAGTTAAGAAAGTTATATTCTGATTTTGGAGAAATTGGACATCATTTGATGTATAAGAAAATTTTGTTGAATGTAAGTGGTCAGAATAACAAGTTTTGAGAAACCAAGTAATTAGACCAATTCGATGTGATAAGTGTAATATGTATAATTTTGTAAGGTATTTAAAGTATTTTTTGTGAATGGCAAGGCTTATGAAAGGATTAATCTCTATTGATAGTTTAAGGAGAATTAACCTTGTAACCGAAAGTGCTAAGAGGTAAGTATACTAGACTTTTACTGAAATCACAATAAGCATAGTAATTGTCTATGTATGATTTTGTAAATGTGCTTAGAAATATGTTTATGTTATGCCAAAGTATATTTGATATGAAATGTGAAAGACATATGTTTATGAATATGACCATTGACATTGAGCATGGACATACAAGTGTTTATGAATGTGAGCATTGACATTGAGTATGGACATACATGTGTTTATGAAAGTGAGCTTTTAAAATGAAATGTGTTTAACAAAGAAAGATTTTGAAGTGGAAAATATCCATGAGATACGTTTTGTGTTTTGCGAATGCTTGAACTCACTATTTACTTAGTAGGCCCCTTATGTGATTTGTGGAGCCTTTATGTGTGGCATTTCCTTTGGAATTGGTATATGTTATGTGTTCTGTATGTAGGGAGGATCTTATTGGTACCTAAAAGAAGATTGAGTCATCACATTCGTATGGTAGCGTATTGGTGCATGTGAGAGGACTCACCGATGATCAGGGTGAGGGTTTGGCTCTTACCTTCGGGCATGAGCATTATATATGTGTAATTTAAACCTCACTTGTACTATTCCTCTCATACGGTATGTCATCTATGAATGAAATTTGGCTTATTATGTGATATGTGATATAAAAGTCCTACTAAGTAGTAGTTGAGTGATAGTATTCCTATTATATATTTTGAAAGAATATGTAAGCGCTTACCTGACATGTGAGTTGATAAGATTATGATTTTAATTTTGATTTATCACAGCATATCATACACATGCATTGTGTACATATATGTATTTATATTTTGATAGATGAAAAACTAATATGCTTACTAAGTTTCGTACTCATTATAGTTTATGGTGATTTCAGGTAAATAAGGCACATGTATGCTTAGCGAATTTGACAAGGCTTCTGTTGTCCCTTGGGTTCCCTAAGTTGCTAGGTTGCTAAGTGTTTCACTAGTGGACATATAGTTTAAGATATTTGATTTGTCCCTATTGAATAAATACTTTTGTGTTATTTTATTAGGTGTGGTTGTATTTGTTTTATGTTTCACCAAGTATGGTCATAAGTTGATTTTGTTTTAAACTTACTAGCAACTTGATCAAGATTCCTATGTTGAATTCAAGTTTGAAATTTTATGCAATATTAATTATAAGTGCACATTATTGAATTAGTGTAAGTTATGTCATGTTTTAGATCTTTTGGGTATGGGGCGTGACACTTAGCCTCCGATAACAAAGTAGAATATGAGGCCTTGACAGAAGAATTAATAATAGCAAAATAGAAAAAGTTACAAATTTACACTGATTCAACCCAAGCATCATAAAAAATTTAAAAAATGAAGCTCAAGTAAACCTCCTAGACAATGCTGAAAACAACAATAAACATTCAGGGAAGTCTAAAATCAAATAAATAATTTTACCTAAACTTTTTACTTAGTAATTTTTCTTAGTCATTGTTAAAGTTTAGGGTTGTACTGAGTTTGAGTATATAGCAATCCCTGATTACTGCAGCCTCATTTCACTTAAAAGTGAGGTATATATGTATTTGTTTGGAAAACCCTTTGATATTGGAGATAGATTTTGGGTTACAATGAATATTCTTTAGAGTATGAAATTGGTGGTTTTGGAGAGTGACATAGATTTGGTGGGTTTGCTTTTACTTCTTCAAATACATGGTTCCTCAATCATCCATAATATTGGCAAGATATAATGAAAGTAATAAACACAAGATAGAATGAATCAATTTCAATAATTAAGTTCATAAACTAAGAATCAATGAAATTCAACTAGATACTAGGTTCACATAGTCTAACCCTAGAATAACAAGTTTAGCTCATTACAAAACCAAAAGTATCAAACCAATCCATGAAGAATAGTAAGAACAAGAACATAATGATAAGAAAAAAGAGGAAAAACTAATCAAGAAGACATCTTGGGTTGCTTTTCTCTCAATCTTAATTTAAAGCTTGAATATTGATTTCTTGGCTTTGATATTTGATTTTGTGTTGTGAATTTTTTCTCTCCATTTTTGCCTTTCCAAAGTCTCTGTATTTGACCTCAAAAGAGTGTTTTCGTTGGTAAGAGAAACTCTAAGGGTGAAGGGCTTCGAATCAACCTCAAAATAAGAGAGTTGAGAGGAATATTTAAGCATCCGAATGGGCGCCGCAACACTGGGGGCTCAGTACCAAGGCACTAGACACGAGCACAAAGGTCACTATTTTATTGACGAGTGCCATGGCACTCACTCAGTGATCTGGGCACCGCGGCGCCCAGTTACTTGTTGTGCTACTTTTGTCTTTTGAGTGCATCTTGCTCGTTTCTCGTCCGAATTGCCTTCTGTTTGATCCTATGTGTCACATTTTCCTTCATGCACTTATGTAAGATTATTAATACAATTAAATAGCCAAATATTTATGATTTGGAGAAAAATACAAAAATTAGGTATAAATCATACTAGTGCTTTTACACCCCTATCAAAGACCCATAATATGTAAGTGCAGGATAACAACACATTTAAGCCTCAACTGTTTCAAATCCAAGCCACACTGAATCATATGGTACACAACAACATACTTAGGCCTCAATAGATATCTTTAATAGGAGGGGCAGGGGCAGAGGCAGGCTTTAACGTGGCAGTGCACTGTGAAAGTATAAGCTGTAAATCAGGTTAGTTACTTTCTTAGGGATTTTCTTACTCATACATATTTCAAAAGATGTACTAGAAACTGATCTCAGTATCCTTATTTTACCTTTTGCAGCAATAGAAATTCTTTTTTTTTTTTGTTATTATTAAGTATTGGTGATTAGCAACATAATTGGATACTAGTACAAAAATCATAACTCATCTCAGTGCACTATCCCAAGACTTTCTACCCACTGAAGGAATTTTGCCCGAGAATACGTGAACACGAACAAAAAATTGTAGGAGTTGGGAGCAGCCTTCACTTCGCTCATGCGTAACCGTGCAATTTCTTGACCTCGTGCTGTATGTTTTTGTCTTGATAGGAAAGACCCATTCAAAAATTTAAGAAATATGGTTTGTACTTTCTGAGTTACGATCTCATATAATCTCAACTGATCCCTTTACCTTTGGGACTGTATAGTCAATTTCTCAAACTTGACATTGTATGCGTTCGACTTTGGACTCATTTTCATTGCTATTTATTACAATACATGCATGAGCACTTTGTTGTCAGCAAAAAGCCTAATATGAAAATAATTATGATTGTGATATTAAGAAGCCATTGTCTGCTGATTCCATCTCTCATTTTACATATTTTTTCAAGTGCTTGTTCATCAATATTACATTAATTACACACAATTTTCATGCGCATAGAGTGACCGCTGATTCTATGGTACATATCATAAACAATAACACTTGCATTGAACTCTTCAAGTTTAGGCCTCCAAAACCTATAAAACTTGCATCTCCTTTGCATGCACCTAAAATATAACTTGTTTAGATTTTCAACAGATTTTGATATTCCTACATATGTTTTTTCATTGCATTGACATATTTTGTTCATAAATTTTATTAAATGCCTATTATAGATCCTTATATTCTTTAATATGACGAATGCTTGGATGTAACTTGACATCATTAGATTCCTAAAATTATTTATAGTCACAATTACCATTCGTATATCAAAAATTTTATTAAATGCCTATTACAGATCCTTATATTCTTTAATATGACGAATGCTTGGATGTAACTTGACATCATTAGATTCCTAAAATTATTTATAGTCACAATTACCATTCGTATATCAAAAATACATTTTTTTTGGTGCCGTCATTTTGACTATGATATTCTAACAATAGCGCGAATATTACATTTACATTTGCAATTTTGGAATTTTATGAGTACTCCATTAATTCTTTCCAAGTTGTGTTGCAAGATTTAATTAAGGATCTAGATCTTTGATGCATTTTCCAAATTATTGAAATAGAATTGATTTTGATTGTTGTAAAACACTAACTAGGATGGAATTGATTTTAGTTATAATATTGGTGGAATACTTTACTTTCAAATTAGTGTTTTTGTAGATTTAATTGGCTGTATAGAATGCAAATTTAGAAGAAAGTTTTTGTTGAAAATACTATTCAAATTGAAAATTATTATTTGGATAAATTAAGCTTTCATTTCCTTGTATTTATTTGCATGTAAACAAATACAAAAAATGGAGCAAATTACTTTAATTTGGTTCCTAAAAATTGAAGGCAAATGTGATTCACAAGTAGGCCATTTATGCATTATAAAGGAAAATTTTGAACATTGTAACATTGTTAACAACGACTATTCAAACGATCAAAAAATGGCTACTTAATATGGGCAAAATAATAATTTCTATGCAATTTTAATTTCAAGTAAATTGGGCTCTACATAATATGTAAATTTATAATTTTAAATGATTATCTTATTAAAGTCAACATGTTTACCCATTTCACATTTTTCTATATTTCTAGATTTCAAATTTTATATTGACATAACAGAGTGCTGACGTGGCAATATACTTTCATGAAAACTCAATTAGTTCTGGGGTGAACTAGTAATTGTATGTTCAGAGCACTATTTTCATTCAAACTAATTGAAAATTTTAACGGATTGGGGCATAATTAGATATTAAAGGGTAAAGGAGAATTGGACTCCTAAAGTGACAGTTTACTTACCTTGGTTTCGAAAATACAACCACCCCCTCCATTAACTTTTTCGATTAATTTAAACAGTAATATGTGCAATATTGTCTTTTACTCATAAAAAAACATAGCACAATTTGACAGGGCATTAACCAATACTAACTGGTGTTGACTAGCATTCATTGTATGTTGACCAGTGTTGCCCATTCATTGACTATGTTGACCGGTACTAAATCGATTGAACGTAAACATCGTTGGACTCTAAATTTTATGATCTACGCAATAATAAGATTATTTATCAATGAAGCATCTAAAATTAGTAAGAAAAATAGTGGGGCCATTACTGTTTTTTTATTAATTTCAAGCTTCTATAACGCTTTATTGGTAAAAAAAATAACTTTACCGTTGCATAAATCACAAAATTTAGAGTTTGATGGTATTCACAATGAATCGATCTAGTGTCGGTCAATACTAGTCAATGCCAATCAATATCGGTTAAGCTGGTTAATGACCGGTCAATATCAGTTAATGCTGACCAACTATTAGTCTAGAGTATTATAATCATTATAGTAATTACCATCCAACTTAACAGAAAAAGTTAATGGGGTGGGGGTGTATTTGTGTATTTTGAAAACTATGATGAGTAAACTATCACTTTCAAGAAACTTTTAGGGTCTAGTTGTCATTTACCCATATTAAAAATTTCATTAGAGGTTTTGTGTCTTTTAAGTTATAAAATTTGGGGTTCGTATAACCTTTACCCTCTTTTATATACGAGTCTCCCCTTTCGAAATCTAAAGAATCACATTTGTTGTTTTTTAAGAAAACACACACAGACAATGAAAATTTAAGAAATAAATTCAATCATCCAACAAGAATCAAATTGTTTAAGAAAGATAAGATTGATATATATATATATATATATGTTAGAAAAATGACATTTTTACCTCTCAAATTTGGCCTATAATCTAAATTTGTCCCTCTTGTTTGAAAATGCTTTATTTTGTCTTAATTTGTTAAGTCAGTGCCATTAGATTTGATGAAAAAGTTCATTTTGTTATACAATAAAATTTTTGCCCTTATTAGAATCCATATGTTAATCATTGACAATTTGACCGCGTTTATCATAACCACGTGTTAATCAATGATTGGTCATTAATAAAAAAATGACATGCCATACATTAAGATAGGATTAAATTTTAATATTTATTTTTAAAAAGTTTTAAAATAAATAATTTAAAAATAAAGAAGCTTTCATCAGTCCTCAGCCTTCAGTGAAAACAATTATTAAAATTTATATTATTGAACTCTATGTTTCCTAATTTATACAATGGTGTGATCATTTTCTATAAAAGAAAGGACTCCAAGACGGTCAAATACAATGAACAAGGTGACGGCCATTATCGTCCGTCATTAAACAATGGGGCAGTGACCTACACTACCACTACCACTTGATAGCTCAGTCACTAATATGTTTATTGGTTAGGGCAGTGACTTTTGATAGTGTGCAGTGGTAGCCGCCATCCTCTCTAACGCGGGATAGTGGTGGTCATCAATGGTAGGGCAATAACTTGCATTGCCACCACAATTAAACAGATCGGTATATGATCTGTCCAATGGTGGTAACGGTGCAAGTCATTGCTCCACTATTTGACAATAGCGTGGTGATAGCCAGCACCTTATTTCCCTCATTTTTAGTTTCCTTTTAGTATTTTTTGTCGAAATGTCTTACCCATTATGTAAATGAGGAAAGATGAAGTCCAATGATATAAATTTTAATAATTTTTATTGTTAGAGTCTGAGGCCAATGGCGATTAGAAAAAGCAACTGACGACGATAGTAGAGGTTGTATTTTTATTTAAGAGATATTATCTTGAATACACTCAAGGTAAGGCCTAATATCAATAATATCCAATTGTTAGGAAATATTTTATGAGCTAACAAAATTTGTGTCAGATAAAGTGAAATGACTAAATTGCCCTTTTAGACATAAAAGCCGATGAAATGACCATTGTATCCTTGCATAGCAAGCGAGAAGTACCATTTCTCCATAAAAAATTTGACTTTTTAATAATAAATTAATAAAATTGCTTTTTCTTTTATTTTTTTTAGTTTTTTTAAAAATTAATATAATACATTAATGAAATTACCATTGTAACTTCATAAAACCTATAGATTACCAACTTTTTCCCATCAAGTTTTGATTTTTCAGAGCTATAAAGTAATTCCATGGCTTTTCAAGATTACCAACTTCACAAAACCTATAAATTTTATCATTATAACTTATAATATTGTAACTAAGGGTTTTGGTAGTAGAACCAGAGATGGTTTTGTTACACAAAAATTGAGCAAATTTGATGACATAACAACAATTATTTAACAAAAAGGAGCAAAAATAGAAACATAAAACATAATGAAATTGATTTTAAATCAACAACCCAACTTCTTCAACAATACAAATCAACAACTTCGCCAACAACACAAATTAATAAACAAAATCAATGGATCGGCAGTCTGGATGAACGGCAAGGTGGCAGATCAATGGTGTTTTGACAAACAGTGAGGCAACGGATGGACACGACGTTTGGACTAATGGCGAGGTGGCAAATGGCTACAACATCTGGACAAACAACGAGACAACACTCGGCCTTACGAGAGCAGTAACTATCTCGTGTGAGGAGAGAAAGAAAGGAGAATAGAAGAGAGAAAGGAAAGTGGGAGAAAAGAGAAAAAGAGGAGAAGAGAAGAGAGAGAAAAAAGAAATTAAGGTTTTTTAATTTAAGATTTTTTAAATATAGGGTTTTTTAATTTAAGGGTTTTTAATTTAGGACTTATTAATTTACAGTTGTTTGGATGTAGGTTTGTATTTTTTTGGACTCGGAATAAGTATTTTTTGGATATGGGATATCTGGTGTTTGGTTAAAGACATTTGAAAAAGACCTAATTTTCCTTCCTAACTTTAATAGAAGATTCTTTAACGGTTGGGCATTACTGCCTATTTTGTAAATAGTAGGTATTACTAATATTAGGTCTTACCTCAAAGGTATTCATGATAATATCTCTTTATTTAATTAATAACTAATGATTATTTGGCAACTAGTCAATGTATATTTCCTCTTTCTGTTGAGTTACGATTTTACAGTTTAATTGTCAACTTAGATGGCAATGGCTTAATGGACTATGACAAAATTGAGTATTTTGAAATAAGAGGGACAAATTTTTCCCTATATCTTTCTTATATTGTAATTTATTTTATGTCGTTTTGTATTAATTTAAAATTTATTGAAGATATAAATATATATTTAGATCGAATTTTTTTTATATAGTGGCTAAAACTAATGCATTGTGTAATATTATTAGTTAATCACTTTGAAACGAAGAATAGGAAAAAAGAAACCAGAAAAAATTGTGCTACAGTAACTCCTTGGGCGATAAAAACTTCTCGCATTTGATTTATTTGCACGATAATTTTTATCACACCGATAAATCGAATTATGATTTTTGATTTATTATTTTTTTGGTTGTTTACAAATTTTTTTTATATAAGTACTATAGACACTGAGCAATTTCTAATATGTTTAAAATGAAGATAAGAGAGCTCTTATAATGGTCAAAAGAGGTATATTGGGTACTAAAATGTTGGTATGTCAATTCTTATAAATGTGACTTATCAACAACTTTATAATATTGTATATTGAAAAATTAGAGTTAATTCTTATTAGTGTAGTGTCATTATGAGAATTTCAGTGTCTACAGTGAGAATGAATGATATATCATTGGGCGTCCAAAATGATAAGATATACAATTTTAAATAACATATTATATATTATGAAAATGTTTTAAAAAATAGGATCACGAGCGGGAGCGATAAAAAATTATCATAAAAGGGTGATAATTTTTTATTTCCCTGATGCGATAACACTTCCATCATGCTGGTTCAGATCTCAATCAAATGCATACAAACATTGCAACAAAAGTTATTTCATTTTGCTGTCGATCGTTCAAAGTTGTAATTTGAGAGAGAGAAAAGGTAACTTAGATAAGTGCAGGGAAGAGAAATAGAATGTGTAGGTATTTTGTCTATTTTTATTGATTTGGCTATAAAAATTATAAATGTTTTAAGTTAGTTAAATTAAATAAATATTCAAAAAAGTGGATATTTAAAAAAAATTTCCAATCACACTAAACATCAGAGTGGAATTGTTTTTTAAAATAACGCAAGAGTAGGTTTTTGTTTAAGTGTACAAATTTTATTATAATTGTCTCATTACATTTTTTTTTAAAAAGTGACGTGGAAGTGACTTTTTTTTTTAAATATACAAATTTCATTACAATTATCTCATTATATATATCTTATTATAAATATAATTAATGTATAAATTTTATTATAATTGTTAATTACAACTACACAATTATTAAATTATAACTAGATAACTATCAAATTATAATTATCTTCGAATTAAAAAAAATCCATGGCTTAAAGTCAAAAGGTGCATAAACAGTGCACGTAAGAGAGGGCTTTTATTGATGAAGATTTGAGATTCAGTTGAATTAATCCAATATCGTTTTCAAATATTACTTTAAAGAAGTGCTGACATACATATTTAACAACTTTTGCATTTTTTGTTTTTTTTTTTAAATTGAAATATTTCAATTCGATCATAAATATAATGACATTGACGACAGACGTGGGTCAAGTTAGGTAAGATTAGTGTCGATGGAGAAAAATAATGAAGGCTGTTTTATGTTTGTATTGTAACTTTTATTGGGGAATGCTGATGTAACGTGGGTTTATCTTATACGACATGTCGGTTACGTTACGATTCTCATGAGAGTTCATTTCATCTTGATCACATGCTCTTCAAGGTGGTCAAGTGTCGATTTCCCTCGTTTTCAGAAATTTCTTATTAGGTACAACCACTTAATAGAGAAAACGAGTTGCATTAACCCAAATTAGGGCAAAAGGCTAGAAGGAATTCGTGTAGCTTTTCTTGTTAACAGTAATGAACCAACATTACAAGCCAAAATCTGAAATAAGAGTCAAAGCCACTTTAATAATAACAATAATATCTCTCAGGCTCAAGACTTTACAAGAATGGCCATCTCTGGTATTTCTAATCTCCCAACCACAATGAATGAAGCTCTGCTATCCAAAAACAGTGATACTAGTGTTTCCATGGACATGGGTAGCTTTGTGGAATGCAACGGCCGTCCCCTTGACAGATCAAGCTCTGGTGGGTGGAGATCAGCGTCTTTCATTATAGGTAAATTAACGAAGATTACTTGCACCCAACATTTATTCATTGAGGAAGAAATGAATTAATGATTCTTTGAGAATGTTTCTATATATATATATATATACACACGCAAGGCAGGTGTTGAAGTTGCAGAGAGGTTTGCATATCACGGGATAGCATCAAATCTCATAACATATTTAACGGGAAAACTTGGTCAATCGACGGCAACAGCTGCCGAAACTGTGAATATATGGTCGGGTACGGCATCGCTGCTGCCTCTTTTAGGTGCGTTTATTGTTGCTTCTCTGATTTACATATTGGAAAGTAACTACTTGCTCTGGTGAAACTTATTTCATGTAGAGTTTACTTTCCCCTTGGTTTATGTTTTTGGTAAAGATCATCATGTTACATCCTTAAAATGGTTATGAATGTTAGTTTTATTCATTTGTAAAGTTGTTGCTATGACAAAGCTTTTAATGAATGCATCACAGGGTCTAAGCTTGATGACTCTCTCAGCTCTGCGAACTTCTCTCAGCAGTTCATATTATTGCCGAAATAATATCACTACAAAATCTTGTTCTCGTCCTCCTCAGCTCCAGATAAACATATTTCTTATTTCCCTGTATCTAATAGTGATTGGAGAAGCAAGGCACAAGCCTTGTGTTTAGGCATTTGGAGCTGATCAATTTGATGGACAAAACCCTGAAGAACGCAAAGCCAGAAGCTCTTTTTTCAATTGGTGGTGTTTTTGTATATCCGTCGGCGCCTATTCCACAATTCTGGTGGTAATTTACATCCAAGATAACCTCAACTGGGTACTCCGATTTGGAATTCCATGTGCCATGATGGTAGCTGCATTGGTTGTTTTCTTGCTAGGAACTAAGACTTACAGGTATAGTGTTAAAAGAAATGATAACAACCCATTTGCAAGAATTGGTCGAGTATCCGTCAGCGCCAATTCCACAATTCTAGTAGTAATTTACATCCAAGATAACCTCAACTAGGTACTCGAATTTGGAATTCCCTGTGCCATGATGGCAGCTGCATTGCTTATTTTCTTACCTGTAACTAAGACTTATAGGTATAGTGTTAAAAGAAATTATAACAACCTATTTGCAAGAATTGGTCGAGTATTTGTTGTAGCAGTTCAGAACAGGAAAGCTAATTGTTCAATTATGCCTACTGAAGAGGGAGCTCAATGTTCTTAGCAATTCAACTAAGAAAAATAACTGGTTGAATCAGATTTTTAATGCCTGTGTAATATATAAATGAGGTCATTTGGTATTTCCTACAAACTGGTTGAATAATGAAATTACTCTCGTTAATAACACTAAAGCTTCTTGTGTGAAAGGTTCCTGAACAAGGCCTTGCTTGCAAGAGATAGATCAGTGGGAGATGGGAAGCTATGTACAGTCAATGACATTGAAGATGCAAAGGCATTATTAAGGCTTTTCCCAACATGAACAACATGTTTCGTATATGCTATTATGTTTGCACAATCCACCACTTTCTTTACAAAGCAAGGATCCACAATGGACAAAACAATTATCAGAGACATCAGGATTCCAGCTGTTTCACTTCAACACTTTATTGGTATTGCCAATATCATCTTCATTCCAGTCTACGATCGTGTTTTCGTCCCAATAACAAGATCTTTAACCCAAAATCCTTCTGGTATTACTTTGCTTCAAAGAATGGGAACTGGGATGCTTTTATCAGCTATTTCCATGGTAGTTGCTGCTTTAGTAGAAATGAAAAGGGTTGCAACTGCTAAAGAGTATGGACTGCTAGACAGGCAAAATGTAACAATTCCAATGAGTGTGTGGTGGTTGGTTCCTCAGTATTTATTATTTGGGATTGCAAATGTGTTTATCATTGTTGGTCTCCAAGAATTTTTCTATGACCAAGTTCCCAAAGAATTGAAGAGTGTTAGTTTTTCTCTTCACTTGAGTGTAATTGGAGTGGGGAGCTTAATGAGCAGCATTATTGTGTCTATAATCAATAAAGCAACAAGTGGAGATAGGGATGTCAGAAGCAGCTGGTTTGCTAACAATCTAAATCGGGCACATTTGTATTATTTTTACTGGTTACTTGCTAGACTTAGTGCATTTGAATTGGCTGCCTATATGTATTTTGGTAAATCTTTTATCTACAACCACAATAAGGTCAATCCGATTTAGATGTTTCTTGTTTCTTATATTTTAGTTATTAGACATGTTTTAAGAAATGATTGTATTTTGATCAATGATTTACTATGAATGCATTTCAAATACTGAAACACTTTCTTGAATGATGAGTTGAGCTTTACTCGTTGTCATCCATGTTGTCTGCATCATCATCCTCTTTAGTATCCTTACTGTCAGCCTTTATGATGTTAGCTGTGGGGTATACTGGTGGTGGTTGCAATGAGCTTATATCTATTTCAAAGTGAGCGGCTAATAGCTATAAAACGTAGGTCTAATAAGAATGCTCACTGGGTACACCATTGCTGATGAGCAATAAATGGTTGTTGGTATGCCTCAAACGCACTTGCAATCCTAGTCTTACAAGCTTTTGTTGTTACTAGCCAGGATAAAGAAGAAGCAGCCTATGATGATGGTAGAGTGGGAGTTCTGGGGATATGGACTTACTATTTATCACTAGACGGTATTTGAGAAATTGTACTGCTAGCCAATGGATGAATGAGGTGTAATAACTCCTTTAAAGGGTCATTTTGAACTCCAGCTGAAGCACATAGGGTTGTAATGAAGGATTGGCAATATAAATTCATCTTTATTTGTTGGATGTTAAGAAAGATACTATCATTAATGACTTTTCCAACATCAATGGTCTTCCCTGTTAAGATTGCATACAGCAGAATGGCTCAATGCTTTATTATGTAGCTAAAATGTGTCACTCGCATTAGAAATGCCCCAGTAAAGTAGTGCCATGTCTTTTCATCCCTGCCTATGTATTTCGATGGGAATAAGACATTAGAACTACCAAACATTTTCTATTCAACCTCAGTTATGCATAAACGTATGATATCGCCTCATAATCTGGCTCCTTCAACAACTCATGATATTTATCATCTTTAATGCTTTGTTTGCTGAATAAGAGATTTATAGTAACACTGGTAACAGTTACATCCTTTCCCCTCGTTTCCTCCTTTAAATCTTTGAGCTTTGGGGCATTAGCATAGAACTCTCGTACTATTAGGATGGCAGCCGCCTCTAATAGGGCACATAATTTGTTTCACCCTCTGGTGTTGATAATTTTCTCTATATTCAATAATTTGCCCTATATAAGGTTAGAACCTCTATCTGAAATAGCTAATCTCTTAACTACTGAGTTGATATAGTGCTCGAATGCGGCAAAGGAAACAAATTTGGTATTGTAATATTGTTGATGCGGATGGATTCATTTGTGATCATTTTGGAGCCATTTCAATGAAACAGTACTTTCCCTAAGTCAAAACCTTGAAGATTTTACTTCTCATAATGTTAATGTATACAATCAATAATCAATAACAAAATTCCCTCTCAAACACCTACAATGTACTCCTCAACACTTCAAATAAATTACATAATAAAAAATCCAATATATACACATAACAGTCTCAATTTCAATTAAATCTCATTCAATTCTTTACCAACTAGGCAATTAGCACCATAAGATATATTCTTGTAATAATATGGGTGAGAGGACACAAAATGGTTACCTTAAAAGTTGTTTTTGCCCCCAAATTCGAATTTAAAGTGTTCTTTGAAATTCTTGAAGCCAATCTCCAAATTTTGATGAAAATTGATGTTAGTAATGAGTGTAAATGTGTTTTTGATGTGCGTTTATGATTTTTTTTTGTGGTGAATTTAAAGTGAGAATGTATAATTTTGTGTTTGGGAGAGTTAAGGTTTGAGAGAGCCTTTTAGGGTTTGAAATAGTGAATTGGAAAAATGGGGGAAAATGTGCATTTTGTACTATTTCTAAAGTAACGTCACGACACTGGGTTTATAGCTCCGCAACACTCAAACTTGGGAATTTAGGATATGTTTCCACGCTTTAGTGCTACAACGTTGACTTTTTAGGCACCCCCGTATTGAAGGCTCTGACTTTAGAAGTATGGCATTGAGAAATGTGTCAATTTGGCATTGGGACCTGGGTATGAAAGGGTCTTTGCGGTGGTGTTGAAGCTCATCTCAAAATTTTTCTTTTTGATAATAAAAAGTAGAAAAAAAAAAACTAAAAGGATACTTGGGTTCCCCCTAAGAAGTGCTTGATTTAACATTGTCGGCTTGATGTAGTGCTCCCTCTCTTATTTTGGCTCAATTAACTTAACATATGTCTCTTGACGATTGATTTCTCTGCCCTATTAATGCTTGAGTTGTTAACCATTTACTTTGAATGTGGTATTGGATGTCTTGTCTTTAATTTCAATGGCTCCATATAAGAATACTCGTATTACTTTAAATGAACCAAACCATTATGATTTTAGCTTTCTTAGAAAAAGTTTCAACTAGGAGTTGAATAATAAGACTTGTTATCTCAGTTCGAATGAAGACTATAGAATTTTTTTATCATGCTACCTCTTTGCTTTTTCCTTGTACAACTTTATATTCTCGTATACTTTTAAATAAAACACATCTATTGCATTGAGTTGTAACAAGCATTTTTCACCAACCGCTTATAGATCAAAATTAAGAGCATTGATAGCCTAATAGACTTTATATTCCAACTCAAATGGTAGATGGCATGCTTTATTGAAAATTAACTGAAAGGATAACAATTCAATAAGGTCTTATAAGTTATTTGATATGCCTAAAACATATACTCCAAGTGTAATGCCTAATCATTTTGGCTTGACTTTACTGTTTTCTCCAAGAATCCCTTAATTTCTCTGTTGGAGACTTTAACAGGCCCACTTATCTGTGGATGATATATTGTGGTAATCTTGTGCTTGATTACATATTTTTGTAGGAGGGCTAAGAAGTATTTGTTACAGAATTGATAGCCTTCGTCACTTATGATAGCTTTTAAAATGCTACAATGTGTGAAGATGCTTTTTTTTTTTTATAGAAATCTCAGCACCACTTTTGCATTATTGGTTGGTAATGCCATAATTTCTACCCATATAGAGACATAGTCCACTGCTACAATGATGTATCAATTGTTGTGCGAGAAGACGAATGGTCCCATAAAATCTATTCCCAAAATGTCGAAGATTTCCAAGATATTTTACAAAGGCATTTCATGTCATTTTGAAATGTTCCTAACTTTTTGTCACCTGTCACACGATGCAAAAAAGCAATGTGCATCTTTAAATAAAGTAAATAAAAACTAGATTGTAATACTTCATTATTGTCTTATCTCTTCTAAAATGTCCACTATAGTTTGAAGCATGATAGTTGTAAAGTATGTCTTCAATCTCCTCATTTAGAATGCACTTCCAAAGTTATTGATTTACGTATTGCTTGAAGAGAAAAGGTTCATCTTAGAAATAGAAGTTGACATCTTGCAAAAACTTCTTTTTTTGTTGGAATGTTAAGTATGGAGAAATGATGCCACTAGCTAGGTAGTTGATCTAATAGGCATACCATGGCATGTCTTTATACTATGCAGTCAAGAGTTGTTCACCTAAGAATGTTTCATTGATCATTCTTCTTCTTTGCCTTGATTTTCTAAATAGGATAAATGATCAATAACTTAATTTTTTACACCTTTTTTTTTTGTCTCGGATCTCTAGATCAAACTCTTGCAATAATAATATCCACCTAATCAACTTTGATTTTACATCTTTCTTTGTTATTAGGGATTTAATGGCTGCATGGTCTATAAATATCGCCACTTTGACTCTTATAAGGTAAGAAAAAAAAATTGTCAAAGGTGAAAACTATTGTAAGAAGGTTTTTTTTTTTTTCTGTAGTGGTGTAATTGGACTAAGCATCATTCAAGGTTTTGCTGGCATGAAAAACCTTATTCTTTCTTTGCACCATTATTACTCCTATTGCAATGTCGTTGGCATCATACATTAAATCAAATGGGAGAATCTAATCTAGTGCTACAATGTTTGGTGTTGAAATTAGCTTTTTCTTTGAGGATTTTAAAAGCTTCAATGCATTCTTCATCAAATTAAAACTGTACATTCTTCTATAATAATTGCAAAGGGGATTAGAGATTTTGGAGAAACCCTTTATGAATCATCTATAGAATCCAACATATCCAAAAAAAACTCATAAATCCCTTGATATTTATTGGTGGTGGCAGCTTCTCAATTGTTCTTATTTTTTAATGATCCACCTTGATTTTTTTTGAAAAAATCTGATGGTCAAGAATTATTTCTTTCTTAATCATGAAGTGACACTTCATCTAATTCAGCAACAAATTAGTGTCTTTACAGTGCTTTAATACAAATGTTAAATTTTTCAAGCATATGAAGACTTCAAGAAATTACTCCACAATATTAGAAAATATCGCCATTATATATCTCTAAAAAGTGGCGGACATATTACATAATCTAAAAGGTATCTTATAGAAAGGAAATGTGCTATTTGGTTAGGTGAAGGAAGTCTTCTCTTGACTTTTTGGGACTATGGCATTTTTTATTATCTAAGAGACAGTAATAGTTGCGTCTAGCCAATCTACCTAGCATCCGATCAAATGGTAAAAGAAAGTGATATTTGTGTGTGGTTTTATTTAGCTTGCAGTAGTCTATTTATACTTTTCATCTAGTTACTGTTCTTGTAGGTTTTTAAAATTAAAACATTTATCAATTAATCATTGATTATAGATAGTTCTCGAACAGATATTACATGATTGATTAATATGGCAAATTTTTGTATGATGTTATGGATATTTAATCATTTGAACCTTGGGAAAGATAATATTTAATCAACTCCCTACCTTAGTCCATAAACTAATATCCAACTAACCAACCTTGGTATGCACACATTTGTTTTTCATCATTCCTCCATACTTAACATTCCACCCAAAGTCTTCATACAAAATAATACGGTTTCCAATAGTTTCAATAGAACTATTTGGCAATACAGAATAAGTTAACGTGGTCATAATAACTATTTTCATCATATAAACATTTCTTAACATGTAATATCTTGATTTTAATCAATCATATAATATTTGTTTAAAAAAATGAAGCATTATATTATATATGCAACTCGTTCCTACCATATGTATTTATACCCTTCTGAAAAATCCACGTCTCCCTTCTATTTTTTTCTGCCAAACTTAGAATTGAACAAAGAGTTTCTAAGTTTATGCATGCAAGACATCTCACAAACAAAAGTAACTAAAACAAGCTTGGACAGAATAAGAAGAATTGTTTCGTTGATACAAAGTTACATATTTTAAATAATTCATCAAATTTAAGGAAAGTGTTCAATTGGTACAACTGCAATAAGTTTTGGGTGGCATATTATACTCTTTAACAAATGGCGAAAGTTTAATGGACTTTACAAGTTAAACAAAGCCCTTATTTAGTTTGGGTACATTTGCAAGTATAGTATCCAAATAATGGGATATAAATTTATGTTTTTAAATTGTTGATAGGAACCAAACAATGAGATATAAATTTAAAAAAGATGTTATCTTTTAGTTATACAACTTTCTTTGTGGTTTATAATGTGGTATTTAGGTCTTACCACATTTAAAATGTATACAATTTTTACATTTATGAAATTTAAAATGTAGTATATAAATGTTTTGAGCTATACAATATTATTAAAGTGAAGATTCGTATTAGTATTAAGATAAATCTTGATAAATTTATACTATGATATTAGAGTAAGGACTTAATATTAATATTAAAAATAAGTTTTAACAAATCTTTTTTAATAAAATGTGAATAATTTAAGGTTAAGTGAATCTGAAAGATAAGAAAAAATCGTCAAAAAGTTGAATTGGAATCGAATGTAAGTGAAAATGTCTAAAAGACAAATTTTAACCCCAAATAATCTTAATATGGAATGTGGCTTGACGAAGGAACTTTCGAATTCATTTTACAATTGTTTGGGTTGGTAAAGGAACTTTCTTCGATTCGTTTTACAACAATGTTCAAACCTCACACTACTTTTTCATAGCACATTTAGGTACGATCTAGTTGTATGTTCTTAAGGATAATTATTGAGGGAGAACAGCCTCAGCACTAATCTCTCCATAAAATTAGCTTTTGCATTAATACTTTTTGATGTGGTTCTATATGTCATAATACCATAATAGTTTGATATTTAATATCTTAAGAACCTTATACGCGTGCGGAAGACATAACTCACAAATAATTATGAAATATATAAGATTAATATACCAATAAAGATAAAGAAACAAACTTAAAATACAAGATATATGTGGTTCGGCCAAAATACTTACGTTTATAGAAAATTCATGATCCATCTTTTTTTTATTAATCGAATCACTAAATATCTCATTACATCACCATGATCTTACAAGAATTTTTAGTATATCTCATTGTAGACCTTAAGTATCTCTTTAAATAACCAAGTTCTCTACAAGACCTCTCATATCTCTTACCCTATAAGAGATTTTACCCAAAGAATATAAGAATAGTTTGAACCTCTCTCAAAAGGATTTATAGTGCTATTTTTGTTCACTTCAGAATAAAGACATTCTCAAAAGGTTACTCCCTAATGTGCCAAGCATTAAGTGCCAACTCTCTATTCTCTTTTATGTTTATATCTTAAAACATTATATGTTTCGCTATCTTTATGTATTTAGAAGAATTTATATAGTGAGTAAAATATTATTAGAAATCCTAATTAATTGAAATAAGAGTCTTTACTTATAAGAGTCATAATTCAACTTTAAAAAGTCAATTGAGATAAAGTAGTATATCTATAAGTTGTCGTGTGAATAGTATTACGTGAATAGTTACTATTCTTCTGACTTTTCGTTTTGCTCCCTTTTCACATAATTTTTTTGTGTTAGACTTCTTGTTGTTCTCTATATTTAGTATTCATTTCAATTTATGTTTATACATAGTCGTTGAATCACTAATTCCAACAATAATAAAATTCAAGAATAATAGAATTTTAAATTGAAAAGAATGAATCATAATTACAATTTCAGGACTATCTGCAATTGAAAGAATACAGCATTTCACTGATACTACACAATTGACAGAAGTTACAATTCCAAGTAGTAGTAGAATTAATTAAGAACATATAAAAAATGATCACTGCATCATAGCTTTGAATTCGTCAAAGCTCAGCATTCCATCCCCATTGAGATCAAACTGACTGATCATCAGCTTACATTCATCAATGGACTTGGACTCCCCAAGTCTGCAAAGCATCTTCTTCAGATCATTGGGTGTAATGAACCCACAATTATCAACATCATACATGACAAATGCCTCTTTCAAATCCCTCAGTTTGTCTTCATCACTTCCTCCTTCCAACAAGCCAACAACATCTACCAAATCCAACAACCCATCTCCATCTTTGTTAAAGGACTCAATCGTTCCACTTCGTTAAGCAGCACATCTCTACCCATCCTCTCCATTCTGTCCCTCAGCTCCGATGGTGAGATTTTCCCATCCCATTCTCATCAAAGTAAATAAATACCCGTTCATATGCTGCTCCCTTCACATTCACCATCTTAAATACAAAATCACAAACTGAAACTAATTAAATACAAGTGTTGTCAGAAAGGAAAGAGATGAAGAACACACAAAAGGGGGTTCTGTTTCCAGAAGAAACAAATGATAAATATTGAAGATAGTAATTAGTTTAGAGTTGTTTCAAAAACATAAGTTGGGTCATTCTTATATATGATGTTTGATGTGGGGGTGGTTCTGTTGTTAATAATATTTCTGATCCGTCTCCATGATCCTCGAAGAAGTTGCTGTGAATTTTCAGTAAAATTAAGCAAGTCTTAAACCTGAAGAAAAATGATAAAACGAGGAACATACGTCTGGTTTGGTCTTGTATTCACCTAGATTTACTTTGTAATTCATTAGAAGGAGACAAGGAAGAATCAAATAACGTAAGGACGAGTTCAACGGTCTTATAATAATGAAATAACGGTCAAAAACTGCCAAATAACATTATATATATTGATTGTAAGTTTTTTTTTTCTTCTTATTGTTCCAGGTGGATCACACCAGGGTGATAACAATGTAATTTTTAAAATGTAGGGATATTAACAGTGTCTCCCCGGCTGGCACAAATTACAATTTAACGTTGATTTTAATTTTAATGATACTGTTATTTATTTTATTTAATTAAAAAAATAAACATATTTAATCTCTTAAACATAGTTTAATTATTTATATAATAAAATTATGAAGGCATTTTTTTATAATAAAGAAAATAATAATAATATGCTAAAAATTAAAACCACCATAAAAATATAATTTATACCAACCTCTCAATGTGACTCTTTTGAGTGTACTTGATAACTAATTTTCTCTTTAATGAAAAATTTATCAAGTTAACCATACTTTTTTATATTTAATTTATTTTGACCTCGATTAAAATTTTTAAATTATATTAATCAAAGAGGGGATAAGTTACCTATTTTGCCCCTTTTGCAAAATATGACTCTAACCTTAAACTCTTTTTTTCAAATTCAACTTGTCACCATATGGTGCCACCCTAATCCACCATGTGGCAAAAAATATTTTTTTGATATTTTTAATTTAATCTTTTAAATTTTTATTAGAAAATTTAATATTTTATTATTTATTTTATAAAATTTATGATTTATTCTAATTTTTATTTGACAAATACATCTCTCGTTCTCTATCCCTTGAATACTAAATTTTTTCTTAAATTCATTGTTGAATTTGCGAACAATTTGTAGATCGGCTTGAAACGCATGACATTTTGAAGAATAGAAGAGAAATAACCGATTGTGGATTGAAAAAAATTAGAAATAGGCAAAACATTGGTGAGTGTTTATTGTTTGCTAGTTTTTTTTATGTTTTTATTGTTGATTTGTAGATTTAGTAGTTCAAATGTGTAGATTTAGTGTTAAGACGTGTTAAGAATGTGAAAATATAGTTAAAAATAGGCGTAAAAGGCAAAAAATGACAATAAAATGATTGAAAATGGTGGATTCAGGGCTGAAATTACGTGCACACACCGACACGTGGTTGTACGCACTAAGTTGAAGTGCACACCAAAGTGCGCGCTTCAGCGTGGCTCCATTTAGCGCCATGTGATATTTTTAAAATTAATAATTTCTTTTTTATTTTTTTGTCAATAATTTATATTAAGTTTTATTTTGTTTATTACATAATTTTTGTATTTTATATATTATACATATTTTGTATTATTTTTAATTATATATAATTATACTAAACTAATAATTATTTTAGTGTTTTTTTTAGGTGCTGCTGATATTATCATGGTGTATGTTTCGACCATTGTATGCTTTGGGAGACGATGTAAGAGTTTCATTAATGGTGTTGAAAGATACATTGAATTTCAAAATATACACATGTTAGTTCCGAAAAATATAAAATATGAAGCATTATTGAGAAGAGTTTGTCATCTTCTTGTAGTTGACCAAGTGCAGTATAAGGTGACTCTCAACTTTAAGGTTCCTTCAAGTGCTGTAAAGTTGAGACTTATTTCACTTGAAAATGATGACGATGCGATATTTTGGTTGAGTTTATAGAAAAAAAAGTGCTATACTTCTATTTGTACCAGTAGATGTTCGAGCTCCCGAGAGTTATCTGATGTAAGATCTCTTCTTTCTCCTTATTTATCTTACTCATTAGCTCTGCTTAAATCTTTGAGCTAACCGTATCAATCATTGTGGTTAGCTCTGCATGAAGTTTTGAGTTAACCGTATTAATTCTTATGGTTAGCTCTGCTCGAAGATCATCAATCCCTATGGTTAACTGTATCTCCAGAACATGATATTGCGATGACGTGCTCAGCTTAAACTATACATAAGTAATTATAATTAATCTTCACAATGTAATATTCGTACCTATGTTGAAATCCATATCAACCTGACGATCGATGAAACAGGTGTTCGGAATCGCAACATACTCTAACTTCAAAGTCTCTCTCTATTGTCCCAATAGAATGCGCAACTTAGCTGCTATGCAACAATCCGTATTCTTCTTACGTTTATGGGCATCGACTTCTATGTACTTCCAAAACCTACACAAAATTTTAGATTTATTAATCATTAACAAGAAAAAGTATTTCCAACAAAATATATATATTTCGTTGAATAAAAAAATACCCCATCTTCAGTACTATTAAAGAGAACGTTTTCAACGTCTTCGTATAATAGAGACTCGTATTGGACCAATTTAGAAGGCAAGGAAAACAGTCACTATCCTTGTGCGCAAACGCCAAGGCATATATCGAGATGGCCTTGTAGATCCACACTTAAGATAATAAAAAATAATAATCTCAAATAAATAGCAACACTATTTCCTAATCTTTTTTTTAATACAATATAAAAATAACAAATTTTTTTTGTATCTCAATATAATAATGAATTGATAGGTAAATAATTTATTAAATAAATAAAATAGACACATTTTTACAGTATCAATGTCATCATCAATTATAACGTTGTTAAACCGCAGATCTAAATCTCTGTAGGTAAACTCATTTCTACCCCTAAAGTATTTATCCCACAATCTATCATCTAATTTTGAGTCTAACTCCTTTAATGAGGGATAATCCTCCATTCTTAAACCAATAATAAAATAAAACTCTAAATAGGAGATTTAATTCGCCTCTTGCCTATATGAAATTACAATTCTTCATGTCAATTTTTGATATATACTTATCTTAATAAAATCTTATGTGCTAATATACCTAAGAATATAATCTCCTGTACATCCAAAAAATATCCAAAATATGTGGTTTTAAATAATTGGATCTATCTTTCCATCAATTTAGTTTTATTTTATTGATAACCCACACCTTTAAGTAAGAAGTCACTACCGTTTGATAGAATTTATTTTCTGCAATTATATATTCATTCGAAATATTTTCCTTCTTAAAAAAATAATTATTAGTATATAACTAATTACTTAATTCAAATAATTACTAAAATTTAAAAATAATTATTAGTAAAAAATTAATTATTAAAACTCTTTAAACTAATTACAAAAACAAATTTAAATAATTACTAAAATTTAAAAATAACAAAATATAAAATAAAATAAATTTTAATACATAAAAATAAAACTAAAAAATTTAAAATATTGACTAAAAGTAAATAATTAGGCATAATTTTAATATTTATAATTAAAAATTAAATAAGCTAACTAAAAAAATTAAAAAAATATATTAAATTAAATTAAGCAATGCCACACGGGCGCGTGTGAGCCAACGCGTGCTTTGGTGAGCCAAAGCATGTCCGGCAAGTGAAGTCATGCGTCGGGTGCGTGAAGAACAATTTTAGTGCGTGCATAAAGAGGTAGATGATTAAAATGGTCAAAATTTATCATTTTCGATCATTTTTTATAACTTACACCTATTTTTAATCTCTTTTTTATATTAGTAACACTAAATTTAAATATTTCAACAACTATAATACAAAAATAACATAAAAAAATAACAAAACTAAAATTTAAAAAATCACTAATTTTTGTCAATTTTTTTAACTTTATAATAAATTGAACCACCTTAAATATTCAAAATATTATTAATTTAAAATTGATCTACAAATTTTAAGACAAATAGAATGTTATGGCCAGAAAAAGAATGAGAGAATTTTGAATGAGCGCCGTTTTTTTGCTTAAAGGGGTAAAATGGTAAAAAAAAAAACAAAGGTTACCTCTTTGGTTAATATATTATCAAATGTTCACAGACGGAAATTTCCGTTCTTTAATTTAGGGTAAGTTCTCAGCTTCCGTCACAATGCACGTGTCTTTTGCAGAGAATCTGAAGCATTAATTTTGGATAAAGATATCGCATGTGAAAATAATCATGAAGTCGACGAAAATGTATAAACGGGCTTTTAGTTTTAGTTTTAGTTTATTCGTACGCAAACCACAAGCACGTAGAAATATTCCTTTTCGTTCTTCCCCGTAGATACAAGAAAAAAGAGAAGCAGACGCTCATTCCTCTCAAGAGTTCAAAACAGTATTCAGGTTAAGAAAACAGGAAGCTTTGGTTGAAACATTACAATCATCAAAATGGCTAAGCAGCCACCAGTATCATTACCCCTGTTACGTAAGAACTATTGTAATATATAGAAAAGAATACAAAGCAAATATCGCCACGTAGTAAAAGAAAATTTCTCTCTTGCTGGTCACAATTCTTGCTGGTCTAGTAACCAATTCAATTTAATCCATCTCTTGCTATATCAGATCGGCCAATTCATAGACAGGTTTCGGCTCTGAAATTGGGACCCGTTACTCGGTCATTCCACTCATTTAACCAAATATTACGTCTCGTATCGAATAAAAATTAAGTGAATATTAGGTATATAAGAGTGACTATGCAGCATTATCTAACAGGTTAATTTTTTAGGTCAATAACAAACACCCGACCCGTGACACAAAGCTCCCTTATGAAGAATCAATGATACAATAACAACATCGCCAACCCAAGCTTAACTTTAAATAATGTCATTGGATGCTCTTACAAAAAAATGTAATTATTTATATTGTGAAAAATAAATGATAAAAATTATTTCTTTAATTTTGATTGTTTTTATTTAAATATTATAATTTTTTTAATTATTATATGTAACTTTAAACTTAATATATAATAGTTATATATAAGACGATTAAGTTTAAGTATAATAATTTAAACAAGTTTTTAGTTTGAATGGAGACAAAAAATTTATTTTGATAGACTATAAATACAGTCCACTTGTATATTGTATATAATACTTTTATCCATATCATTTTATATAGTAATATAGAAAATAAAAGTGTTTTGTATAATGTTGAATATATGGCATTGAATAACGATAAAATTAATTTTTTATTAATTCTCGTTAGTAAAGAGAATTTATTTTATCAAATATAATCATATATGAATTAATTTTAATCTTAAGTGATTAATGAACTCCTATTTATTGAGTTATTTTTATTAATTTACAAGAGAAAAATTATAAAAGATTTTCAACTACTTATTAAGTATTTTATAAATATAATAAAATTGATGGTTTGAAACATTTCTCACAGGTATAAAATTCACTCATTTTAAAATGAAATTAGATAAGTTTTTTTTCTTGTAATTGATTTTGTTTGCGCATAATTAATGCTTAGTTTTTGTTTAAGAGTTAAAAATAATAATAAATTTGTGAATTTCACAAATTAAATATTTAAAAGAGGATCGATGTGGATCAAAGATAAAGATGTAATTAGAAAGATTAGCAGACACTCGACTTAACTCTAATTATAAACACTTGTGTTAATCTATATGAAATCAGTATTAAATAGATAAAAATAGTTTTCTATTTTATAATTTATCCGTAAACTTAAAATTTTAACTTTATATTTTTAGTGGAGTAATATAAAATAAATAAATAAAATTATATTGATTAAAGAGTTTAATTAAATAATTTAATTTATTATAGCTTAATTTTGTAGGTCTACCAAATCCCCATGCTAGCTCCGAAAACACTCAATAGACTATTGAATTAATTATTAGATCTAAAATGTTAATTGATCCAAGTTTAATTTAATTAAACTTTTTAAGACCAATTAATTAATTTTGTTAGCTTATGTTTAATTTGATTAAACTTTTTGGACTCAAATAATTATTGGATCAATTCATAATAGTTATGAAATTAAATAAATAATCAAATTATTTATTTAAATTAAATAATTAGATTATATAATTGAATTAAATACATAGATAATTATGAATTATCTAAATTATTTAATTAAATATAAAATTAGATTTATATTTATCCTTTTAATTATTTAAATTAAAATATTATAATTTTATTATTTTAACCTAATATTATTAGAATTTAGAGTTTAAATAAAATAAGAATTCTTGTATTGTAAAAATGGATTATTAGAATCACTTTTACGTATTCTTTATTTGAGCTAAATTTTTTATAAAGGGAAAAAAATTAAGAACACAAAAAATTAGATCTTTTATAATTTATCAATTCGCTCACACGTATAGTTCATTGGTGAGAGATACAACATGAAAGATTTGTTAGTGTAAATAAAAAATATTCATAAAAAATTAACGATTGAGTATTTTTCTTATACCTTCTTGTTGTTAAATTAAAATAGACATAAATTTTTTTAAAATCATTCCTACAATTAACATCATAGCTAGACTAGTGTTTATTTTAATTTAACAATTGCGAAGTTTATTTTATATTCTTAACGGGTAAACACATATAAAGGGTTGTTACCATATTTTTATTCATGTGATGAATAATTATAAATTATTTTATAAATTAATGGTGTTGAACGTTAAAAAATTTAGAATTGATCAATTTTTGTAAGCCATAAAAGTTATAGGATTTTTTTAATTATTATAATTTAAAAAAGGAGAATTGGAAGCATGGAGCAATTTTCACAAAGCACAAACAAAGGAATAAGAAAAAGCAACAAGCAGTGGCAGTGTTTTCAATCTGGAAAAAGAACAAGAAGTGGCTCCCTTGGAGGGAGCCATTGTCACTGCCAGCAGAGGCCTGCCAAAAAGCAAACCTCCTTTCCGGGCAGGCGCGACTTTGGGCCATGCCATGCCCTTGAGATAGGCGTGGCTTGTTACACAGCAATACAACCACTGGTGAAAATAATTGAGGTTGTACAATAATTTGGGACTACCCAACAGTTAGGACAAAAAAAATGATTATATGAGATATAATGAAATATAATTATATGTGATATAGTTGCATTTTATTAAGAGATCAGTGATTACTTAAGGAGAAGAAGTTACAAAAAATTTAAGATAGTCTTTTAATTTTTTTTATATTTATTTTTCTAAAAATACAAAATACTTGTTTAACATTAATATTTTATATTTTATTTCATGTGATAATTTATATTATAAAATATGTTCATACATTATAACATGCTATTTAGATTTAAGATATGCCTACTCATTGCATTAAAATATGTCATGAATACATGTATCATTATTTTATTTTTTTTCTAAAATAGTTTTAGTTTACATTTAATAAATTGACACATAATATACTAATTAGTTATTAGATTTAATTAAAATAGTTTTAATTTATCTTAAAGAATTATTTTTTAATTAAATTAAAATTATTTAATTCCATAATTGGTATCAATAATGTAAATTAGATTTAATTAGTTGAATTCGGTAATTAACATTAGACTAACTAAGCATATTATAATAAATAATTTATTAAAATTATAAATCTTAGTTACTCATAACAAATTAGATTTGTAGTGTAAACGTTGGTAATTTATTCAAGTGTTAATAGGATTAGATTCTAGAAACACTTAGAATAAAACCTAGCGATCAATAATTGACTAACAACAATAATTTTCACTAGAATTATAAAATATGTGATATTTTATAAAACAAAATCCTACAACATAAAATAGTAAATGGGAGAGGGTTAAATGACAATTTGACCCATAGTCTATATTGTTTATTTAACAATGTAAGATTTAAGCAGTGCCTTGTAACAGCTTTGTTTTTGTTCTCCCTACGAAGAGTGTCTATTTGAATCAATATCAAGATTAACTTCGAAGAGATAGGATTTTTAGATATATTTTTAAATTGACCTACCCTACGACGGTAACTTTTGAGTTAAGTCTAAGAAATTCAAAATGACGTGTTACACTTACATAAATATAATTATATAGATAATCATATTTAGAATAAAACGGTAGTTAATTAATGTAGAAGTTATGAGATAACTTGAAGACATTAATAAATTTAGAATGTTTTAATCTAATTTGAAATTGATCAGACCTACCCTACGATGGCATATCAATTTTAGTAAATTAGATTATCGTGGTATAAAATTTTTCTAATGAATTTTACCTTTATTCTTTTGCATCATACTATTTTCAGGAATCTAATATATGTGGGTATATGCATATGCAATTGTGTCTATTGCCTAAAATACGTATCAC
The DNA here is from genome assembly GCA_946807835.1 of Ailanthus altissimus. Classification (NCBI taxonomy): domain Eukaryota; kingdom Viridiplantae; phylum Streptophyta; class Magnoliopsida; order Sapindales; family Simaroubaceae; genus Ailanthus; species Ailanthus altissimus. Next base: position 301,735 of record OX327699.1, read on the forward strand.
ATACATATTATACGCGGCAAAAATGTTTAAATCAAACAATAACCACAATAAATAAAATATATTAATTACATTAATATATTAATAGGGTAGAGAACTCACCTCAACGTGTAACGTTATACACATATTTTCTTAGAGTTTGCATGGAGACCAACTTATGGGCAGCTCTAGTCACCGACACGGTGGGTTTGGTGAGCTAGAATAACAGCCGTATATTCAACATGTAATTAATCCTTAATCCAAAAAATGGTCGGGTATGTGTTTATATCATTTTCTCCAAAATAATAAGAAATGGAGAATTTGAAATAATTTACAATTGCTCAAAAGAGAACTATAGAAAAAAAATGAAATAATTTCATTTTTTTTTCTCAGCCATTTCATATTTTTCTTCTCTTCTCCATTTTTTTCTTCTTTCTCATGGGCACACACACACTAACAACAATTCACATCTCTCCGTCATATTTATATATAATAAAATATTAATATAATATATTATATAATATAAATAATAATAATATAATTTTATATAATGGGTGCTAATTATTTGGCACTCAAATAAAATATTAATATATATAATATCATATAATAAAATATTGTATAATATAATATAATAATATAAAATAATGAGAGATATTTTGATTCTTCAACTATTAAATAATCAAAGTGTGAAATGATCATTTTGTCTCTCGTAAATAGTTATCAAGTCTACTCCTATAGGTCCCACCAAATTGCATACTTGGGTAAACTCAATCGAGGATCCACAATGCGCCACGTGTTATTATACATTTAGCAAATAATAATTATTGACTAATTATTGTATTTAACACTTAAATACAGACACGAACACATTCCCGTGGTATTGTTGAATATTACTGGATTAAACACTTTAATTAAGCACGCTGCCCCAATGCACGAGTACACTCCATATCGCGGGACTCCTCAGGTCCTACGCTCGATTCGTCAAATGGAACTATTCAATGAGTCCGTGAGCAATGTCCCACGCACACGTTATGGATATTACAAATCAGTGCGTTGAACCATACATGCTGAGGTTATAACGTATACGTATAGTCCTTCTGTCATGATATCCTAAATGTGAGGGGATATAGATTATCACAGTTAAATCCCATAATGTTTATCCATCTCTTATTTCCAGACTTGTATCTCACTGAATAATATACGTAAACTTCTTTGCCATATTGTTATACCTTGACGGAACTCTTTCCCGGGATTAATGCTTATGGCCACAAAACTTTCTGAGATACAATCTCGAAGCATCTGGATACCAAACTCCCTATGCGAGCTGACAGATCCCATATTTGTACACATCGGACTCCATAAGCATCGGACCATACCTAGCGGTCACACCATGAAAGGTATGTGATATGCGTGAAACTAAAGTATAGTGGATCACTTACAAGCCCACCGTGGCACTCAGGTCAAACGACCACGTATACTACTCAACTCGAGAGGACCTTTCGTTGATGAATTATATAGGATTTCTATTGGAGGCCCTCATAAGTCTGTCCCATATCTAGTCCTAACTGGATACCCATATGTCAATACGAGCTCCAAGTTTACGGTCGGCTAAAAACGACCATCTATACCCTATAGGTGCGACATATGCTGATCTATATTTAAGGTATCCACTAATAGACTCGCATCAACTGAAGTAGATCAGGGACAATTATTCAAGACATACTTGCGCAACTAGTATTTTCTGACTCCCAATTGTAACTCTTGCAACTATATAGTTACTAGTATATTCCCAGGTCTATGTCCCATTATAGACAAGGTTCCAACTCTTAGATCTACTGAGTATTATAACCAGCTAACATTTAGCATTTATATTTCTCAGTATGGCTAATCGTGAGCCCTTATCTAAACTCCTTTAAATCTGATCCAAACTCCTTCAGATCTACAATGTCTGTAATGTTACATTGTATAATACCATATAAATGGGTATTAGTGATTTAATGAGAATGTACAGTTGTATAAATAGACAAGTATATGTATATTCAGGGATGGTACGTAAGCACTAACCCTAACAATCTCTCCCTTGCTCTTGTGATATTCCTGATGGCATCTCATATACATCGATTGTACGTGTTTGATAAACACGTTTAGAGTCATGGTCTTAGAAAATGAGTTCACTAAATTACTTATAGAATACTTCTACAAATAATCACATCTCTTTAAACCAAGATTTCTCTAGTCATATGAGACTCATCTCATCATTATTAGAGTACTGGTGCCATCTTGGCATTTCGGCTTGTACTATGGCCTTATTTTATCGCAAACTTATGAGATAGGATCCATCTGTCTTGAAATTCTTCCAAGGCCAGCGATAAACTTACGAATCTTCACTGTCGCTTCCACTCCGCCATATAAATAAGTAGTGAATCTCAATTTGGTGCTATTCCAACTCTCTTAGTACCAATGAGAATGAACACATATTCAGATGTAGACTCTCTATCATCTAAGTTAAGCTTAAAGTCTGACTTCGTGCGTTTTATCATTTGTAAGTTACTTTCTTCATATTTGAAGAACTTATCCTTTTAACCTTCAAGGTACCACAGGATATGTTTGACTACTATCAAATGGAAGTCACTTGAGTCAGACTAAAAATCCACTTGTAACTCTTACAGCAAAACTGATCTCAGGTCTTAAACACATCACAACGTACATCAAGCTCTCAAGAACTGATGTATCTGATGTGTCAGACACTCTAACTTTCTCATATTTCATTTGAAGATACACTTTCCTCAAAAGATGAACACTAGGTCCAAAAGATACGTTAACTACCTCATAGTTAACAAACCGTACCCTTTTAGACGCTATTGATGTGAAATGATTTGGGAGAGTCCTATCAGCTTCCTACCTCTATCTCTATAAAGCTTTATACTTAGTATAAATGAAGCCTCTCCTAAATCTTTTATAGAAAAATTCTTATGAGTTACTTCTGACAGATTATAACACATTGACATCATTCCCAATGACCAGTATGTCATCAACAAAGAGCATCAAGAAGACTATCATGCTCCCACTGACCTTTCAAGCATACAAGACCAGAAGTCTGGCTGGACGTAAAACTTTAAGGCTATTCCATGAATATTTCTTACTCGAGATATCTATTCCAGAGTGCCGTCATTTACATTCATCTGTCAAACCTCAAGTCACAATATGCTGCAAGAGAAAATAACATAGTAATCGACTTTAGCATCAATATTAGTATAAAAATTTTCTTTTATCTGATCCCAGATCATTAAGGATTACCTTTCTAGAACCAATATAGAGCCTAGAAGGTCTTTACCTTCCATCTGGCTCCCACTACCTCTTTGTAAACCTTTTACAACCACTGAGAACAATTCCCACAGGTAACTTTACCAAGTCCCAGACTTGATTCTGATACATAGAGTCAATTTTGTTTTCATGGCTTCTTGCTACTTCCTGAAACGATGTCTAACATCATCTTCCTATAGGTCAAATGATTATTTTCTTCTACCAAGAAAACTCTAAGTTTACCTTCAGGCATCAAACATATCTAAAAGTTGACCTAAAAATCATTTCCAACCCATTTAAGAAGTGTACTAAAAGGCCACTGTTTAATTGAGCCTAAGTTCCCATCATTGGTTCATTGATTCTAGATTGACTTCTCCAAGTTAAATATTTTTATGATTCCCATGATCCATAAAATTGTTTTTTCTAGAATAAGGGTATATCGAGAAATGAACACATTTCGCTTCTCAGAATCATAGAATTAGTATCCTATTTAATTCACGGGATATACAATAAACCTATTTCAGTACCTCTTGGGTGTTGTCTATCTTGCTAAGTAACACTTACAAAATAAGATACCCTACTGTATAACTCTTACGTAAGGAGGATAACCCCAAGTCTTAACTTACTTAAGATAAGGCTTCTTTCCTTTCTGTATCTCATACGGAATGGAAGGAACAACTTCTGATGGAACTCTATTTAATAAGCAGCTGTATAGATTGGTAACACTCATCATTAATCGAACAATATCTAATAAAGTCCAATTCCTCTTTACCGAAATATCATTATGTTGTTGATTATCCTGAGGACTATAATGAGTGAGATCTCATTCTTCTTAAACAAACGGTAAACTTGCTGTTGATGTATTTACTTCTTCGATCTAATCAAAGAGATGTGATGTATATTTTGGTATGTTTGGTCATCTCTGTGAATATATTATTCATAAACTGGTTACGTTTTTATGGTCAGATAAGAATTCCAACCATCCTTAACTAGATAGATAAACGTCTCACGCCTATATGACCTAAACTCATATAACACAGCTCCGTATGATTTAATGATTTCGATCTATAAATATTTCTAATTGTATATAATGTCTATTTATTAATTGACATTCAATTAATAAAACATCATACTTATTATGCAATATAACTATTGTATTGCTTACAAGAAGTAAGTCAAGTTCCTAATAACTTGGACCTGCAGGAAATCACCATTTCTTACTCTCAACTTTACTTCTTCAAGCTGTTGCATTCTGGTTTCTCTTAATCCCTGTAACATAGTACAAATGTGAGAGGGACATGCGACATCTCATACCCAACTTGAACTGGCATCAAATGCCCTAGAAATATTTACGTTTTTCAAACAGAAACCTGTGGGAGTCTTCTTGACAATGATAAGGCTTCTAGGGTAGAGGAATTTTCAATACCCAACCTTACTGTAGTAGAATCATTTTCTATCTACACGCCATCTTGTTGATATTTAGATAAATTTTGCCTCTGAGGATTGATGCTGGGTATCTGCCTCATCTTCTTCTCCTCACACATCTGGTCTCACCAAGTATACTTGGAGTAAAAGGTGAAGCACCCTGAACAAATAGGGTCACACCTTCTCTATTCTATCCTTTAGAGAGATGGTATCAGAGTTACCTTACGACAAACTCTGAGCAATAATAAATCCAATATTTTTTGAATCCAGAACACTTTTGTGATTCATCTACCAGTTAAAGTAATTCCTAGTACCCTAGAGTTAGATTGTATCAACTATGCTCACCAACTGGTTTGTAATGGCCATTAGAGTTGATAGGCCAAAATAACGGGAGATGTAAGCGGAATGGTTATTAAATCGCTAATAAAAGTTTTAAATCATGGTATACTAATTATACATTTTCGATTTAAAATTCCCTCCCATTGCTTTACATAATCTCGATAATATCTTGAACGGGAGGACGATAGTTTAAAATCTTTTAAACTATACAGCGAGAAGTAAATCCCATTGAAATTTACTCGAGCCTCGCGTTGTAGCAATATTGACCTTTGTAAACCCAACAGGTAGACAACATTTGTCAATTGCATCTTATGCAACTCTTACCACTTGATCTAGAATATACTTTATCCTCATACTGTAGAAAAATTGGGTAAGTGTATTCCAGATTAACTTGTCAATGATCAAACATATGCTACCGATACTACCCTCACGCTGTAGAAATATTGGACAATACTTTCACATATATTTACCTCATCTCATGTTTAACCGGTATAGTCCAAGCCCAACCGATCAAGTCCCTCACACTGTGGCAATATTAGAAAAAGGCCGACGTGATTCGTCTAACACCGTATTGACAAGACGGATCAGAATAAAATATTATTTCATAATATAAAATTCTTCAATCTGATTAAGAGGGATTTTTGTATCCTTGGTCTCTATTCTCTTAGAAAGGGTGATTCTCAATTAATTAATTTTTCTATGCAAGCACAACTAACCCCCACCAGTAGGGCTTCCATTATGGTTACCAACACAGAAAAATTAATTTTGATTTATAATACAGACCGATAACTCTTTATCACAGCATCTCATAAATCCTGATTTATAATGTAGACTGATATCACTACATCTCATAAATTTACATATGCAAATTAATTTTAAAACACTGTTCAAAAAACTGTTCAAAATCATTGTAGCTATGAAAATTAAAAATACTGTTCATGTGCTACTGTTCAAGTGAACAGTACACTACTGTGGCACTGAATTGCATCGCTGCAGTGTTGGGAGGTCGAACCACTAGCACCGCAGCACCAGCCCCTTAGCGTTGCAGTGCCCAGTACTTCCTTTTTGGCATACCCGTTTCAACACTTGAAATGCGCCATTTACATTGGGCCTTTTGCGTCCATTCACTAAAAAAACACCCATATATGTCCTAAATGGCTCTGATACCATTATTGTCGGGGATCTAATATATTTGGGTGTATGCATGTGCAATTCTGTCTATTGCCTAAACTACGCATCACATACATATTATACGTGACGGAAGCGTTTAAATTAAAAAATAAATAAAATATATTAATCATATTAATATATTAATAGGATAGAGAACTCACCTTAACGTCTAACATTATACACATATTTTCTCAGAGTTCGTATGGAGACCAACTCGTGGGCAGTTCTAGTCACCAACACAGTGGGCTTGGTGAGATAGAATAACAGTCTTATATTTAGCATGGGATTAACTCTTGATCCCCAAAATGGCTGAGTGTGTGTTTATATCTTTTTCTTCAAAAGAATAAGAAATAAAGAATTTAAAGCAATTCACAATTGCTCTAATTGGAACTATAAAGAAAAATAAAACAATTTCATTTTTTCTTTTTTTTTTCTCGACCATTTATTCTTCTTCTTCTCTTCTCCATTTTTTTCTTCTTTCTCACGGGCACACACACACCAACAATAATTCACATCTCTCTCTCATATTTATATATATAATAAAATATTAATATAATATATTATATAATAATAATAATAAAATATTACATAATAGGTGCCAACTATTTGGCACCCAAATAAAATATTAATATATATATAATATCATATAATAAAATATTATATAATATAATAATATAAAATAAAGAGAGATATTTTGCTTCTTTAACTAGTAAATAATCAAAGTGTGAAATGACCATTTTGCCCATCGTAAATAGTTATCAAGTCTACCTCTGTGAGTCCCATCAAATTCCACACTTAGGTAAACTTAATCAAGGGTCCACAATGCGCCATGTGTCATTATACAATTAGCAAATAACAATTATTGACTAATTATTGTATTTAACACTTAAATACAGACACACGCATTTTTATGGTATTGCTGAATATTGCTAGATTAAATACTTTAATCTAGCACGCTGCCCTAGTGCACAACGAGAACACTCCATATTGCAGAACTTCCTAGGTCCTACGCCTGATTCGTCAAACGAAACTATTCCATGAGTTCGTGAATAATGTTCTACGCACACGTCACAAATATTATAAATTAGCGCGTTGAACCATACAAGCTGAGGTTACAACGCATATGTATAGTCCTTCTGTTATGATATCCTGGATATGCGGGGATATAGATTATCACCGTCAAATCCCCTAGTGCTCATCCATGTCTTATCTCTATACTTGTATCTCATTTAACAATATGCATATTGTTCTACCCTGATAGTACTCTTTTTCGGGATTAATGCTTGTGGCCACAAGACTTTCTGAGATACAATCTCGAAGCATCTGGATATCAAACTCCCTATACGAGCTGACGGATTTCATATCTGTACACATCGAAATTCATAAGTATCGGATCATACCCAGTGACACCCAGCGGTCACACTATGAAAGGTCTGTGACATGCGTGGAACCAAAGTATGGTGAATCACTTACAAGCCCACCGTGGCACTCAGGTCAAATGACCACGTATACTACTCAACTCGAGAGAAACCTCCATTGACGGCTTATATAATGTGTCTATTAAAGGTCCTCATGAGTCTGTCCCATATCTAGTCCTAAATGGATACCCATATATCAATACAAGCTCCAAGTTCACGGTTGACTAGGAACGACTATCTATACTCTATAAGTACGACATATGCTGATCTATATTTAAGGTATCCACCGACAGACCCACATTGACAAAAATAGATCAGTGACAATTATTCGAGAACATACTTACTCAACTAGCATTTTTTGGCACCCAATTGTAACTGTTGCAACTATACAGTTACTAGTATATTCCCAGGTCTATGTCCCATCACAGACAAGGTTCTAACTCTTGGATTTGTTAAGTATTTGATGTGATATTTCTGTATCTTAAAATTAAGTACAAGTATACATTATCGTATGCAAGTAATAAAAGGACTAAATAGTCGGATGTCGAACCTATAAGGATAATTTTTACTTTCTAACCAAGTACTAAAATTATGTCTCTCTAGTAATTATTCAAAAAAAAAATAAAAAATCTAAGAATGAATTCAGAAAATATAAAATCAATGACACAATATAAAGAGAATTAGGTGATAGCAATGTAGAGAAATCCTAGGATTAATATTATCCCTCAATATGCTTTTTAATAATTAATCTCTAATATTTAACTCCTTTAGTCTTTGTTATTAATCAAGACATTAATGTATTCGCAAGCCTCTTCTAAGGTCATGCAAGTACTTAATTTACCAAATACCTATATTCCTATGGTACTTGTAATAAATTAAGATTCATTAAGATTGGGTCTTATTAATCATACATGCCAATTAGGTATATTCCTATCCTAAATTGAAACTTGCATATGCAACAATGAATGTTACTCTACAATCATGCATCAAATTACCTAGATCTAAATATTATGATTCCTTTTTCGAGTTTATCAACAATATTACCAACTCATTCAACATATATTGGCCAGATATATTGAAGCATTAAGATAAAGTAATTTGAATATCAAAGAACTAAGTTTATTAAATATTAAAAAGATATGACAATTAAGCACACATATTGAGTTCAAGTATTAACCTTAGAAAATAAATTTAATTCATGGCCACAAGAAAACAGTAGTAAAAATAATAATAAATAATGATACAATTAATAGCAAACCGATATAGACGTCAAATTTGCTATTAATTACACTGCCTAAGATACTCTTGATGCCGAAGAACGCCTTGAATATCTCTCTAAGGTTGCTTCAATTAAACTCCTATTGCTCTCCAAGACTCGTGCTCTATATTCTTAGTGTTCTTGAATGTGTCTTGGGTGCTCTAGGTTGATCTTTCAAGTCTGGGGTTGATTGGCCTTTTATAGGGATTGATATGAGCTTGAAAATCTTAGTTCTCGTCGGACTAGGACACACACTACCGTTGGGGGGCTATATTGCTGTCGTTGGAGCACCACATATATAAGGCTGCAGCGCTAGAGCGGTGGAATGATGACGCTGGAGCGCTGTCCCGTTGCTGGCGTGATAAAGATATAGCGCTGAGGCGTTGGCCTGTCGTTGACGCGATAAAGATATGGCGCTGGGTGCTAGTTACGACTTCAATAAGTCGTATTTGCTGATTTTCTTATTTCGATCACTGTTTCAGAGTTGGGGCGAAAATCCTTTTAGAGTTGGGGTAATGGACTCATATTTTGAAAACTTACATTTTAGTCCCTGTTTTTGCTCTTTTTGCATCCTTTCTATAAATTTCGTTCAAGTCCCTATAAATAACAATAATATACATAAATAGCCATCTATTCTCATAAAATCATAAAATATCAAAATAAAAACATGAGAAAATATATGACAAATTTGCTCTTATTAGTATTATAACCAGTTAACATTTAGTATTTATATTTCTCAACTTGGGTAACCATGAGCCCTTATCTAAACTCCTTTAAATTTGATCTGAATTCCTTCAAATCTAAAATGTCTGTAATGTTACATTGCATAGTAATATATAAATGGGTATTAGCGATTTAATAAGAATGTATAGTTGTATAAATACACAAGTATATGTACATTCAGGGATGGTACGTAAGCACCCCTAACATATACATCATATTTAAAGTGTTGTATCATAATTGTGATGATAATTGAGCATGAATAATTTAGTTTATTTATTTATTATTTTCAACAAAATGACAAATCTCCTGATCACAATATTATTCAAGGACAAATTAACCCGGCAAAAACTTTGTGAAATAGAAAAGTTCAATGAACATCGTATTTATTTGCGAGAACCAAAAGTTTATCCTCACTGATCGCTGTCCTCCAAGGCCTGCTCTTAAAGCTTCACAATAAGCTAAAGAGCAATACGATCATCAACTTGATGTCAACGAAAAAGCCCGTTGTTACTTGTTAGTATGCATGTCTGAAGTGCTTACTATTTCATGAACAAACTTACATTTAACATAACTTACTTGGTCAATAAGCTTCAAACCTTTGAATCCATCAATATTGGAAAACAAGGGGAGGCAAATATTATTGATAAAAAACTTTCTTCTTCCAAGAACAAAAAGATGAATAATAGAGGAAATGGCTCATCAAAAAGCAAACCTAAAAAGAAGAACAATAATAAGAAGAATAAGAAAAACAAGAACAAGGTAAAAGAAAAATGTTTCTATTGTCAAAAGGATGGCAATTGGAAGAGTAATTGCACCCTTTATCTAGAAGAGCTCAAAAAGGAAAAGAAAGGTAAATGTGATTTACTTATTCTTGAAGCTTGTTTAATAAAAGATAATGAATACTTTTAGGTAATTGACTCCAGGGCCACTAATTATGTTTGTTCTTCTTTATAAATAATTGATTCTTCTTTGACATTGGCAGATAGAGATTTTATAATGTGAGAGGGTACTGGGGTCGTTGTTTCAGCTAAAGCAGTGGGAGTAATTAGGCTTAGGTTTAGGGATAGTTTTTTAATTTTGCAAGACATTTATTATATTCCTAATTTTAGACAAAATTTAATTTTTGTCTCTAAATATTTAGAACATTGCTATTCCATTTCTTTTAATAATAATTCATATTTTATTTCTATAAATAGTTTGAATATATAGGTCGATAATTTAGAGAATGGTCTTTATATCCTACACCCAAAAACTCAAACACTGCTTAATACTAAAATATTTAAGCTGGAACAACCAAACCTAAGAAACAAAGAAATTATCCTGGTGATAAAACATTCCTCTAGCATCTTAGATTAGGTCATATTAACCTAAACAAGATACAACGACTAGTAAAGGATGAACCCTTAAATAGTTTTAAACATTTGTACTTTACCAGGTTGCGAATTGTGTCTAGAAGGTAAAATGACTAAAAGACCTTTAATTGGAAAAGGCAATAGGGTAAAAGAACCTTTGGAACTAGTACATTTAGATGTCTATGGTCTGATTAATGTACAAGCCAGAGGAGAATACAATATTTTGTCACTTTTATTGATGATTGTTCTTACTATGGCTATATATATTTGATGCATAGAAAATCGAAATGTTAGAAAAGTTCAAAGATTCCAAGCCAAATTTGAGAAATAACTCAATAAACCATTAAAAGCACTTCAATCTAATCGAGATAGTGAATACTTCGTGTTGGAATTTGTGCTTATGTGCCATCCCATTTTATATAAATATTTTTATTTATTTATGTAATAAATATTTCATTAAATCGCTAATTATTTTTATTATATGGTAAGATGCTTATAATGTTTCAGACACTGTATGATCTGAAAGAGTTCAGATCTGATTTAAATGAGTTTAGACTAGTTATAAGAGTTAGCTACACTGAGAATTATAACTGCTAAGAGTTAACAGATTATAAGTATTCTTTCAATTGACTATTTTCTTTTCCCCTTTCCTAGTCGATTAATAACAAAATGAATTCTTCCAATTTATAAAATAAAAATTCCAATGGCTTTTTCTCAGTAAAATCTAAAGAGTTAGAACATTGTCTGAAATGGGACAAAGACCTGGGGGTATAATAGTAATGACATAATTGTAAAGGGTTGTAAATAGTGCTAAGAAATGTCATTGTGCAAGTATGTTCTTAAACATTATATTCCTGATCTATTTTTACTAATGATGGTTTGTCGGTGAAAATATTATTTAATATAGATTGATGTATGTTTATATTTAGATAATCTAGATGGTTAGTCTTAGCAAACCATGAGCTTAATGGAAGCTTATATAGACATTTAGGTATTCAGTTAGGACTAGGTACAACACAAACTTAATTAAGATCTCCAATAGACATCCCATAAAGCCATCAATGGAGGGTTTTTTTGAGTTGAGTAGTATTGATGTCCTTTGACCTAAACACCATGGTGAACTTATGAGTAATCTACTATACTTGAGTTTCATACATGTTAAAGAGCTTTCATGGTCTAACAATTGGGTGTCCTTGGGTATAGTCCGATGCTTATGGAGTCTGATGTGTGTAGATATGGAATCCGTCAGCTTATATAGGTGATTTGTATATCAAGATGCTCTAAAATTATATTCTAAACAATCTTATGGCCATAAGTAATTAACCCAGGAAAAGAGTTTTCTGTGTGAGAAATAATATCACAAAAGTGTTTGTAAATATTGTTTATAAGAATACGAATCTGGAGATAAGTTTTAGAGTTGAGCATATAGAGACTTGACGGTGACGATCTATATCACCATTCTGCTAGAATATGAATAACGAAGGAATTATATGAAGATGTATTAACCTCAACTTGTATGGTTCAATGTGCTGTTTTGTTATTTTCATAACGTGTGTGTAAGGCATTAATTATGGACTTACATAAGAGTTCTGTAAGATAAAACAGGTGTGAACATAGAGAGTCTCACTATATCAAGTGTACTCGTTGTACACTGGATCAATGGTTTGATTTAGAAAGTTCTCGAAAAGTCAAAATTATTTCAGGATCTCTCAACGAAATGACAGGACTTAAGTGTTAAGCTTAAGATGTTAGTAAGTGAGACTTGCCACTTCATCCTTTCCATTGGATGCAACATATCATGCCATTAATATGTAATGGCATGACAAATGGCATAGTATCAATGGTCCATTTAATTATTAAGTGTTAATAGTTAAATTTGGCCAAATGAATAATTTGCAAGTATGGCATGATAATCAATTTTCGGCCCATTTATTATATTAATGAATGGCATTAAATTAAGTAAAGTAGTCAGCTAAAGTCAAATGCTTTAAATTATTTAATTTGTAAATTGTGGCCATGTGAGTGTTAAGTTAGCATGCTTAGTCATACTTTAAGCATGTGCTGCCATCTTAAGATTTTACTTTCAAAATGAATGGCATTCTCATGTTTTGAATTAAGCATGACATATCTTAAGCAAAAGAATTTTGGACACTAACTCTTCTGATATTTGGCCAGCCTATGTTTATTTTCTGTTCATAATTTTAAAGAAGCATGACAATGCAAATATTATGCATTGTCATGCTTGTTAAATAAAAGGCAATTCTCTTGATTGTATTGGCCGAATTGTTAGCAACAAAGCCTATAAATAGTCAGCTCCATTTCATTTTTAAGCACAAGTAAAATTGAACCAATAAATTGAGAGGCTGTGTAAAATAAATTTAAAAGCAAGAGTTGCTTCAAGTTTTTAAATTTCAACGAAAAAAGAAGCTACCGTTTTAACTTAAGGAATTTCACCCTATCCTCGACTAAAACTACATAAAATAAGCTTCAAAGGCGAGTTCTCTTTTATCTTATTAATGTAATGAGATGCATTTTTTATATTTCGCTATATATATTATACATGTGTGATGTGTAAATTAAAATTAAAATGTAAACACTCACCCTACGTTTAACATATTTTTCTTTGATGCTGAATTTAAAGATCACCTAAAAGAGCATGGGATCATATACCAACTAAGTGCTCTGAGAACACCACAAAAAATGGTATAGCAAAAAAGAGAAATAGAACACTACTAGATATGTTGAGATCCATACGTTACCCACTTCTTTTTGGGGATATGTATTGCAAATAGGAATGTAAATTCTTAACGTAGTACAATCTAAGAATCTTTAAAACAACCTTGGAGTTGTAGAATGGTTGCAAACCTTTTCGTGACACTTTTATATGTGAAAGTGTCCAACATACGTGCTAAGGAAAAGACCGAGAAGTTAGAACCACATTCAAAATTGTGCCTATTTGTAGGCTACCCTAAATAGACAAGAGGTGGTTTCTTTTATAACTTTCAAGATAATAAAGTATTTATATCGACAAATGCTATATTTCTTGAGGATAATTATATAAAAGATCACATACCTCAAAACAAAGTTGTTATCGATGATTTATTTTTTAATGAGGTTAGACCTTAATAACCAACAATTATTGTTAGATCACAAAGTCACAAACTGTGCCTACTTGTCAGAGTACACCATCGCTACCTAGGCATAGTGAAAGGGTAGTAATACCACTCATACGCTTCAGTTTAATTAGAGAAGCACAAGTCGCAATCTCTGATGATAGTGTAGACAATCTATTGACATACAAACAAGTAAAAGAAAATCATGACAAGAAAAATGGCTTGAAGTTATAAATCTTGAGATAGAGTCAATGCACTCTAACTCAATCTGGGAGCTTATAGATCTACATGAAGGATTTAAACCCATTAGGTGTAAATGGGTCTACAAAAGAAAATGAGGAACATATGAAAAAGTGGACTTAAACAAGCATCTAGATCTTGGAATATAAGATTTGATCAAGTTATCAAGTTTTATAGTTTTGAGAAAATATTGATGAAGCTTGTGTATACAAGCACATCAAAGTGGACAAAGTAGTTTTCTTAGTTCTTTATGTCGATGATATTATTCTTACTGAGAATGATAAAGAAGTATTATTGAATGTAAAGAAATGGCTAGCTAAGTAATTCCAAATGAAAGATTTGTGAGAAACAAGTTATGTTCTTGGGTTCTAATTTATATAAGATCGTAAGAACAAACTTTTAACGCTGTCTTGAATATCGCACATAGATAAGATCCTTATAAGGTTTTCAATGCAGAATTTTAGAAAAGGTAATTTACCTTCTCACTATGGAATTCACTTGTCTAAACTACAATGTCCTAAGACACTTAAAAAAGAAGAGGATATGAGATGGAAACCCTATGAATTTGAAGTAGGCAGCCTAATATATGCCATATTGTGTACTAGGTATGATATTTGTTATTCGATGGGTATAGTCAACTAGTATTAATTCAATCTAGGATATGATCATTAGATTGTAGTAAAGTATATTCTCAAGTGCCTACGGAGAATAAGAAACTATATGTTTGTTATTCTAGTAAGGATTTGATCCCAATCAAACACACTGATTTTGATTTTCAATCTGACTTAGATTATCAAAAATCCGCTTTTAGATCAGTGATTATTCTTGTTGATGGAGCCATTGTGTGGAGAAGTATAAAGCAATCATATATTTTTTGATTTCACCATGGAAACCAAATATCTAATGGCTTGTGAAGCAGCTAAAAAAGTGGTATGGCTTCACAAATTCTTATTAGATTTGGAAGTTGTTTCAGATATCAATAAACCTCTCATGCTTTATTATAATTATAGCAGTGTAGTGTCGAATTCCAAAGAACCAAAAAGTCACAAAAAAGGTAAGCACATAGAAATGAAATATCATATGATTAAGGAGATCGTTCACCAATAAGATGTCATGGTCAAGAAAGATTGAATCAAAAATAACATGCTGATCCTTTTATAGTGTCTCTACCTGCTGCTAGTTTTAAAAATCACTAAAAGAGTCTAAAGATACAAGACATGTCTCACTTGCTTTAGGGCAAGTGAAAAATTATTAGAAGTGTGCCTTAAAAGTATAATTATTTATATTTAAATAGTGCTGAAAATAAATAATATAAGTTATTCATTTAATTTTATGTTTGTAATTTTGATTGCTTTTATTCAAATATCATGAAAATTCTTGATTATTATATTTAACTTTAAACTTAATATATAATAGTTATATACAAGAGGATTAAGTTTAAGCATAATAATCTAAACAAGTACTTAGTATGATTGGAGACGAAAACTTCATTTTGAAATACTACAAGTACGGTCCAGTTATATATTGTATACAATGGTCTTATCCGAATAATTCTATGTAGTGACATAAACAATGGAGGTGCTTTATATAATGTTGATTATATAGAACTGGACCACGATAAAATTAATTCTCTATTGTTATCACAATAAAATCATATATGGATTAATCTTAATCTTAAGTTATTAATGAACTCCTATTCATTGAGTTATTTTTATTAATTTACAAGGAAAAAATTGTAAAAAAATTTAGTCAATTATTAAGTATTTTTTAAATATAACAAAATAGATGGTTGAGAATATTTTTCACAAATATGGAATTCACTATTTCTGAAAAGAAGTTAAATAAGTTTTTTTTCTTGATAATTAATTCTGGTTTTGAATATAATGAGCATTAAATTTTCTTTAAGAGTTAAAAATAATAATAAATTTGTTAATTTTACAAATTAATGTTCAAAAGATGATCAATGTGGATCAATAATAAAGATAAAATTAGAGAGGTTAATAGACATTCGACCTAACTCTACTTATGAACACTTGTGGAGGATTGATCTATATGAAATAATTATTGAATAGAGAAAAATAGTTTTCTATTTTATAATTTATTTACAAAATTAAGATTTTATATTTTTAGTGGAGTAATATAAAGTTAATAAATAAAATCACATTAATTAAAGAGCTTAATCAAATGATTTAATTTATTGGAGCGTAATTTTGTAGGTCCATCAAGTCCTCATAATGGCTCCATAAACACTAAAATGGACTATTAAATTAATTGTTAGATTCAAAATATTAATTAGTTCAAGTTTAATTTGATTAAACTTATTAAGAATAATTAATTAATTTTGTTAGCTTATGTTTAATTTGATTAAACTTTTTGGAATCAATCAATTGTTTGTCGAATCTATAATAGTTATGGAATTAAATAAATAATTAGTTTATTTATTTAAATTAAATAATTAGATAATTATGAATTACTGAATTATTTAACTAAAGATAATTTTAGATATTATATTTATCCTTTTAATTATCTAAATTAAAATAAAGGAAACATATTATTTTATCCTAATCCTATTAAAATTTGGAGTTTAGATAAAATAAAGATTCTTGCACCATAAAAATGGATTATTAGAATCATTTTTACGTATTCTTCATTAGTATTTTCTTTAGGATAAATTTTTTCTAAAAAGAAAAAAATAAGAACACAAAAAATTAAATCTTTTACAATTTATCAACTCGTCCAATTGAGTAGTCCATTGATGAAAAATACAATATAGAAGATTTATTAGTGTTAACAGAAAACATCCGTAAAATATTTTGCGATTGAGATATTTTTATTATACTCTATTGTTACTAAATTAAAATAGACATAAAATATTTTGAAATCATTCATGCACTTACTTCTTTGATCATTTTGTTACCATCATCCCAGAGTTGGAATTGGATAGAATTTTATTCATTTGCTCAAAGTATGGCCAACTCTTTTGGATTTTTCCACTCTTCTCTTTTTATTTCAAAAACGCAATCATGTAAATGTAGTGTATTTGTAGATTCTATTTTTACATGTTCAAAATCATGATACTATGATGCAAAATTTCTTTTCTTCCTCGTGGAAATTTTGCTTTACTAGGATTTATAACTATAACTTTGGTCAGGCAAGACTGCAAATACAAACCTTGTATTTATGATGCAGAGAAGCCCATAGGGATTTGCATCGGCCTAGACTTTGATTGATCTTCTCATTCATTAAATATTCCTTTTGATAACTTTAAAATGGTACATTATATACAAAATTCTAAAACCTTTAGCTTAAGGTTGTTGGAGATAGTGCTTACATACCATTCCAATAAGCAATAATTTTTTGATAATAATCCTCAATACATAATTATATGGTAAAAAGCTTGTAATATTTACAGACATTGTAAATCTAAAGGATTTTAGATCTAATTCAAAGGAGTTTGGGTCAACACTAAAAGTTAATAATTCTAAAAGTTAGAACCTTGTCTGAAATGGGACAAAGACTCGAAATATATTAGTAATAAAATAGTTGCAAAGAGTTAAAAATTGTGCTAAGAAATGTCATGCAGCATGTTCTCAAAAACATCATTCTTAATCCATGGTTATCGACACAAGTCGATTGGTATTCATTCTAATTATATGTATGTCTATATTTGGATTGTCCAGATGGTTAGTCTTAGCAGACCATGGGCATATAGGTATTCAGTAAGGATTGGGTACTGAACAAACTCACGAAGACCTCTAATAGACATTTGATAAAGCCATCAATGGAGGATCTTTCTCTAATTGAGTAGTATTCGTGGTTCCTTAATCTGAGCACCATGATGGACTTGTGAGTAATCCATTATACTTTGGTTCTACGCATGTCAGAGATCTTTCATGGTTTGATCACTGGGTGTCACTGGGTATGTTTTATGCACATGGAGTCAGGTATGAGTAGATATGAGATTCGTCAACTCATATGGATGATTTTTATATCTTGATGCTCCAAAAAGTATATTTTAAAATGTCTTTTGGTCAAAAGAAAAAACCTTGAAAAAGAGTTTTTCGTAGGGTTAAACAATATCTCAAAAGAGTTTATGGATATTATTTTACAAAAATATAAATCTATTGATAAGTTTATGGCAGTGCACATAGAGATTTGATATATCTTTGCTCTTCCAGGATATAGGGGAAGGAAGGATTATACGGATATGATTAACCTCAACTTGTATAGTTCAATGTTCTGTTCTATAATATCTGTGACATATGTGTATGGAGCATTCTTCACGGGCTTGCAAAAGTGTTCTGTAAGACAAACAGAGGTGAACCTAGGGAGTCTCACAATATGAAGTGTACTTGTTAAGCATTAGGGTAGCAGACCGGATCTAACGGTTCGATCCGAGAGAATTTTAGAAAGCAGAATTTGTTTTAGGACTCTCAAGAAATATACGTGTCAAGTTCTAAGTGTGAAAACAATTAATTATTAGTTAAATAAGTAACTAATGAAATTTTATCACGTGGCATAAATGATCCATATATGAGTGACACATGTCACATGCATAGAACAAATGGGTGACAAGGGGCAAGTGTTGTGTGACACTTGTCTTCATGCATGGGATGCATGAATGACAAGTGTTAAATGCATAATGGCAAGTTTTTGAAACTTTACAAGTTATGCATTTAGGTCCCTATTTTTAAGTATATATATGCCAAAACTTTGAATTTTGTTCACTTGAGTCCCTATTTCCAAAATTATGAATTTAGGGAAAAAGTTCAAGAGTTGAACTATTTTGATGGATGAATTCATGCTGGAATTTTGTTAAAAATATTGTATTTCTAGAGTTTCAATCTCATAGATTTGTTGAAGCCTAGAATTGCTTAAGGGGTAACTTCATTGTGAGCTCAAAAGTATCAAATGTCTAAAGGCTTCAAAGGTATATTTTTCTAGAACTATAAGTGTAATAAAACTTAATTCTAAGTGTGTTCATTGCTTAGAAAATTAGTTTTCAATTTCATTGCGTAATTATGTGTGATTATCATGCATTAGATAAAATGATCAACAAACACATTCACATGCATGCACTATGAATATATGTTAACAAAATTATTGTTTTAAAAAAGCTTTATGGTAGAGTTTTTAAGTCCTAAATCATTGATTTTGACTAATAATTAGAGTGCCGCCTTGACCTATAAGTCTAAAAATTTTGTGTTGATTATTTAACGAAAATAAACATTTAATAGCTTCAAAATAGTATAATATATGCGAAATTCTGAAACCTCTAATTTAAGCTACAATTTTCAAAACATTTCTGGTTGAGATTTTAGGTCCCAAATGATTGAGTTTAGCTAAAAGATAGACTACCACATTGACTTGCAAGTTAGAATTATGTGGTGATTATTTGCTGAAAAGAAGTATTCTATAGCTTCACAATGGTATACTACATGCAAAATTCTTAAAATCTTTAGCACAAGCTATAGTTTTCAATAGTTTTTAAGATGAGGTTTTAGGTCCCAAATTATTAAGTTTTGCAAATATGTAGACTACAATGTTGACCTAGAAGTATTATAATTTTGTGGTGATTATTTAGTGAAAAAAAGCTTTTGATAACATCAAAATAATATATTATGTGCAAAATTATAAAACCTTAAGATACAATTTTCAAAAGTTTTCTAGTCAGATTTTTACATCCCAAATGATTGATTTTGGTCAAAGAAGTGGACTACAACTTTAACCTATAAGTCACTTAATTATGTGATAATTATTTGGTGAAAAGAAGTATTCGATGGCTTTAAAATATTATAATACATACGAAATTCTAAAACCTTTAGCCCAAGGTATGATTTTTAAAAGTTTCTTAGTCGGATGTTTGGGGTCTCAAGTTATTGTTTTTTTTTGCAAAAATGTGGACTATCATGTTAACCTACAAATCTTAGAATTTTGTGATAATTATCTGGTGAAAAGAAGCATTTGATAACTTCAAAATGATATATTATACGCAAAATTTTGTGTAATACCCCAAAATTTTTATTTATTTTGATTGAATTTATTAGTCAAAAGAAATAGAAGTATTTGATTGGTTGAATAAGTATAGTATGGTATAAGTGTTTGCATGGAATTAAAACCCATGCTATTAAAACTTTTCCAACATTTGGACCAATAGAATTTTGCCAACATTGTTAAATGGAATTTACTAGAATTAGTTAGATTTTAACTAGATTTTTTATTTAGTTTAGTTATGAATAGTATTTGAAATTTTTAGACCAATCAAATGCCACCATTTCTAACCAATGGTATTTTTATAATTTTGAGTTTAGTTGAGGGTATTTTTGAAAAGAAAATAAAGACTATAAAAGGGGGAATAGTATTGAAAAATTTAGAGAAAACCAAACCTTTGGCCGTCCCCTCCCTTTTGCATTTTCTCTCCATTTTTTCTTTTATCTCCCTTTAAATTCAACAATTCTTAATACTTCCATTAGTAAATTAAGCCTCCAAATCCTTAATTAAAGCCTTCTTCATCAAGTTTCAAGGATCAATTTTAAGGTATAAGGTGTTATTCAAGGTGAGTTGATGCTAAAAATTCTATTGAATATGAATTTGAGGTTTCAAGGGTTAATAGATTAAGTAGCCATGTAGAATTAGTGAATTATGCTTAGAACTAGTATTGAAAAATTTAGAGAAAACCAAACCTTTGGCCGTCCCCTCCCTTTTGCATTTTCTCTCCATTTTTTCTTTTATCTCCCTTTAAATTCAACAATTCTCAATACTTCCATTAGTAAATTAAGCCTCCAAATCCTTAATTAAAGCCTTCTTCATCAAGTTTCAAGGATCAATTTTAAGGTATAAGGTGTTATTCAAGGTGAGTTGATGCTAAAAATTCTATTGAATATGAATTTGAGGTTTCAAGGGTTAATAGATTAAGTAGCCATGTAGAATTAGTGAATTATGCTTTTAATTTGGTAAATTAGAAATTTATTCATTATTTGTGTATTTTGGAAAATGAAGGTGAAAGCTTGGCCAAGGATAGTCAAGGGAAGGAGAAGGAGAAGGGAGAAGATGTGAGTCAAGTGGAGGAATTAAGCTTATAAGGTTGGTGTACACATTAGTTTGAAACATAAATTTTTACCTTAGGAAATTTAGTGTATATTGATGTATTTTATTAATATGATGGATGAGTATGTTGAACTATAGCATTGAATTGATAATTATATTGTTTCTAAATGTATTAAATATGTTTTGAGTATTGGATATTAATTGGTGGTCAAAATTGAAAAGAAAAGAAAAATTGGGCATAAATATGAATTTTGAGGAAATAGGACTTATATGGAAAATTCTGAAAAATTCTGGACTAAATTGTAAATATTTAAAATTTTTATGTCTTTATGTGTATTAGTATGTAATTAGAACTTATGTATGACTTGTTGAAGAAATTGGGGCCTAATGGAAAATTTTGGAACAAATGGGCCTATAAGTGGAAAATTAGACAATTTTGGGCTGAATTGTTAAATCTGAAAAATTTGGAACTTATTTGGGTATTTTTGAATATTCTGGACCTATATGAAAAATTTTGGAACATTTGGGTTTATGTATAAAAATCTTAAAAATTTTAGGCATAAAGGTAAATAGTAAAAAAATTCTGGGCCTATTTGTAATAATGAAAAAATATTTGTGTCTAAATATGAATAATCAAAAAATTTGAATAAATGAGAATTTGTATAATAATTTGGTTTAATAATAATAAATTTGTGTTAAAATATTTTTTTTAATAAATAAATAATGTATTATAATAATACTTTTATGACGCCTTAGGTAAACTTGAACATTAGTAGGGGAGGATTGGTAGTTGGCATGCCAATAGGGTATTATAACAGTACTGCGCCGTTTGTTTATTCGATGATACTACTCTATGTATCCGATCTGCTATCTATTCTGATCTGTTCTGGATTCGGTGGATAGTCACCGAGTGGCCGATGTCGGATTATTATCTGATATTTGTTAGCCCATTAGCCAATCCATGGTATCGTGTCAGTGTTTATTTTGAGCGCCTACTTGGATTAAGTATAAATATGATATTTGTGTATATATATATATATATATATATTTGATTAATTGAAATGAGAAATCGAAATAATGTTTTGGTTTAATAAATTGATTAATTGATAAATTTTTGATTTATTATGATATATAGAGAAAAAAAATAGGTATTACTCAAAATTTCATTGTTTATATATATAGTTTATTGCAAAAAGGTAATAAAATTTTATTATACTGTTTCATCTTTTGTGTACACCCACTAAGCTGTTGTGCTTAGCGCGTTGAATTTACTATGCGCAGGTAGTAGAGTTGCCATCACTAAAGATTGAAGAGTAAATCTTTCTGCAGTTGCTCAGAGTCGCTCGCATTCTCTCTCTCTATATAATTATTTTTGATAGATATTTTGCTTGTCTATAGACTGTTGTGTATTATATTATGGACATTAAGTGTATGTGTATGTGCATGTATATATGTATTTATTTAGAACTGTCTCTTTTAAAACCATGATATATGATATATATTTTGATAATATATTGGATGTGAAATAGTTTTGTAAAGGTTTGATACATTTATATTGTAATATGAGTTGTGAATATTTGCTGAAAGACAAATATGGAAGTTGGTTAAGAATGGATATGCAAATTTTGGGAGTGTTTCTTTTGTTACAGGTAGTGTAAAAATCCAATTTTTAAGGGAGACTCTGTCAGTTTTTCCCCGTAAATGTTTATAAACAAAATAAAAAATATATATATTTTTGAAGTTTGAATAATCATTATCGTTGTTTCTATTCGATACTATTGTAGCACCCCCTGATCTCGTGTCTCGATGAGAGGCGAGTGAAGAGGGTGTTACATTTTGGATCCTCAAGCCTAAGATATGGTTTTAAAAAGTTATCCGGTCGAGTTTTTGGATCCTAAATAATTGGTTTTGGTCAAAATAATAAACTAACCTTGACCTACAAGTCTCAGAATTATGTGATGATTATTTGGTGCAAAATCTATTTGATATCTTCGAAATGGTATAATATGTGTAAAATTCTAAAATCTCTAGCCTAACTTACAATTTTAAAAAGTTTTTTGGTCAAGTTTTTGGGTCCTATATTATTGATTTTTGAAAAACATGGACTACCACGTTGACCTACAAGTTTTAGAATTTTGTGATGATTATCAGGTAAAGAGAAGTATTTAATAGCTTTTAAATGATATATTATATGCAAAATTTTAAAACCTCTAACTTAAGCTATGATTTTAACAAAAAAAAATATTAGTAAAGTTTTTGGGTCTCAAATGATTGATTTTGTCCAAAAGTGGACTACCACCTTAACTTACAACTCTCAGAATTATGTGAAGATTATTTGGTGAAGAGAAGTATTTGATAACTTAGAAATGGTATAATATATGCAAAATTTTAAAGCCTCTAGCCCAAGTTATGGTTATCAAAAGTTTTCTAGTCAATTTTTTGGGTCCCAAATTATTAATTTTAGCAAAAACATGGACTACCACGTTGACTTATGCGTCTTAGAATTTTGTGATGATTATTTGGTAAAAAGAAGCATTTGATAACTTCAAAATTGTATATTATGTACGAAATTTTGAAACCTCTAACTTAAGTTATGATTTTTAATAGTTCTTTAGTCGAGTTTTTAGGTTTCAAATAATTGATATTAGCCAAAATGTGGACTACCATCATAACCTACAAGTTAGAATTATGTTATGATATTTGGTGAAACAAAGTATTCGGTAGCTTCGAAATGGTATAATATATGAAAAATTCTAAAACTTCTAGTTCAAGCTATTGTTTTTAAAAGTTTTCTAGTCAAGTTTTTTGGTCTCAAATTATTTATTTTTGTAAATATATGGAGTACCATGTTGACCTACAAGTCTTAGAATTTTGTGATGATTATTTAATGAAAAGATAATTTTTACTCAATGATTTTATAGCTTGTAGAAACAAGTTGACTTGGAAACTATTGAAAACTGTAGCTTGTGTTAGAGGTTTTCAGAATTTCAAATATAGTATACCATTCCAAAGCTATTGAATACTTCTTTTTACCAAACAATCATTACATAATTCTAACTTATAGGTCGAGGTGGTAGTCCACATTTTTGCCAAAATAAATCATTTTGGGCCCAAAACCTCGACTAGAATTTTGAAAACCATAATTTGAGCTAGAGGTTTTAGAATTTCGCATATATTATACAATTTTGAAGTATTGAATGTTTCTTTTCACTAGATGATCAACACATAATTCTTAAACTTGTAAGTTACGGTAGTACTCTACTTTTTAGCGAAAATGAATTATTTAGGACCAAAAAACTTTTTTAAAATAATGCCTTTGGCTAGAGGTTTTAGAATTTCATGCATAATATACCATTTTAAAACTATTAAAATCTTCGTTCCTTTAGAAAATCATCACAAAATTCTAAGAATAAGTTAATGCGGTAGGTTAATATGGTGCTGATATATTATGATATTAACATTCACGATGACCTACAAATCTTAGAATTTTGTGATGACTACCTTAAGATTAACCGCCATCAAACAATGGGTCAGTGATTTGTACTGCCACTACCACTTGATAGATCAGACAGTAATCTGTCAATTAGTAGGGGCAGTACAAGTTACCGCCCCATTGTTTGATGGTTGGCAGCGTGCCACCACCCTTTCTAATGTGGGATGGTGGTGGTCATCAATGGTGGGGCGATGACTTGCACTGCCACCACCATTAGACATATTGACTACTAATTTATCTAATAGTGGCAGAAAAGCAAGTCTGGCATGGCGATAGCTATCGCCTTCTTTTTTCATTTTTAGTCGCCTTTTGGTCTTTTTGTTGAAAATATCCCAACCAGTTTGTAAATAAAGAAAGATAGAATTCAATGATATAAATTTTGATCATTTTTGTTATCAGAGTCCGATGGCCAATGATGACTAGAAAGAGTGGCTGGCAACGATAATAGAGGTTGTATTTTTTATTTATTTATTATTTAAGTGATATTTTCTTGAATACCCTTGAGGTAAGGTCTAATATCTATTATACTCACTAATTTATGAAATAGGCACTAATGCACAATCATTAAGGAATATTTTGTGAGTTAACAAGATTTATGTCACACAGTGTGAAATGTCTAGATTGCTTCTTAGACATAAAAACTGATGAAATTATCATTCTACCTTGCACAGCATACAAAAAGTACTATGTTCCTATAAAAAGTTTAATTTTTTAATCATAAATTAATAAAATCCCTTTTTCTTATATTTTTTAAATTAATAATATAATAAATTAATGACATTACTATTGTAACTTCACAAAACCTACAAATTACTAACTTTCTGGCTTTTCAAGATTGCTAACTTCAGAAGATAACAATTCATTTTTCCTATCAAATTTTAATTTTCTTTTTTAGAGCTATAAAGTAATTCCACGACTTTTCAAGATTACCTACTTCACAAAACCAACAAATTTTAGTATTATAAGTTATAGTCTTGTAACTAAGGATTTTAGTTGTAAAACCAGAGATGGTTTTGTTGCACACAAATTGAGCAAATTTGATGATACAACAATACTAATTAGTTTTTTTTTTAAAGCAAAAATGGAAACATAAAACATAATGAAATTGTTAGGGTCGGTGCTTACATGCCGTCCCTGAATGTACATATACTTATGTATTTATATAAGTGTACATTCTCATTAAATCGCTAATACCTATTTATATGGTATTATACATGTAATGTTACAGACATTGTATGATCTGAAGGAGTTCAGATCAGATCTAAAGGAGTTTAGATAAGGGCTTATGGTTAGCCACGCGAGAGATATAAATACTAAATGTTAGCACAGTTAAAGGTTAGTTAGTTATAATACTCAACATATCCAAGAGTTGAAGCTTTATCTATAATGAGATATAGGCCTGCGAATATACTAGTAACTGCATAGTTACAAAAGTTGCAATCGGGTGCCAGAAAATGCTAGTTGCGCAAGTATGTTCTCGAATAATTGTCTATGATCTATTTCTACCGATGCGGGTCTGCCGGTGGATACCATTTTACATAGATCAGCATATGTCATACCTATAAGGTATAGATAGTCGTTCCTAACCAACCGTAAGCTCGGAGCTCGTATTGACATATGGGTATTAGTTATGACAGAATATGGGACAGACTTATAAGGGCCTCTGATAGACATCCTTTATAAGTCGTCAACGGAGGGTCCTCTCAAATTAAGTAGTATACGTAGTCCTTTGACCTAAGTGCCACGGTGGGCTTGTAAGTGATCCACTATACTTTAATTCCACGCATATCATAGACCTTTCATGATGTGACCACTGGGTGTCACTGGGTATGGTCCAATGCTTATGGAGTCTGGTGTGTACAGATATAGGATCTGTCAGCTCACATATTGAGTTAGATATCTAGATGCTTCAAGACTGTATCTCAGAAAGTCTTGTAGCCATAAGCAATCATCCCGAAAAAGAGTTTCGTCAGGTCGAGTTAGATATCCGTCAGCTCGCATATTGAGTTTGCACATATTGTTTAGTGAGATACAAGTTTAGAGATAAGACATGGATGAGCAAAAAGGGATTTGACGGCGATAATCTATATCCCCAGCACTTCCAGGATATCATAACTGAAGGATTATACGTATGCGTTGTAACCTCAACTTGCATGATTCAACGCGCTGATTTGTATATCTATGACGTGTGCGTGGGGTATTGCTCACAGACTCATGAAAAAATTTCATTTGACGAATCGGGAGTAGGACCTAGGGAGTCCCGTGATATGGAGTGTACTTGTGCATTGGGGCAGTGTGCCAGATTAACTTGTTTAATCTAGCAATATTCAGCACTATCACGGGAATACGTGCGTGTCTGTATTTAAGTGTTAAATACAACAATTAGTCAATAATTATTATTTACTAATTGTATAATGACACGTAGCTTATTGTGGACCCTCGGTTGAGTTTACCCAAGTGTGAAATTTGGTGGGATCCACTAGAGGGTAGACTTGATAATTATTCATGAGAAAAAAAATGATCATTTCACACTATGATTATTTAATTATTAAATAATTATTCTCTCTTTTATTATATTATATTATATTATTATTATTATTATATATTCTCTCTCTTATCATTCTCTCTATTTGGCACCCATTATATTATTATTATTATATAATATATTATATATATTATTATTTTATTATATATATATATAAAGAGAAAGAGAGAGAAAGAAGAGCAATGGGGAGTGTGGGTGTGTTGGCCGCGAGGTGGAGAAGAAATGGAGAAAGAAAAGAAGAAGAAGAAAAAAATAAGGAAAAATAAAATTGTTTTATTTTTCTCTTTGAATCCAATTGAAGCAATGGTGGATGACTTCAAACTCTCTATTTTTTTTATCCTTTTGAAAAAAATGATATAAACACACACTCAACCATTTTAGGGATTAAGAGTTAATTCCGTACTGGATATCGGGCTGCTGTTCTAGTTCACCAACCCCACCGTGTTGGTGATTAGAACTGCACACGAGTTGGTTTCTATATGGACTCCAGGGATATACATGTATAACGTTACACGTTGAAGTGAGTTCATAAACCTTTTAATATATTAATGAGATTAATATATTATATTTATTGCTGTTTTTATGCTTCCGCCATGTATAATTCGTATATAATACGTATTTTAGGCAATATGCGCAACTGTACATGCATATACCCATGTGTCTTAGATCCTCGACAACAAAAATCAATTTTAAATCAACAATACAATTTCTTCAATAACACAAATCAACAGCTTCTCCAACAACACAAATCAACAAACAAAACCAATAGATCGGCACGACGCTTGGACGAATGGCAAGGCAACTGATCAGTGCGACGTCTGGACGAACGGTGAAGCGATGGGTGGTTTATTAATTTAGGGCTGATTGGATGCAAGTTTATATTTGTTTGGACTCAGAATAAGTATTGTTTAGATATGAGATATCTGTTGTTTAATTAAAGATATTTGAAAAAGACCTAATTGTCCTTCTTAACTCTAACAGAAGATTCTATTATGGTTGGACATTATTACTTATTTCGCAAACTAGTAAGTATTATTAATATTAGGTTTTATCGTAAGGATATTCATGATAATATCTCTTTATTTAATTAATGACTAATGATTATTTGACATGTGCTAAGTGTATATTTTCTCTTCCTATTGAGTTACGATTTTCCTATTCAATCGTCAACTTAAATGGTAGTGGCCTAATAAACGATAACAATAGGGACAAATTTAGAAAAAAGCCAAAATTGAGGGACAAAAATTTATTTTTTCCTATATCTTTCTTATATTGTAATTTATTTTATGTTGTTTTGTATTAATTTAAAATTTATTGAAGATATAAATATATATTTTTGGATCAAAATTTATTTTGTAAACAAATATAGCGGCTAAAACCAATGCATTGTGTAATATTACTAGTTTACCCATTTTGAAACAAAAAAAACGAAGAAAGAAACTAGAAAAAAATCGTGCTACAAGAACTCTTTGCATGATAAAAACTTTTCACGCCCGATTTATGTCAGAGTGTGTAGGATCCATCAACTCCTTGGCCCACCAACTGAATGATACCTTAGAGTCATTGGCGTCCCATCACACAATTACTCAGGTTACTTGCGCTCCTAAGGATTCGAAAACCCGCCCCCATCTCTATGGAGGCCTTTAGAGGTTTGTCCTTATACCAATCAGGTTGGCCATCCTGATAGGTACAAGGACAAACCTTTAAAGGCCTCTATAGAGATGGGGGCGAGGGTTCGAATCTTTAAGGGCGCAGATAACCTGAGTAATTGTGTGGTGGAACGTCGGTGACTCTGAGGTGTCATCCAGTTAGTGGACCAAGGAGTTGGTGGGTTCTACACACTCTGACAATTTATTGGCGCGATAATTTTTGTCACACCAATAAACCGAACTATGTTTTTTGATTTATTTATTTTTTGATAGTTTATATTTTTTTAATATAGGTACTATAGACATTTAGCCATTTTCGATATGTTTTGAGAGAAAAAATGAGAATTCCAGTAATAGAAGAGGTATGTTGAGTACCAAATAATTGCTATATTGGTTTTCATAAATGTGATTTATCAACAATATTATAATATTGTGTGTTATAAAATTAGAGTTAATTCTAATCAGTAAAATGTCACTAAGAGAATTTCAATGCCCATAATTAGAATTAATGATATTCTGTTGGGAGTCTAAAATAATCAAGATGTACAATTTTAAATAATATATTAAATAAATTATGACATTTTTTTCATAAAAATAAGGTCACGCACGAGAGTGATAAAAAATTATCACAGTAGGGCAATAACTTTTTATTGCCTCGACGTGATAACACTTGCATCACGTTATTGGCAGTAAGATACCACCAGTGCGATAGAAGTGTTATTGCATTAGGGTGATAAAATGTTATCACGCCATTAATGGCAGAGCAATAGAAAGGTTTTATCACGCTGCAACAAAAAATGCCCCCAAAAATCTACTACATCGGTCATTTTCACTCAAAATTTGTTATCAACACCACATTTTTATATAATTTACTCATCATCTCAATCAAATACATACCAGCATTGCAATAGAAATTATCTTATTTTGTTGTCAATCGTTTAAAATTATTGCCAATTCAAATCCACCAAAGAGTTGCAATTTGAGAGAAAAAAAAAGGTTACTTAGATAAGTGCAGGGCAAGGGAAATAGAATTTGTAGATAATTTTTTTTTCTATTTTTATTGATTTTGGCCATAAAAATTACAAATGTTTTAAGTTAATTAAATTAATACCAAAAAACAAGTGGATATTTACGAAAATTTTCCAATCACACTAGACGTCGGAGTGGGTTTTTATTGATGAAGATTTGAGATTCAGCCGAATTAATACAGTGTCGTTTTCAAATATTACGACCTTAAAGAAGTGCTGACATACACATTAAAAAACTTTTTGCTTTTCTATTTCTTTTTCTTTTCTTTAAATTTAAAATATTTCAATTCAATAATAAATATGCTGACACTGACCATAGAGAAAAACAATGGAAGGCTGTTTCATGTTTGTATTGTAACTTTTATTGGGGAATGTTGATGTAACGTGGTTTATTTTATATGACACGTGGGCGACGTTACGTTTCTCATGCGAGTTCATTACATCTTTGTATTAAGATGGAAGTCAAAAATAAAAGTTAGTGTTTTAAAATTATGATTTTTTCAATTCTTTTTAAAATTGTTTTTAATATAATAAGAATGATATAGTAAAAATTTAATAAATGAAGGAGTCTTCAATTTTTATAAAACATTAGTATTATTATGTTATTCATATTTTAGAGAAAAATTTTAATCTAGCCAAAATTGTTGTAAGTCTTGCAAAGACAAGAAAGTCATTAGGATAACAAGTTTGTATCTACGTTTACATTAAACTAATTTTTTTTAAGAAAATAGGCTTTTATAGACTATTGATCAATGCATACCTTAAGGGTTGACCCATTTCTTCTGAAATTGGTATCAAAGTCATATATTATTCAATTCTTGGCTAGACTATAAAAGAGAATTCTATTCACGAAATATGAAATCTCCATCTTATTCTCTCATTCCACTTCTTACTTTGTTTACTTCCTACTCTACCCTTACACTACCATCTTCTCTCAGATCTATAGATGCATCCAAAATAGATCATCTATATGAAATCATTTATTTGCTTGAAGAATTCAAAATACCCGTCACAGATCTACCTATAATCAACCCATATCATGCATTCTTTAAATCACAGAAATATGTTTCTACAACCATTAAACACCTTGTCACACCTTCTAAGCTTAAAACTAAAGAATATATTCAAGCCACTCGGTTTGATCATTGTTTCCTTCCAGCAACCACAGAAGAACAACTGGTTCCGTTGCAGTTTTCAACAAATCTTATTCCTCAATGGTTAAAGCAGGGATACATTTATCTTTATTTTGGAGCAGTAAGGTTTGTCTTAACCTTTCATTGTAGAAAAGGTCTAGAAACTGTAGAAAGAATGACCTTATTAAACACAAGATTTTCAACGTACAAAGAAGCATGTATTGGCACAATACAAACAACTCTCAATGTAGGATCAATGCTTTAACACTATACCTAAATGCATGCCAATCTCACCCCATCTCTTACCTTAGCTCTAAAAGCTCAGATCCAGATTACTGGAGCAGTTGAAAATAGAAACCTATATGGCCACCATTCATTACCAAATGGTTTATCGTGTCCAAAATCATACCCTAGATTTTGGTGCTTCTCATTCAAATCAAGATGTTATACTCATCTCTGTTGACTCTACCGATGTTCCATTATGCACATATGTCCTTCGGTAGCTTTTGAACGAAGAACTTAACAAACTTTGACAAAATACTTGGGTAACCAAATACGAACAAAACAAAAAACAGAGCCAAACACCAAAACTACTATAGTATACCAGACACCGTTTTTTTTCAAAGAAGAGACGGTCAAATTGAAATATGTTTTGAAAAACTCAGTTTATTAGCACTACCAAGCATTTTCTCCACTTAATTCATGATCCAACTAAGCAAGCTTACATCTGAACTAGGAGACTTGCTAGCAATCTCTTTTGACAGTAAAGGAAATCCTATATTTCCCTTTAGAGATCCTAACGGTCATTGCTTTTAAGACATCGACTGCCAGTGCCTATCGTGTCAAGAAGATTCTTTTTCTGATGATAAAACCATGAGAAAAGAAAACGAAAAGTGCCCAGAAAAGAAATCTTCCCAATAAATCATGAAAGAGAGGTATGATAATAGTAACCCTAATGTTGGTCTTCTTGGTCAACCATTCAATAAGTTTGACTACTATGTCACTTACTCAGTACTCAAAGTAAAACCCATACTAAAATCTTTTCAACCTTGTCATAAGCCAAAATTATTTTCTAGAAATAAACCTACACCACACCAAACCAGAAGAAAACACCTTCCAACAGTAGAAAGTAAATCAACCTAATATACAAAAATCAGATGGCTCTTATAAATAGACCAGTCTCGCTAAAGTAGTATTGAATTGAAAATTAGAAAATACAGTTGTATAAAATTAGGTGCTAAAAAGAATTGAAGAATCCCAACAATAGATTGAAGTTAAAGTTGACATAAACTTTAGCAGCCAACAAACACTTCTGGAAAACCTCTGGCTTGAAATTAAACTCTTAGTGAACTCATCAAACAAGGCCTTCTTTTTGTAGAACAAGAAAAGAAAATTAACCATCTCAAGATACAGTTACAAAGTCTTGAGAATGAGTTTGTGCAACCATGGAAACCTACTAACACCTTTCCAAAAATGTCACAACTTTTTAGAACTAATTCTTTCTTCATCTTTAGTGATAGTTCTAAACTAATCCGAAAGAACACACCAGAAGATATGCTAGCACCAGTTACAACAAAGAACGTAAAGAATCATTACCAAACCCAAGCACTAGACCAACAGTATCCAACTCAATTTCCTATTTTACAACAGAACCAGTAATCTCACAAATAAGACTTTCAAAAGTCTCCATGGCGTTTATCACCTTACCAATGCCACAGATATTCCCTCTAGCCTCTAAAGCTCAATTTATAGCCTTAAACTAGAAATTGTCAATCCTTTCTACCCTTAGCCAACCAACCACTACGACATTACACTCAAATTCTCTCTCTAATTTAGAGTTAGTTACACAACTCCAATTTATGAACACCCTTACACATTCTTAGCCGTCACTTTATGTAACAGAAGAATATTACTTATCTTTTATGGATGAAACATGCTCTATTCATCAAACCTTGCCTACAAGACCAGCCAAAAATTCCTCTAAAAGAAAATCTGGTTCACACTTATGATATTTTTCCAATCAAATAGGTGGAACGAATATTTGAATTCTATGTCGGGTGCATAACTGAAACCCAAAAGCCGAATGAAATAGTCACCAATGTCATACACAAAGTAATTGCGAGATTTCAGGGCATTCTTAAATATTGGTATCTACATCTTAGAGAATACTGCCAAATAATATTGTAGCAGGCAATTACAATTGAACAAAAAGAAGCACATTTAGTAGATAAAGCCAGAGAAAAAATTTTCAAGTTAAAATGTTGCTAGTTCAAATAAGAAGACATTGAACTCCATTTCAAGAAGGCGATATATAGATACTATATGCTTGGAATAGACGATTCCAATCTAAACAAAGCATGTCTAAACCTTTTTCTAGAACCCTTAGGACAAGAAACCCTTAGAATTATTGAAGTAAAAGGAAAAAAAACTTTGCAAACACTTTAATTGGCATTGTTCAATAGTTTATCATGCTTATACTCGATAAGTTTTTCAAAGAATTTGATCATACAGGTAAAAAGATTCAAAGAGCTTGTGAACACTCAATTTATTAATTAAATGTCCGAAGCAAGGAAGTTGAAGTTACAATTACAGTACAAAAATAAAAAAGACACTACAGAAAGCTTAAATTTCAATCCCTCTATAAGTTAGGAAAACAACGTTTCTTCAGACACAGGTTAGCATTGACAGGACCCGACCCGAGACCCTCTACTATAGATCCCAGCGGCCCTGCCGGGCACCCCGACAGAAGTTCCTCCGAACCTAACTGGGTAAGTTAAGAAATTCCGCGAGGTGAACCCCTTTTTAATTCTTGTTACTACTAAGAAGATCTAGTAATATACATGAAAACGACTTTTTAGTTTTAAAAACAAACGGACAGAGTTTCCCCTGTTTTTCGGAAAATTCACATAAACCTGCAAAGAAATTTCACTTCTAATTCCAACACATCTCAATTCTAGCAATTCGGACCTCCGGTTCTTTTCAAATCAAATCCAACACAACTCAATTATTTCGTGTAAATCATAAAATAAGCATAATCATAAAAGTAAAAATGATCATCATAAACTGGAAATCTCTTCTTCTTGATTCAACACATACTTACAAATATACATGCCTACAACTATTATGCATAAAGTAAAGAGTGCTATTAGCACATTTACATGTACAAAAATTATCTTTGGATTCGGCCCACTACTCAGCGATCGGAGAATCAGCAGCTTGCGTTCTGAGACCTGCACCTGGGAAAGGGGTTTAAAACATAAAACATAAAACGAGTGAGCTAAAGGAGCTCAGTGAGTGTAAATGAGAATTCAATTACAAGAATATTATACAAAGATAGCAATTTCTAAAGTACATGCAGAAATTATGCTTCTAAAACGGATGTAAAATTGTAAAACGGTTTATAATATCATATGCTAATGAAATCTTGCTGAGCGGGTTTTATCTACATCTTTGAAAAACTATATTCAGAATCTGTATAATATAATAACTACTGTGTGCATATCAATGCATAAATGCTATCGGTAAATCGAAAACTAGTAAAATCCTCGCTCGGCCATTTTCTTTCTAAATTGTACCAATGGTAACCCTAAAGCTCTATACCCACGCAGCGACTCAACTAGCACCGCATACGTGAGTAGGTCACGGGGCACCTCAACTAGCAGCACCCACAGTGACATCTCAAGACATCTCACTGGCTACGCAGCGGAATCCTACATCGCGTGCATATAGCGAGACAATATCCCGTACACATAGAGCGACTCACATGACTCGACATCCCGACTTCCCGGAGTTAGTGATACACCCCCAAGACCTGCCCATGTGCACGGGATATACCGGCCGGGTCTAATACAATCATCACCACTATAATCTGAGGGTACCAATGGCCTTAAAACAAATGCAGTAATTTTCAAACTGTTTCACAAATCGATCATGTAAAAGCATGTCTATGAATATATCAAGATCATAAATCATGTTTATGCATCGAAAGCTCATAAAACATACATAGTCATTGAGCGAAAACATAATAACCGAAAAGTAAAAGAAATGGCAGATTTCCACTCACAACCGCTCCGTGCTCAATTTCGCTCCCGATTCCTGCTCCCGTTAACGCTCTCGGTTATCCTCACCTACGCGCCATAAATGACATTTAGAACCAAATCAAACACTAGAATCTCATTTAACTACTAAATGCCCTAATCGGCATACAAAGCCCGGAGGTAAACTACTTCCCGATTTTAGTTACGGAGCCATAATCGAAACTAACTCACCATCCGGCGCCCTGAAAATTATTGAACACCTTATCATTTGATTGGACATACTTGCCCTTCACCTTTCCAACATGGACAATTATGTCCCATTTTCTTCATTTTTGGGTTTTTCATCAATCATATACATTCCATTCACAAAATGCATCATTTATACACAACAATTCAATCAAAACACCACTCAATTCCTAACTTCCCTAAAGTGGTAGAATTTTACCCTAGGTTACAACACATTCCTTTTCTCAATTTCTTGTTCCAATTACAACAAAATCATGCCAATTTCATTCTAAAGCCCTAATTACAATCAATTGAAATCTCTACAACAAAATCACCAAAAACCCTAATTCTCACCTTGCCAATTTCTTCAAATTGATGACTCCTTCAAGCTCCAAACTAGAATTTAACTCAATCTAAGCCAAGAATACACATAAGAACATCAATTAACACATTCTTGAAATCTCACTTATCAAACTCATAAAAGATGCTTTTCTTACCTCTTTTTCTTAAATTTCCACTAATCGAGACTTCAATTGAGCTTAGGGATTGGTTTGTAACCTTAATTTGGCTTGATTACAAATGAAAAATCATGAAAAAAAAACTTGAATAGTCACTGTAGCAGCACCCCCTTTGAAGCTTGAATTTCTCTCTTTTTTTGGCTAAGTGTTAGTTTGATCTCTCTTCAAATTTCTACACACTTCTAACATATATATAGTGCTCCCTCAATTTACCATTTTGCCCTTCAACTTACTTAAAACTTCTAATTTGCCATTAGTTAAAAACTAATTATGTAATTAGTTCATTTGTAACTATTTAGTTAGAATAGTTCAAAGAACTAACTAGAACTTCCAACTTGGCAATCCATGAGATTTCTTCTAATTGGTCCATTCTTTAATATATGGATTATGTTTCTCAACAAAGGCTTGTTCCATTCATAACCCTTAAATGGAAATTCATGTAGTAAATTAGAATTTTCTTTTTCAAGTCAATAGAGAAAAATTCTAAAAATATTCTAGGGTCGTCCGGCGCACCGATCAAGTGTGAAATTACCAAATTAGGTCTGATATCTCTCACGTGCACTATAAAGAAAATATTTCTAATAGGGTTAAAATCGAGTAACCCTACGGTGTCTTATTTGTTCTATACCGAAATCTAGGCGCCAATACTACTAATAGGGATTGGATATTACAAGCATTGTCCAAAAACTCCAGCAAATGTTTCATCTGTAAACAAAAAGGACATTTTGTCAAACAATTTCCTTAAAAGGCCAAGAAGAAAAATATTTTTGTAACTATCACTATTGTTACCTAGTGTGACCTAGAACAGGTTATAACTAGATAGTGATATAGTCTTAATTCTCTCATCCTTAGATTCAAAGACAGACTCAATCATAGATTTCCTAAAAATTCAACCAGTATTTCAACACATGAACAAACCATCTATATCCACAATTTTGGTCCTTATGGTTAAAATTCAAATACTTCCCAACAAGTATAATAATCCAATCAAAGTGTCAAGACATCTCAACATAGGGACAACTGCCTTAATCTTAAACCTAGCCATTTTTCCAAACCAATACTAAAAACCATACCAACAAACCTTCAGGGCAGCCAAGAATTTTGATTATCAACCTTATCAGTAAAATAATTTATCTCAAATTTTTTCTTAGACTAATGTTGAAACACAAACTTTTAGGATTTTATTTACCCAATAAAGAAATTATTGTTAAGTTTAATCTTATCCGACAATTATTATAAAAAAGAGTCCAACCTAAGCCCAATTGGTTACAATTCAAAGCCTATTTCTCACCATGGACCACCATTCTAAACTATTTTATCCTTGACCATATAACCTCCACCTTTGACCAATTCAAGGCCCAATTTGCTGCAAATAGTCATTCCAAGTTTATTCTCAAATGTCTCAATCCTTTATGGAAAAATCAAGTCTTTTTATCAAACTCTTATTTCAAGAAAAATGAAGCAGTCAACCTGACAAAAGTAAGCCATACAGGCATGTCATCAGACCATCTACAGCTTGCCAAAGTTAAACTCACTCAACTTTTAAATGAAGGATTAATCGAGCCTATAACTTCTCAATAGGCTTGCCAAGCATTTTACATAAATAAAAGAAGTGAACAAGTCAAGGGCAAACAGCGTCTTGTAATTAATTATCAACCTCTTAATGAGTTTTTACAGAATGACAAGTTTTCTTTACCTAACAGACATGAACTCTTCTCCATAATATCTATGACAAAATTATTCTCAAAATTTAATCTAAAATTAGGCTTTTAGAAACTTAGAATTGATCTAAAAGATCAGCACAAAACAATATTTTACACACCACAACACCACTTTCAATAGACAGTTCTCTCATTTGGTCTCAAAACAGCACCCTTACTTTTCCAGAAAGTAATGATGAAGATATTTGAATCGATATCAAAAACAACTTCAATTTAGATTGATGATATCCTATTGTTTTCTGATGACACAGACGCTCATCACCAACTGTTTATATTTTTTGGCTCTTTTCTGCAAAAATACGACATTATAATTTCCTCAACCAAGTGCCAAGTGTGCTAGTAACAAATTAACTTTCATGGAATGAAAATTAACAATGGACTGTAGTTCACAAGCCAACCCCATATTGCTAGCCAGCTAATCAAATTTCCTTATGAAGATTACTCTAGCAGTTCTTAGGCATAGTAAATTACATGTTCGATTTTATCCCAAACTTAGCCCAATTGACAAAGCCTTATTTAATGCTTAGAAAAAATCACCTTTTGTGGTCCCACGAACAG
This sequence comes from Ailanthus altissimus, assembly GCA_946807835.1. Lineage (NCBI taxonomy): Eukaryota > Viridiplantae > Streptophyta > Magnoliopsida > Sapindales > Simaroubaceae > Ailanthus > Ailanthus altissimus. Next base: position 340,006 of record OX327699.1, read on the forward strand.
ACTAAATAGTCAAAAGGTTAAAAGAGCTAGCAACGACTTTGCCTCTACTCCAAATTCCCTCCACGAGAAAAAGAGTTTTAAAGACAGATGCAAGTGACTTTTACTATAGCATTATTCTCCTTGAAGAAATCAACAATAAAGGAAAAAAAATATGTGGATATAAAAGTAGAAGCTTTTTTAACGCTGAAATCCACTACCATAGCACACACAAGAAGATCCTTGCATTGAAACGTGGCATTAAAAAATTTTAATTCCATCTCATCGGTCATCTCATTCTAATAGAGATTGACATGTATACTTTTCCTAACATGCTCAGTTTCAAACAGAAAAAGATTCCTCCGGCAAAATTATTACAATAGCAAGGATGGTTTTCTAATTATTATTTTGATGTCACTTACGTGAAAGAAAAAGACAACATAATTGCTTATTGTCTTTCACGAAATCATATAAATACCATAATGCTTAAACCTACAGCCACTCTTTCAAAGAAAAACCATATATCTCTCATATTCATTATGACTCATCTTCTTGTGCCTTTCACCTCTTTTGAGTTCCCCGAACTTATTTGAACTAGAATACGTCACTAAGCAGCAAAAGAATTAATCCATCATTATGCAATAGAGGCAATATAAGAACACAATTTTTTTGTAATCGAAGGTTCTCTCTTTAATCTAGATTACCTATTCTTTAATCTCCACCGAATCACCTTGTTTAAAAAATGGTCAAAATCTGTTCTCTACTTGCTCTGGTATCTCTTGGACCTATACACCATTGCAATAGAACTCCCATTATAAAAAAACTCTATACTGGATACAACAAAATGATGAAGACCATCCAGTATGCATTTTCCTTCAATGGTTTTACTCAAAATCTTGATGGATTAACAAGCTTTAACACATGTTATATAAATTCTCAAATAGTTTCATCCCTCCCAAACATTTACATAGATTTTTATTCTTTCAACGAAAAAGGATGATAATCTCAAATAATGAGAATCATTACTACCCCATTGTTAAGGACTATTTTACTTTTTTCTATTCCTTATAATTATTTAAGGAAGAACATAATATGGAGTTTAAAGTACTTGAAAAGGTCTTAATCGAATAAAACTAGAAAATTCCGCCCTCAATTTGGATTTCTCCTCATGACCAAACACCTTGAAACAATATGCACCAGATTTCTCTAAAAAAAAACCAATAATGCAAACTTCTTTTTCTATAAGAATCGAACTCGTCATTCCCTATCCCATCACAGAAAAACTGACTACATAAGACACCATCACTATCTTCCAAATACAAACTCCCTTTGAATCTGGATAACTTTTCACAACCCTGTGTATATGACCACATGCAGATTGATGACTCATCACAACCTAACTTGACCTTATCGTTATACTAAGATTTCTAACCTCATCCAACCGACAATGAAATCCAAATAGAAGCAGCCACGCTAATGGGAAACAACTCATTGGACCCAATCTCATTAGACACGAGGAGCTTCTAAGCCCAGTTCAATGACCCCACCTAGGGATGTGACAGCGATAATTCAAGTCACATGTCAATCAACCTTTAATCATGTCAAGTGTGCTTTTACTTTATGTCAAATTTACTTTTGCTTTACGGAATGCATTAATTTTTTGGCCAAAAAGTCTACGCAAAGTGTATAAAAGTCTTTGTAATCATGAAAGTATTATCGACCATAAGTGCTAATGTGTATCGGTTGTCAAGGTCCTTAAACCTATATAAGGACTCTTGTTTTCAATTTGTATTCAGAACGAAACTAGAAATAAAAATTGTATGTTTTAAAATTATGATTCTCTAAATCTTTCTTTAAGAATTCTCCTAGCAGCTCTAACCTTAAAAAGAATGATATTAGCAAAATTCAATAAGGGAGGGGTCTCCAATCTTTGTAAAAGGCCAGTATCACTATGTTATTCATATCCTAGAGAAAAATCTCAACCTGGCCAGAATCACCACAAATCCCGCCAAAACAAGAAGGTCGTTAGGGCAACAGATCATGGCTAGGTTTACATTGAACTAATGTCTTTCTTAGAGAAAAAGTCTTCATAGGCTATTGATCAGTGCATACCTCAGGATTGGCCCGTCTCCTCTCAAATTGGTATCACAAGAATTCGTGTAACTTTTCTTGTTAACAAAATGAACCAACATTACAAGTCAAAAGCAGAAATAAGAGTTAAAGCCACTTCAATAATAACAATAATATCTCTTAGGCTCAAGACTTTACAAGAATGGCCATCTCTGATATTTCCAATCTCCCAACCGCAGTGAACGAAGCTCTGCTTTCCAAAAACAGTAATACTAGTGTTGCCATGGACATGGGTAGCTTTGTGGAATGCGAGGGCCGTCCCCTTGATAGATCAAGCTCTGGTGGATGGAGATCAGCCTCTATCATTATAGGTAAATTAACAAAGATTACTTGCACTCAACATTTATTCATTGAGGAAGAAATGAATTAATGATTCTTTGAGAATGTTTCTATATATATATATATATATACACACACAAGGCAGGTGTTGAAGTTGCAGAGAGGTTTGCATATCACGGGATAGCATCAAATCTTATAACATATTTAACGGGAAAACTTGGTCAATCGACGGCAACAGCTGCCGAAACTGTGAATGTATGGTCGGGTACGGCATCGCTGCTGCCTCTTTTAGGTGCGTTTGTTGCTGATTCTTTTCTTGGCCACTATCGCACAATTATTGTTGCTTCTATGATTTACATATTGGTAAGTAACTACTTGCTCTCGTGAAACTTATTTCAAGTAGAGTTTGCTTTCCCCTTGGTTTATGTTTTTGGTAAAGACCATCATATTACAAGTCCTTAAAATGGTTATGAATGTTAGTTTTTTTTTTCATTTGTAAAGTTGTTGCTATGACAAAGCTTTTAATGAATGCATCACAGGGACTAAGCTTGATGACTCTCTCAGCTCAGCTAACTTCTCTCAGCAGTTCAGATTATTGGCGAAATAACATCACTACAAAATCCTGTTCTCGTCCTCCTCAGCTCCAGATAACCATATTTCTTATTTCCCTATATCTAATAGCGATTGGACAAGCAGAGCACAAGCCTTGTGTTCAGGCATTTGGAGCTGACCAATTTGATGGACAAAACCCTGAAGAACGCAAAGCCAGAAGCTCTTTTTTCAATTGGTGGTATTTTGGTATATCCGTCGGCGCCAATTCCGCAATTCTGGTGGTAATTTACATCCAAGATAACCTCAACTGGGTACTCGGATTTGGAATTCCCTGTGCCATGATGGTATCTGCGTTGCTTGTTTTCTTGCTAGGAACTAAGACTTGTAGGTATAGTGTTAAAAGAAATGATAGCAACCCATTTGCAAGAATTGGTCGAGTATTTATTGTTGCAGTTAAGAACAGGAAAGCTAATTGTTCAATTATGCCTACTGAAGAGGAAGCTCAATGTTCTCAGCAATTCAAGTAAGAAAAATAACTGGTTGAATCAACTTTTTATTGCCTGTGTAATATATAAATGAGTTCATTTGGTATTTCCTACAAACTGGTTGAATAATGAAATGCTCATGTTAATAACAATAAAGCTTCTTGTGTGAAAGATTCATGAACAAGGCCTTGCTTGCCAGAGATGGGAAGCTATGTACAGTCAATGATGCTGATGATGCAAAGGCATTATTAAGGCTTTTTCCAATATGGACAACATGTTTGGCATATGCTATTGTGCTTGCACAATCCAACACTTTCTTTACAAAGCAAGGATCCACAATGGACAGAACTATCATCAAAGGCATCAGGATTCCCGCTGCTTCACTACAACTCTTTATTGGCATCGCCGTTCTCATCTTCATTCCAGTCTACGATGTGTTTTCGTCCCAATAACAAGATCTTTCACCCAGAATCCTTCTGGTATTACTATGCTTCAAAGAATCGGAACTGGGATGCTTTTATCAGCTATTTCCATGGTAGTTACAGCTTTAATAGAAATGAAAAGGCTTGCAACTGCTAAAGAGTATGGATTACTGGACAGGCCAAATGTAACAATTCCAATGAGTGTGTGGTGGTTGGTTCCTCAATATTTATTATATGGGATTGCAGATGTGTTTACCAGTTGGTCTCCAAGAATTTTTCTATGACCCAAGTTCCTAAAGATTTGAAGAGTGTTGGTCTTTCTTTTTGCTCGAGTGTAATTGGTGTAGGGAGCTTTATGAGCAGCATTATTGTGTCTATAATCAATAAAGCAACAAGTGGAGATGGAGATATCAGAAGCGGCTGGTTTGCTGACAATCTAAATCGGGCACATCTGGGTTATTTTTACTGGTTACTTGCTGGACTTACTGCACTTGAATTGGCTGCCTATATGTATTTTGCTAAATCTTATATCTACAACCACAACAGGGTCAATCCGATTTAGATGTTTCTGGTTTCTTATATTTTGGTTATCAGACATGTTTAAAGAAATTATTGTATTTTGATCAATGATTTAGTATGAGTGCATTCCAAATACTGATTTGTTTTGAGCTCTCAATTTTATTTGTTTATATTTTTCTTTCTTATTCTAATAAGGTAATATCTTTTATTTAATCTTATGTTTACAATTATTCATTATTTAGATTTCTTCAAATTTTTTCTTATAATATGAGAATATATAAAATCTCTTTTTCTCTCCTTTTCTTCCTTTTTTTTGTAATAAATAATTTTATTTTGTGATAATGACACAGTGCAAAAGCAAAGATAGATATCATTCTAATAGATGTCTCATATTCACGAGAAAAGATAACTTTCATAAGAGAAAAGGTATCAAATTTATAACAAAATAACTCCAAAGGAAATATAATAAAATATTATTGATAATTAATGAGATTGTTCTTCAAAATTACAAATAACAATCATATTTATAATAATAAATTATCTAATCCTAAATAAGTAATAAATCATACTCGATAAAGAATAATAAATTCTAATAATTAAATTATTAGAATTTATTATGATCAAATAAGAATAATAACCCTACTAAAATAAGAATATCAAATAAAACTCAAATAAGAATTCATAAAATAATCTATTTCTAAATTTATCCTACATTAGTTCTTCTCTCCTTCAAAAAAAAACTCATTCTCAAATTTTGCTACAAATAAAAGGGTATCGGGAGGATGAACTTGTAATATAATGTAATATCTTCTAAAGCATCATACTTACTGTGTTTGTTATTGATCTTTCTCGCGACTCGAAAATAACTAAACTTCATTATTTTTTTATTTTTGGCAGTTAATCTTCTATGGAACAATTTCTTGCATACGAAAATCATCATTAAGTCTTTTTGAAAATTCTTCATGTGTCACTCAACGTACACTCCAATTGACTCCATCTTTTCATATGTTTTTCCTTTGAGAATAATCTTCTTATTTTCAACTTGGACCGGTAAAATCATACCAATTATCAGTAGATTTTCTTGAACTTGAGTTTCCTTTTCATATAAAATCTGTGGCATTTCTTCAATTTATTCAAGTAAAATATTTGAAATCTTGTGCATGTTTTCAACCACATCATCATTCTTAATAACAATGTTTTCTTCTAGAGTTTATACGTGATCCTCATCAACAGAAAATCTTTCTTTACTTGCATATAGTTCTTTTATTTCTTCTCGAATTCTTGAAACATCATATTGTATCTTCTCTATGTTAGATCTTTCCAACTATGATTCAACTTGTGAAGTTAATTTGACCACATCAAAATAGTCATAAGTGATCATGAACTGTAAAGGAATTCTTTCTTAGCACGTAATCCTCCAACAAATCTTGTAATTAACTTATCATCTTCTTCGAAACAATTCACACGAGCATGATACCATTATAACTTATAATCAAAAAATTGGACGGACTTCATACTTTATTGACAATTATAAAGCTTGCGAAGTATCATCTCAATATAATCCCACAGAAGAAATTCTTGTTGAATCGTCCTTCTCATTATTGGAAATTAACCTAATTTGGGGGGGGGGGGGGGGGGGGGTTTAAATATGTAATTTTTTTAAGGTTTATTTCGCTGACAACTAGTGATTGAAAACTGAGAATTGAGGGTCGAATCTAAGAGAACCAATGATGGGAGTTGATATGTGGTGGCGGTGTTACTAGACATGCGGTGGTTTGACTGAAAAGTTAAAATAAATGGTGGGTGCAAATGGATTTCATTTTTTCAATGATCGACAGCTTGGAATGCGGCAAAGATGATCAAGTTTTGAAAGGTGGTGTGTGAGTAGTGTTTTCGTATTTTTTTTTTACGGTAAGAGAGGCAAGATTGACAAAATTGATGCGGTGGAGTTCATGGTGGCCGGGGGTAGGTTTGGCGTCGATTTGAGTAGGTTTTGGTTTTTATTCAAGGTGGCTAGGGCTGGATTTGATCAGTCGATCTTTCCTGTGTCTATTGGTGGGTAGATCGGTGGTAGAAGGCAAAGGGAGTGACAGCAAAGAGTGGCAGTTAAGGCGGCTATTAGGGCTTCGTGGTTGCTCTTTTCTTTTTCTTTTTCATTTTTTTTTCTTTTTTCTTTTTTTTTGTTTTTTTTTATTTTTGCTATTTTTTTTGTTTTGTTTTTCCTTATTTTGCTTAAAAAGAAAAATAAGAAAAAGGTATTTTTTTTCTTGATACGGGAAAACAAAGATAAAGATATTTTTTGTTTTCTTTTTTTCAAAAGGTGAAGATTGTGATGGTAAGCAGTGTTTAGGTAGATGAAGGTGATTGATGAGGTAGAAAAATCACTGCGTAAACTCACAGAGGTAGGTTTACTATGTTTGGCACAGAAATAGGCTTTAATACCACTTGACGCAGCGCAGAAGTGAAGCTAGATATCGTTCTAGTGGTCATCTTGAATCCACGAGAAAAGATAATTCTCATAAGAGAAAGGGTGTCGAATCCACGATAAAATTATCCCAAAGGGAATATAACAAAAATATTATTGATGAGATTAGTGAAATTATTCTTCAAAATTACAAATAATAAGCCTAGTTATAGTAATAGATTACCTAATCCTAAATAAGCAATAAATCCTGCTCAATAAAGAACAATAAATTCTAATAACTAAATAAATTAGACTTTTCTAAAATTATGACCAAATACCAAATTAAGAATATCAAATAATATTCAAATAAGAATTCCTAAAATAATCTATTTTTAATTTTGTCCTATATTTGGTAAGAATATTATTGTTATACAGAAATCTACAAAGATTCAAGTTCAAGTCCATGCATATTTCTAAGTATAATTTAACAACGCAAGATATTTAGAGTCAAAACACTTTAGGTGGCTTAATCAATGGTTCATAGTTTGGCAAGCATATGAATACACTAAGTAAGGTTCATAGTATATGGATCCCTAGTTAGTCTATTTGGGGGGTAAATTATCCTAAAATATGAGTAAGCTCATATTATTAAAACTAATAAAGAAATACAAGCTGAATAATGCACTTTTGGTCTTTAGAATTATTCTCAAATAAGAAAAGTAAGTCCTTATTTAATTTTAATAAATAATTAACATAATAGTATTTTTATTCAAAATAAAATGGTCTTTCAAATTTTTATTTACTATTTTTTTCTATTTATCTAAAGTAAAACTTATTAAATAAATTAGATTTTATAAGGATTATGAGTCAAACAAGGAGTATTAACCTAACACGAAACTCTAACCCTATAAAACCTTATTTCACATGTAAAAAAGAAACCATTCAAACCATTCACCACACTTTTGCCTTAGCTAGCTCTTCACGACACTTTTGCCTCAGCTAGCTATTCATGCATGCAACATACTTCTTACCATAGAAGGCCTCTGTCGGCCAAGGAGGGTCCTCGGGTGATTTGAAGAGAGAGGAAGTAGCTAGGACTCCTTTACTTTCTTTCAAGCGTTGTGCTTAAATTCTACCCTGTGCCCCCAAAGTCTAACCTCTACCGTTACTAGTGCTTGGAGAACATCCGATGCTATAGCTACTTCTCGATCTCCAACTACATATACCAAAACCTTAATTGCTAGGACAACTATTTTACGACCTTCAGGATCTTTAACAACCTCCTCGTTCTCTAATCTCTGCCTTGCCAAGAGAGCTAGGTAAAAGAATATTTTCCCATTAATAAAGGAGAGAGTGTGTGTTGTGAAGGTTCGCACCCGGAGGTGATCTCAAAATATGATGAGGTCAAGACATTTTAGATGAGCCTCAATGATTTTCTAGAAGTATACTGCTTCGACTGGTATGGTTTTCTCCTTTTCCCACCAAGAAACTTGAGTATTTTTCAAGCAGATTTTGCTTACTCCCCCCACCAAAAGGGCATAATGAGGTAGTTCAAGACGACGCAAGTTAAAAGAGATGGAACTTGAGATCTCACACCTCTATAAGGCAATGGACGAGGCAACTAAAAAGGTCAAGTAGTCGGCCAAGAAGGTTGAGGAGGCAGACCTAAGAACTGTGCCCGTAGAGAGTAAGTTCTGTAAGGCTTGGAAGGTTAAAAGATTCATTAAAGGAAGGATGGTTTACTCGAAGCCATAGTGGAGGTCTTAAGCATAAAGTAGAAAGAGCTAAAGGATAAAATTGATGACTTGAGAGAAGACGTTAAAGATGTCAAGGACTCAACTAGCAACACGACCCTCAATTAATAGTATGATGGTATTTATTTAGGGGTTGCCAAGTTTGTGAACCTCTTCAAAGGGCAATATCCAGAGATTGACCTTAAATAGCTTAAAGAAGAGCTTGCAAAGTAGCAACCAGTTGAGGAAGAGGACGTTGCACCTACGCCCTAGGCTACTGACTTGAAGGATATAGAGGGGTTGTTGACATCTCTATGCTTAACCCTCATATGCTGCTTTAAGCTCTTTGACCACTCCTCCGAGTATTGAGCTAGTTAATGTCCCACTTGTCATCCAAGAAGTGATTAGGAACAAGGATCCTACTACTGAACAAGACTAATCTTATTTTTTCTTTCATTTATTTTTGTAATATAGGCATAGAGCCTTTTAAACTCCGCCATCTTTGTACTCAAATTTTATGAATGAATGGAGAACTTGTTTTATCTTTGACATCTTCTTATACGAGGACTCTTTGTATGTATGGTCAAGGTAGAATAGGAATTTTTAACTTACTGAAATTTTTTGTTATAGAAGTAGTAACTTCTCGGCTAATATGAGTAAATGTTGACTTAATTAGTTTGAATAAAGGTTGTCTTTTGACGAGGGAAAATATTATAACTTAAGAAAAGCTTTCTTAGTATAGGATGCAGTTCTCGATAAGTACAGGCATAAAAGTACAACTAACCCAAGCAGCCAATAGTCATTAACCAAATTAAATATATTTTCTAAGCATACGAAATACTTCTTAGACAATAATTTTTCTAAGTATCAGAAAGGTGTCCTTATATGTGTCACTAATAAGGGTCAATACTTGGAGATTTCCTAAGGCACTTCTCAGGGTGAAAGGCATATAAAAAACTGCAAGTCATAAGTTCTCGAGGAATGTTATACTTTGTGAAAGCCCAATCTTCCTAGTGGTTGTCAGATTACTGCTATTAGAGGAGTAGGTTGTCTAATTATTCTTGGGAAATCTCTCCAATTGCAAGAAATTCTAGATGTTACTGAATTATTCTCAAGTTCTCAAATTGTGACATTAATCTTTCTTGAGGATGTTGTGTTTTTTCTTGAGTTTTCTTATTTGGATGAGCTTTATGTTTGAAGCAATCTTTAGTAAGTGGTAATGACGATTCGTAGTGTGGAACTTGAACTCTTTCTAAGATGAGCAGTAAATAATTTTCAATTACAGAACTTAAAACATGAATGCCATTAAATTGAAATAACCCCCAAATATTTAGGGCTTAAAAATTACAATATAAAAGAAATAAAAGAAAACTGAGACATTATATCCAAGGACAAAGCTAAAAATTTAGAAAAGTTCTAAGGATAATAATATTTTAGGAGTTTGGCATTTCAAGACTTCTCGACAACATGCCAATTAGGTATTGAGTTCATAAGCTCATGGTCTGATTCTTGTAAGGACTTGATAAGTCGTCTTCTAATTAAAGTTGAGAACTCTCTAGTAAGATCTTTAGTGTTCAAAAACATCTTTCTTAGGACAAAGTCACCTTTTGAAAAATCTCAAGCTCGGACCTTTCTGTTATAGTATTTAGAAATCCATTGTTGATAAGCAATCATTCTAATTCTTGCCAATTCTTGACTTTGCTCAGTAAGATCTATATGTCCTTGCTGAAGCTTCTTATTATCTCTTCCATTAAAGTATAAAGACATTAATCTTGGTTGGAATGACAGCTTTACACTTGAAGGCCATTGAGAAGGGTGTCTCATGAGTTGTAGTTTTACTTATGGTTCTCAAAGCTCACAATACCTAGGGCAAATCTTCAACCCAAGCTCCTTTCATTTCACTTAACTTAACTTCCTTTGTAACAAATTCTTGATTTTCTTGTTTGAGGACCTAACTAACCCATTAGACTTTAAGTAAATAGGCAAAGCAAATCAAAACTGTAAATGGAGGCCTTGAAAAAACTCTATGAACTTATCATTGTCAAATTGTTTACTGTTGTCGATTATAATGACATGTGGTGATCCAAACTGACAAAAAACATTCCTTTAGATAAAGTCAGTTATCTTCTTCTCAATGATTTTGTTAGAGGCTCGGCTTTAACCTATTAGGTGAAATAGTCAACTTCAACTATAACATACTTTGTTGAGCCTTATTGGCACAGTAAATGACTAATTAAGTTAAGCTTTATTCTGCTAAGGCTATGAGTTTGACATCAAATTCATGTTCTTGGAAAATGAATGAATAAGGTCTTCATGCTTCTAACAAGCATTAAACTTCTAGATAAGGACCAAATTATTGGGTAGGGGATATTTGGTCTTAGGATTTATGAAGTCTTTAGAATAAAATAGGTAAGCCTTTAGTCTCTTTGCTCTTCCTTTAAAAGAAATGAGCTTATAATGTATTATGAAATGCCTAAGTAAATGAATAGGATCTTGCCCATTCTTAGGACTACAAGGTTTATTGGCTAGTCAAATAATCTTCTAGTTGCTGGAAGGCTTCTTCATATTAAAGGATCCACCTTGACTTCTCTCATTGCTTAATTTCTTAAAAAAATTCAATGTATTTGTCCTAACTTTTGGATATAAATCTGCTCAAAGTGGTAACTCTGCATGCAACCTTTGGATCTGCTTTATAATGCCTAGAAACTTTATCTCTATCATGTTTTTGACGTTATTTAGATTATCCTTTATTCTTCTCTAACTAACAATGAATTCTAAACACTTTTCTAACTCTACCTCATACGCATACTTATGGGGATTTAGCTTCATCTTATTCTTTCTTATAATTTCAAAGGTTTTCCAGAGGTCTTTCATTTGGTTCTAAGAGGTTAGGGACTTATTATCATGCCATCCATATACACCTTTGTGGTCTTCCTTATCAAAGGTTTGAATATCTTGTTCATTAACCTACAATATGTTGCCCCCACATTTTTCTGGTCGAAAGGCATGATTTGGGTAATGAATGAAGTCATCTCCATATCTTGTGTTTATATCTTTATCTTGTTGTAACCTAAGAATGCATCCATTAAGCCAATGAGTATGTGCCAGCTATTAAGCCTACAAGCTGGTCAATCTTCAACAATGAAAAGTTGTTCATATGACATGCCTCATAGAGATTAGTGAAGTTGCATAAATAAACCACTTTATATTTTTCTTTTTCACTATTACTACATTAGTCAACCACTCGGGTTAGGTGACTTCTCTGTCAAATCCAGCTGACAACAACGTCTTGACCTTAACTACTACTGTATCATTCTTCTCTTAGTTAAAAATTCTTCTCTTCTACTTAACTGGCTTAAATGTAAGGCTAATGGCTAGTCTGTGAGAGATCAATAATAAGTCAATGCCTTACATTTCGCTATAAGTTTATAAAAATATATCTGAGAACTCAACTCTTCTCTTATCTTGAGGTCTACTCTAGCCCTGATTTTTTTCACTATCTTATTATGAGAGTTTTCTTTCATCTTTACTTTAACTAGACCTTCATATAGCTTTAGCTTCTCTTCTTACCTTGGATCTACCGAGATAATACAGAATATCCTTTTAGTCAAGGATACATAATAACTTCTCACATCTTATAATCTCCTAAGATCATTCATACTTATTCTCTTGCGAGGATTTTAGCTTCAAGTAATAAATGTACATTGTTATATTTGAATTCCTCATGAAAGTGTTGGAGATGGTGCTAAGGTGCCATTCCATTATATAATAAATATTTTAATAATAATCGTTAATATATAATTATATGACAAGAAGTTTGTAACTTTTTCAAACATTATAAATCTAAAGGAGTTTAGATCTAATCTAAAAGAGTTTAGGTCAGAACTAAAGTTAGCAATTCTAGAGAGTTAGATCATTGTCTAAAATAGGGACAAAGACCTGAGAATAATATAGTAATGACATTGTTGCAAAGAGTTGTAAATGGTGCTAAGAAATGTCATTTCGTAATATATTCTCAGAAACATCATTCTTAATCCATAGTTACCGACACAGGCCGATGGATATTCCTTTTTGATTAGTGTATGTCTATATCTGAATTGTTTAGATGGTTAGTCGTAGCAGACTATAAAGTTAGCAAAATTCTATATAGACATGCAAGTATTCAGTAAGAACTGGATACTGAATAAACTCATGAAAACCTCTAACAAAAATCTCATAAATTCGTCAATTGAGGGTCTTCTCGAGTTGAGTAGTATTCATGCTCCTTTGATCTGAGTACCACGGTGAGCTTATGAGTGATTCACCATACTTTGATTCCACGTATTTCAATAACCTTTCATGGTCTAACCGCTGGGTGTCGCTAGGTATGGTCCGATAGTCATGGAGTCTAGTGTGAGTAGATATGGGATCTGTCAGCTCATATGGGTGAGTTATATATCATGATGCTCCGAGATTGTATTTTAAGAAGTCTTGTGGCCACGAGCATAAAACCCAAAAAAGAGTTTTCCATAGGGTTAAATAATATTGTAAAGGAGTTTGTAAATATTATTTACGAAAATGCAAATAAGGAAATAAATTCACGGTCGAGCATATAAAGATTTGATAGTGATGATCTATATCTCTGCTCTTCTAAAGATATAGGTGACAGAGGAATTATACAGATATGGTTGACCTCAACTTGTATGGTTCAACATACCGTTCTATAATATCTGTAACGTGTATATGAGACATCGTTTATAGACTTGCAAAAGTGTTCTATAAGACAAATAGGTGTGAACCTAGAGAGTCTCACAGTATAAAATATACTCGTTGAGGATTAAGGTGGCAGTATAGATCAATCCGGGAAGGTTTCGAAAAGTAGGATACATATTAGGACTTATTTAGAGAGTGGGAACCATAGGTTGCAAATGTTGTAAATAGGTCCCTATTGCTTGAAAAAGAAAATTGCACACATAACATCCATGTATGGCCATTTATGTGACAAATGATAATATACATATAGTTGAATGTGATAAATGTCACCCATGCAAAATGTTTGCATGGATAAGTTGTCGGGGATTTAATATATGTGGTATATGCATATGCAGTTATGTCTATTGCCTAAAATACGTATCTCTTTACATATCCTGTAAGTACACACTCCTTAATCTCTCTCACACACATTTCTTTGCATATATATAATATATATTATAATAATAATATAATACATTATATAATAATATATCTCGGTGCCAACTATTTGGCACCCAAAATAAAATAATATTAAATATAATATAATAATATATAATAAAGAGATATTTTAATTATTTAACAATTAAATAATCAACGTATGAAATGATCATTTTGCCCCTCACGAATAGTTACCAAATTTACCCTTTAGTGGGTCCCAGCAAATCTCACACTTGGGTAAACTCAACCGATGGTCCACAATGCACCATGTGTCTTTGTACAATTAGTAAATAATAATTATTAACTAATTGTTGTATTTAACACTTAAATACAGACATGCATGTATTCTCATGGTAGTGTTGAATATTGCTAGATTAAACACTTTAATTCGACACGCTGCCCCAGTGCACAACGCGTACACGTCATGGATATTACAAATCAGCGCATTGAACCATGCAAGTTGAGGTTACAACGTATACGTATAGTCCTTCCGTCATGATATTCTGCATGTGCGGGGATATACATGAGATCTCGAGTTCAAAAGAGATGAGGTACGTCCTGCACCTGGGTGTACTGGGGTGCCAGTTCCAGCCCCCTGGTGGACCCCAAGGTGTTGAGGTAGACCCCACACACTCTGACAAAAAGGCCAGTCTTTTTGTCAGACTATGTGGGACTCACTAACCCTTTAGTCCAACCAGCACCAAGATCAACATCCCACATTAGTCAGGCACTGACGTCCCAACACACTTTTTCCCTTTTAATTTCTCTCTCTTCTCTTTATATATATATATATAATAAAATAATAATATAATATAAATAATAATAATATAATATACATAATAGGTGCCAACTATTTGGCACCTAAAAATAAAATATTATTATATATAAAATATCATATAATAAAATATTATATAATATAATAAAATAATATAATATAAAAATATATTATATAATAAAATAAGAGAGATATTTTGATTATTTAACCTTTAAATAATTAAAGTGTGAAATGATTATTTTACCTCTCATGAATAGTTACCAAGTTTGCCCTCTAGTGGGTCCCACAAAATTCGCACTTGGATAAACTCAACCGAGAGTCCACAATGCGCCACATGTTATTATACAATTAGTAAATAATAATTATTCACTAATTGTTATATTTAACACTTAAATACAAATACGTACGCATTCCCGTGATATTGCTGGATTAAACACTTTAATCCGACACGTTACCCCAGTGTACAATGAGTACACTCTATATCGTGGGACTCCCTAGGTCCTACGCCTGATTAGTCAATTAGAATTATTCTATGAGTCTGTGAGCAATGCCCTACGCACACGTCACAGATAAACAAATCAGCGTGTTGAACCATACAAGTTGAGGTTACAATACATACGTATAATCCTTCCGTCATAATATCTTAGATGTGCAAGGATATAGATTATCACCGTCAAATCCCTTAGTACTTATCCATGTCTTATCTCCAAACTTGTATCTCACTGAACAATATACGCAAACTCATTTGCCATATTGTTCTACACTGACGGAACTCTTTCCCAGGACAATTGCTTGTGGCCACAAGACTTTCCAAGATACAGTCTCGAAGTATCTGAATATCGAACTCCATATGCGAACTGATGGATCTCATATCTGTACACACTGAACTCCATAAGTATTGGACCATACCCAACGACACCCAGCGGTCATACCATAAAAGGTCTGTGACATCATAGAACCAAAGTATGGTGGATCACTTACAAGCCCGTCGTGGCACTTAAGTCAAAGGACCACGTATACTACTCAACTCGAAAGACCCTCCGTTGACGGCTTATATAAGGTGTCTATCGGAGGCCCTCATGAGTCTGTCCCATATCTAGTCCTAACTGGATACCCATATGTCAATACGAGCTTCAAGCTCAGAGTTAGTTAGGAATGACCATTTATACCTTATAGGTATGACATATGCTAATGTATATATAAAAGTATCCACCGACAAACCCGCAACGATAGAAATAGATCAGGGATAATTATTCGAGAATATACTTGCGTAACTTGCATTTTTTGGCACCCGATTGTAACTTTTGTAACTATGCAGTTACTAATATATTCCCGAGTTTATGTCTCATTACAGACAATGCTCCAACTCTTGGATCTGTTGAGTATTATAACCAGCTAACACTTAACTGTGCTAACATTTAGCAATTATATGTCTCAGCGTGGCTAATTGTGAGCTCTTATCTAAACTCCTTCAAATCTACAATGTCTGTAACTTTACATTGTATGGTACCATATAAATGGGTATTAGCGATTTAATGGGAATGTACACTTGTATAAATACACAAGTATATGTAAATTCAGGGATGGCATATAAGTACCGACCCTAACAAGACCCACATCGGTAGAAATAGATCAGGGAAAATTATTCAAGAACATACTTGTGCAACTTACATTTCCTGACACCCGATTGCAACTCTTGCAACTATACAGTTACTAGTATATTCCCAGGTCTATATCTCATTATAGACAAGGCTCCAACTCTTGGATCTTCGCTGAGTATTATAACCAGCTAACACTTAGTTGTATTAACATTTAGCAATTATATGTCTCAGCATGGCTAACTATGAGCCCTTATCTAAACTCCTTTAGATCTGATCTGAACTTTTTCAGATCGTATAATGTCTGTAATATTATATTGCATAGTGCCATATTAATAGGTATTAGCGATATAATGAGAATGTACACTTGTATAAATACACAAGTATATGTATATTCAGGAATGGTACGTAAGCACTAACCCTAACAATTTCCCACTTGATTTAGTGTCATTCCTAATGGTATCTCATACACATCGACTCTATGTGTTTCATAAATACTTTTAGAGTCATGGCCTTAAAATGTGGGTCCGCTAAATTATTTATAGAGCACTTCTACCAATAATCACATCTCCTTTAACCAATATCCCTCTAGTCATATGAGACTCCTCTCAATATGATTAGAGTACTTGTGTCCTCTTGGCACCTCGGCCTATACAACGACCTAGTTTTATTGTAAACTTATGGGATATAATCCATCTGTCTTGGAATTCTTTCAAGGTCTGTGATAAATTTACGAATCCTTATTGTCGCTTCTACTGCTCCCATATACATTAACAGTGAATCGAAGTTAGGTGTTATTCTAACTCACTTACTACTAATGAGAATGAGCACATCCTAGATGTAGACTCTCTATCATCTAGGTCAAACTAGAAGTCTGACTCTGTGCATCTTATCACTTGTAAGCCACTTTCTCCATATTTGAGAAACTTATCCTTTGTACCCTTAAGATACTTTAGGATATATTTAACTACCATAAAATAAAAGTCACATGAATCAGACTGAACTCGACTTGTAACTCTTACAACCACTAATCTCAGGTCTCAAATACATCATAGCATACATCAAGCTCTTAATAGCTTACGTATCTGGTGTGTCAGACACTCTAACTTTCTTATCTTCAATCTGAAGAGACACTCTCCTCAAAAGATGATCACCAGGTCTAGAAGATACGTTAACTAACTCATAGTTAATAAAACTATACCTTTTAGATGTTATTGCTATGAAATAATTTGGAAAAGTCCTATCAGCTTCCTAACTCTATCTCTATAAAGCTTTATACCTAGTATAAAAAAAAGTCTCTCCCAAATTCTTCATAGAGAAATACTTACAAGTTACTTCTGACCAATTATAATATACTGACATCATTCTCAATTACTAGTATGTCATCAATAAAAAGCATCAAAAAGACTATCATGTTCCCACTGACCTTTCATGCACACAAGACCAGAAGTCTGGCTGGACGTAAAATTTTTAGGATGTTCCCTGAATATCTCTTACTTGAGGTATCCATTCTGGAACGTCGTCCTTACATTCATCTACCAAACCTCAAGGTTATAATATACTACAAGAGCCAATAAAATACTAATCGACTTTAGCATTAAGACTGGTCTAAAAGTTTCCTCTAACTCAATCCCAGATCACAGAGGATTACTTTTCTAGAACCAATATGTGGCCTAGAAGGTCTCTACCATCTATCTGGCTCCCACTCCCATTTGTAAACCCTTTTACAACCAATGAGAACAATTTCCACGGGTAGCTTTATCAAGTCCCAGACTTGATTGATGCATAAAGTCAATTTTATTTTAATTGCTTTTTGCCGATTCTCGAATCGATATCTGACATCGATTCCTGACATCGATTCCCTATAGGTCAAGGATGATTTTTTTCTACCAAGAAAACTCTAAATTCACCTTCAGGCATTGACCATACCTAAACGTTGACCTAAACATCCTTTCTGACCATTTAGAGATGTGCTAAAAGGTCACTACTTAATTGAACCTAAGTTCACATCCTTGGTTCATTGATTGTTAGATTGACTTCATCAAGTTCAATATTTTTATGATTTCCACAATCCATGAGAAACTCTTCCTCTAGAATAGTGGTTTACTGAGAAACAAACACACTTCGCTTGTTTGAATCATAGAACTAATATCCTATTAGATTCATAGGATACTCAATAAACCTATAGTTGTATCTCTTGGGTGTTGTTTATCTTACCAAGTAACTCTTATAAAACAAGATAACCTGCTGCGTAACTCTTACATAAGCAGAACAACCCCAAGTCTTAACTATTTTTAGGTACGACTTCCTTCCTTTCTATATCTCATATGGAATGGAAGGAAGCTTCTAATGGAACTCTGCTTAATTAGCAGTTATCTTTGGAGTAGATTCATAGATGTAGATTGATAACACTCATTATCAAACGTACTATATCTAATAAAGTCTAATTTCTTCTCTCCAAAACATTTTTATGTTATAGAATACTCGGAGGGCTATAATGAGTGAGAATCTCATTCTTTCTTAAACAAATAAAACATTTGCTATTAATGTATTCACTACCTCGATCTAATCGAATGGATATGATATACATTCTGGTATGTTTGGGCATCTCTGTGAATACATTATTCATAAACTGGTTAAGTTTTTATGGTCAGATTAGGAATCCAACCAACTTTAACCAGACGGATAAGCGTCTCACGCCTATATGACCTAAACTTATATACCACAGCTTTGTATGATTTAAGGATTCCGGTCTACTGACATTTTTAATTGTATATAATGTGCATTTATTAATTGACATTCAACTAATAAAATATTATACTTATTATGTAATATAACTATTGTATTGCATACAAAAATTAAGTCAAGCTGCCCAACAAATTGAACCTGTAAGAAATCACCATTTCTTACTCTTAACTTTACTTCTACAAGTTGTTGAATACTAGTCTCTCTCAACCTTTGCAATATATTGCAGATATGAAAGGACGTACGGTATCTCATACCCAGCTTGAACTGACATCATATGCCTTAAAAATGTCTATGTTTGTCAAACACAAACTTATGAGAGTCTTCCTGACAATTAAAAGGTTTCTAGGGTAGGGAAATTTGCAATACCCAACCTTACTATAGTGGAAACACTTTCTATCTACATGCTCTCTTGTTGATCTTTGGATAAATGTTGCCTCTGAGGATTTGTCCTAGGTATCTGCCTCATCTTCATCTCCCTCTCACATTTAGTCTTACCAGATATACTCGGAGTAAAAGATGAAGCACCCTGAGCAAAGAGGGTCAAACTTTCTCTATTCAATCCTCTAAAGAGGTTATCAAAAATACCTAACGACAAACTCTAATCAACAATAAATCTAAGATTTTCTAAATCCATAACATTTCTAAGATTTATTCGTTGGTCATAGTAATTCCTAGTACCCTAAAGTTGGACTGCATCAACTATTTACACCAACTGGCTCGTAGTGGCCATTAGATTTGACAGACCCAAATAATAGGAGATGTAAATGGAATGATCATTAAATCGCTAATAAAATGTCTTAAATCATAGGTATACTAATTATACATTTTTAATTTTAAAATAGTTTTCCACTGCTTTACAAAATCCCAGTAATCTCTCAAACGGGAAGACGATAGTTTAAACTCTTTTAAACTATGCAGCAGGAAGTAGATCCCATTGAAATTTACTCAGGCTTCACGCTGTAGCAATATTGACCTTTGTAAACCCAACAGGTAGATAACATTTATCAATTGCTTCTCATGCAACTCTTACTACTTGATCTTGAATACACATTATCCTCATAGTAATATTGGGCAATATTTTTGTATATATTTGTCACATCTCATGTTTAACCGGTATAGTCCAAACCCAACCGACCAAGTCCCTCATGCTGTAGCAATGTTGGAAAAAGGCCGATGTGACTCGTCTAACACCGTATTAACAAGATGGATCAGAATAAAATATTATCTCATAATGTAATATTCTTCAATCTGATTAAGAGAGATTTTTATATCTAACCTTGGTCTCCATTCTCCTAGGAAGGGTGATTCTCAATTAATTAATGTTTTTATGTAAGTACAACTAAACCCCACCAGTAAGGCTCCCATTGTGGTTACCAACATAGAAAAATTATTTCTGGTTTATAATGCAGACCGATAACTCTTTATCACTGTATCTTATAAACCCCGATTTGTAATATAGACTAATAACTTTTATCATTATATCTCATAAATCTACACATGTAAAATTAATTTTAAAACATTGTTCAAAACACTGTTTAAAAATACTATAGCTGTGAACAGTAAAAATTATTGTTCATGTGCTACTATTTAAGTGAACAGTGCACTGCGGGGTACCAGATGTCATCGTTGCAGTGCTGGAAGGTCAAACCATCAGCGCTGTAGTGCCACATGACCTTGCTGCAGTGCTCGTGCATCATCGCCAGAGCGCGAATTCAAGAAACTCAGTGCCCTAGTGAGGGCTCGCCAGCGCCCCAGCGCCGGGAGAAAGAACTCCTAATGCTACGGCTTTAGATCTTTAGCTCTACAGTGTTGGGAAGTCGAACCCCCAGCGCTACAGTGTCAGCCCACTGGCGTTGCAGTGCCTAGTATATCCCTTTTTGGCATACCCGTTTCAACACTTGAAACGCGTCATTTTCACTAGGCTTTTTGCATCCATTCTGTAATATCTAATCCCTATTAGTAGTATTGGCGCCTAGATTTCGGTATAGAACAAATAAGACACCGTAGGGTTACTCGATTTTAACCCTATTAGAAATATTTTCTTTATAGTGCACGTGAGAGATATCAGACCTAATTTGGTAATTTCACACTTGATCGGTGCGCCGGACGACCCTAAAATATTTTTAGAATTTTTCTCTATTGGCTTGGAAATGAAAATTCTAAAAAGAAAATTCTAAATTACTACATGAATTTTTATTTAAGGGTTATGAATGGAACAAGCCTTTATTGAGAAACATAATCCATATATTAGAGAATGGATCAATTAGAAGAAATCTCATGGATTGCCAAGTTGGAAGTTCTAGTTAGTTCTTTGGACTATTCCAACTAGATAGTTACAAATGAACTAATTACATAATTAGTTTTCAACTAATGGCAAATTAGTAATTTTGAGAAAGTTGAAGGGCAAAATGGTAAATAGAGGGAGGACTATAAATAGGTTGGAAGTGTGTAGAATTTTGAAGATGATCAAAAGCAAACACTTAGAACAAAAGAGAGAAAATTCGAGCTTGGAAAGGGGGGCTGCTACAGTGACCTTTCAAGTTTTGTTTTCATGAATTTTCATGTGTAATCAAGCCAAATTAAGGTTACAAACCAATCCCTAAACTCAATTGAAGTCTCTATTAGTAGAAATTTAAGAAAAAGAGGTAAGAAAAGCATCTTTTATAAGTTTGATAAGTGAGAATTCAAGAATATGTTAATTGATGTTCTTATGTGTATTCTTGGCTTAGATTGAGTTGAATTCTAGTTTGGAGCTTGAAGGAGTCATTAATTTGAAGAAATTGGCAAGGTGAGAATTAGGGTTTTTGGTGATTTTGTTGTAGAGATTTCAATTGATTGTAATTAGGGCTTTAGAATGAAATTTGCATGATTTTGTTGTAATTGGAACAAGAAATTGAGAAAAGGAATGTGTTGGAACCAAGGGTGAAATTCTGCCACTTCAGGGAAGTTAGGAATTGAGTGGTGTTTTGATTGAATTATTGTGTGTAAATGATGCATATTGTGAATTGGATGTATATGGTTGATGAAAAAACCCAAAAATGAAGAAAATGGGACATAATTGTCCATGTTAGAAAGGTGAAGGGCAAGTATGTCCAATCAAATTATAAGATGTTCAATAATTTTCAGGGCGCCGGATGGTGAGTTAGTTTCGATTATGGCTCCGTAACTAAAATCGAGAAGTAGTTTACATCCGGGCTTTGTATGCCGATTAGGGCATTTAGTAGTTAAATGAGATTCTAGTGTTCGATTTGGTTCTAAATGTCATTTATGGCGCGTAGGTGAGGATAACCGAGAGCGTTAACGGGAGCAGGAATCGGGAGCAAAATTGAGCGCGGAGCAGTTGTGAGTAAAAATCTGCCATTTCTTTTACTTTTCGGTTATTATGTTTTCGCACAATGACTATGTATGTTTTATGAGCTTTCGATGCATAAACATGATTTATGATCTTGATATATTCATAGACATGCTTTTACATGATCGATTTGTGAAACAGTTTTAAAATTTCTGCATTTGTTTTAAAGCCATTGGTACCCTCAGATTATAGTGGTGATGATTGTATTAGACCCGGTCGGTATATCCCGTGCACATGGGCAGGTCTTGGGGGTGTATCACTAACTCCGAGAAGTCGGGATGTCGAGTCATGTGAGTCGCTCTATGTGTACGGGATATTGTCTCGCTATATGCATGCGATGTAGGATTCCGCTGCGTAGCCAATGAGATGTCTTGAGATGTCACTGTGGGTGCTGCTAGTTGAGGTACCCCGTGACCTACTCACGTATGCGGTGCTAGTTGAGTCGCTGCGTGGGTATAGAGCTTTAGGGTTACCATTGGTACAGTTTAGAAAGAAAATGGCCGAGCGAGGATTTTACTAGTTTTCGATTTACCAATAGCATTTATGCATTTATATGCACACAGCAATTATTATGTTATACAGATTCTGAATATAGTTTTAAAAAGATGTAGATAAAATCCGTTCGGCAAGATTTCATTAGCATATGATATTAGAAACCGTTTTACAATTTTACATCCGTTTTAGAAGCATAATTTCTGCATGTACTTTAGAAATTGCTATCTTTGTATAATATTCTTGTAATTGAATTCTCATTTACACTCACTGAGCTCCTTTAGCTCACTTGTTTTATATTTTATGTTTTAAACCCCTTTCCCAGGTGCAGGTCTCGGAACGCAAGCTACTGATTCTCCTATCGCCGAGTAGTGGGCCGAATCCAAAGATAATTTTTGTATATGTAAATGTGCTAGTAGCACTCTTTACTTTATGCATAATAGTTGTAGGCATGTATATTTGTAAGTATGTGTTCAATCAAGAAGAAGAGATTTTCAGTTTATGATGATCGTTTTTACTTTTTATGATTATGCTTATTTTGTGATTTACACGAAATAATTGAGTTGTGTTGGATTTGATTTGAAAAGGACCAGAGGTTCGAATTGGTAGAATTGAGATGTGTTGGAATTAGAAGTGAAATTTCTTTGCAGGTTTATATGGATTTTCTGAAAAATAGGGGAAACTCTGTCCGTTTGTTTTTAAAACTAAGATGTCATTTTTATGTATATTACTAGATCTTCTTCGTAGTAACAAGAATTAAAAAGGGGTTCGCCTCGCGGAATTCCTTAACTTACCCAGTTAGGTTCGGAGGAACTTCCGTCGGGTTGCCCAGCAGAGCCGCTAGGATCTATAGTAGAGGGTCTCAGGTCAGGTCCTATCACATTCACTCAAACAATACCCAAATATATTCTAAATGGCTCTGATACCATTTTTGTCGGGGATCTAATATATGTGGGTGTATGTATGTGCAATTGTGTCTATTGCCTAAAATACATATTAAACGCAGTGGAAGCGTAAAATTAAACAATAAATACAATAAATAAATATATTAATCACATTAATATATTAGTTAGGTAGAGAACTTACCTCAACGTGTAACGTTATACACGTATTTACTCAGAGTCTTCATGAAAACTAACTCGTAGGCAGTTCTAGTCACCAACGCGATGGGCTTGGTGAGCTAGAACTGCAGCCCTAAAGCCAACACGGGATTAACTCTTAATCCCCAAAATAGTCGGGTGTGTGTTTTCTTCCTTTTCTCTAAAAGGATAAGAAATTGAAATTTGAAACAATTCACAATTGCTCATTTCAATACCATGAAAAAAAATAAAACAATTTCATTTTTCTTTTTTTTTCTTTTTCTTCTTCTTCTTCTCGGTGAAGAAATGGAAACATTTCATTTCTTCTCCTCCATTTCCTATAAGCACAAACTCATTAATCTCTCTCACACATGTCTCTTTACATATATATATATATATCTAATATATATTATAATAATAATATAATATAAATGGGTGCCAACTATTTGGCATCAAAAGTAAAATAATATTAAATATAATATAATAATATATAATAAAGAGATATTTTGATTATTTAATAATTAAATAATCAAAGTGTAAAATGACCATTTTGCCCCTCATGAATAGTTACCAAATTTATCCTTTAGTGGGTCCCATCAAATCTCACACTTGGGTAAACTCAACCGAGAGTCCACAATGCGTCACGTGTCTTTATAAAATTAGTAAATAATAATTATTAAGTAATTGTTGTATTTAACACTTAAATATAGACACGCTCGCATTCCCGTGGTAGTGCTGAATACTGCTGGATTAAACACTTTAATCCAGCACGCTGCCCTAGTGCACAACGAGTGCACTCCATATCGCGGGACTCCCTAGGTCCTACGCCCAATTCGTCAAATAGAGCTATTCTATGAGTCCGTGAGCAATGCCCAATGCACACGTCACGGATATTACAAATTAGCGTGTTGAACCATGCAAGTTGAGGTTACAACGCATACGTATATTCCTTCTATCATGATATACTGAATGTTCGGGAATATAGATTATCACCGTCAAATCCCCTAGTGCTCATTCATATCTTATCTCCATACTTATATCTCACTGGACAATATATACAAAAGCCTTTGCCATATTGTTCCACCCTGACGAAAACTCTTTTTTGGAATGATTGCTTGTGGCCACAAGACTTTTTGAAATACAGTCTCGAAGCATCTGGATATCAAACTCCCTATGCGAGCTGACGAATCCTATATCTGTACACACCGAACTCCATAAGCATCGTGTCATACCCAGCGATCACACATAAAATAAATGAAAAGAGTTTCATTTATGTAAAAAAAGATTGATTTGAAAAATTAAAAATTTGTGCAAAGCATTTAAGAGAAAATACAACTTTCAAAATCTTCATTTAGGTCCTTAAAATATATTTTTATGCATTTGATGCTTAAACTAATTAAGAGTTGAATTATTTGTTGATTGTTATGAAATACTGATCAAAGGCTTTCATTCTAGGTACTCTAATCCCACCAAATATTGGAGTCAAGAATTATTTAAGAGATGACCTCATTCTGAGCTCAAATGGCTTTAAAGTTTAATAATCTTCACCGAATCATTTACAAGGGTATTTATACGATTCTTATATTGTTTTTGATTCAGTTGAAATGTGTATATGTTGATTATATTGTATTATTCTACTATGTAACGTATGTTGAACATGTATTTAAAAATTTTCAACATGTATACAATTACATGCACACCCTTTAATGCACTAATAGAAAGGCCTCTTAATAACATTCTTGTATATGAATGATTGCTCTATAACCATAAAGCTAACTATCAGTATCTTGATATACCACCTCTTCTTTAACGATATAGGTAGTTTGACCCCTCTTAAGGGAATCACACAACTATCTCTAAAGTTGTATAGTGAAGTATGAGTTCTCTATACTTTTATAGTCTTAATATTGAGATCATTAATAATATCTACCAAGCTCACATCATCCTTGTTACTTAAATGGTTACTACTAACACATCATCATTCGGATAAATGAATCCCTTGGCATTCCCCTCAATGAACATTATGGGCATGACCTGAATTCTAAGCTTCTTCGAGGTGGGCATATTGCACATCACCTGATGTCTAACCATAGAGTGTTGAGTGTAACTCTTTCTTTACCATTTGAATCCCCTGCTAGCATTGGGCTTTAATAATGGTCATCATTAATTCCTTTAAGGCTAGGGTTCAACTTATAATGAGATAAGTTAGCTACGGTTATAATTTTACCAAAAATATTAATATATAAATTCTCTTTAAGGCTACGGTTCAACTTATAATGAGATAAGTTAGCTACGGTTACAATTTTACCAAAAATATTAATATATAAATTCTCACCATGTTTTATAACCACTCAATTAATGTACTTATGTGCTTGGTTTGCAACCATATTATTGTTTTTGCTTTTAAAAGTTTTTTAATTTTAAATATTCCATATGCTCTCTAATATTTATACATAAATATTTCAGCTATTAAACCTCAATAGTAGTGACAATTGTACAATTGAGTCATATTAATATAACTACTTAATTTATACAATGTTCATTCTCATATTTGTTGTAAAAAAAAAATCCAAATAGGGTATAGTCCAATATTTAAGGATTTAATTTTGATTCCCTAAATCCTAAAAATTTCATTTCCTAAAATTTAAAGACTTTTAAATAGAAAAATCATGTAAACAACTAGGTGGCGGTCCAACTGCATTATGATTTGAGAAGTATTCATCAAAAAATTCAAGTGATTCTTCAACATTATAGCTTTCAACAATGTAATCCTTGTTTATTTATGATTACAAATATAACTTTTGATCACCTTCGTATATCTATCAAATGGATACAACCATCCTAAATTGAACCTGTAACCTAACTTTTTTAACAACGTAGACTATCAAATAAATCATTATGTCGAAGAAGCTAGACAAAAAGTATTTCTTTAGTATAAACAAAGTGGTTATAAGGTCATTTTGTAGTTGGTCAAGATTTTCAAATTCTTCCGCCTTATAGCATAAGGCATTGAAGAAGTAAGAATATCCTAGTGATGATATTTCTAATTTGATCTTGCAAACAATTTGAAATTCAATAGTCCTAGGGCCTTTAGGCATACAATCATCCACTAAAACAAGTTTCCTGAAGTTGGATAATTATCCACTTGAAACCTTAGTATTACAGAACATTCTTTTCTGTTTTTTACTCGTTTGTCTAAGGTACTGCTTTTAGATCTATTTTGTTTTCTTCATTGAGTCTTAATTGTTTTCTCTTATCTTCAAAACCTCAACCCTTTCTAGCATTAACTCCATCCTTTATCTTACTTGGTTGATGAAGTATTATGTCGTAGATGCTTTCACCCACAATTTTCTTCAATTTGCTTCACTTTAATTGATGGTGCTAACAAATGTTTTCAATACTATATGTCAAAGAATATGGATTTCCTTTTAAACAATTTGTCAATATCACCATCTTCACGTTTTCACCTATTGGTTGACTTCTGCCCAAATTTATTCTCTATTTCATCTACCATTACTAAAATTTCATGACTTGACAAAGTTTTATATAGCTCATCAGACTTTGGCTTACCATTAAATACATTTTTCAGCTTACAAAATGGGTGGTCATATGGTATGAACAAACAATAATTCATATAAAAAATTCTCCTACTATGTGCAAGCTAACATAAAGATGTGTCTATCCTACATTGTGGACAAGTGAAATATCACTTTTATAGTTTACAAAGACAGGTTCATAACAACACAACATGTCACAAGAAGATTTATAGGCTAATTTTGAAAATCATACAACTTATTATCAACGAATTACTATGCCATAGGATAGGGATGAGGGATAACACAAACCAATCCCTTCACATTTTTTCTTCCTCTTAGATTCTCCACAAGGGTACTTAGTTATATTTTTGTTCTCATTCCCGTAAAAAAAACTGTGTATTTTCACATTTTCTAAGCCTACGACCTCCATTATTTTCTTGGTCTCATACATTGACTTGGACATATTATTATTTTCTAGTAATATATCAAAAATATTTAATAAAAGAGCCGAAAACCATTTATCGAACGACCAATAATTCCCTTTCACATTATATATTTTCATTAAACCATAATAAATATTTAGGATTTTTGTCACAATGCTCATCAGCATGGAAAACGTTTTGAACATTTCTATAAATGTCTAAAATATATGTATAAAATATTAATCGATGGTTGCAAGAATGGCCTCGGTAGATTTTGGGTCTTAAGCTAGGATCAACCTCCCTAAGCATAGTCAAAACTATATATGTTGAGAGAAAACTCTTTTCAAACAAATGATATTTTATCCATTAAGGAGTGTGGAATTGCATGTTGTAACAACAGTTGCATCAACATCTAAGTGACCTCATATTTTAAAATTAAGCATGATAAACTCCAGCAATTCTCAACTCCATTTCCTGTTGTTTCGCAATCTACCCCTTGATATAAACGTTTTTTCGATGTCAAAAATACCACTTGTTCATAGTTTAATAAGTGTTAGTACAAATTTAAGGACTGATGTTATTTTTCTTTTTAATTGTAATAGAAATATATAAATTTACTTATCTTTAAATATGTTAAAGGTAATTAATTTTTTATGGACTTTGATATTATTTTTGTAAGTTCACAACACTTTTGCATTGTGGTTTACTGTTAATCGTGTACGAATATTATTTTATATAAAATAATAAAAGCCCAAGTCTAAACCCACATATATCATTTGCCCAATTCCAGCAACTCTTTAACTCCATTTCCTACTGTTTGTAGTCCATAACTTAATAAGCACGTCTGTCTAAATCAAAATTGTACCACTTGTTTGTTCATAGTATAAAAAGTGTTATTTCAAATTTAAGAACTTTGATGTTATTTTCTCTTTAATTATATTAAAATATATAAATTCACTTATTTTTACACATGTTACTGGCCGTTAACGTTTTATGAACTTTTATATTATTTTTGTAAGTTCACAACACTTTCGAATTGTGTAATTTATTATTAATCTTGTATTTATATTGTTGTTGTATAAAAATGAACAAAGGCCTAAAGGCATAAGTTCAAGTTTGCATGCATGCTCAGGTACATTTAAAAAGGTAAGATATTTGGGTTTAAACTATTTTTATTGGAATTGATATTAATGTGTTATTTTAATTTTGTATAGATATTGATTATTTAATATTTAAATAATAAATATTAATTTTATTTAAATATTAATTATTTAATATTTATATAATAAATATTTCGTATTAAATCGTTAGTATTATTTATATGGTATTAAGTTTATTATTTTTCAGACAATGTAAATCTCAAGAAATTTAGATCTGATTTAAAAGAGTTTAGTTCAGCGCCAATAATAAGTATTCTAAAAGTTAGAACATTATTTAAAATAGGGATTAAAACTTTAAAATATATTAACAATGACATAGTTATAATGAGTTACAAATGATGGTAAAAAATATCATTATACAGTATATTCTCGAAAATATCGTTCCTGATTTATAGTTGTCGACATGAGTCGATTGATATTCCTCTCAAATTAATGTGTGTCTATATCTGGATTATCTGGATTACCTAGATAGTTAGTATTAGCAGACTGTAGGCTTAGCGAAAATTCATATAGGCATACAAATATTCAGTGAGAACTGGATATTGAACAAACTCATAAGGACCTTTAATAGACATCCCAAAGAGCCATCAATAGAGGTTCTTCTCGAGTTGAGTAGTATTCATAGTCCTTTAACCTGAGCGCCACGGTAGTCCATCATGTTTTAATTCCACGTATGTCAAAGATTTTTCATAGTCTGATCTCCGGGTGTCATTAGATATAGTCCGATACTCATAGAGTCTAATGTGCGTAGATATAAGATCCGCAACTCATATGGTTGAGTTGTGTATCTAATACTCCAAAATTATATTTAATGAAGTCTTATACCCACAAGCACAAACTCCAAAAAAATATTTTTCTGTAGGGTTAAACAATATTACAAAGGATTTTGCAGACAGTGTTTATAAAAATACAAATCTAGAGATAATTTCATGGTCGAGCACATGGAGATTTAACAGTGATGATCTATATCTCTACTCCTCCAAGATATAGGTGACAGAGGGGTTATACAGATATAATTAACCTCAACTTATATGGTTCACCATGTTATTCTATAATATCTATAACGTGTGTGTGGGATATTGTTCACAGACTTATAGAAGAGTTTCATAAGATAAACAGGTGTGAATCTAAGGAGTCTCATAATATGAAGTGTTAAGGAGTCTCATAATATGAAGTGTACTCATTGAGCATTAGGGTAGTAGACCAGATCGAATAGTTCAATCCGAAAAAATTTTAAAAAGTAGAATTTGTTTCACGATCTTTCAGAAAATACATGTGTCAAGGTTTAAGTGTTAAACTATTAGAAAATTGGTGATTCAAAAATCTTGAATGGACAAGAATTGAGATAAATACCAAAGTGGAGAGTCACAAAAAGTCTAGAACGTGTGGGACATGTATGGATAAGTTTAGGACGTGTGGAACACGTATGGATAAGTTTAGGACGTGTGGGACACGCAAGGGGAAGCAAAATGGAACTTAAAGATGAGAAGGAAGCAAAGAAAATGCTCGTAGGGGGTCACCAGGGCTAAACGCCACGGTGCCCAAGGTTGAGCATCGCAGCACCCAAACTAAAAGCCTAGCGCCGCAACGCTG
Source organism: Ailanthus altissimus (assembly GCA_946807835.1). Classification (NCBI taxonomy): domain Eukaryota; kingdom Viridiplantae; phylum Streptophyta; class Magnoliopsida; order Sapindales; family Simaroubaceae; genus Ailanthus; species Ailanthus altissimus. The sequence continues at coordinate 370,430 of OX327699.1, forward strand.
AGTCCTCAGCACCACAGTAATGGACGTGATGAAGCCCAGCACCGCAACATCATCAAAGCCGGAAAATTTTTGTTTTTTATCCGAATTTCAAGTTTTTTTAAGTTTAGGACTTCCAAAACAAGATGACCCTTACTTTAACAAGGAATAGGGTTAGTAGGCACGAAATAAACCCTATATAAACACTTGTAAACCCTTTAGTTAAGATAAAGCATTAAGAGAGGGGAAGAACTAGGTAGACACTAAGTGCTTGTGTGCGCTAGGGTGGAACTATTGTTTGGGTGTTCATTGTTCGTGGTAGAGTAAGGGTACACTAAACACTAGGTTCTTTTGAGGGTTCCTCATTGAATTTTCTTTGTAAAATCTCTAGAGAGTTAATAAGAGAGGTTAGGATCCTTGGATCCACCGTAGACGTAGGTAATTAACCGAACCATGCAAGATTGTATTGTGATCTTTTATATTCTGTTTTGAATTCTTGGTATTTTGCTTGATTAACGGGTTATTCCGCTGCGCAAGGAGGTTAGGATTCTAGGTTGAACTTAACGTTCTTCCCTTTAATCTAATCTCAAGAGAAAAAAAGACATTCCCTCCCTCAACATAGACCAATATTTTATTAATTAAAGTAATTAACTAATGGAAATGTGACAAGTGGTATAATTCATGTCTTTAATAGGTGACAAGTGACAAATAAAGTGGGACACTTGTCTTCATGCATGGAATGCATGAAGGACAAGTGTTAAGTGATCATGTTACAAATAGGTCCCCATTTTTTGTCATATATATATATATATATGCAAAGGTTTGTAAATGTTGCAAGTAAGTCCATTTTTACATTTTGGCCAAATTGAGAGATCGAAAGCAAGTGTTGCACAAATTTGATCCTATTGGAATTGAAACTATCACTCTAATTTCACAATCCCACCAAATGTTGCAGACTATAATTGATCAAAAGAACACTTCATAGTGAGCTTAAAATTGAATTCTATACCAAATAGTTTCAAGGGTATGTTTCTAGCTTCTATTAATATAATATACTTAAATTCAATATGTATTTGTTGAATAGAAAATTAAATTTTTATTCTGCTGGGTAATTGTATATATGACATATATATTGAATATTCAATTAACATTATCACATGCACGTACCCTTAGATGCACTGTAACAACTTTATAGGGCTTAACCTGTGGGTTCTAGTTTGGTAGGTATATTGTTATATTAAGTGAGGCTTAACGTATGTAGAACCATAAGTTAAAACTTATTAAAGGATACTTAGCACAAAATAAGGGTAAGCTCATATTATTAAGGATAATGGAGAAACACAAGCTAGTAAAGGCACTTGTTTAACTCTTAGATTCCTTCTAAAATAAGAAAATGTAACTTTTTTTATCCCATTTAATAACTAAATTGATAGTAGTCTTTTATTTAGAATAAAATCAATATCTTATCTGTTTTATTTATTAATTTTCTTTTTTGTTTATTGGGAGAATTAAATAAGTAAGACTCTTTGAGGAAAAGCAAGAAAAATAACAACTTTGTGACTCTTCCAGAGCTAAGATTGAAAGATGAGTACCCTCCATCCTTTCTTAAGCTACAAGAAACTATGGTTCATACAACCTAAAACCCTAAACTTACTTCACACGTAAAAGACTTAGAACACTTCTAGATTGTTAACAAAAAGTCCCTTCATACCTCTAACATATGTATTTCTCTTTTATTGGCTATTGCAAGCCTAGCTCCACACCTTTTACAGTTTAAGGACGAGTTTATAAAAATTAAAAAAAAAAAACATTTTCTTAAGACCATTGAAGAACTTTGCGACATCAAGTCTCTTGAACTTTAGAAGCTCTACAAAATCTTGGTAAGCTATACTCTTGAAGTCACAAAGGTCAAGAAGTTGAGATCTATTGTTTGAGCTAAATCCATATCTTTATACAACCTGCTCTATCAAGCAGAATCTTTGCAGGTTATAAGACTTTGGTAGGTCATAATCTCTTAGAATTGCCTTAAATATTTTTGTTAACTTTAGTTAGGAGTTTGGATAGGATCTTGTAATAGCAAAGTCTAAGGGAAAAGATGGAAACCTGAGGAACACCCTCACCAAAGACCAAAATGAATCCTCTTACCATGAGAATTATTAAGCTAACTTTTTAATAAATCAGGAAGACACACAAGGAGGTCAACCCAGAAGGGAATGCTTTATCTTTTCATATCAGTGTTATGTCCTATGTACTAACATTGCAGAGTATGAAACAACAATTATAAGCATACTCACCACCTCAAGAATGGGTGCGAAAATATCAAATTAATTAGGGATTCAAATCTAGATACCATTAAGTAGAATAAGTTTGTTATACGATAACCAACTTTATTATTGTACCAAATTATGATCTAGCAACTATTGGCCACATTTGTAAAGACTAAAATAAAACACATCGTATAGGAAAAGAACAAGCACACAAATGCCTTAGCCATTATGGGGGCTAAGATGGATTTTAATTCATATGCTTAACCAATATTATAATCAAAAAGTGCAACGAATCCATTCTTCTATGAGCAAAAAAATAGCCAGATCATGACAAAATACTAGTGAGAACCCATTAAGCAAGCCTTATAAAACCTATAAAGGAACCCACATTTCAAAACCCTCAAAAGATTATATCTTGGTTATAGGTAACCCTTACAAATTGTTCCTTAAAATGATATCATAAGTTGCATCCATAAGCAAGAGGGGTAGCCAACATATCCATCAATCTTTTTACAGTATATAAAACATATGGAAAACTTATAAAAAAAAACATAAAGAGGTAGGTACTATTGACCGAGATGAATAGCTAAACATATGCCATACAAGTTACCTGCCCAAATTTAATTTTTAAGCCATAGTTTACAATGAAAAGGCATTCATAACTATAACTGAAGAAGAATTATAAGTACCCTGCATGGAATACCTCTTAAAAGGCATTCTACGTCATAATTCCACATATATGCACAAGCTCAAATGGACCACCAAGAGGTATTTAATGAAGAATAAGATCTTATTCTGTAAAAGCCTTAAAGAACATGCCTAGACTTCACAAAGACACAAAATCTATTGAATTAGACCCACGCCAGAGAATGTGGAGAACACTAAGGTAAATAAAAGTTGTACTATCACTTGCTGGAGCTCGACTACTACTGACCTATCATGCAAAATGATGATAAGACTTCTTCAGGATATAAATGCTAAATCTACACTAACTTAGAACACCAACATTATATAGTCCTATAAGACATGGCAAAACTCCAGCCGCTTTACATCTAAGGGATGGATTTGGTAGGCCTAATAACTCTAGCTGGTAAAGGGTACATTGGTCGCCATAAACTACTTCTCCAAGTAGGTCAAAGCAATCCTATTGAGAAAGGTAAATGATGTTGTTGTATTAAATTTCTTATAGGAAAACACCCTATATCGTTTTAACATCCCATACAAAATCATCAATGAAAGTGGCATGTCCTTCATGAACAAATAAATGGATACCAACTTAGGGTGTTACGACATCAAGCATAAACGTTCATTACCATACTACCCCCAAGGCAAATGCCAGGCTAAAGCTACAAATAAAGCATTGTTGAAAGTGCTCAGCAAAATGGTGCATAAATACTATATAAACTAAAGTATACACCTCAATGACATTATTAGGCCTATAGAATAACATCATGCTAAGCCATTGGTTGCTACTCATACTCTTTCATATATAGGTTGCAGCCATAACACCAATAGAGAATTACACTCGAATGATTACATAATTCAACACGCCACACAACTATGTTCACACCTTAAGCAACTCACTTTGAAGATTCTACTAAACTTTTTTTTAAAACTAAGGCCAAAGATGAATACACGTGACTTCAAAGGTCTCGAGAAACCTTTACAACAAAATAGTTTCTTAGGTATCAATATAACCCTTACAATGAATGTGCATATCCCTTAACTTTTAAAGTGTTCCCCATAAGTACTTGACTAAACCTAATACAAGAATTGATACAAACAAAAATAATTTTAAACTTCTAGATAAGTTAATATGAAGATTTTAGCACAATTAGGGCATAATGATTTTGAAGTGTAATGTCTCAATATATTTTTTAGCTTCCTTAAATTAGGTATTTATAGAGTAATAGGAAAACTAGTCGTGGTAGCTCATTTATAGCCACTATAAAAATTCAAAAAATTGCTCATTTATAGCCACTATAAAAATTCAAAAAATTACAGAATTAGTTCAATTAGTTTGAAAAGCCACACAACCACTTTTCACTTTTATGTGCACATATTGGGTCTCAAGAAGAGCCAGTATAATTACTAAAAAACTTTCTGATTTGTTAAAGTCTTAAAGTTCTTAAGTTTACATAAGTACTTCACTTGCTCATAAAATTCTTTCCTTATGTATTTAAATATTCAATGCCAAATATACTAATGCATTATAATCAATATATTTTTTTTTATCATCAAAACATTAATTTGTATGACTAAAAAGCCAACAAAGCTGTTAAGGACATGCAATAGTCAAACAATTATCATCGCGACACAAGCTCAGTAGTAGAAATTGGCGATCGAGAAGTAGTTACAGAAGTTAATGTCTGTTAAGCCCCCAAGATAAAACTTTGGGGGCGCTTTGTAGAATTTTAAAAGACATTGTTTAGAGCAAGGTGGAGGAGTAATCCTAACCACCCTTTTACCTTTTGGATCCTATTTGGACCCTTCTTACCTAAAAAGGGGCCTTCTTCAACATGTTAAGGAGTTTCCCCTATTTCTACACAATAGCAATCGTGAGAGTCCTAGGATTTTGAGGTAGAGCCCTCGCTCTTTTGACACCTAAGGTGTCACGCCCCAGACCCAAAAGATCTGACACAAGACATAACTTATACTCATTCAATAATGTGCACTTGTAATTAATATTGTATAAAATTTCAAACTTGAATTCTACATAAGAATCCTTAGCAAATTGCTAGTAGGTTCATCACAAAAATCAACTTATGACCATACTTGGTGAAACATAAACCAAATACAACTAATAAAATAATATATAAATATTTATTTAATACGGATAAATCAAATATATTAAACTACGTGTCCATAAATGAAACACTTAGTAACTTAGAAACTTAAGAAACCCAAGAGACAACAAAAGTCTTGCCAAATTCGCTAAGCACACATGTACCTTATTTACCTGAAATCACCATAAACTATAATGAGTATAAAACTCAGTAAGCATATTAGTTTTTCATATATCAAAATACAAAAACATATATATACAAATTGCATATGTATGATATGCCATGATAAATCAAAATCATAATCTTATTAAATCACATGTCAGGTAAGCGCTTATACATTTTTTCAAACATATAATAGGAATGCCATTACTCAACTACTACTTAGTAGGACTTTCATATCATATATCACATAATGAGCCAAATGTCACCCGTCAATGATATACCGTATGAGAGGAATAGTACAAGTGAGGTTTAAATTACACATATATAACGCTCATGCACGAAGGTAAGAGCCAAATCCTCACTCTGATCATCGGTGAGTTCTCTCACATGCATAAATACACCACTACACGAATGTGATGACTCACATTTCCTTTAGGTACCAAAAAGATGCTCCATACATAAAGAACACATAACATATACCAATCTCAAAGGAAAGACCACACATAAAGACTCCACAAATCACATAAGATACATACTAAGTAAATAGCGAGTTCAAGCATCCTTAAAATACAAAACGCATCTCATGGACATTTTTCACTTCAAAAGCTTTCTTTGTTGAACCATTTCATTTTGAAAGCCCACTTTCATAAACATATGTATATCCATACTCAATGTCAATACTCACATTCATAAACATATGTCTTTCACATTTCATATCAAATATACTTTAGCATAACATAAACATATTTCTAAGCACATTTATAAAATTATACATAAACAATTACTATGTTTATTGTGATTTCAATAAAAGTCTAGTATACTTACATCTTAACAATTTCGAGTATAAGGCTTAATTCTCCTTAACCTATCAATGGAGATTAATCCTTTCATAAGCCTCACCATTCACATAAAATACTTTAAATATCTTACAAAATTACATATATTGCACTTATCACATCAAATTTGTCTAATTACTTGGTTTCTCAAAACCTGTCATTCTGACCACTTATACTTAACAAAATTTTCTTATATATAAAATAATGTCCAATTGCTCCAAAATCAAAATATATCTTTCTTGACTCATCTACCCTTATTATATATGAATATTATATCATAATTCCTACACAATCTATTTCATAAACACCATCAAATCTAAACTATTATCCTGACAGGATCTAAATATTTACTGAACAGTATTCAGTCTCCCAATTTTATAAAATCATATACTAATGTAAACAATTATAAAACTATCACAGAATTACTTCTGACACATATCTCAATCTATGATAAATGTTTTACTTCAAAATCTCTACCAAAAGTATTTTAAAATTATTTTATTCCATAGCTTTAAAAATCTGTTAATTAAATACTGAAATGAGCTTATACACTTTAAGAAATCATAACAATTTAACCACATTGATCTAAATTCTCAATTCTGAGCATATCATATTAGACATATAATTTATAATATTCTAAAAATTTGTAATTTTTTAAGATCATTCAGCAGATCAAAAGTTATTTGTCGTTGTAGCATATTGTTAACACATAAATATTCAGAATTTCAGGGTTATTTTTATAAATTCAATAAAAATTCAATTTCTTAAATTTTCAATCAATTCAAAGTCTCAAATAATTCTAGATATGTCTAATTTCATATTCTCAAAAGACAAAATTAGAATCAAAGTACAAATATTTATAAAATATTTAGATAAAGAGACTATCAAGTAGAAATTCTGCAATTCATCACGATTTATCAAGTTATCTACATATAATCATCATCAATTCTCAATATATCTTACAAAATCCACATCAATCCCCAATTTTTCATATTTTCAAAAATCAAAATTTAAAGGAATTAACTAAATTAACATCAAAAAACTAAGAAAGGGTTACGATATACCTCTTAAAGCTTAAAAAAATCCAAATTTCTTCTTCTTCTTTTTCTTCTTCCTCTTCTCTTTCTCTCCCCTCTTGTTCTCTCTTTTCTCACTTTAAAAGAGGTGGCTTGACCAAAATGAGTGAATTAGGGTTACAAATGTGTATTTTTATACTACGAGGCTAATTTTTAATATTTACGAATTAGCCCCTGAAACTTTTTAAAGTATTAAAATTTGGTCTCTAAAATAAATTTAAAGTCTTGCAAATAAACCCAATACTAACAGTAGGTCCTTAATATATACTAACAGTACTAATAACAATACATAAATCAAGTACCACCCACATACAAATAAAATATCAATATTATATATGTAGTAACCAGTATCCACGACTGGTAAGAATAAGTATTTATATATGTATAAATATACGTATTTTATTTGTATGTTGGTGATACTTGAATTATATATTGTTATTAGTAATATTTTTATAGGTTAAGGATATACGATTAGTATTGGGTTTATTTGTATGACTTTAGATTTATTTTAGGGACCAAATTGTTATACTTTGAAAGTTTTGGGGGCAAATTTGTAAATACCAAAAATTAGCCTCTTAGTATAAAAATACACTTTTAAACCCTAATTTACCATTTTTAGGTCGAGCTACCCATTTTAAGAGAGAGAAGAGAGAAATAGAGGAGAGAGAAAGAGGAGAAGAAGAAGAAAAAGAAGAAGAAATTGGAAATTTGAATTTCAAGAGGTATATCATACGTATTTCTCAATTTATTGGTAATAATTAAGTTAATTCCTTTAAGTTTTGATTTCTGAAATATGTATAATTGAGGATTTGTTGTGTATTTCGTAAGATCATATGAGAATTGATGATGATCTATAAGATAGTTTGATAAATCATGATGAATTATGGAATTTCTGCTGGATAACCTCTTGATCTAGGAATTTTATAAATTGTTGTGATTCGATTCTGGTTTTGAATTTTGAGTATATGAAATTAGACATGTTTAGGATCATCTGAGACTTTGAATCGACTGAAAATCTCGGAAATTGAATTTGTAGTAAATTTACCAAAATGACCCTGGAATTCTGGAAATTTCCTGTGTAAACAGTATGATACAGTGGAAAATAATTTTTGACCTACTGAATGATCTTTAAAAATTATGAATTTGTGGAATATGATATTTTTATATGTCTAATATGATATACTCGGAATTGAGAATTTGGATCAATGTGGTTGAAGTGTTATGAATTTCTAAAGTGTATCAGCTCATTGTAGTATTTGATTAACAGATTTTTAAAGTTATGAAATAAAATAGTTTTGAAATACTTTTGGCAGTTATTTGGAAGCCAAATATTTATCATGGACTGAGATATGTGTTAAGAGTAATTATCTGGTATTTTTATAATTTTTGAGTTAGTATATGATTTTATAAAATTGGGAGATTGAATACTGTTCAGTAAGTATCTTGATCCTGTCAAGTTTGTAGTTTGGATTCGATGGTGTGTATGGAATGGATTGTGTAGGAATTTTGATATAATATTCATATATAAGAAGTATATATGAGTCAAGAATGATATATTCTAATTTTGGAGTAATTGGACATCATTTGATGTATTAGAAAATTTTGTTAAGTGTAAGTGGTCAGAATGACAGGTTTTGAGAAACCAAGTATTTAGACCAATTTGATGTGATAAATGCATTGTGTATAATTTTGTAAGCTATTTAAAGTATTTTGTGTGAATTGTGAAGCTTATGAAAAGATTAATCTCCATTGATAGGTTAAGGAGATTTAAGTCTTGTAGCTGAAAGTGTTAAGAGGTAAGTATACTAGACTTTTTACTGGAATCACAATAAACATAGTAAGTGTTATGAATGATTTTATAAATGTAGTTAAGAATATGTTTATGTTATGTCAAAGTATATTTTGATATGAAATGTGAATATATGTTTATGAATATGAGCATTGGCATTGAGCATGGACATACATGTGTTTTTTTTTAAAGTGAGCTTTCAAAATAAGATATGTTTAACAAAGAAAGCTTTTGAAGTGTAATATGTCCATGAGAAATATTTTGTGTTTTGAGGGTACTTGAACTCCCTGTTAACTTAGTAGGCATTTTATGTGATTTGTGGAGCCTTTATGTGTGGCCTTTCCTTTGGGATTGGTATATGTTATGTGTTCCGTATGTAGGGAGGATCCTATTGGTACCTAAAGGAAGAGTGAGTCATCACATTCGTGTGGTGGCGTATTGGTGCATGTGAGAGGACTCACCGATGATCAGGGTGAGGGTTTGGCTTTTACCTTCGGGCATAAGCATTATATATGTGTTATTCAAGACCTCACTTGTACTATTCCTCTTATACGGTATGTCACCTACGAGTGACATTTGGCTCATTATGTGATATGTGATATGTAAGTCCTACTAAGTAGTAGTTGAGTGATGGTATTCCTATTATGTGTTTTGAAAGAATGTGTAAGCGCTTACATGATATGTGATTTGATAAGATTATGATTTTGATTGATAACAACATATCATACATATGCATTGTGTACATATATGTATTTGTATTTGATATATGAAAAACTAGTATGCTTACTGAGTTTTATACTCATTATAGTTTATGGTGATTTCAGGTAAATAAGGTACATGTGTGCTTAGCGGATTTGACAAGGCTTCTGCTGTTCCTTGGGTTCCCTAAGTTGTTAGGTTGCTAAGTGTTTCATTTGGGGACACGTGGGATAAAATATTTGATTTGTCCCTGTTGAATAAATACTTATGTATTATTTTATTGTGTGTGGTTGGATTTAGTTTAAGTTTCACCAAGTGTAGTAATGGATTGATTTTAAGTAAGAATTTTCAATGAATATATTCTGGGCTTCCGGTAACAAAGTTGCTACTGGTGACGTAGTAGAGTGTTAATCTCTGAGAAAACTCTGCGTATCTCCGGTTTACTAATTGTCCCAGCCATAATTCAATTGCTATAATTCTGAAAGAAATTAAAATGAATGTTTAAGTATTATTGAATGAATGTAAGTGATGTCGTGTGTCAGATCTGTTGGGTGTGGGGCGTGACAATATATATATATATAAATACTTATTCTTACCGGTTATGGATAAGTGGTTACTATAATTCTCCCCTCCTTATAAAAATTTCGTCCTCAAAATTCATGACTTAAACGAATAGATGAAGATACTTAGATCTCATTTCCTCTTCTCGTTCTTAGGTTGCCTCTTCAACTGCATGGTTTCTCCATAAATCCTTCACCAAATCATCTTCCTAGTACGAAGAATTTGCTCCTTATGATCCAAAATCCTAATGGGCAGTTCTTCATAAGTGATATCATCTCTAAGTTGAAATGGCTCATCACTTAACACATGTGAGGAGTTTGAAACATGTTTTCGCAATATGGACAAATAGAACACATTATGAACTCCTGATAATGATGGAGGAATTACAAGTTTATAAGCCACATCACCTATCCTTTCAAGGAATTCAAATAGATCAATGAATCTTAGACTCAACTTTCCTTTCTTGCCAAACCTCATGACTCCTTTCATTAGAGCAACCTTAAGAAACACATTTTCACCCACCTTAAATTCTAGATCTTTTATTCTATTGTCTGCATAGCTTTTCTGTCTACTCTGAGCCATTTTCATTTTTTTTCTTATCTTCTCTATAACTTCACAAGTTTACTGGACAATCTTTGGCCATAAAATTTTTCTTTCTCTAACTTCATCCTAATGCATAGGAGATCTAGATTTTCTTCCATATAAAGCTATATATAGGGCCATACCAATAGTTGATTGATAACTATTGTTGTATGCAAATTTCACTAATGAAATGCGTTTGTTTCAACTATCTTTAAAGTTTAACACACATGCCCTCAACATATCTTCTAAAATTTGAATGGTCCTTTCAGATTGACCATTAGTCTGTGGGTGGAATACAATACTGAAGTTCAACTTCGTGACCATGTCATTATGTAGGCTCTTCTAAAATATTGAACTAAATCGAGAATCTCTATCAGATACAATTGACACAGGCACTCCATGAAGCCTCACAATTTCATCAACATATAATTAAGTATACCTATCCATGGAATAAGTGGTACATATTAAAATAAAATGTATTGATTTTGTTAGCCTGTCAATAACCACTCGTATGGCATAGTAACCATTTTGTGTACTTGGCAACCCAACTACAAAATCCATGACTATATGTTCCCATTTCTATTCTGGTACCAACAAAGGTTTCAATAACCCAAATGGTCTCTGATGTTCTACTTTAACTTGCTGACATGTCAAATATTGCTCTATAAATTTTACAATCTCTCTTTCATATAAACCCACTAATAAACAGGTCGTAGGTTTCAATACATCTTGGTACCTCCCGGATAAACAGTATATGGTAAACTATGAGCTTCAGTCAAGATCTCGTTTTTCAACTCATCATTATTAGGCACACAAAGTCTACCTTCAAAATGTAAGGCTCCATCATAAAAAAAAATAGCAAAGTTAGGTCTTTTACCTAATGGAATTTCTTCTATAATCTTCTTTAAATGCACATCACTACCTTATGCTTTCTTAATTCTCTTAATTAGGGTAGGTTGAATGGCCATACTTGCAATATAAGTCCTATCATTGGATCTTACCATTTCAATGCCAAGCTTTCCTAAATCCAACAAAATTTACTTTTGAGCAGTCAAAAGTGCTGCCATATGTCCTAAAGATTTTCTACTCAAAGCATCTGCTACAACAGTAGATTTCCCTAGATGGTAGTTAATCACACAGTCATAATCCTTAACTAGCTCCAACCATCAACGTTGCCTCATATTTAACACCTTTTGAGTAAAAAAGTATTTAAGACTTTTGTGGTCTGTGTAAATTTCACACATTTCTCCATAAAGGTAATGCCTCTAAATTGTAAGAGCAAAACCTATTGTAGCCAACTCCAATTCATGAGTAGGATAATTCTGCTCATAACTCTTTAGTTGTCGCGAGGCATATGCCACTACCTTTCTATCCTACATTAATACACATCCAAGCCCTTTCTTGGAAGCATCACTATAAATCACAAATCCAGCAGAAGTAGAATGAATGGTTAGTATGGGAGCAAATACTAACCAATGCTTGAGTTTTTGAAAATTTTTCTCTCATTCGTCTGACCACTGAAACTTGACATTCTTTCTTATCAATTGAGTTAAAGGTGAAGCTATCTTAGAGGATCCTTCAACAAACCGTCTGTAATATCCTGTCAATCCAAGAAAACTCTAAACTTCCCCAACATTAGTTGGTCTGGACCAATTCACCACTGCTTCAATTTTGCTTGGATCCACTGAAATTCCCTTTGAGGAAATAACATGTCCCAAAAATACCATTTGATCTAGCCAGAATTCACATTTCTTAAATTTTGCATAAAGCTGTTTCTCCCTTAACACTTGTAGAACTTTTCTTAAGTGTTCTTCATGCTCTCCTTTACTCTTAGAATACACTAAGATGTCGTCAATGAACACAATAACAAACCTATCTAAATAATCATTGAATACTCTATTCATTAGATCCATAAAGGCAGTAGGTGCATTTGTCAACTCAAATGGCATCACAATAAACTCATAATGTCTATATCTGGTAACAAATGCAGTCTTTAGAATGTCTTCTTTCTTGATCTTCAATTGATGATAACCAGAACGAAGATCAATTTTTAAGAATACATAAGCTCCTTGCAACTGATCGAATAAATTATCGATTCTTGGAAGTGGATATTTATTCTTTATAGTCACACGATTCAACTCTCGATAGTCAATGCATAATCTCATTGAACCATCATTTTTCTTAACAAAAAGAACTGGAGTACCTCAAGATGAAACACTTGGGCGAATAAACCCCTTTCTCAAGTAATTAATGTAACTGTTCCTTCAACTCTTTAAGCTCTACTGGTACCATACGATAAAGTGTTTTAGATATATGACTGGTTTCTGGCAGAAGTTCTATAGTGAATTCGATCTCTCGGTTTGGTAGAACTCCAGGTAAATCCTTCAAAGAAGACATCTATAAACTCATTCACTGGAACATCTTGTATTTTCACTTCTTCTTTTTTTGTATCCACTACAATTACTAAGAAACACTGACAGCCCTTCTTAAGTCTTTTCCAAAATTGTAAAGCAGATATTACTTTTGGCAAAGAGCATAACTTAGAACCAACAAAACTAAACTCAGGCTCCTTGGGCGGTTAGAAAACAACTTCTTTCTCAAAGCACTTAACATTAGCATGGTACATAGACAACCAATCCATGCCAAATATAACATCAAAATCATACATATTTAAGATTATTAAATCTGCTTGTAGCATCTTATCTCTTATTTCAATCTTACATAATTTCACTATATTTGTAGCACACATTAAATCTCTTGAAGGAGTTGTAACATATAAATTTACACCCAAAGGTTCTAGCACAACACCCATATTACTAACAAATGCATGTGACACAAATGAATAGGTAGAACCCGAATCAAAAAGAGCTAAACTATGCTGGCCGGATATGAAAATTGTACCTGTCACTACAGAAGGTGAATCATATGCTTCTTTCTTGATAAGAGCATAGACTCTTGCTTAAGCTTTCTGATCCTTCCTAAATCCTCTTTGATCACTCTCTATTTATGGACAATTCTGAATAAAATGACCAATTTTTCTACACTTAAAACAAGCTTCACTCTTCCTGAAACACACCTCTTCATGTCGTTTCCCATATGTATCGTGTAATGGGGGATCCTTCTTTTCAATGTCATCATTCCTCTTCCTCTTCTTTCCTTTTCACCTATTAAAATTTTTATGATTATTCTTAACCCATGGTCTCTTTTCTGATTGATGCTAACCCACATGCTTAGACTCAGATGGAATTGCTAATTCTTTATATCTTGCTAATATTTCATCCTTCTGTAGTACTACATTGTATGTCTGTAGATCAAGTACAGAGAGTAACCTTCTCACTTTTGGTTTAAAACCCATCTGAAACCGTTTGGCCTTGCGTGCTTCCGTATCTACTAAATGGGGAGCAAACCTGGACAACTTCTCAAACTTCCTCTCATATTCTGTCACTGACATTGTACCCTGAGTAAGATAGATAAATTCTGCTTCTTTCTCATCTTTTAAGGACGAGGGAAAGTATTTTTCATTAAATACTTCCTTGAATCTTTCCTGTGTCATCTGGTTTTTATCAACATTTAGTGTCTCTATAGTAATCTCGTACCAATGACTGGCTCTCTCTTTGAGCATGTAAGTGGCACAAGTCACTTTTTATGAATCTGAATAATCAACGAGATGGAATATCTTTTTCAACTCACGGATCCACTCCTCAGCAACCAGTGGGTCTTTTGAGCCTTCAAATGATGGTGGTTACAGTTTTTTAAATTGCTCAATAACATGAAAATTATCATTATGGATTGCTTAGGGTTGTTATTGTTGGAGCACATCAGTCACTGCTTGAACAAAATTCTAGATGGTAGCAGGGTTTTCTCCTAAAGTACTATCATTCACAATATCAGCACTTTTAATAATTCTTGGATTACACCCCATCTTTTCAAAGTCATAAAAACATGTAAGTAAGATATCAAACAAATATATATATATATAAGCACATATACAATCTTAAGGATTTGGCATCGGCTGGGTTCCCTTGACTAGACACATAAAAGTTTACAGAATTCATTCTTAGCTCTGATGCCACTAAAAGCTATCACTCCCCAGACCCAAAAGATCTAACATACGACATAACTTACACTCATTCAATAATGTGCACTCATAATTAATATTGTATAAAATTTCAAACTTGAATTCTACATAGGAATCTTTAGTAAATTTCTAGTAGGTTCATTACAAAAATTAACCCATGACCATACTTGGTAAAACATAAACCAAATACAACCATACATAATAAAATAATACATAAGTATTTATTCAATACGGACAAATCAAATATCTTAAACTACGTGTCCACAAATGAAACACTTAGCAACCTAGAAACTTAAGGAACCCAAGGGACAGCAGAAGTCTTGCCAAATCCGCTAAGCACACATGTACCTTATTTACTTGAAATCACTATAAACTATAATAAGTATAAACCTTAGTAAGCATACTAGTTTTTCATATATCAAAATACAAATACATATATATATATATACACACAATACATATATATGATATGCCGTGATAAATCAAAATCATAATCTTATCAAATCACATGTCAGGTAAGCGCTTATACATTCTTTCAAACATATAATAAGAATACCATCACTCAACTACTACTTAGTAGGACTTTCATATCACATATCACATAATGAGTCAAATGTCACTCGTCGATGACATACCGTATGAGAGGAATAGCACATGTGAGGTTTAATTTACACCTATATAACGCTCATGTTCGAAGGTAAGAGCCAAACCCTCACCTAAATCATCGGTGAGTCCTCTCACATGCACCAATACGCCACCACATGAATATGTTGACTCACTTTTCTTTTAAGTACTAATAGGATCCTCCCTACATACAGAACACATAACATATACAAATCCCGAAGGAAAGGCCATACATAAAGGCTCCACAAATCACATAAAGTCCCCACTAAGTAAATAGCGAGTTCAAGCATCCTTAAAATACAAAACGTATCTCATGGACATTTTTCACTTCAAAAGCTTTATTTGTTGAACACATTTTATTTTGAAAGCTCACTTTTATAAACATATATATATCCATGCTCAATGTCAATGATCACATTCATAAACATATGTCTTTCACATTTCATATCAAATATACTTTGGCATAACATAAACATATTTTTAAGCACATTTATAAAATTATACATAAATAATTACTATGTTTATTGTGATTTCAGTAAAAGTCTAGCATACTTACCTCTCAACACTTTTGAGTACAAGGCTTAATTCTCTTTAACCTATCAATCGAGATTAATCCTTTCATAAGCCTCACCATTCACATAAAACACTTTAAATAGCTTACAAAATTACACATATTGCACTTATCTTATCGAATTTGTCTAATTACTTGGTTTCTCAAAACCTGTCATTCTGACCACTTATACTTAACAAAATTTTCTTATATATAAAATAATGTCCAATTGCTCCAAAATCAAAATATATCTTTCTTGACTCATCTACCCTTATTATATATGAATATTATATCATAATTCCTATACAATCTATTTCATAAACACCATCAAATCTAAACTATTATCCTGACAGGATCTAAATATTTACTGAACAGTATTCAGTCTCCCAATTTTATAAAATCATATACTAATGTAAACAATTATAAAACTATCACAGAATTACTTCTGACACATATCTCAATCTATGATAAATGTTTTACTTCAAAATCCATACCAAAAGTATTTTAAAACTATTTTATTTCATAACTTTAAAAATCTGTTAATCAAATACTAAAATGAGCTGATATACTTTAGAAAATCATAACAATTTAACCATATTGATATAAATTCTTAATTCTGAGTATATCATATTAGACATATAAATTTATTATATTCCAAAAATTTGTAGTTTTTAAGATCATTCAGTAGATCAAAAGTTATTTGTCACTGTAGCATACTGTTAAAATTTTCAGAATTTCAGGGTCACTTTTATAAATTCATTAAAACTTCAATTTCTTGAGTTTTCAATTGATTCAAAGTCTCAAATGATTCTAGACATGTCTAATTTTATATTCTAAAAAAGAAACCAGAATCAAAGTACAAATATTTATAAAAAATTTGGATCAAGAGACTATCAAGTACAAATTCTGCAATTCATCATGATTTATCTAGTTATCTACATAATCATCATCAATTTTTAATATATCTTACAAAATCCCATCAAATCTCCAATTTTTCATTTTTATAGAAATCAAAACTTAAAAGAATTAACTAAATTAACACCAAGATATACCTCTTAAAGCTTAAAAAATTTAAATTTCTTCTTCTTTTTCTTCTTCCTCTTCTCTTTCTCTCCCCTATCTTTCTCTCTTTTCTCACTCTAAAAGAGGTGGCTCGACCAAAATGAGTAAATTAGGGATACAAATGTATATTTTTATACTAAGAGGCTAATTTTTAGTATTTATAAATTAGCCCCTGAAACATTCAAAGTATTATAATTTGGTCCCTAAAATAAATCTAAAGTCTTGCAAATAAACCTAATACTAACAGTAGGTCCTTAATCTATATTAACAGTACTAATAACAATACATAAATTAAATGCCACCCACATACAAATAAAATATAAATATTATATATATATATAAATATTTATTCTTACTGGTTATTGATAAATTGTTGCTACATGAGGCCTCTTGCTATCGACAGACTTTTGCCAAACATACCAGCAAAAAGAGTTAGAGTTAACAAGTTATTATTAGAAATTGTGTTTACGTATCATTCCAATATACGATAAACACTTCAATATAATTGTTAATACTTAATTAAATAGTACTGAGCTTGTTATATTTATAGACATGATAGATTTAAAGGAGTTTAGATTTAATCTAAAAGAGTTTGGATCTAATCCAAAAGAGTTTGGATTAATACAAAAAGATTAGCATTCTAAGAGTTAGAATTTTGTCTAAAATAGGATAAAGACCCGAGAATATTATAGTATGACAAAGTTGTCAGAAGATGTAATTAATGCTAAAAAATGTTATTGTGCAATATATTCTCAAAAATATCATTCCTGATCATAGTTACCAATACAGATCTATAGATATTCCTTTTAGATCAGTGTATATCTATATGTGAATTATCCAAATAGTTAACCTTAGTAAACCGTGAGCTTAGTAGAAGCTCGTATAGGCGTACGGGTATTCAGTAAGGACTGGGTACTGAACAGACTCATAAAAGACCTTCAATAGACATTTAATAGAGTCATTAATAAAGGGTCTTCTCAAGTTTAGTAGTATTTGTGTTCCTTTAACCCGAGTGCCACGGTGGGCTTATATGTGATCCATTATGCTTTGATTCCATACATAGCAGAGACCTTTCATCGTCTAACCTTTAGGTGTCATTGGGTATGATCTGAAACTCATGGAGTCTGGTGTGTATAGATATAGGATCCGTCGGCTCAAATATGTGAGTTATATATTTTGATGCTCCAAGAATTATATTTCAGAAAATTTTATGGCTATAAGCACAAACCTCAGAAAAGAGTTTTCCATAAGAGTTTTCAGATATTGTTTACAAAAATAAAAACATAGAGATTTGACAGTAATGATCTATATCTCTACTCTTTCAGGATATAGGTGACGAAAGGATTGTACGGATATAGTTGGCATAAAGCTATATGGTTTAACGTGTCATTCTATAATATCTATAACATGTATGAGAAGCATCATTCATAGACTTACAAAAGATTTCCATAATACAAAAAGGTATGAACCTAGAGACTCTCACAATATGAAGTGTACTCGTTGAACGCTAAGGTAGCAGGTCGGGTATAACAGTTCAATCTGTAAAAAATTTTGAAAATATGATTTGTTCTAATATCTCTTAGAAAATATATGTCAAAGTTTAAGTGTTAAACCTAAATTTTATTATTAGTTAAAATAGTTAATTATTGGGAAAAAAAATGGCACATAGCATAATAGCATAATGCATGAGTGACATATGGCATATGTATGTCTTTAATGGGTGACAAATGGCAAAATATGTGGGACATTTGTCTTTATGTATGGGATGCATGAAGGATAAGTGTTAAGTAATTATTTACCAAGTGTGACATACTTTACAAATATTGCAAAGAGGTCCCTATTTTTTGCCATATAAATACTAAGGTTTAAAAATCTTACACTTAAGTCCTTATTATATATTTAGCCAAATTGTGACAGAATAAGTTTAAGTGTTGAACAAAAATCGTTCTAATGAAAATTGTACTGCCATTCTAACTTCGTAATCCCACTGGATGTTCCAAACTAGAATTGATCAATGATTCTACTTTGGTGTGAGCTCTGAAAGTTCAAATTCTTTACCAAATGGCTTTAAGGGTAAGTTTCTAGTGTAACAAACTTAATTTTAGTGTATAATTATTGAATAGCAAATTAGATGTCATTTTGTTGTGCATTGTATTTGTGACGTGCAATTTTGAATTCAATGGTTATATAATTCATATGCATGCCCTTAGATTCACACTAACTGTTATAACTCAAAGCAAGAGAGGAGGATGAAGTATTATTACTTACTCTTCTTTTTCTTGCTCTTCTTTATAGGCTCACTATCAATGATCTTAGGAATTAGCCTAGCCTCCCTCAAACTAGCCTAAAATATGAGATCTTTCTCAAACTAGCATGCTCAAGAGCTTAATTACTTTCCTGAGTAGCAGTATAAACCTCAAGCCTAAAAGTCCACCTAACTAGAAAAAGATAACTAGTTAACAAGAAATTATCAAGATACACATCAAGAGAAGTTAGACTTGGTACATTAAAGAACCAAAGGAAAACTTTCTCCCTTAACATTCCTGAGATGAAACAAACACAATCACCCACAAGCATAAAACCACAAATGCCTTTAATTCTTGTCTAGTGGAGGACAAATCCTTAATAGGCGTCAGGTTCTCCTACGAAGTAGTAGAAGCCTTTTTTTTCTTGTTCAAGTTTGAACTAACTTGGTAAAGCTATTAAAACTTCAAAACTATTGGCTCGAAATGTCTAGATCTTACCCATATAATGTATAACTAGGACATCATATGCTAGACGTTCAAATTTATTTAAGTTGGGAAAGGTGAAGCTATGTGAACATTCAACCGAAATAAGGTTGAATAAGAACCTTAGGCCTTAATTTAAAGTAAGTAAGATGTAAAGTGATCTCATCAATAAAGGCCTCATTGGTTATCTCCTCATTAGTTATAAAGACTGCACCTATAACTCACACTTCTCTTGTTAGTTGTTAGTGTCTCCTAAGTTCCACTCTCTTCTTCAATTTTGGCCAGCTATGCTTCATCCTCACTACTGGTGGTTGAAAATATGTCAATGTTGTCAAATTCAGGTCATTCTGATTCATTAGGTATTGGATGAATCCTTTGTGTATATGTCTTCATATAAGCATCATGCCTCAACTAAGAATCAACCAAGTCTACCACATTAACTTTTATGTATGCAAGACATTTTAGTGCATGCTTGTAAAGGTGTTTAGAAATCTGCCAAGCACCACAGATATATTTTCTCTTATTAATATCATTAACATAATGTGTTAGCATATCTAAGACCCGTAATTCATAACCATCACTATCAATGATATCTAGATATCTGTTGCTGGTGCTTTCTTGTTTTATCTTCTTCTTCACAACTAGGGGAATTTCAAAATTCCATTTTAGCATTTTATCAAATCTCTCATTTTCTTTATAATTTTCCTCATTTTTTCCTCTAACAAGGTTAGTACTAGCACTGATCTATGTCTATTGATCCATCCATCGAAAGAATCAGCTGTATTGTTGGTATTTTGATCACATTTAATGGATGCATCAAAAACATGCTTAAACCAATATAGAGGTGAGATCTTCTCAAACTATACATAAGCATCTACATTTAATAGCTTTATTTGGTCCAATACATTGTTAAAGTCTACTTTGTTTGTGCTATTAGTAGCCCTTGAAACAAAATTCTCAATAACTGACCAAGGTACACTGACTTGAAGTTGATATATATATATGCCTTGCACAAAATCTGTGAGTGGCCAAAGGTAAATGTTCAATAACACCCTAAAATTATCCTCTTTTATCGGTCTAACATGAAGCACATCCCCAAGCCATTATTAAAACCTACTTGCTGATAAAATAGCTCAAGAAACCAACACCAATTGTGGTTATTCTTAGCCTTACAAATAGCAAATGCAATAGGATATGCTTCATTATTTGAATCCATGCTTATGGTAGTTAATAAAACACCATCATATAAACCTTTTAAGTGAGTTCCATCCGGGCCAATGAAGCTCTTACATCTACCTAGAAAAATAACCATTGTAGCCTCAAAGAAAATAAAAAATCTCTTGAAGTAGACCTGATTAGTAAGACTAGGCCTATAAGACTCAATTACAACCAAAGTTCTTCTATTAGACTTTAGCAGCACAACTCTATATTTATGGAGTTTGGCATAACATAGTTTATGGCCAATCTTCAAACCCATTAAAAAGCCTTATAGTTAGCCATATACAATATTTTCTTTGAACATTTAACCCCATACTTTCTCCTTAACTCAGCAACCATAACTCTAATTAGTATATCAAGGGTTTTTTTTTAACATTGATTGTAGTTTTCTTTAAATCAAGTTGAATTGGCCTCATGTGTATACTGTGATATTTGCCATATATGCACCCTATTATAGGTTTTTACCTTGTATGTGACTTTATAAAATATTGGTAAAGCATGGATCCTTGGACTTTTACTTTCATCACACACATAATTGATCCTCCTTATCTCATTTTTCAGTCTTCTTAGTTTGAATCCTTCCTAGATTGCATAATATCTTATATACTCTCTAAAGTGATGAATATCCACAAATAATTTACCTTTTGCAAGAGTAACCTTGCCTTCATTAGTAAATTTTTCTAAACCCGCTCTTAAAGAATTAAGGTACCTATTAACAACCATAATCTGATTCATCTTACTCAAATTCTTCAATATTATTATTGTTGTCTTCTATATCAGACCATAAGCTAGCACATCACTTAAAAGTTTCAACTTCAATCTAATGTTCGTACATTTCTTCTTTAATAATTGCATTCACTTAAACACCACACAATACATCAGCATCTTTAATAACCCCTGATAGGGGCGTAAACGCACTAGTATGATTTGTATCCAACCTTTAGTTTTTGCTCCAAATTATAAATATTTGGTTATCTAATTGTGTTTTTTGATCATGAATAGATGTATGATAGAAAATATGATGTGTAGGAACAAACGGAAGGGGAATCGGACGTCAAACGAAGAAGTTACGCTCAAAATACGAAAGAAGTACCAGGGTTGGGCACCGCAGCGCCTATAACTGAGAGTCGCGACGCCCAGGTCAGTAGCTGAGTGCCACGGCACCCACAACCCAGCATCGCGGTGCTCGTGGCGGTGAACAGTGGTGTAGGGACATTATTTTTCTACAGTAACTTCTGAACAGTATTTTGAAGACAAAAACCCTAAGAGAATGTGAGAGAAAAAAGGCAAAAATTTAGAGAGAGAATTCACAACACAAAATCAAATATCAAAGCCAAAGATTAAATAACCAAGATCAAAATTCAAGCTTCAAGTCAAGATTGAGGGAGAAGCACATCAAGGAGTCACTTTGATTAGTTTTTCTTCTCTTTCTTTATCATTATATTCTTATTCTTGTTGATCTTTATGAATTGGTTTGATACTTTTGATTTTGTGATGGGTTAATTTGTTCATTTAGGGTTAGACTATATGAACCTAGTATGGATTTGGATTGTGTTAAATTTTAGTTTATGAACTTGATAAATTCAATTGATTCTTCTATCTTGTGTTTAATGCTTTCATTATACCTTATCAATATTTTGAATGATTGAGGAACAATGATGAACTCGACAAAGGGATTCATGTGTTTAGCCTAGGATAGTTTGATGCATGATCATATGGTAACAACTATGAGTTTCATCTAGGATAGACATATACCTAGGTGGCATGTATGGTATAATTTAGACTTGATCTTAATGAATTACATTCTGATTTGATTACTATAAACATATAGGTGATTGTTAGAATGCGTAATATAGTCACTTGACCATGGACAAAAGCTTGTAATGAGATTAGTGTCTAAGCCAATCAATTGGTATTAAAAGATTAACTAAGTAGTTAATGAGTCCAATGAAATACTAGGAGACGAGTCAAAACCCTAGATTATCTTTATTTGTAAATTCTACTCTTTACTTTTGTTCAGTTTAATTGATAGAGTAGATTAGTTAAATAAATTTTAAATTGTGATTTTCTAAATAAAAGTTAAGTAGGTACAATTTTAGTATTGATTTATAGAGTTAGATTACATAGTCCCTGTGGGATTGATTTCTGGACTTAAAATCCTATATTACTTGATACGATAACGTGCATTTGCGCTTAGCTACTATAGCATCCCAGTCAACCCCTTTACCAACCACATTGCTAAATTCTTCTTCTTCTGCACTTACACCAACTGTACAAACCTCATAGCATCAATTTTAACAATTACACTTGTTACACACTGCCTATCACCCTTATTACTAACACCTAAGACTATCTATTTCATAATTAACACTATACATATTGTCTTTATCATGGTTAATTAATAAATTTTCAACATTTTGAAACTATTCTTCTTCAAAATTAATCTAAAATAGTACAACATCTTCACCCAAATGATTAAATAACTTAGTATTGTTGGTAATCTCTTCTTATCACACTTACCAGGCAACAATGCATATAATTTAAAGAAATGGTAGTTGTGAAGTTCACTCAAACCACAATGATCCTTCAATCTCAATTTTAACTCATTTAACTTAGTGTTTGGGGATCAAACTCATCCCCTAAAATATTAACTAGAACTTTAATTGAATGTATAATATCAGCTGTCAAGTATAAGAAATGCAATCAATATCTACTACATATCATGCTACATATATTGGACACAATAAAAATATTAGACATATATATGCATATATTTGATAGCAATCAATATATTTTACATATTATGTTGCATACATTGGACATTAAACAAAAAAATTTATTTTATATATATATATATGCATACATTTAATAGCAGTAATGCTAATCTCATGCATAACAGCAGCATCATCGCCCTCAACTCATTTTTGAACCACATAAGTTTTCAATAAATGTTTATGCAAAAGCCACTCAAAATCATATTTTATTTACACATACAAATCATACTGCCCAATCATTCAAGCCCAAGCACATATACTACAACATTATCACCCTCAACGCATTTTTTAAAAAACATAATATAATATCACAAACGAAAAAACTAAGGACAACAAGAGCAAGGTGTTGTTGTCTTTTTTGCTGGCTTGAGGAAACTCATGAAACAGAGTGCTTCTCATATCACACATTCACAGGACTTACATAAGTGATAGAAGTACAACTACCAATTTATAGAGGATTGTGTTTGAGACTTGTTTTATAGCTTCTCGCCAATAACTCCTACCTAGCTATCATTCTTACCGAGACTAAGCAATATTGAAACCTCTCTGCAATTAAAATCTCATTCTTTGTGTGCTGATAGGATTAATAGAGTTGAGGGGGCTATTTAGATGATGGAAGTTTGTTTAGTTTAAACTGTCACATTGACAATTAACAATTTAATCTTCAATATGTTAACTCTTCAAATGGACGTTTATATGGAGATGTGATTTTTGTAAAGTAGTTGATCATTTTACCAAAGGTGACAAAGGCCAAAAAATTGGGGAGCAAAATAGAAATTACCCAATTATTTTTTAAGAGAGAGTATAATGCACCCATCTTGAACTTTAGGTTGTTTTGGACCAATGCAAGGTACTCTCATCATTTTTAATCCATGTTAATAACTTTTTAAGCGATTGTTGTATTGGCTAGAGGTGGGCAAAAGTTTTGTCCCATCTTATCCCATTTCGTCCCATAATTTCGAGACGGGACAGACAGTCGAGATAAATTTGGGACAGAAAATGAGGGATTTGAATGTCTTGGTTTTGTCTTGTACCCAAATTTTTTTATTTGACTTTTTTAAGAAAAAATAATTAAAGATTGAATTTTATTAGTTAATTGAGAAATTATAAGTTAATTTAATGTAATTTTTATAAGTTTACAAGTTAATTAATAAATTATAAACTTTCTTTTTTTTAAACATTTTATCTTAATTTGTATTCATGACTTTATTTAAGCAAGTTGATATTGAAGACTAATTAAACTATTAATATTAAATTAGATTTAGAATTATAACATTTAACATAACTGAAATTAAAATTAAAATTAGATTTAAAATTAGATTTAATGTAATTGACATTAAAATTGAATTTAGAATTATAACATTTAACATAACTGAAATTAAGATTAAAATTAGATTTGAAATTATATTTAATGTAATTGACATTAAAATTGAATTTAAAATTATAACATTTAACGTAGTTGTAATTAAAATTAGATTTGGATTATAAAATTTAACATAGTTGCAATTAAAATTGAATTTTGATTAATATTTATTGTAATTGAAATTAGAATTTGAATTGAAATTATAATATTTAACATAATTGAAATTGAAATTGGATTTATGCTTTGGTATTATAATATTTAATATAATTGTAATTAGAATTGAAATCGAAATTATAACATTTAACATAGTTGAAATTAAAATTAGAATCAAAATTATAATATTTAACGTAATTATAATTGAAATTAGATTTGTAATTTGAAATTGTGATATTTAACATAATAAAAATTGAATTTAAATTTAGAATTATAATATTTAACGTAGTTGAAATTAAAATTAAATTTTATTATAATATTTAACGTAATAAAAATTAGAATTGAAATCGAAATTATAACCATTAACATAATTGAAATTAGAATTAGATTGAGAATTATAACATTTAACATAATTAAAATTAGCATTAAAATTATAATATTTAACGTAATTAAAATTGAATTAGATTTGCGATTTGAAACTATAGTATTTAAAATAATTGAAATTAGAATTGGAATCGAAATTATAATATTTAACGTAATCGAAATTTAAATTAGAATAAAAATTATAATATTAACATAAGTGGAACTAAAATTGGAATCATAATTGTAGCACTTAATGTAATTGAAATTGAAATTGTATTTATCGATTTGGAATTATAATATTTAATTTTAAGGTAGTAGAAATTAGAATTAAAATTATAATTATAATATTTAACATAATTAAAATTAAAATTAGAATCAGAATTATAATATTAATGTAAGTTGAATTAAAATTATAACACTTAATGTAATTGAAATTTAAATCAAAATTATAACATTTAATATAGTTAAAATTGAAATTGAAATTAGAATCATAACGTTTAACATAGTTGAAATTAAAATTGGAATAAGAATTATAATATTAATGTAAGTAGAATTATAATTGGAATATGAATTATAATATTAACGTAAATGGAATTAAAATTGAAATTAAAATTATAACATTTAACGTAATTGAAATTAAAATTAGAATATGAATTATAACATTAACGTAAGTGGAATTAAATTGGAATCAAAATTATAATATTTAACTTAGTTAAAATTAAAATTAGAATCAAAATTATAACATTTACCGTAGTTAAAATTAAAATTAGAATCGAAATTATAATATTTAACTTAGTTGAAAATTAAAATTGGAATAGAAATTAAAATATTAATGTAAGTGAAATTTAAAATTAAAATCGAAATTATAATATTTAACGTAGTTGAAATTTAAATTAGAATTAGAATTATAATTTTTGACATAATTAAAATTAAAATTAGAATCGAAATTATAATATTTAACATTATTAAAATTAGAATTAGAATTATAATTTTTGACATAGTTAAAATTAAAATTAGAATCAAAATTATAATATTTAACATTATTAAAATTAAAATTAGAATATGAATTATAACATTATTGTAATTGAAATTAAAATTAGAATCGAAATTATAACGCTTAACGTAATTGAAATTAAAATTAAAATTTTCAACTTTAAATTACAACATTTAAGTTTAACGTAGGAAAAATTAAAATTAAAATTAAAATTATAATATTTAGTATAGTTGAAATTAAAATTAGAATTAAAATTATAATATTTAACGTAGTTAAAAATAAAAATAAAATTATAACATTTATCGTAGTTAAAATTATTATTAAAATCAGTATTATAATATTTAATGTTGTTGAAATTAAAATTGAAATGTGAATTATAACATTAAAATAAGTAGAATTAAAATTAGAATCAATATTATAATTAAAATTATAATATTTAACGAATTTTAGCCAAAAATAAAAAATTATTAATATCTATAAAAAATTTAAAATAATTTTTTAAATAAAAATATAAATTAAAAATATAAACCACAAATTAATTCAAAATTTTTGAACTAAATATACAAATTTGAACTAATTGGAGACATGACCCAAATAGCTTATGTCCCGATTTTGTTCTATTCCTCGAACTGTCCCATCTTGGTTCGGGTCAGGATACAAACCGTCCAAAATTTGTCTCGGTGTCACAGAATTAGACGAGTTCCGTCCCGAACCCAAAATACCCACCCCTAGCTGCTGGCAGGTAGTTTATGCAAAATTTTAAATCACTCGTCTCTTAGTGCTAAATTGTCAAACTTTAAGGGAGGAAACTGAAAATCCCCTTTTATTTTATATCTTATACTTTGCACACCCCATTCTGCCGACGAAACATGACCATGGACAGACGGCGCAAATATCCCACAAGACAAAACTACAACCTAACCATACTTTTGCTCAACACTGAACAGGTTCAATGCTCGATGGGGCATCTCCAATCATACATCAATTTTTTATATATATTTTTTAATATATAATAAATAAATTAGAATTAAATAGAGAAAGCCAAGGAACTCGAGTTACACGACCACTTATAATAAAAAATTACAGAAAATAGAAATAGGAGTTGTGTCCAAGCAAAGGCCAGTGGAGAGGAGGGGGTGGGGAGAGATGGCCATCAGTGATAACATCTCCGACGCCGAAAGCCCTCTATTGCTATCAGAAGACACCGACGCCGTTGATGGATGCGTTGACTACAAAGGTTGTCCGGTCGGCAGATCCATATCAGGGGGATGGAGATCGGCTTCACTCATAATAGGTGTAGAAATGGCTGAGAGATTCGCCTATTACGGAATTGAGTCCAATCTTATTACCTTTTTGACCGAACGGCTTGGTCAGTCCACAGCCGCTGCCGCCGAAAACGTCAACGCCTGGGCCGGCGCGTCCTCGCTTCTCCCTCTCTTTGGTGCGTTTGTTGCTGATTCCTTTCTTGGCCGTTACCGCACTATTCTTATTGCCTCTCTTATTTACATCCTGGTTAGTTTCTCACTCACTTTGTTACAATGCTTATCTTGCCTTCGCTTTTAATCTATCAGATCTCAACTCAAAGATATTGCTTACTAAATACTTCAACTGGTTTCAGTATTAACTAAAAATGCAACAATTACAGACATGGCCTAAAGCTTTTTCGGTAGTTCTGCTAACGAAAAAGCTCACTGTTATGGTTATACAAACCAGATACAGACAACCTTTTTTTTCTTAGTTTTTTTTCCAATTTTCGTTTGATATATAATTTAGCGTTTAAATTCATTCACCCAAAGAAAACAAAATACAAATTAAAATTTTAACTCGTATATTTCTTTAATCATATTGTTTAAGTTTTGGAATTTTGGTCCATGCGTTCTCTCGTGTATATATTTAGGCATACATTTGATCTGTGCAAATAAATTAAAATTTAAGATTTTCATATAGTAAAAAAGTTGTGGCTGGTGAAGATGATGGCTAAAGTTTGTGAAGAGAAGTTTCACTTAATAAAATAGGATTTTATGCTAATGCTATGCATCCAAAGTTCTCTGTTTTGTGTGAAGATGTCAGCTTTGTATCAGATAATTATGCTAATTTTTAAGTTAACTAATTAGTTGATTATATCATGAGGATTCTTCCTTGTGAGCGTGATTGGCTCAAAACGGGTTTGTAAAAGTTTGGAACATATTATCATCCACTTCTCCTGTTGTATCTGTTCTTGCTGCTGGATTTAGGTAGTCCTTCTAAACCTTGTTAATACCCGGATGACCAAGAAGTAGTAAGGATTAATGCTCTTCAGTTGATCATTATGAAGCCAAATTATCCTTCTCTGACAAACAGGAAAATATAGCCTCTGACAATTATGTCTTTGGTATGAATCTCCTTCCTGCTTTATCTAAAACGATTCTCGGGATATTTTCATCTTGGAGTTTATTTTGTATGGTGTTGTGACTTTGAAAGCCACAACTCTAATGGAGTGGAAGCACTAGTTGTGAAATGGAAGAAGGTGATTTTTTAGTAAACACCTAATTGTGGAGTGGAAGTTATGTTTACTAGACACTTTAAATGTTATGCTTTGGAAACATAGCAAAACAACTCTACCAAATGAATCTTTTTGTGGGTTTCTGGATAGTCTGAGGGAAAAATCACCTGAGTCTTCCTAGATCAAGGGAAAATAATTTGTGCTGGTTTTATGCTCCTTCAAGGTAGAAGCTTTAGGTTTTGTTCTGTTCTTGATGATTCATTCCAGTCTGATTGTCCATCTTACCGAAATGGTAGGTGAAGTTTTAGAGTCACTCAAAAATCTAAGTCATATTCAAATTACTAGTCGAAAGAAAGCAATGTGCTTTAGACTGGTTGACTCTACATTCTTGCTGGCCTTTTTTGGTTTTACAAATATGCGCCTGTTTGAAGACAAACTCTAATTCCAAGTTGAGAAAAATTTTAGGGAATTCATTTTGCTATTAGATATTTCAACTAACAGGACAAATCAGATATTCAACAAGACTGGGAATCTAGTTTTTAAATATTATTTGAGACGAGAGCTGAAGCTTTGTTTATTTTGTCAATTTGTTTTGAGAAAAATCCCCTGTAAGATTCAGTTGGATTTATTGGAAAAGACTTTGAATGCTTTCTCTTAGTCTGTAATATTTCTATCTTGTTGCAGTGTTCATCATTGTGTGACTTTACTTTTGTGAATTACAGGGACTGGGCTTGTTGACTTTATCAGCTATGTTTCCTTCAGTTAGTACTTCTGATTGCCTAAACACACATAAAACCACATCCTGTTCATCTTATCAGTTCCAAGTAATCTTATTCTTTTCTTCTTTATATCTGGTGGCACTTGGGCAAAGTGGGCATAAACCTTGCGTTCAGGCTTTTGGCGCAGATCAGTTTGATGGACAACACCCAGAGGAATGCAAACAGAAAAATTCATTCTTCAATTGGTGGTATTTTGCGTTATGTGGGGGCACCTTAGTGTCACTTTGGATCTTAAATTACATCCAGGACAACCTTAACTGGGTTCTTGGATTTGGAATCCCTTGCATCTCGATGGTCATTGCACTGGTTGTTTTCTTGCTTGGAACTAAGACTTACAGATACAGCGGAAAAAGGGAGGAGAAAAGCGCATTCATGAGAATTGCTCTGGTATTTGTTTCTGCAGTTAGGAACTGGCGAACTACGCCTTCTGCTATAACTCATGAAGAGGAAGCTCATGGACTCTTGCCTCATCAAAGTTCTGAGCAGTTCAAGTAAGGGAAATTTATTTCAGTCTTTTGAGATTTGTAAAGCAATGGACAATTCAAAGATTTTAAGATAGCATCTATGAAGAAGCTTCATAGGTCTAAGGTTCATATAAGCTCAATTCATTTAGGACATAAACTTTTCAAATTAATGAACAATAATGAAATTATTCAGCAACAATCAGACTTACCATGGAAAACTACTCTCTCTGTTTTCTTTATAAAATGTGAAATGCCATATTTTTGTTAATTTACCATTCAATTGATGTCTTTAGGTTCATGAAATAATATCTTCTGCTATCACAATTAGTGTTAGCTAGAAACTGTGATGATTCACTACATTGAACTTTAGCCATGCACTGCTCATGTCACCGAATAGCGGCTCCTTTTTAGCAAGAACTTCTCTTCATTATTTATCTATTTGCAAGAACTCTTTTCTTTTTCAGTTTTTCAAAATGTCAATTTTTTTGTCAAAAAAACATCTGTTGTTTATTAATCTATCATATTGAATCTCTGGCAGGTTTCTCAACAAGGCCTTGCTTGCATCAGATGGTTCAAAGGAAAATGGGAATGTATGTAGTGTCAGTGAAGTTGAAGAAGCAAAAGCATTTCTCAGGCTTCTTCCGATATGGGCTGCAAGTCTGGTGTATGCAGTTGTATTTGCACAGCCTCCAACTTTCTTTACCAAGCAGGGAGTTACTATGGACAGGTCAATTGCACCAGGCTTTGAAATACCAGCCGCTACACTTCAATCCTTCATCAGCCTCGCCATTGTTATAACCATTCCTATTTATGATCGCATTTTTGTGCCCATAGTGAGAGTCTTCACTGGGAGACCTGCTGGCATTACAATGCTTCAGAGAATTGGAACTGGGATCTTTTTATCTGCTGCATGCATGATCATTGCAGCTTTAGTTGAAATGCAGAGGCTTAAAACTGCTGAAGAATATGGTCTAGTAGACAAGCCGAATGTAACAATTCCAATGAGTGTGTGTTGGTTGATTCCTCAATATGTCTTGTCTGGTGTTGCTAATGCCTTCACCATGGTTGGTCTCCAAGAATTTTTCTATGATCAAGTTCCAACTGAATTAAGGAGTGTGGGTCTTTCACTCTACCTCAGTGTCTTTGGTGTCGGGAGCTTTCTGAGCAGTTTTCTCATCTCTGTCATTGAGAAAGCAACAGGTGGGTACGGCCGCAATAGCTGGTTTGCTGATAATTTGAACAAGGGCCACCTTGATTACTTTTATTCGCTTCTTGCTGGACTCAGTATTATAGAATTAGTTGTCTTCCTCTATTTTGCAAAATCATATATTTATAATAGGGGAAATATATAATGAATGCACTGTACTTTGTAGCTACTGCTGTTGTACTTGTATGTTGCCAGTAAAATTGTGATAGTGCTATTGTTGTTTTTGACGAATGTACTAGTAATTGTTGTAGCTAGTAAATAATCTTTAGGAAGGCAGGACTTGTTTAAAGAATGTAATGCAAGTTTTAAGTAATTGTAATTGTGAATCCAAATTTCTATTGATAGATGGTGTTCCAGATTTCTAATGCTGAAGTCTCCTGCCTAGATACTTTTAACTTCTTTTGGAAGTTTGAAGGTCTCAACACTCGCGTTTTTCTGATAGACGATGGAAACCCAAATTGGGAGTGCTGGCACATTTTCAATACCTTCTCAGGTGACTTTCTCTGGAATTTAAAATTCAATTACATGTTCAAAACTTAATTGCTTGTGACGTTAAAGGCCAAGCCCAAACGGGCACAACCAAATCTTCGTATGGTCTAATTTGACGAGTACGACTACTAACGCCCCCCTTGGAAATCCTTTAACTGCTCGTTCTTAATTAATTTTTCAATTACAATTTTATCCTCTATCAAATTTATTCAAAATGCAATTAAATATCTGTTTATACAATATACCCCTCCACTCTTGAGAAAGAGATATTTCTAATTTTAGTTACCCTAAGAAAATTGTTGCAGTATAAAAATCTATAAAAGCTTAAATCCAAACCCATACATGTACCCAGCTACATATTATAAACTAAATTACGTTTGTTCATGCATTTTTACGGGGTTTAACTTGTAAGTCCTTATTTGATAGGTATAAAGTTGCACTAAAGCTTAAAGTTTGTGAACTCCATGGATAAAACTCACTTAAGGGTTACTTAGCCCAAAATAAGAGTAAGATTTATAGAAGAAACACAAGCCTAATAATAACTTGCTTAACTCTTAGAATTCTTCTAAAATTGAAATTGGTAATTTTTTTATTTTATTTAGTAATTAAATCACCTAATGATCTTTTATTTAATATAAAATCAGCATCTTACTATTTTTATTTAACAAAATCGTTATTTCTATAATAGGATAACAACCCATTAAATATATAAGATTTTAGAAGAATAAGGGATCAAAAAGAGTGTTTTAACTTAATACAAATTCTAAACCCTATAAAAAGCCTAGCATTATGCATAAATTGATGATTATTCCATCATTCATCATCATTTATAGCCATTAAACATTTATAACCCGTAACTATTTGCCAATGATAAATCTAGGTCTGAGATCATTCTTTTAAATTCTCTTACATTATGCATTACCATTGAAACATGTTGAAACACTCAAACAAAACCCTTAATTTTATTTTTCCCAGCTTACAGCTAGAAAAACCCAAATGTAAACCCTAGTTTTGCCTTAGCTCATCCTTAATGAACATGATATCACACCTTTAAGCGTCTTCCTTATTGTTTTACAAGAGGGCCAATTACAATAATAGCTCTACACCTGTTAAGGTTAGAGGTGTGTCCCTTTTAACCTTTCAAACTAGGATTTTTACAAGCATTTTTTACATAGAAATTCCTTTTTATTAACCTGCATTACTTACATCCATACACACATAACTTATAAGACATGTGTTTCTTTATTATTTATTGTGTAAACTCAGCTCCTATACTTCTTATAGTTGAGATCAAGATCTATTTAAGAAATCTGCCTTTTTTTTCTGAGACAACTAGAATAAATTGCGAAATTCAAGCTTTTTAGACTCTATGAGTTCTTCAAAGGTCTAGTGGGTATTACTCTTGAATTCACATGAGTGGAGAGGTTGAGATTCACTTTTAAACCCATGTCATATCTTCATATAATCTACAACATCAGTACAAGAACCACTGTAGCCAATAGGGTTCTGCTACATCACATTCTCCTAAAATCGCCCCAGCCATTTTGATGACTCCAATGGAGAGTTTTGCTAGAGTCTTGTGATGGCAAAGTTCAAAAAAGAAGGTGAAAATTCAAGGAACGCTCTCATTGAAGGCCAAGACAAGTCCTCTTACTATAAGGAATCTCAAAACAATCTTCCTATTAATTATGAAGAGATGCAAAAAGAAATTGTGAAAGATGCCATGCAAGAAGCATTACAGTAAAATCAGAAGGAATTACTTAAAGCCATCACTATGGCTAAAATGGTAAGCACAACCATGGCTATGGTAGCTACTCCAAACACTACTCAAGTTATGATGAGAAGAAAATATAAATAGCATCCACCAATAACTTCAAACTAGATTGGAAGACTGAGGTTCTTATTCCGTCTGATATTCTGGCAATGATCAATCAAGTTAGTCATAGTAATCATACAATAGACATGTAATATATTCCTCTCCCACCATAACCAATTGAAAATCTCAACATGTTCTATTATATGGGCTACGACACGTTATCATTATTTCTACTCAATTACAAGTAAGGAAATCTTAAAAAACACATCGAAAGATTCATTAACGCTTTTAGAGTACATGCTAATAACAAAAACCTACAACGCAAGAAATTCTTAATGTTCCTTATAGGGTGTGTATATACCTAGTATGCCTTGCTACTTGTAGACAATTCTTACCTCAAAAGAAATGGCATCAAAATTTTGCATAAAGTTCTTCCAAAATAAAAATAAATCAATATAATCCAATTTAACTAGCCCAAAAAAGGTTATTTTAAGCCTTTGATTAAGTACATAGAAGATTTAAAGACTTAGCACTAGACCACTACGATCAATAAGGAAAATAAGAGCTTGTAGAAATTTGCTTTAACAACGTGTTGAGTGAATATTAAGCTAACCTTAAGAATGTGGGGATTGTTATGTTTATCAAGCTTGTTAAGATCGCTAAAAAGGACTTCCTTGTCAGTTACAGTCTCTGTTGGCATGTAGTGGTGACCCAAAAAAAAGAAAAAAATAGATATGCAGGTCATGTACATGGATAACAGAAGTAAGTCATATAATAGATATTATCGAGAGAAACCACTGAGGAACAACCCACAACATTAAGCAAAAATGAGGTAGATGCCCTTCTTAATTAAAAGATACTTGATGGATTTGTACGACCTTTCCCACTAATAAAAGACTTAACTGAAAAAGAGAAAGGAATTCTAAGTCCTTACTATTTGTATTAAATGTTTAATGACCCACTATGCAATATAGGCAGCTTCATAGATTAATTCACTAAAAAAATCAAAGACAAAACCTTGGGGGTGCCTAATAAACCATAGGCTATAAACCTTAACCCACTTCTATGGTATGAAAAAAAAATGATAGTGGTGGTCAATTTACTCAAATATATTGGAGATGGCGGCCATGAAAAAATGAAGATCACAAAGGAAGTAACTATAATCATCAAGAAAGAAGTTGAGAAACTAGAGAAAAGGCTACAAGATATTGTAATAAAGGCCTTACAATATAACCCTGAGTTCAAATCCTTGTTTGATTAATTAGGGAACGAACCTGAGGCATGTGAAGCTGTCATCAAAGCACTCATTGAAATCTAAGCACAACATAGGCCATAATGTTATGCAACCGAAGCCTAAATCAACAAGCTTATTTGGAAACCATCAATGCCATATTCTTCACTAACTAGGATATAGGGGCATAATATCTAGATAACAGACGCTTTTTGTACTTAGAGGCTAAAATCAATCACATGACAATTAGGCAAGCCCTTGTTGACACAAGGGCTTTGATCAATATCATACTCGCATTTGTACTATAAGTAACCTAAATTACTATTACTCATATTATAGGAAGAAAATTTTGAGTTTCTAGCTTTGATAGTGTGGTAGAATACTTCAAAGGTATCATATAGTTAAATCTGAAAGTAAGGCCATTGCAAGATCGTACTTTATTCCATGTAATGAATATTGAAGCCATATATCACATATTACTTTGTAGATCATGGCTCAATACGCATAACTTAATGGCATTGATATATCACCAATGTGTTAAAGGATTGAAAGAAAGTTTTTCAACATTATTTTCAATCTTACTCCTTCACCAAGAAGAGAGCTATCTTATAGACATTAAGGCTTACGATAGATCCAACATTGGCCCAAGCAACAAATTGGCCAGACTAATTAGGATGTCATTGCCAAGGGTTGGTAGGTACAACAAGTCTTGTAATCTTAACTTTCAAGAAGCTATACACAAAAAGTAAAAGGAGGAATTTCTCGAGATGGATCACTTAGATAAAGGCCAAACACTCTTTATAAAAGCTAAGCCATAGCAGCCTTACTGTTAGAAGCAGATGCTTAATGGGCATATTGTCTACAGGTTTTGATGACTTGTGAGGCCCAACTTACCCAAAAGAGTCTTAATTATGGTGGAGAAAAGAGCTTATGTACAAATCTCCCTATAGCTACGAAAGATAAAATCCATTTTACTTATAAATAACTTCAAGACAGTTCTTCAGTCGTAACAGAAGAACTAGAGGAAGTAGGATTGAGCATTAATCACGAGGTAATAAAGCTCATACTTATAAGTATTAAACTCTTAGCTAAGGAGAAAAAGGTCTTTGATTAACTTGTTAAAGAAGTACAATAACATTTTTGCCTTAAGGTATCAAGACATACCGTGAGTTAGATCTCTAGATGATTTTCCATGCACTTAATGTACAACCTAAATTTAAGCTAGTTAAACAGCTTCACTGTAACTTATGTTAGAGCTTTATATGCGGTGACTTCTTAACATCACACTAAATAGTGGCAAGTTAACATGTCGTAATGTCTCTCCATTACATAGATTATGGAACATTAAGTTTGATAGATGTCGTAGCCTAACTTGGCATTATGGTGTCCTAGATATACTTTGTCATGCATGCAACTTCTCCATACCTTAGCTTAGAAAAAAGATCTAAAATTTTGAGTTAAATAATATTATTATTATGTTATTTCATTCACCATTATCATCGATGATGCCAGCATCAATATTAATATAACAATTCTAATTTTGTTAATTTTAATGTTTTATCAATTCTTTTATAAAATTCTTAATAAAAATTATATCATTTGAAACTAAAAGATTTTTCCACAAGACTTTACTTAATGCATCAAGGTACTTGTCCATAATACCTCTTTCTCCATCCAAGCTAACAGTATCTACTAATTAATGAGGATCTAAATGGATATTTTTAAAATGTTAGGTGTCTAGTTAGGTATTAGGTTTTTGGAAGTCCAGTTGTCATTTGACGGTAGCATGGAGAAAATGTTGGTATTATTAATAGGAAGGGTTTTAGAATAAAAGTGTTTTAAGAGCTTGATTAAGCAACATTGGAGCAGTCATTGCTTGTTATGATTGGCCCTAATACCAAATTAAAGTTTGAAATAAATTTGTTTATCAAAATTAAACTAATCATATTGCCTTTAATAATGTTTGAGTTCAATTATCTTATAGAAACAAATAAAGTTTGACAGATCTACAAACTCTATGATTTAAATTATCAAGCTAATTTTTTATACATGAATTTAGGAAAGGTCTAGCCCTTCACACAGAAATGAGTGAGATTTATTTAATAAGGGACAACAATAATAAGGCGGATGTTTTTAAAACTCAAGAGTGGTGAGCAGAGGATTACTTAAGGAGACTGCTAGACTTAATTAAGTTAGAGAAGGTAGTTGAGGTTGTGTTTAGAGCTAAAGGAAGTGCTTGAAGGATGTAGAGTCAATTAAAAGAATCTTAGAATCTGTAAGAAGCTAAGGTGACCTAAGTTTCACAGAAAGGTCAAGAGAGGACTCAACTCAATGTTGAGGTTATAATAATTGAGCTAAGGTCCAGGGGTTATTTAGAAGTGATTATATAAAAGTAAAACTCAACAAAGCTCATTAGAGCAAGCTTGGAATCAATATTCATTAGAAAAGGGTTTTTGGTGTCTTTGACATACTAAGAAAAGTTAAGGTCCAAATTAGGTATATGTTTAGGTTAATCTCAAAGTTTTCTAGTTAAACACTATTTAGCAAGTAATGAAGACAAAAATAAAACACAAAGATAAATAATACATAAAATTTATCTAATTTAGCCTACAAACCTATATTTATGGGTGGAGTTCATCACTAAATCTATCTATACGAATGAGATATTACAAGAGATACAATTAAAGTGATAAACCCTTATAGGCTAAGATCTCACATTTTCGTCATCTCTTTGAACTTGTGAATATGATAAGTGTAATTATCACTCCCTTAATTTGATTTATTGCTCATTTTCATAAGAATATTAGGCTTTTTTTATATATATTTTATTATTATTTTATAGGTTTAGAGTTAATAGGAATGAAAATTTAAAGATTACAAGACAAAACATTAAGTTGATACAGTAAATACTACAGTGAATCACTACAGTATTTATAAATAGTAATTTACCACATTAAATTTGTTGTAGCTGCGAACAGTGTTTTGCCGCAGTGCCTAAAATTTTTCGCTCTAGCGGTGAATAGTACACATGAACAATATGCATGAACAGTAATCATGAACGGTGATCACGCTATAGTAAAAAAAAATACAACTCCAATTTAAGGCTCTTAGAACCTGTGGGTAATTTTAGAGTCATAACACATAGAAAAATTAAATGTTACTCTACAATCATGCATTAAATTAAATCTTAAAGCCACAACACATAGAAAAATAATAATTTTAGAGAGAGAAGAAGAAAAATTCAAGAAAATAAAAGATAAGTAACGAATCTTTGGTGTATCAACCAACTGCAAATTAATATTTATATTGGTTTACTTTTGGTTTATCATGTTTATTTTATTTTTTAGCCATAATTCTCTTGTTACTATAAATTAAATTTCTTTTTTAGGGTTATTACTTAAATTCAATATGTAAGCTTGATTATTATATCTTTTTAACATTTATTTGAATTCAATTCTCTATTATTCAAATTATTTTTTCTTAATGCTTCATTATATCTTATCAATATTATGATTGTTTTAGTAATACTTTAATAAACTTGAAAAAAAGTATCATTGTATTTAGACTTAGATAATTTGATGCATGATTATAGAGTAGCATTTAATGTTGCATATACAAGTTTTGAATTATGATAATAATATACTTAATTGGCATGTATGGTCAATAAGACTAATTTTTAATGAATCTTAATTTATTACAAGTATCATGGGAATATAGGTATTTGGTAACTTAAGATATATTTGCATGACCTTAGGAGAGGCTTGTGAATACATTAATGTCTTGACCAATAATAAAAATTGAAGAATATAAATATTAAAATATTTATCTTTAGAAAATATATTAAAAGATAATAATTAACCTTAGGCTTTCTCAATTTTACTATCTTTTTTATTTATTTGAGTTGTGTTATTTAATTTTCTGCACTTTTATTTAGTTTATTTAATTAATTTCAATTAGAGATTTTATTTTTTAGATAATTACTTTAAAATTACAAATTTAGTACTTGATACAAAATAAAAATTATGTCTGTGAGTTCAATATTCGACCAAGAAATTTCTTAATTACTTGTTATAATAGCGTATACTTACTCTTAATTGTGTGTTATAAAAATATAGCATCAAAATTATATGCTTTGATTGAGATTTTCTTAGTAAAGATGAAGGGTTATTTTACTTAATTGATCAATGATATTTATCAAATAAGTTGAAGGTAGAAAAATAGTTATAAGATAAACCTTAATATGAAAAAAGATAAAGAGCCACCCAAAAAAGGAATTGATGAGAGTATGTAAAAGTTGAGAAAATAAAATAAGATGGATATGGAAAAGGTTAGAAAGATTCATCATGGATCATCTTTTGGATAAAGTGATGTTTATACAATAAAGGCTAGTGTTATCTCATTAGTCCAATTAGAAGCTATTCAATAGAGAAAAAAGTGTATTAATTTTAACATTAGATGTTATGCTTAGATAAAAAAGAAAAAGGAATGTTTTAAGGTTATGTGTCATATTTT
The DNA here is from genome assembly GCA_946807835.1 of Ailanthus altissimus. Taxonomy (NCBI): domain Eukaryota; kingdom Viridiplantae; phylum Streptophyta; class Magnoliopsida; order Sapindales; family Simaroubaceae; genus Ailanthus; species Ailanthus altissimus. Next base: position 410,052 of record OX327699.1, read on the forward strand.
AGAAAAAGGTATGATAATTTTCTTATTTTATTAAAGAATATCCATTCTAATTAGGGGTATTTTGGTAGCTTTATTTAGTCTAGACTGTAATTGCCCTTTTTTTGGTCACCAAAGATATGTACAATAGGTATCCTTATCTTTGTAAGAGTGATATTGACACATAGCACATATAGAATTGAGATTGGTGATCGGATGGTCTCCATTTCAGTGCCATTTAGCAATTTTGTGCTTATTTAGTGCTCTGTAAAGGGGCGCAATGTGATATGGCACTATAAAATTGGTCTTGTTGAGTTCACATGTAATCATATCTTTAATAAGGCGATTAAGTGGTTTACAACTTTTGTAGTATTACATATAATAAAGGAGATTTGTTTGCGGTCTCTTTATTGAGTGCTCTATAAACGGCTCTTTTTTTTTTTTTTTGTAGTGACCTATAAGCATTTTCATTTTATTTACTTCAACAAGGTTTGAGGTACTTTAAAGTGGTCAATTTAAGTGTAGAATTCAATTTTGCTTGATCATATCATCTACATGTGATCTTATCTTTATTAAAGATAATTAGGTGGTTTATAACTTTTGCAGTATTACATATAATAAAGAGGATTTGTTTATAATCTCTTATTAAGTGCTCTATAACCTGCTCTTTATTTATTTTTATTTTTTTGTGACTTGCAAGCATTTTTATTTTATTATCTACTTCAACAAAGATTTGAGGTGTTTTAAAGTGGCCAATTTAAATACATAATTCAATCTTGCTTGATCATTTTATGGGCTAATCGTTTTATTAGTTACTCCAATAAAAATGTTAAAACGTTTTGAAGTAGCAAATTTACGTATAACATTCAGTTTGCACCCAATTGTATTGCTCAAATGGCAATACCTATACATTTGTTAACTTAAAGTCAGAGGTTCAAATTTTGAGTGGAGGTTAGAGAGTTTTATTTTTTTCAATTATTAGAGATAGTTATAATTTGATAAATATAATTCATTTAACAATTATAGTATTTATTGTTTGTAATTTAAGATATATATTTTGTAATTGATAATTGTAATATGAGATATTTGTATATATATATATATATATAACATTCAGTTTTGTTTGATTATGGTATATACCAATCTGCTATAGAAGAAAGCAGTACAAAATCAAATTATTTTCGTTGGTCTAATTTATTCTTGTGCCTATCCCTTTATCTCGCTAACTAGCTTTGCTACAGACTTGCTGTTTTCCATCTAATCATGCTATTTGGTCTTGCGTGCCGATGACTTTGGCACTCCTCTTTTTGGCACTCAACTAAGTTTATGTGCTGGTATTCGTTGGCAAATGCAAGATATCACTTGATAATGGAAAGGACAATCAGCCGCCATATTATTTTGAGTTCTAAAAATGGGTAACTAATTTCTTTATTCAGTTTACCCAATTTTCTTGCTTTTCTATTATCATAACTTATTATTAGATGGATGCCAGCTCCATTTATTTGCCTTGTGTTTTACACAATATTCCTTACTCTTAGCTAGCCAACATTTTATATTCATTATCGTTTTAAGATATATAAAATATGAGCTCGTGGTCCCGACATAGATTACCCTAACACGGAAACTCCGTTGGCTTAATTTCCTTCTTTATTTATTTATATATATAACAACAATTTTATATTTCATTATAATTTTGACTTTTTTTATACAATACAAATATTATATATATCTTAAAATTTAATATTAAAATATTATAAAAAATAATTTATTTATTTATTTCTTCTAAAAAAAAAATTCAACTCGATATAAATTAATATCACGATAATTGAAGTGCTAGTACTAAATACTATACAAAAAAGTGGTTGGGCATTATAATTTTTTTTTTTTTGGATATTTTAAAATTCAAAGTGACAGAAAACGACAGCAAAGAAAAATCACCCAATAGCTTTAGCTTTGCTTTATTTTATTTAAGAAGCTAAGCTAAGCTAAGTATGAGAGAGAGAGAGAGAGAGAGAGAGGAGAGGGTGTGTGGGCCCTTCACTCAGCCCGGCCCGGCCCAAAAGACAAAATATAAACCTCTTCCCTTCCCTTCGCAAATATCGTTTTCGGCCGGCTTTCCCAAAGGGACGATAATGTCAAGGAATCAAAAACAAAGCAAGGATAATGATTACACAACAGCCTGTTCTACGGATTCTCACACGTGTCACCACAGGAACGGCTGTAGCGTCCACAGTATTTGTCGTGGTCCTACAACCAACTCTTTCTGTGATTTTATTCCTTTTGACAGCTCTGTCACTCTGTATTTTTATGTTCGGTATATTTGAAGATTTTGTTGAGAATAAAAATAATAGATAATCCCAATGAGAAATCAAGCACTTACGTGCCCAGCGGTTTCCAGTTAGTAGAATTTTTCTTTTTGCTGCTAATTTTTTAGATTCGTTCAGCCGTAGCCGCCCATTGCCTTTGAAAATTGGAAATTAAAACTCGACGGCTCACCCAATTTAAGATTTCGTATAATCATAATTTACCTACTCTTATACGGTGAAATATTTATTCCAACATAATATTTTACATAATTTTTAAAATTATTAAATTAATATATAATTATATTATATTAATTTAATAATTTAAAAAATTATATAAGATATTGTATAACAAAATATAGTGTCATGATTTTAAAATTTTATATTAAACAGAGATTATAATTTTCTCATTGTATAGCTTCTTCAATTCATCTTTTTCTTTCTTTCTTTTGTTCATTAATTTAACATTAAATTAAGTTAATCCTCAGTCTAATCACTATTGCATTTGCAATGAAGCGATGATTACTTGTGAAATGGGATATTAATACCATTATCTTACATAAATTATATTTTAATGATAATTTTAATTTTAATTATATTAATATTTTTTATTTACTTTAAAGACAAAATATTTTTAGAGTGAGTTTTTTTTAATTACATAATTAATTAAAATATTATTAAAAATTAAAAATATTTTTATTTTTTAAATTAAATAAAACCGGTGATAATATAATTAAAATCAAACAACATCAAAACCTAATTTATGTAAACTGCAGGGGTGACAGTGTTAATAGCCCTTGTGAAACGGAGATAGGCAAAAATTTAGTTGATTTGAAAGTTTTTATTTTATTAATTAAGAAATTTAATTACTATAAAATCATGTTTACAAATTAGAGAGTTGTGTTTTTTATCAATCAAGAGTATAGGACAAAAAATAAAAAAACAATTATTTATCCCACTTAATGGCAAAATTATTGATATTTTTTATTTATTTATTTAATAAATAAATATTAGGGGATACTGACACCACCTTTCGTACCAACCGAAATGAAATAACAATATAATTTTTTTTAATCTACAGAAATTTAATTAATTAAGAAGAGTGTGGAAATTACCAAAATAATAATAATAATAATTAACAATAAGGGGATTGTAAGAAGAAGGAACGGTTGAGGAGTGCGGGGGTGAAGGGATGGGGCCGACAAACAAAGTGGCGTAGTAGCTGGCAGACAGCTCTGACAGACTGTTTCTTCCACCTATCTCTAACAGCACAAAACTCTCAACTCATACTCTTTCTTTATTTTCTTTCATTCATTTATTTATTTTTTCTATAAAAATTAAAAAACATTTTCCCTTTCTCTCTCTTATTCTATAAAAACTGCTCCGTCTCTTTTTTTTCCTCTAATTAATCCTCTATTATTATCTCATCAATCTAATTCAACGTCTGTCTATCTAAATCTATATGGCCGAGGAAACCCAGAAGCCAGCAGCATCAGCCGCCGCCCCGGAAGCGGCAACAACCCCTGCGCCGGCGGAGGAAGTTTTGGTGGAGAAACCGATCACCGAGAAAGAGTCCCCTGCACCGGCACCTGTTCCTGAACCCGAAAAGCCAGAAGTTGAAGAAGTGGTTGACGACGCGCAAAAGGAAAAGGAGAAGGAGAAGGAGAAGCATGAGGAACAAGAGAAGATTGCTCAGTCGGCTTCTTTCAAGGAGGAGAGCAACGTTGTTGGTGAATTACCGGACCCTCAAAAGAAAGCTGTTGATGAGTTGAAACAGCTCATCCAAGATGCCCTTAACAAGCACGAGTTCACTCATGAGCCTAAGGAGGAGAAAAAGGAAGAAGAGAAAGAGAAAGCACCACCAGAGCCCAAAGAAGAAAAAGCTTCTTCTTCTTCTGTTGAAGAACCTAAGGCCGAAGAGGACAAGGAACAACCCAAAACTGAAGAGTCAAAACCTGAGGCAGAGCCAGAGCCGGAGACTAACAAACCAGATGAAGAACCAAAAACTGAAGACAAATTACCTGTTGTTGAAACAAAAGAGGAGAAGACTCCGCCGCCGCTGCCACCAGCAGCAACTGAGTCAGCGCTAGTTACTGAGGTTGTTGAGAAGACTGTAGAGGCCATTGAGGAAACCATAGTAGCAGCCAAGACTGAGGCGCCTGAAGAGCCGGCCTCAGCTGCTGCGGAAGCTGAAGTTGTAGCTCCGGCTGATGAGGAAACAAAAGAAGGTGATGTGCCTCCGCCGCCAGAGGAAGTTTCCATTTGGGGAATTCCTCTTCTTAAAGATGAGAGGAGTGATACCATCCTCTTGAAGTTCTTGAGAGCCAGAGATTTCAAGGTGAAAGATGCTTTTACGATGATCAAAAACACCGTCCGCTGGCGAAAGGAGTTTGGGATCGAAGCTCTGCTCGAAGAGGACCTCGGTAACGACTTGGAAAAAGTGGTATTTACGCATGGATTTGATAAAGAAGGCCATCCTGTGTGCTACAATGTGTTTGGTGAATTCCAAAACAAGGAATTGTACCAGAATGCTTTTGCTGATGATGAGAAGAGAACCAAGTTCTTGAGATGGAGAATTCAGTTCTTGGAGAAGAGCATCAGAAAGCTTGATTTCGGCCCCAGCGGTATCAGCACAATTGTTCAAGTTAGCGATCTTAAGAATTCTCCGGGACCCGCCAAGAGGGAGCTCAGGCTGGCCACCAATCAGGCACTGCAACTCCTCCAAGATAATTATCCTGAATTTGTTGCCAAACAGGTATATAAATGAAAATGAGTGAATTTTTTTTATGGTAGATATTTGTGTATGTGCCTTAATCGAAATTTGATGTGGGTTTTGATCTTTGAAGGTGTTCATCAATGTTCCATGGTGGTACCTTGCCTTCAACAGGATGATTAGTCCTTTCCTGACCCAAAGGACTAAGAGCAAGTTTGTATTTGCAGGCCTTTCCAAATCGGCTGAAACCCTTTTCAGGTACTTATTCGAAACTTCTTTAATTATTTGTTGCTTGATTATGGTCATGAGTTTATACTTTATACTTTCTTTATTTGCCTGATCATTAATGCTTGTACTTCCTTCTTGCTGGTTCATTAATGTCTCTGTAACTTTTTCGCCTAATCATTTATAGTCCGGTCTCTCTGCTTCCCAGTTTCCTTTCTTTTTATTGCTACATTATTATTTAGATTCCTATAATTTTTTTGCCTTTGATGCATCCAAATTTTGATGGCTCTATCCCTGCCTGTAACATCTTAATAATATGTCTTTGTTTGGCTGGAAATAAACAGATACATAGCTCCCGAACAAGTACCAGTTCAATATGGTGGATTGAGCAGGGAGGGTGATCAGGAATTCACAACAGCTGACCCTGTTACTGAGGTTACAATCAAACCAGCTACCAAGCACACTGTTGAATTCCCTGTTTCTGAGGTACATATAATTTATCTATAAACTTTTAATTTTGTACAAATTGTCTAATATTCACCAATTTTGTGATTAACCCCAAATCTCGACTCAATTGATTAAAAAGTTTGAATTGTGAATGGTTTCGTTGAATTTGCAGACAAGTATACTGGCTTGGGAACTCCGAGTTTTTGGCTGGGACGTGAGCTACGGGGCTGAATTTGTGCCTAGCGCAGAGGGTAGCTACACAGTAATTGTGTCGAAGACTAGGAAGATAGCATCGACTGATGAACCGGTTCTCAGTGACACATTCAAAATTGGCGAACCTGGGAAGGTGGTGCTCACCATTGATAACCAGTCCTCTAAGAAGAAGAAACTCCTATACAGATCCAAGACCAAGCCTTCTTCTTATTAAGTTTCAAATGATAAATGCAGGCCATTGCCTTGCCAATAAGAAAGGGTTCTTTTTTTTTTTTTTTCTATAATATAGGTTCTCTTTAATTTAATTATTTTGTTGGAATTTAAATTTTGTAAGTTTTGAACTTTGGGGGATTCAACTTGTATTTTTTTTTTTTTATCAGTTGCTATTAGTTTGGGGAATTCTGGTTATGGATTGGATGCCATGGGATGGAGACTGGTATAGTTTAGAGGATGGAGTCTGTGTGGAATGTTGACAGAAAATCTGTTGTTATTCTTGATGCTCTCAGCCTGTAAAGTTTGTGTAAATTTGATTGTGTATTCTTATGTACTTTATAATAATTGGTGTATTTTTGTTTATAATTATGTGTTATTGATTATTGAATTATCTATTTCGTTTGGACTTTCCTTCACATAGTATTCGATAACTGACATGAGCAGATAATTGTAAGTTTTAGGTCAAGATGATTATGACAGGTTTTGTCGATTGGTTCTCAAGAGACAAGTGTTTGGTAAAAGAGGTGGTTTTGAGAATCTTTAGGAAATTTTGAAAATGAGAATACGCGTGAAATGAAGCAACTGGAGTGGCTAGAATTGAGATGTAGCTTTTGGCTTTGTCTTGCTGAAAATTACAACATTCTTCTGCGTTCGTAAATGTCAAAAGATGGCGTTTTCATATGTTAAATACCAAAGAAATTCAGTTTACTTCCTGCGGCGTTAGCAAGGTTGTGAATTCCCTTCTTTGTTTTTTGTTTTTTTACTTTTAACAAGTGTAGTTGGAATGTCGTGCATGCCAATTAAATTTAGAAAAAAAAAAAAACATTTGAACTTATAAGATTTAAAAATGGGATATATATAAACTTCATTTTTTTTTTTAAATCATAAACTTCAATATTTTTAAAAAGAAAGAATGATGGTTGGACTTTTTTAATTTGAATGAAGTGCTTTAAATACTCTCTTGATTCATAAAGGTCTGAAAGGTTCTTGTTTATTAGTTTTTTTTTTTTTTATAAAGATAAGGGTAATATTGTAATTAACTCCTCTGGTCACTTTATGAGACGTGGCATTAACATTCAAAAAACCATGCTGATTCCACGTGTCACCATATCATTTGAAGTCTTATTACGCATGCAACTTTTTTTTTTTGGAAAACTCTTTGATTGCCCATCTAAAAACACGTTTTTGAGGTTGGTAAACAATGGAGTTTGATTTGTTTAAGAGCACAACATACTGGGAATGCTTTCATCTTGCCTAAATCATCAATATTTATCATAAACAATTTGCCGATCAATTCAAAGCAATCAAAAGCACATTATTCTTCGGTGAACAATAAATGGCTAAGAATTTGTGGGTTTGATTTATATTAATTTTTAGGGTTGATTTTTTTATTTTCATCTTTAAAATGTGCCCTAATTTTTGTGAGTATAATTTCAATTTTGTTTTTAGGCTTACTACCCTGGTTCTTCTTAGTTTCTCCTGTTTCGTACGATTTTGTTAGATATGTATGATTTGTGTTTTACATAATATTGTTTGATACAGTAAAATATTAAAAGAATGTGCCCTAAGCATTTGATGTGTATAATTAGTTTTGTTGGTGATGGATGACTTGTTTAAATGGGATGGTGTGATTGTAATCCTTAGGGTTATGGGTTTTGAGTATGATCACAATGTAACACCTAATAAATGTAGTTTAGTTGTCTTAAAATCTATATTATGTGAGAAGGCATTTGATAGGCCCTTATTGCCATGGAAAAGATTCAAGCTATACACTTATTTACCTTGGACAAGAGAATTCATAAGATTGAGGAATAATTGTGAGTTAGTTAGGTTAGTAGAGGATTGTCTGAGACAAAGGTGGCATAAAATGGTTATAGATGTTGAAGTCCTGCCCTTAAGGATATTGACACCTCTAGCAAGTCATTCATCAAGTCCTAAGCATATTGTTGGTGCTAAAAAAATAAAAGAAAGATATTTATTGACCCGAAAAATAGTTCTATCACATCTTTAAACATTCCTCCAAACTTATGCCCCTCTTTGCAATCAATTTGATCATGACAATGGTGACCCATTCTCTTAGTTATCCCAAGCTTCACAAGAAGACATTCATAGCCCACCCCACAAAAGATAAACTCATGAAGATGTATTCCTAAGTCATTACGAATTCCAATCCCAAGTGAGTCAATAAAACACTTCTAACCTATTTGTACTAACATTTAGATGGTTCAGTTCACAATGCCCTCACATAGACTAGTCCATAATGCCCCTAACACTTAGCCAACCACAACAAGCTTACCTTGTTTCTCTATAACATAATGCCTCAAACATTGTCATCCCACCACAATACACACAATTTAATGTTTCATACCATAATGTCTTAAACAATGTCATCCTACCACAACACCCATACCTTGAGGACTAACAAGAAAGTATGCCACAATAATCAGAAGAGACTAAAAAGGATGAAGTTTTTTGGTCAGATAATGAACTTTAATAGGATATTAAAGTATATGGAGTGTCGATCTAATAACAGGTTGTGGTGACAATGATAGAGAGGTAAATGAAGGTAATGAATTTGTATCAAAGTATTAATTAAATGATAGAGATGAACTCATAACATCATTTGAAGATGATGGAAAAGTCAAAAGTTTGGATGGCGAATTTTTAGAAAGGCAACATCAAACAATAGGGTCTAATGAAGATGTTATTATATATATAGGAAGGGAATTTATTTCTATGGGAAAATTTAGAGTGGTGATAAAAAAAATTATGTGATTAGTGAGGGTTTTAAGCTTCATAGGATTAAAAATGAAAAAAAAAAAAAAAGGTTTAAAGCAAGATGTCCAAGTAAAGAATGTTTATAGTACATTTATGCTATAAATGTAGAATTTAGAACTATCTTTAAAATTCAACAGTTGGTAGATAAGCCTAAGTGTGACAGAGTTTTTAAGAACAAAGAAGCAATATACCCTTAAATAACTTTTTCCTTCCCATCCAAATTGAAGATAGATCCAACAATTCCCCCAAGGGCATTAAATCAAGAACTGATCTCAAATTATGGAATGCATTACAGTAAAAAGAAATTGTATAGGGCTAAGAGGAAGGCCTTAGAGGTGAATAGAGGACACTTTGCCTCTTCTTATGATAAATTAAGGGATTACACAAAAATACTTAGACTAAAGAACTTAAAAGTATTAGTGAAGGTGAATTTTCAGGTTCCAATTACAGATGGTCCTATTCAGTTTGAGAGGTTCAGGTTCAACTTCTTGTACTAAAGAATGGGTTTATGAAATGGTGTATATAATTTATTATGCTTGATGGGTAGCATTTAAAGGGTCCAATTGGTGGAGTGTTGCTTTTTGTTGTGTCTTTAGATACAAATAGTAGGGTTTTCCCATTGACAACTTGTGCTTGTGAAGGTGAAACTAGTGAGACATGGGGATGGTATTTGAAGATATTTAATTAGTGAGTAGACATAGAAAATGGGATATGAGTAACATTCATAAGTGATAGGCAAAAGAGAATCTTGAATTCCATTCAAGCACACTGACCTGACGCAACCAATAGGTACTATGCAAGACATATTTGTATCAATTTAAGAAAGAAAAATAACTTCATGCCATCTATAGATCCTTATTTTGGTCGCCTGCAAGGGCAACTAGAGAAAGGAATTTCAACAAGTATATGGAGAAACTAAGGACAATTAGAGAAAACTCACAAGTTGCTTATGATTATTTGGGCAACATAGACAAAAAAGAATGGGTCAACACATTTGATCATAGCCTTAAACGTGACCACATCACTAATAATGTATTTAAGTCATGGAATAATTGGCTAGGTGAGTTCAGAGACAGTTCTATACTTACATTATTAGAATTTGTGAAACAAAAAGTATGGAAAAGGTTGTACAAAAGGCTTAAACAAGCCAAAAATTAGACTGATAGGCTTATCCCTAACATAAACAAAAAAAATTGGAGGCAAATAGAAAGCAAAGAAGGCACGTTAATATGTTAATAGCTAATGATTTTAAGTTTGAGGTTACTGACCAAGAGTGGTTAACTTTTGTGGTTGATCTAAAAAACAGAACATATGATTGTAATGCCTTCCAAATAAGTGGGACATTGAAAAGGTTCACCTAATTTTGTTAGTTGGCACTCATGAACTGCAAAAGTCTTTAAATAATGGAATAAAATTGCTCTGTTTGCCTGCGGGGGTGACCGTTGGTTGAGAAGTCGAACTGAGACCCCCCCCAGATCTAATAACTCCTTATGAGACTGATGAAATAGCTACTAGCTACAGATCTTGCCACCAAGCTATCAACAACTAATTGATTGCCTTTAAGGCATGCTTATCAAACATGAATCTTGATAATGGGCAACAGAAAGAAATGGCATTGATCCATCCATCCCCTATGCGTTGGGGGAAATCTACAAAAAGTAGGCAGATAAATAAACTTCTTTCCCGCTACTAAGGGGGAGCAAGAGAAAAAATTAAATGATTATTTTTTAATCAACGATTGGGTATGCAAATACTAAGAGTGGAAGCCTTGGAAGACTATGTGGGTCTAAAGCTAATAGTGGAAGCATATTTGGCCATATGCAGTATTAATTCACTTATTTGTAGATTAATCAACTTGGCCACATGTAAAGTGTCCTACAATACTACCACCTATGAAAAAAACAACTTTGGGGAGGCTAAAGGTTGTGAGGAGAAAAGAGCTTGGTATGAATCATAATCGAAAAAAAAAAATCAAATGTAACAAGTGTAGGGGTTTTGGCCATAATAAGATAGCATGCTCAATTGCACTTGTAAGTTCTAAGACATGTATATAATTATATTTGATTATGTATAAAGTTCTTGTAAATTACATTGTTGCTAATGTATTCATGTGCAATGTTTAGTGGAAAGCCATGCACCCACAACAAAAAGTCAACAATAACCAGAAGCTTTAGTGAAAAATAATGCTACACCAACATTTATTTTCTCTTTTAAATATTCCATTACGACCCTTGTCAAAAATGAAAATTCAATAGTCAGGTAACAACTTTTGTTAATTTTAATTGGAAAAAATAAAAAAATAAAAAATTCAATTTAAACTCATATATGAAGTTAGAAAAAAAATCGCTATTAACATGGATTAAACTTGATTACTCACATGACAGGTAAGAAAACTAACTATTGTGCTAAAACAAATTTTGTTGAAATAATACCAAAACAAAAATACAAAAAAGTGAAACAACAAAATTCTTGCCACCGTCGGCTACCGCCGACCAACGTTTGCCATTGAAGATGGACGACGACGACTAAGGCTATGTCGTTTTCCTTTTTGTATTTTCTATTTTTGCATTATTTTAACAATATTTGTTATAACACAATAGTGAGTACTCTTACTTATCATGCAAATGACCAAAGTTCAATCCCTATTAATGATATTTTTTAAAATTATTAACATTTGGTGTCATGGCACTGCTTTACTGGCACGATATTATCCGCTTTAGGCCCCACTAAGCCCTCACGATTTTGTTCTTGGGGTGCCCATACACCCCAAAAGGCCTCATACCAATGAAAGGCAGCCCACCCTTTATAAACTCAGCATCTCTCCTGTGCTTTATCGATATGGGATTTGCCTAATGGTGTATTCACCCCCTTTCAGGACTCAGTGTCCTCACTGAGGCACACACTGAGGTTTGCCCCACCATCACTCAAGAGGACACGCGGAGCCGCTCTGATACCATCTATCATGGCACTGCTCCATTGTTGATCAACTGATTGATCAATTACATTCTTTTATCCCTCTGTCTAATCCAACATTACATTAGTTAGATTGGTCTACTCATGACAGTGAGAAAAAGCGCAAAATAGACTTAAATCTCACTCTGTAGCCTCTACTGTATGGATACCCTACGAGGCCCAGGTGTTTTCGTTGTGGCACTCTGATACCTTACGAGGCCTTCCTGGGTAATGGCCTACCCAGGGAATAAATTCGTGCGGGGGAAATAGGGGTGCCCATAACCTTAGAGCGGACAATATCATACAGGACCCAGGTGTTTTCGCTGTGGCACTCTGATACCCTACGAGGCCTTCCTGGGTAATGGCTATCCAGGGAACAAATCCGTGCGAAGGAAATGGGGGTGCCCGTAAACCTAGAGCGAACAATATCATACGGGGCCCAGGTGTTTTCGTTGTGGCACTCTAATACCCTACGAGGCCTTCACGGGTAATGGCCTACCCAGGGAACAAATCCGTGCGAGGGAAATAAGGGTGCCCGTAACCCTAAAGCAAACAATATCGTACGGGGCTCAGGTGTTTCTACTGTGGCACTCTGATACCCTACGAAAGCTGTCACGCCCCAGATCTAAAAGATTTTAAACATGACATAACTTACACTTATTCAATAATGTGCACTCATAATTAATATTGCATAAAATTTCAAACTTGAATTTAACATAGGAATCCTTATCAAGTTGCTAGTAAATTAAATGCAAAATCAACCCATGACCATACTTAGTAAAACATAAACCAAATACAATCACACATAATAAAATAACATATAAGTATTTATTTAATAGGGACAAATCAATATCTTAAACTATGTGTCCACAAATGAAACACTTAGCAATCTAGCAATTTAGGGAACTCAAAGGACAGCAGAAGCCTTGCCAAATTCGCTAAGCACACATGTGTTGGGTGTTTATCATAGAGTGTGTGATTATACGAGTGTATACGTAATTTCAAAAATTACTATATGCGCAACGGAAGCATATTACAAAATACACCCATTTTAACAAATTCAACATATATCACATATATGCATAAGTATAACAATTATACAATTATGAACATGATGAACAACATATATCACATATATGAACAAGTATAACAATTATACAAATATAAACATGTTGAACAATATTGTATTATAACACATAATGTAAAATACTCACCTAATGAAGGTAGCTTTACAAAATCTTCAAGTTCTTCAATAATCCATGTGAAGAGCTTACCTTGAAGTATATGTTGAACAATTCTAGTCCATAACTTTTGGTGGGATTAAAGAGCTAGAATGGTAGCTTAGTGTTTAAAATTTTCAGCACTTGTATTCAAACTCTTTTGAATACAATTTTTGTTTCTTAAATGGAGATGGTAAATATTTTCTATACAACTCTTGTATTAATTAAAAATCTTTAACATACAACTCTTGTATATTAATCTTAGAAACAATTTCTACATGATAATTATTTTGAACAACTCTTTGCAAAATAATTATCTTTTTCTCCATTTTCATATCATTCATTTTGGTCATCCATTAAAGAAGGAGATGAAGAGAAGTTTGTTTATTTTTCAACACTTGAAAGAATAAAACTCAAAGAACTCTCTCTTACCTCTCTTCCTTGCCATTGCCAAATTCTTCTCCCAAAATTGAATGAATGAATGAATTCAATTGTTTTGCCAAAATTCATTTTGTTTATTCAACACTTTGATTAAACAAAATAAACAAAATGAAGTGCTCCACCAATTTTATTGTTGGTCTCCCATTTAGAATTAATTAAACCAAGCACTAGAATAATGGCCACCAAAATTAATCTTTACCTAACAATTATAATTACTTTAATTATAATGGGTAATTAAATGGCCAACATCTAGGCCACTCATTGTATTAAAATACAATGCCATGATCTATATATATTATAATATTATCTAATAATATAATAATAATATATAATTTAATTATTCAAAACAATTTTGAATAATTACTTTTTACCTTACTAATTTTTACTACTATGGTTAAATGGTAAAAAGGTAAAATCAAACCATGGAACAAATTTTGTCATTTGTCAATATTCTATTAATTAACAACCCTTGTTAATTAATTAAGTGATGTACTTAACAATTAAGTCTTGACAAATGTATAATCCGAGGGATCCCTAAACAATTGTTCTCTTTTGCTGAAATTTATTGGATCGAACTATTCAATCCAATCCGCTACCCCAGTGCACAACGAGTATACTTCATATTGTGAGACTCTCTAGGTCCACACCTAATTTGTCATATAGAGCTCCTTTATACGTCCGTGAACAATGTCCCACACACACGTTACGGATATTACAAATTAGCATGTTAGACCATACAAGTTGAGGTTATTACATATTCGTATAATCCTTCCATCATTTATATCCTTGAAGAGTAGAGATATAGATCATCACCGTCAAATCTCTATTTGCTCAACCACGAACTTATCTCCAGATTTATATTTCATAAAATAATATCCACAACACTTTTGTGATATTGTTTATTCCTCCGGAATATCTTTTCCGAGGTTTATGCTTGCGGCCACAAGACTTTCTGAAATACAATCTCAGAGCATTAGGATATACAACCCACTCATATGAGCTAATGGATCCCATATCTACGCACACCGAACTCCATGAGCATCAGACCATACCCAGCGACACCCAGCGGTCAGACCATGAAAGGTTTCTGACATGTGTGGAACCAAAGCATGGTGGATCACTCACAAGCCCACTGTGGCGCTCAGGTCAAAGGACCATAAATACTACTCAACTCGGAAGACCTTCCATTGACGGCTTTATGAGATGTCTATTGGATGTCTTCGTGAGTCTGTTCAATATCCAGTCCTTACTGAATACCTGTATCTCTATACGAGCTTCCTACTAAGCTCATGGTTTGCTAAGACTAACTATCTGAACCATCCAAATATAGACATACACTAATCTATATTAATGGGTTCCACCGATAGACCCGCATCGATGAAATTAGATTAGGAACATTATGTTTGAGAACATACTTGCATAATGGCATTTCTTAGCACCATCTGCAACTCATTGCAGCTATATCATTACTAATATATTCTCAAGTCATTGTCCCATTTCAGACAAGTCTCTAACTCATTAGATTTTGCTAACTCTTAGTACCACTAACTCTTAGTGTTTATAACTATTAGCGTTGCTAACTCTTAGCCCTGGTCTAAACTCTTTTAGACCAAATCTGAACTCCTTCAGATCATACAATGTCTAAAACATTACAAGCATCTTACCATTTAATAAAAATAATATTAACGATTTTATTAGAAATAATAATTGTATAAATACAATCACTATATATTTATACATTATGGGATGGCACGTAAGCACAAATCCCAACAACATGTGCCTTGTTTACCAGAAATCACCATAAACTATAATGAGTACGAAATTCAGTAAGCATACTAGTTTTTCATATATCAAAATGAAAATACATATATGTACACAATGCATGTGTATGATATACTGTGATAAATCAAAATCATAATCTTATCAAATCACATGTCAAGTAAGCGCTTACATATTCTTTCAAAACATATAATAGGAATACCATCACTTTGTTGGGTGTGTTGGGCGAATTAACTAGGGGTGCTTGCATGTGGGTTGTGTTCATCATACAAACAATATACATATCTCATACATACATGTGCACAGCGGAAGATTGAATACAATGAACACAGAAAATAACATTTGATTAAACTGAAATTCGAGATTGAGAAATATCACCTATGAAGCCTTTGGATTAATTTTCTTTGAAGTCCACCATGAAATGAATCTTTGATCAATTCTAGCAATCAACAAGGGTGGGTTTGATTGTCTAGAATGGCAGCATCTTAATCCAGCATTTGTGTTTAACACTTAAACATTTTTCAAAGTTAAACTATTTAACTTAATTAAATTTGTTTTTCCTTTTATTCAACTCTTGAATAAATAAAACAAATCTTGTTTTTAGTTATTACATTTAGTAACCATTTAGTTCAATTTGTTTTGTTGTTCTAACACTTAAAACACAAAACAAACAATTTCAATTTCTCAAATTGAATTGGCTCCCAAAATGCAAAACCTAAAATCTAAAACATTAATGATTTTCAATTTCATTTCACTTTATATACAAATGCATTAATTCCAAACTAATTTGAATTTCATTTGCATTTCATTTGGCTTAACCTAACCTTAGTTAACATTTAACCTTAGTTAGATTATTTTAACTTAACCTTTAAGTTAATAAATATTTAATTAATTTAACCATAGTTAACTAACTTAACTATGGTTAGGTTAACCTTTACTTCACCTTTAAGTAAGGTTAACTTAATTAACTATATGATTAACCTTTAATCATAGTTAAATTAAATTATTTATTTAACAATTAAATAAATAAATATTTATTCTTATTATTTAACAATTAAATAATCATAAAGTGAAATTACTATTATATCCTTACTCGGTTACCAAGTTAACCTAAAGTGGGTCCCACCAATTTAACCACATACTTTAGTTAACGTAACCTTAGTTATTGCTGAATTATACTGTATTGAACAATTCAATACGGTACACTGCCCAAGTGCTCAAAGAGTACATTTCATATTGGGACTCTCTAGGTCTACACCCGATTTGTCAAATGGAACTGTTCCATTAATCCGTAATCGATGCCCCACGCACACGTTATGAATATTACAAATCAGCGTGTCAGACCATACAAGTTGAGGTCATAACGTATACGTATAATCCTTCCATCATTTATATCCTGGATGTGCAGGGATATAGATCAGCACCGTCAAATCCCTATTTGCTCATCCATAATCTTATCTCCAGATTCGTATCTCGATAAACAATATACGCAAACACTTTTGCTATATTGTTTAACCCTATGGGAAACTCTTTTCCCGAGTTTATGCTTGTGGCCACAAGACTTTATGAAATACAATCTCGGAGCATCGGATATACAACTTACCTACGTAAGCTGACGGATCCCGTATCTACGCACACCGGACTCCATGAGCATCGGACCATACCCAGCGACACATAGCGGTCAGACCATGAAAGGTCTCTGACATATGTGGAACCAAAGCATGATGGATCACTCATAAGACCACCGTGGCGCTCAGGTCAAAGGACCACGAATACTACTCAACTCGAGAGGACCTTCCTTTGACGGTGTCATAAGATATCTATTGGGGTCCTCATAAGTCTGTTCAGTATCCAGTCCTGATTGGATACCCGCATGCCTATACAAGCTCTAAGCTCATGGTCAGCTAAGAACAACCATCTGAACCAGTCAGATATAGACATACACTAATCTATATAAAGTGAATCACCGATAGACCCGCATTGGTGATTATAGATCAGGAACATTATCTTTGAGACATACTTACATAATGATATTTCTTAACACCTATTGCAACTCTTTGCAACTATATCATTACAAGTATACTCTCAGGTCTTTGTCCCATTATAGACAAGGTTCTAACTCTTTAGACCTCGCTGACTCTTATAACCTGCTAACTCTTAACAGTGCTAACTTTTAGCATTTATAACTCTCAGCTTTGCTAACTATTAGTTCTGATCTAAACTCCTTTAGACCAGATCTGAACTCTTTCAGATCAAACAATGTCTATAATGTTACAAGCATTATACCATATTAATATGATATTAACAATCTTTATTCGAAATGTTTATTGTATAAATATTAACAATTAATATTCATACAATATTGGAATGGCACGTGAGCACCAGCTCCAACACACTTAACTACTACTTAGTATGACTTTCATATTACATATCACATAATGAGTCAAATGTCACTCGTAGGTGACATACCGTATAAGAGGAATAGTACAAGTGAGGTTTAAATTATATATATATAATGCTCATGCCCGAAGGTAAGAGCCAAACCCTCACCCTGATCATCGATGAGTCCTCTCACATGCACCAATATGCCACCACACAATGTGATGACTCAATCTTCCTTTAGGTACCAGTAGGATCCTCCCTACATACAGAACACATAATATATACCAATCCCGAAGGAAAGGCCACACATGAAGGCTCCACAAATCATATAAAGGGCCTACTAAGTAAATAGTAAGTTCAAGCATCCTCAAAACACAAAACGTATCTCATGGACATTTTTCACTTCAAAAGCTTTCTTTGGTAAACACATTTCATTTTAAAAGCTCACATTCATAAACACATGTATGTCTATACTCAATATCAATGCTCACATTCATGAATATATGTCTTTCACATTTCATATCAAATATACTTTAGCATAATATAAACATATTTTTAAGCACATTTACAAAATCATACATAGACAATTACTATGTTTATTGTGATTTCAGTAAAAGTCTAGTATACTTACCTCTTAGCACTTTCGGCCACAAGGCTTAATTCTTCTTAACCTATCAATAGAGTTTAATCCTTTTATAAGCCTCAACATTCACACAAAACACTTTAAATAGCTTACAAAATTACACATATTGCACTTATCACATCGAATTGGTCTAATTACTTGGTTTCTCAAAACTTGTCATTTTGACCACTTACACTTAACAAAAATTTTTTATACATCAAATGATGTCTAATTACTCCAAAATCAGAATATATAATTCTTGACTCATATATCCTTTTTATATATGAATATTATATCATAATTCCTATACATTCATTCTATAAACACCATCAAATTCAAACTATTATCCTGACAGGATCAAGATATTTACTGAACAATATTCAATCTCTCAATTTTATAAAATCATATACTAGCTCAAAAATTATAAAACTACCACAGAATTACTTTTGAAAGAAATCTAAATCCATAATAAATATTTTACTTCAAAATGACTTCCAAAATTATTTTAAAACTATTTTATTCCATAGCTTTAAATATTTGTTAATCAAATACTGCAATGAGCTGATACGCTTTAACAAATCATAACAATTTAACCATATTGATCTAAATTTTTAATTTTGAATATATCATATTAGACATATAAACTTATCATATTCCATAAATTCGTAATTTTTGAAGATCATTCAGCAGATCAAAAAGTATTTGTCACTGTATCATACTGTTAACACAGGAAATTTCTAGAATTTCATGGTCATTTTGATAAATTCACTACAAATTAAATTTTTGAAAATTTTAATCTATTCAAAGTCTCAAATGATTCTGGACATGTATAATTTCATATACTCAAAATTTAAAACTAGAATTGAAGCACAATAATTTATAAAATATTCAGATTAAGAGACTATCAAGTAAAAATTCTGCAATTCATCATGATTTATCAAGTTATCTACATAAATCATCATCAATTCTCAATATATCTTACAAAATTCACATCAAATCTCCAATTTTTCATTTGTCCAGAAATCAAAACTTAAATAAATTAACTTAATTAACACCAATAAATTGAAAAATAGTTATGATATACCTCTTAAAACTCTAAATATTGATTAACTTGTAAATACTAAAAGTTAGCCTCTTAGTATAAAAATACACATTTTAAATCCTAATTTACTCATTTTGGTCAAGCCACCTCTTTTAGGGTGAGAAAATAGAGAAAGAAAGGGGAGAGAAAGAGAAGAAGAAGAAGAAGAAGAAAGAGAGGAAGAAAGTTGAAATTTAAACTTTAAGATGTATATTATAACCCTTTCTTAGTTTCTTGGTGATAATTTAGTTAATTCTTTTAAGTTTTAATTTTTGAAAATATGTACAATTGAGGATTTGATGTGAATTTTGTAAGATATTATGAGAATTAATGATGATTTATGTAGATAGCTTGATAAATCATGATGAATTGCAAAATTTCTACTTGATAGTCTCTTGATCTGAAATTTTTATAAATTATTGTGCTTTAATTCTAGTTTTGAATTTTGAGTATATAAAATTATACATGTCCAGAATCATTTGAGACTTTGAATAGATTAAAATTTTCAAAAATTTAATTTGTAGTGAATTTATCAAAATGACCATGAAATTCTAGAAATTTCCTGTGTTAACAGTATGATACAGTGACAAATAATTTTTGATCTGCTGAATGATCTTCAAAAACTACGAATTTATGGAATATGATAAGTTTATATGTCTAATATGATATATTCAAAATTAAAAATTTAGATCAATATGGTTAAATTGTTATGATTTGTTAAAGCGTATCAGCTCATTGCAGTATTTGATTAACAAATATTTAAAGCTATGGAATAAAATAGTTTTAAAATAATTTTGGAAGTCATTTTGAAGTAAAATATTTATCATGGATTGAGATTTCTTTCAAAAGTAATTCTGTGGTAGTTTTATAATTTTTGAGCTAGTATATGATTTTATAAAATTGAGAGATTGAATATTGTTCAGTAAATATCTTGATCCTGTCAGGATAATAGTTTGAATTTGATGGTGTTTATAGAATGAATGTATAGGAATTATGATATAATATTCATATATAAAAATGATATATGAGTCAAGAATTATATATTCTGATTTTGGAGTAATTAGACATCATTTGATGTATAAAAAAAATTTGTTAAGTGTAAGTGGTCAAAATGACAAGTTTTGAGAAACCAAGTAATTAGACCAATTCGATGTGATAAGTGCAATATGTGTAATTTTGTAAGCTATTTAAAGTATTTTGTGTGAATGTTGAGGCTTATAAAAGGATTAAACTCTATTGATAGGTTAAGAAGAATTAAGCCTTGTGGCCGAAAGTGCTAAGAGGTAAGTATACTAGACTTTTACTGAAATCACAATAAACATAGTAATTGTCTATGTATGATTTTGTAAATGTGCTTAGAAATATGTTTATATTATGCCAAAGTATATTTGATATGAAATGTGAAAGACATATGTTCATGAATGTGAGCATTGACATTGAGTATGGACATACATATGTTTATGAAATTGGGCTTTCAAAATGAAATATGTTTAACAAAGAAAGTTTTTGAAATGAAAAATGTCCATGAGATACATTTTGTATTTTGAGGATGCTTGAACTCACTATTTACTTAGTAGGCCCCTTATGTGATTTTATGTGTGGCCTTTCTTTCGAGATTGGTATATGTTATGTGTTCCGTATGTAGGGAGGATCCTATTGGTACCTAAAGAAAGATTGAGTCATCACATTCGTGTGGTGGCGTATTGATGCATTTGAGAGGACTCACTGATGATCAGGGTAAGGGTTTGACTCTTACCTTCGAGCATAAGCATTATATATGTGTAAGTTAAACCTCACTTGTACTATTTCTCTCATACAGTATGTCACCTACGAGTGATATTTGACTCATTATATGATATGTGATTTGAAAGTCCTACTAAGTAATAGTTGAGTAATGGTATTCCTATTATATGTTTTGAAAGAATGTGTAAGCGCTTACTTGACATGTAATTTAATAAGATTATAACTTTGATTTATCATAGCATATCATACACATGCAGTATATACATATATGTATTTGTATTTTGATATATGAAAAACTAATATGCTTACTGAGTTTCGTACTCATTATAATTTATAGTGATTTCAGGTAAATAAGGCATATATATGCTTAGCAGATTTGACAAAGCTTCTGATGTCCCTTGGGTTCCCTAAGTTGCTAGGTTACTAAGTGTTTCATTTGTGGACACATAGTTTAAGATATTTGATTTGTCCCTATTAAATAAATACTTATGTGTTATTTTATTATGTGTAGTTGTATTTAGTTTATGGTTCACTAAGTATGGTCATGGGTTGATTTTGCATTAAACTTACTGGTAACATATAAGGATTCCTATATTGAATTCAAGTTTGAAATTTTATGCCCTCGCTGAGGTACATACTAACGTTTGCTCCACCATCGCTCAAGAGGATACACGGAGCTGCTATAATACCATCTATCATGACACTGCTCCACTGGCATAATATTGTCCGCTTTAGACGCCACTAGGCCTTTACGATTTTGTTCCTAGGGTGCTCATACACTCCAAAAGGCCTCGTACCAATGAAGGTAGCCCACCCTTTATAAACCCAACATCTCTCCCATACTTTGTCGATATAGGATTTGCTTAAGGGTGTATTTACCACCCCCCTTAAGGACTCAGTGTCCTCACTGAGGCACACACTGAGGTTTGCCCCACCACTGCTCAAGAGGAGATGCGGAGCTGCTCTAATACCATCTGTCATGGTACTGCTCCACTGACACGATATTGTCCGTTTTAGGCCCCACTAGGCTCTTACAGGTTTGTTCCTGGGGTGCCCATACACCTCAAAAGGCCTCGTACCAATGAAAGCAGCCCACCCCTTATAAATTCAGCATCTCTCTCATGCTTTATCGATGTGGGATCCTACCCAGGGGACAAATCTGTGCGGGGAAAATAGGGGTGCCCATAACCCTAGAGCAGACAATATCGTACGGGGCCCAGGTGTTTTCACTGTGACACTTTAATACCCTATGAGGCCTTGTAGAGTGTATGGGCACCCCAAGAACAAAACCGTGAAGGCCTAGTGGGGCCCAAAGCGGACAATATCATGCCAGTAGAGTAGTGCCATGACATTTGGTCTTGAGAACAATATGTTAAAAGACTTGCAGACCTATAAATAAAGATAATATTAAAATAGGCTAGAAAGTTCATGTGTGTTGCTCTTAATCATAAGATGGAAAGTTCAAGCCCTCTTTCTAATATTTAATTGAATTTCGATTTTTTTCAATTAAAATAGTAGTGTAATTATACTTTTACCATTTTGTTTTAATTAAAATAGAAAAAAACTGTTAACTAACAAGGGTCTCGATAGGATTTTTAAAAATATGATCATATTTGAAAGCTATACTCTAAGGTCGGAGGTAAAGGTAGATCTAGTAGAGAAAGTCATACTAAGAGCTCCAAGTTTATATTCTGAAGTGAAGGGCCAAAAGCAAACTCATTAACAAGAGTTTAAAGTAACCTTTTCTTTTTCTCATTTTATTTGTTATGTATAAGGAATCATAACTTAATGCTGAGTAGCATAAACTTATTTAAGGTTCAAATCCCCACGATATGTTGTAAGAGCTTCTAAAAGCTATTTATTAAGACCATTATTGATATTATCATCAAGAACTCTTAATCGAGTCGTGTTAAGACCTCTATAAAGGTCTGAAGCATATAAACCTTCTCTAAGTTGTAAATATAAATCCTTTAAGGCTTAATGCATCAAAACTTATAAAAAGTTTGAGACCAATATGTTACGACCTCTTGACGTTATATGTTGAGACATCTACTAATGTCGCAAGTATATAGACCTCAATTTAAGAGCACCAAGACCTTTGTAAAGGTCAAGGTTATTGAGACGCTATAAAAGTCCATGCTCAGAGTTGTGTAGTGCTCAGGTTTATCTTTAGAGTTATGTGATGCTCAGTGTTAAATTTCAGAGTTGTGAAAGAGCTCATTCATATTTTCTAAGCTATGTGAAGCTTAGTGTTGAATCCCTGGAGCTGTGTAGTGCTTAGTTTTATCTTTGAAACTATGTAGAGCTTAATATTGAATTTCTAGAATTTTATAAAGCTCAATGTTGAATTTCAAAGTTATGTAAGAGCTCATTTGTCTTTTCAGAGCTGTGTGGAGCTCAACGTTTAATCTTTAGAGTTGTGTAATACTCTTTTATTTTTAGAACTGTGTAAGGGCTCATTTATATCTTTGGAGCTGTGTGAGAGCTCATTTATATTTTTGAGCTATATGGAGCTCAATATTTAATATCTAAAGTACTGTAGTGCTCAATTTTATCTGCAAAGTTATATATAAGCTCATTTGTTTCCCTGAAGTTGTGCAAGCGCTTATTTGTATCTCTAAAGCTATGTAGTACTTAGTGTAATCTCTAAAGTTATGTAAGAGCTCATGTATCCTTAGAGATATGAAGAGCTTGGTGCTAAATCTGTAAAGCGGAGTGGAAGCTTAATATGTAATCTCCAAAAGTGTGTAAAAGCTCATTTGTATCTAAAGCTATGTAAAGCTCAATGATGAATCTCCGAAAAGCGATCAAATAAGCCCTAAGCACGATGAGGATTACACAAAACCCTAGGGTTTTCATTTTTTGATTAAAGTTACTACACCTGACCTATGAGATGAGATAGGGCTTGAGCCCCAAGTGTGCACCAACACAGTTTATCTCTATTCAATGGATTGAGCTCTATGTTCTCTACTGCCATTAGTCTGCACTCGTGGATAATGTTTGGAGGATGCCAAAAATAACCCTATGTGTGTTGAATCATTTTTTATGAAGGTTATTACACTCGACTATTAATGCCTCTCGGTGTGCAAAATGCCCTAAGGATGCGAAAATCGATTTATGTGTAACGATCATTTTTAAGCAAAAAAATGATTATGTGTTAAAATTATTTTTGATATTATTACATCCAACAAGGGTTGAGCCCCAACGTGCACCAAGGTATCTCCAAAGCGGTTTATCTCTAGTTGTACTAAGGGATTGAATCCCAACGTGCGCTAATATATCTCCAAAGTCATTTATCTCCATTTGGCATTAAAGGGTTAAGCTTTAATGTGCATCAAGGTATCTCTAAAAGCGTTTTATCTCCATTTGACACTAAGGGATTGAGCCTCATATTCTCTAATAAATCTTATGTGGAACATATCCCCGAATTGATGTTATTTCCACTTATTACAAGACTTGGAATGTGTACTTGAAATGGTGAAAAAGAATAAAAGAAGAAAAAAAAAAGAAAGTAAAGGGATAGTCGATAGAAGCTCAGTGTCACCAAAGAAATATTCAGTTCCTACTATTTTCTCACCTCAACATTAGAGACTAAGAGAGTTGATGTTAAAGGAAAATTGATTGCTTTCTTATACCTTTTCACATTAAATTGTGGACATCTTAATATTACAATGTATTCTTTTTTATACCCTTTCACATTAAATTGTGGACGTCTTAATATTACAATGTACTCTTCCAAGCTAGGTTTCCACTACCTGTAAAGGCACATTTTGATATTACACAACAATAGTACAATTTGTGTGGGTTGTGGACTGATTATGAAATTTTAACATATCCTATTAATTGACAAAAACATGTTTTGTTGGAAATTTAAGCAAACCTCTCATGTTCCTGTGTATATGTACTTGAATTTGATGTTGATGTAGATAAAGGCATTTTAACAAAAATAATTGATGAAGATGATATGAATAAAAACTTAATTAAGTGAGAGATTGAAAATTTCAGGACATAAATATGGTGGCTCTAATAGCCATAACATTTGAAACCAAACTATGTGTTGGATAAAGATGACAAAACCCGAATTCTTATTCGTATTTTATTCAACTTAGATTTGAATTTGAAATTTTTTAATGAATTTAGAATTCAAATTTTTCCTAAGTAATTTGGATCCAGATTTATTTTTTTTCATTTTTTAAATTTTTAGATAAAATTTAAAATTTTGAGATATTTATTTTATAAAATAATTGTTAAATTTAATATATTAAAAATTAAAAATTTTATAAATTAATTTAAGATTTTAAAAAATAAAATTAAATAAAATTTAAATTTAAATCTAAATTTTTAAGTTCTCACAAAATTCGAATCTAAATTTTGACAAAAAAATTAAACTCAATTTAAAAAAAAAAAACTCAAATTTTTTGAACCGGTTTCAAATCTCGGTCAGAGTTTTTTTTGCCTAATGTTAGGGGCCTAATAATCAGCACAAACGACTTCAAATTTCTTTATTTAATTTTTACAAATATTTTAATATATATTAAATCATTTTATTTTTAGTTATCATTCAAGTACAGTTTTTAGACTTGATAATGACAAGTTACACCATTACGAACATAATTATAAAACCCCCTAAGTTTTGTTAACTTTACGGAATGATGATGCCTTAATGACCCATCAAAAAAGTGGAGTAAATTAATATTATATTATTATCAATACCTATGGTGGCATGACAAAATTAACCCTTTATTTATTTCATGTTATAATCTCATTTCATTAAAATGGATATATAAAATTAGTATTCCTTTTTTTAACACTGGTACCTCTACAAAAAAAAAAAAATGGGGTAAATTGATGTTGTCAATACTTAAGAGGTAAGGCAAAATTAACCCTTAATGATCTGCCAGCACTAGACACGAACTATTATCAATTTATTTTATTATTGTATAGCGTTTCAATAATTTTATAATTTTATATCAAAAAATCTATAATAATATTAATAATTTTACCAACAATATTACAATTGATTTTTTTTATTAAAAAAAAGAAGAGAGTCTACTCTCAAGAATGGTAGGGCAAGGCTCCCGAATCAGAAATTAAACCTTAATAAAAAAAAATGTACTCAATATCTATCACTTATTACATAAAACTAATTATTCTGAAAATTAGTATTGCTTTTATTTTTTTTTCAGAAGTAATATTTATAAATAACAACAAACTACAAAACAATGAGACTGATCAGGGACCTTGGAGACTTAAATCATCTCGTCGGATTTCTGCAAAGCCATTCCGGCCATTTCATGAGCTACCCTTCTAGCATCTCTACAAATTTGTAATAAACCATTATACATGTAATGTAAGATAATGCAACATCATATAATATGTAATTGAATGATCATGATTAAGGACAGCGGTTTTGAACTCCAAACTTTTTATACTATTTCAAAAATACTATACCGACACCCGCATGCCAGATACATGAAATAAAATTACTACTCCATACCAGATAGATGCTTCAAAGAATAACAAATTCTTCGACATTATTTCCGCAGGTGTTCATGCTTTTGCCACATGCACATCAGAAAAGTTCAAATTGCAGGAAATTTCTAGCTTTTGGTTACACTCTTTGATTTTCTTAAGGATATAACAATTATAATCTGTATTGCACCCTGTCCTTACCAGTATATTCAGGTTTTAAACAAAGAATGCAAAATTCAGTATATTAATGATTGATTTGCTGAACTATCTGAACATACAAAAAGGAGTGTCTAATAAAATGAATACCTTTTCCTACACCGCAAAAAAGGAAAATATATATATATATATATAATTATTATCTACTAGTTTCACTTAAGACTATTAATTAATAGTTTGATTATAGCATTAAGCATCTTGATAAGTCTTCTAAATTTCATATACAACTAAGTTATTAAGGAATAATTTTAAAATTATTTCAGAATTATTTCAGAATAATTCTTTTATACTCTCCTACCATATATACATGTTATTAATGTAAAATATTATTTCTTTATATATGTTACTTTCCTATTATATAATAAAGTTACAGCTTATATAAAGGCTCCATTGTACAGCTTTATATTTCACAATGAAATATATTCTCTTTACATTTCTCACATAGTATTAGAGTTTTGATTTTTTCACTGTCATTTGTTTAGCTAGAGATTTGCCGAAATTGTTTTCAAAACCTGACGGAATCTACCAGAGTTTTTCGAAAAGTCGCCGAAAAATTCTAAAATCTTGCCGTCTTAGCCACCGCCCATCTCTAATTACTCAGAATCCTCCAGCCGTTTCAACGCCGTCGACGACACACCGATCCGAGGTCGAAAACCGACGGACGCGCTGCCAAAACGCCACTATCATCGGCCGCTGTCACTTCAGATCCCGGCCATTACACGGCGGCGTGACCGACACCGCCTAGACCAAAATAATCCTCAGTCATTGGCCGTTCAAACGTCGCCGAGTTTACCTCAATCGGAGGTTAGAGCAAGCCGGACGCGCCATCTGAAGTTTACTGGTTTCTGTTAAGGGCCTGTTTGCAAACTATTTAGTATTTCCAGGTCAGATCGTAATTTTCTATTCTTTTAGGCCTTTTTGTAATTTTTAAAAGTTTTAGAGCATTTTTGCAATTATAGTATTTTTTTAAAGTCATTTTATAATTTTTAAAAAAATTTGAGACTATTTTACAATTATTATATTTTAAGGGGTTAATTTATAATTATTAAAAATTTAAGAGTTTACTTGTAATTAATACAAGTTTAGGGACTAAATTGTTATTAATAAAAAAAGAGGCTTTTCTTTTTAGAATTTATGAATAAGTGCAGTACTTCTGCTGGTTCTACTCTACTTCAGCCATGCCACATATCTGGAACATCTCAAGGTGCGACTTTTACAGGAGCTACTGTTACTACTGCACAGGATAGTGTGAATTGTTCTCTTAATAACCTTGAATCTTTACTCCGTCTACTTCTCTTTAATTCTGGTAAACCTTTAATTTCTGCTTCTTCCAATATTTCAGGTAATTCTTCTTGGTATTTTGACTTTGCATGTTGTAATCACATGACTTCTGATCCTACAATTTTCTCCTCTAAAACTCTTAATTCCTCTAAAACTCTTAATTCCTATTTATCATCTATTCAAACTGCTAATGGTTCTCTCATGAAAGTTAACCATGTTGGTCACGTGTCTTGCTCTAATCTTTCTGTATCTGACACATTTTTTATTCCTAACCTTACCTTAAATCTTTTGTCTGTTGGTCAATTATGCGAACTTGGTCTTAATGTCTTGTTTACTGCTTCTGGTTGTTGTGTGCAGGATCCAAAGACCGGTCGGACGCTTGGGACAGGCCGTAAGGTTGGACGTCTATATGAACTTATCTCTTTAGATTTATCCTTTCTATATCCTTCGTCTGCAGCATCTACCTCTTTGGTACCTTCGTTACATCTTTGGCATTCTCGTTTAGGTCATACGTCAATCAATCGCATCCGATATCTAGTATCCAGTGATCACTTAGGTATTGTTTCTGATAATAAAGATAATTGCCTTACACATCCTTTAGCTAAACAACCAGCCTTACCTTTTGATAATAGTACTACTGTCTCTCATACTCCTTTTGATCTTGTACATTCTGATATATGGGGTCTTTCTCCAAATCCTACAATGGGAGGATCCAAATATTTTGTGATCTTCGTTGATGACTATTCTCGGTATACTTGGTTGTTCCTTATGAAACAACAATCTGAATTTACTAAAATTTACTAAGATTTTGCTCAGATGGTTAAAACTCAATTCTCATGTCCTATTAAGGTTTTTCGCACTGATAATGCTATGGAGTATAGAGATTCTGATTTTTTAAATCTTTTACAGGAACACGGTACTATATATCAAAGGTCTTGTTCTGGTACATCTCAGCAAAATGGGAGAGCTGAACGTAAACACAGACATATTTTAGATACTACTCGTGCTCTTCTTATCTCTTCCTCTTGCCTGAACGTTTTTGGGGAGAAGCTGCTTTAACCGCTGTCTTTACCATTAATCGTATTCCTTCTTCTGTTATAGAGAACAAGTCACCTTATGAGCGTCTTTATGGAACTCTACCTAATTACAAACTCCTCAAAGTATTTGGTTGTGTTTGTTTTGTTCTACTTCAAAAACATGAGCATACTAAACTCGAGCCACGTACTCAATTATGTTGCTTCTTAGGATACAGGATATAACATAAAAGTTATAGGTGTTGGGATCTTATATCTAACTGTCTTCGTATTTCTCGTCATGTAGTCTTTCTCGAGCATACGATGTTTTCCTCTATATCTAACTTTAAATCTGTGTCTCCTCCTATATCACAATTTTTTACAGATAATTCTGTTGATCTTTTTCCCGATACTTTACCTACAGATATTTCTTCTGAATTTCATACAGATAAATCTGTTGAAACGACGTCTGCTTCTGAGCCTCCTACCTCGTCTGAAGGATCTGCTCTCAACATTCCTGAGGTCTCCTCTATACCCTCTTTTCGTCGTTCATCTCGGGTAAGAAAACTTCCTGTTAAACTTCGTGATTATCACTGTTTCTCTACTACTCTTTCTTTATATGAGCTTCAATCATATTCCGAGGCTAGTTCATCTCGGGTAAGAAAACTTCCTGTTAAACTTCGTGATTATCACTGTTTCTCTACTACTCTTTCTTTATATGAGCTTCAATCATATTCCGAGGCTAGTTCTAATCCTGTTTAGCAACAAGCAATGACAGAAAAATTGAAGACCCTTGAGAAGTCGCATACTTGGGATTTTGTTACTCTTCCTTCTAATAAAACTGCCATTAGATGTAAATGGGTGTACAAGATTAAGACTAAATCTAATGGATCTATTGAGCATTATAAAGCCCGCCTTGTTGCCAAAGGCTTTACCTAAGAATATGGAATAGATTATGAAGAAACTTTTGCCCTAGTTGCTAGACTTACTTCTGTTCGAAGTTTATTAGCTGTTGTTGCAGTTCGTGGTTGGACATTATTTCAGATGGATGTCAAAAATGCTTTCCTCAATGGTGATCTCACTGAAGAAGTGTATATGAAGCCTCCTCCCAGTTATCCACATCCTCCAGGCAAAGTCTGTAAACTGCATCGTGCTCTGTATGGTCTTAAACAAGTTCCTCGTGCATGGTTTGCAAAGTTTAGTGAGACTATTCTTCAGCATGGTTTTCAATCTAGTCCCTATGACTCGGCTCTTTTTGTCCGTAAGACAGCACAAGGTTGTGTTCTCCTACTTATTTATGTTGATGATATGATTATCACGGGTGATGATCTTCTTGGTATTTCCACTCTCAAGAACTTTCTTCAGCAACACTTTGAGATGAAAGATCTTGGCAACCTTAATTATTTCCTTGGCCTTGAAGTACTATCCGACTCTACAGGGTATTATCTTTCTCAGGCTAAATATGCATCCGATCTACTTGCTAAAGCTTGGTTGATAGACATAAGACTACCTCCACTCCTCTAGAGCCTAATGCCAAACTCCGATCCTCTGATGGTACTATTCTCAGTGATGCTACCCTTTATCATCAATTGGTTGGTAGTTTGATCTACCTTATAGTTACTTGCCCAGACATTGCTCATGTTGTTCATGTTGTGAGTCAGTTTATGGCCGCTCTTCGTACCTCTCATTATGCAGCAATTCTTCATATCTTACGTTATCTCAAAGATACACTTTTTCACGGTCTCCATTTTTCGGCTCACTCTCCTCTTCTGTTACGAGCTTATGCTGATGCGGATTGGGCAGGTGATCCTACAGATCGTAGATCAACTACTGAATTTTGTCTTTTCTTGGGTGATTCTCTTCTTTCGTGGAAAAGTAAGAAACAGACAGCTGTCGCTCGCTCGAGTACTGAAGCTGACTATTGTGCTCTTGCAGATACTACTTAAAAAATTGTCTAGCTTCGTTGGCTTCTTGAAGATATGAGTATTTCTCATACTAGAGCTACACCTCTTTATTGTGACAATCAAAGTGTTATCCAAATTGTCCACAATGATGTGTTTCATGAGCGGACTAAACATATTGAAACAGATTGTCACTTTTGTTCGGCAACACGTTGCTCAAGGCACTATCATGCTCCACTCCATCTCATCTGAGGAGCAACCTGCTGATATTTTTACCAAATCTCTTCTTCCGCGTCGTTTTCATGCTCTAGCCTCCAAACTTAAACTTGCTTCTATTGCGCCATCTTGAGTTTGAGGAGGGATATTAAGGAATAATTCTGCAATTATTCCGGAATCATTCTGAAATTATTTCGAAATCATTTCAGAATAATTCTTTTATACCCTCCTACCATATATACATGTTATTAATATAAAATATTATTTCCTTATGTATGTTACTTTTTTATTATATAATAAAGTTACAGCTTATATAAAGGGTGAAATGTAAAACAGTACAATAAAGCCTTTATATAGGCTGTAACTTTATTACATAATAAAAAAGTAACATACATAAGAAAATAATATTTTACATAATAACATGTATATATAGTAGGAGTGTATAAAAAAATTATTCTAGAATAATTCCGGAATAATTCTAGAATTATTCCTTAATAATGCATAAGTAATAATGCATACACAAGAAAACAACTTGTAGGCATGTCAGACAGACAAATGAGATGCAAACCAACGCATCAATTCATTATATACAGAATGCTACCACAAAGCCCATGGTTAATTGTCTTTGATTTCTTAAAGTGTTTCCAATCTTGCTTATAACTCAAAGATATGATTATTAATTTTCTTTTCTCAATTTCAAATGATTCTAGAACACACATCTTATTCTCAAATACTTTTCTTTTCCACACTGCAGTTGACAATATGTGGCAACAGTGGCCAACTCTAGGAACAGGTAAAGTAAATGAATGTTTGGGACTTGATGATAGCAATGTGACAGTCACAGATTGAGCATTATGATACATGCATCCTGAAATTTTAGCAGCAGCTGAATTTGGTCATGCTCGATAAAATCGATGAATTACAATTTTAATTAAAGTGACTAAAAGAATAGGAAAATAAGGCTGAAGATACATACTTGTACAACAGAGTGACAAAATTAGATTATCAAGTCCAACAAATATTTATTAATATCAAGAAACTAAATTTGCTCAGCAACCAACGATCTTGTAAGATATTTACACCAATTCTTGTTGGTTGATACAGGGAACAGTAACAAAGTGAAATACAGAGTCATATTCAGTAATGAACAGAGAACAGAATACAAAGGGAGGAGAAACAAATGCTCAAAATAAATGTGAATTATGTTAACACCACAGCTACAATCAAGTTCAAAAATGATTGATGGCTGCATAAACATAATTGAAAGATCCAAAACAAGCATAACTTCCAACCAATAGCATATATTGTTTGATCAATGGTTCCAAAATATAGACATCCACGCAAAAAAGATATATACAGAGAAAACAACCATTCTGAAATAGACATAAAAGCACAAAAAAAAAGAAATATACAATGGAGACGCCCAATACACACTAGTGCACATCCCTGCACTACTCCGGCCTATAGTCTGATTGTTTGTTTGTCTGCCAAGATACTTGACAATTCAAGTTCTATGTAAAATCTTACAAACTAACAAAATTCACACTCATGTATTACTCTCCACCAGAAATGTCCCTCATTGAAACAAACAAAACCAAATATAAAAACTTAACCTGAAATTAAATAGGAAAAAATTAAATTGCATTTGTAAAGCCTTAAATGTGATGAAAACCTCAATTAGAGAAGGGTTCAACCTTAAACCGGTAGAGTAACTTCTTCTTTTTTGAAGTTGGGTTGTCAACTGTGAGCAATACCTTACCCAGTTCATCAACTTTGAATTTGTGAGACACCACTGGTTCATCAGTTGGGAACAACTTTGTAGGCTTTTGTATAATAATGGTGTATCTGTCTTTTGCATCAGGTACAAATTCAGTTCCGTAGCTCACCTCCCATCCGACAACCCGTATCTCCCAAACAATGGTACATTTCTGTAATTCCATTAATAGACTCATTAGCACAAAGAAAACCATCATTTGATTTAACATAAGTTAAGCATGCATAAACAGGGGCATCTGATTGAGATTAGTCAAATGAGTTCAGTATGCCTAGTAACATAATTTACGACCCAAATCAAAAGTACGAAATGCACCTCATAAATTATGATTTCCACAGTTTGCTTGGTTCCAGGTTTTACAGTGATCTCTGTGACAGGATCATCAATGGTGAATTCCGGGTTGCAATCGCAATAATCGATGCTCAGGCCACCATACTGAATGGGTACATGTTCAGGTGATATGTATCTGTTCCAACCCTTGTAAGTCAGTAAAAACAAGAATTTAACCAGCAAAAGAACAATGCAGCAAAAGATAAATATTTGAAGTGCAATGGAAATGAATTCACTTACTTGAAAAGGATTTCAGCAGATCTGGATGGGCCTGCAACAACAAACTTGCTCTTGGTCCTCTGGGTCATAAACGGACTAATCACCTTATAGAATGCAAGATGCCACCATGGAACATTTATAAAAACCTAACCAATCGAAAACCAAACTAAAAGTCAATTACAACAACTCAGAATCAATTAAATAATTACAACCAAATAATTATGTGATGGAAATAAATTCTAAACCTGTTTGGCAACAAATTCAGGATAATTGTCTTGGAGCAATTGGAGAGCCTGCTTGGTAGCAATTCGAAGTTCACGTTTACCGGGACCAGGTGAATTCTTGAAATCATTTACCTGAAATATGGTGGAGACACCACCAGGCCTAAAATCAAGCTTTCTAATACTCCTCTCCAAGAACTGAATGCGCCACCTCAGGAACTTCAATCGCTTGTCCTCATCAGAGAAAGTCTTGTGATACAAATTCTTATTCTGAAACTCCCCATAAACGTTGTAACAAACGGGATGGCCCTCCCTATCATAACCGTGCATGAACACCACTTTATCCAAATCATCGCCAAGATCCTCATCTAGAAGGGAGTCAATACCAAAGTCTTTTCTCCACTGAAGTGTATTTTTGATCATGAGAAAAGCATCGCTCACTTTGAAATCCCTGGCCCTCAGGAATTTTAACAGAATCACATCACTTCTGTCATCTTTAAGCAAAGGAACCCCCCAGATGGAGATCACTTCCTCTTCTGGTGCTGTTTCTTGGGATTGTTGGGTTGTCACTTGCTCTTCGGGTTTTGTAATTTCAGTGCTCTTGTCGGATTCTGAGGTCTGTTCGCCTTTGTCTTTGTCTTTGTCTTTGTCTTCTTCTTTATCAGGTGGTGGTGGTGGTGATGACGAAGTGATGAATTGGCGATTATT
Source organism: Ailanthus altissimus (assembly GCA_946807835.1). Lineage (NCBI taxonomy): Eukaryota > Viridiplantae > Streptophyta > Magnoliopsida > Sapindales > Simaroubaceae > Ailanthus > Ailanthus altissimus. Next base: position 444,491 of record OX327699.1, read on the forward strand.
CAGAGCACCTTGGAGAAGTTGCTTGAGCTCTTGCAAAGCCTTTCTCTCAAAATCGGAGAGATCAACCACTAAGTTGCTCTCCTCCTTAAATGAGATCAGAGTTTCAGGAATCTTTCGATTCTCCTCATTGTCATTCCCAGATGGCTTCTCTTTCCCAGCTTCAGCGGCAACATCTTCTTTGATCTTTTCAGCAGCAGCTGCGTGTGGCGGTGGCTGTGTGGGTGATAGTGATGATGTTGATTCCTTGTCCATTATTGCAGCTAGCGATCTGTTCTCTTCAGCGGCTGGAGCTGGTGGTTGTGGTGCTGGTGGCTGCTCTTTCTCAGTCACTGATTCTAAAGCCACTGGCGGCGGCGATGAGTCTACCTTGTCGGCTGGAAGTAGAGTTATTGTTGCTGGTGGCGGTGGGTCTAGTTTGTCAGCTTGAGGTGGAGGTGGAATTGGGATTTGAGATTCTTCAGCCATTTTTTTTTTCCTATGAATTTACCAATAGAAGCAGTTAGAAAGAACTTAGAAGATGAAGCGAGAGAATGACTGTTGAGTTTAGTTGAGTTGTGAATATGATCAGATTATATTATTTATATTAAACAAAAAGTAAAGAAGAAAAAAAAAGTTGAATAATAGAGAGAGAGAATCCCAAACGCAATGTAGTTTTTACTCCCGCGAAGTTACCGTATCGGTTTTCTTAACACGTTTTTTTTTTTAATATGAAAATAAAATACATCAGATTTTTAGTATATAGCATATATATTTATCTTTTATCAAATTATATATCATTTAATATTTAAATTCACACTAATTATATCATTTAATATATTTAAATATACTTTACCATGAAATGACCGACGCACTTGCACATTCAAATTCAAATTGATTATATAATATTTAACACTTAAATACATTTAAATACATATTAATTATATAATATTTAATATCAAAATACATTTAAATTTATACCTTGGCAACATAAGTTAATTAGATTCACATTAATTATATATCATTTAATGTTTAAATACATTCAAATTCACATATTCGCAATAAAAAGATCAATTCATATCTTACAATAAAATAATTAACTACTAAAAAAGTTATTTTTATAATAAATTATCGATTTGCTATGTGGCAGTGAGTAAGAGTAAGTCATTGAAGTCAGTGGATTTCATCTCTTTACTTAAAAATATGTGTATAACCTTTTTGATAATTTATTTCCTTTCAATATTTTTATAAATGTTATAATTTTTTTTAAAGACTTTTTAGTATTTGAATTATTCTTATTCAACGCTTTTTATTATTCATTTATAATACATTATTAGTACAATTTTTAAATAAATTTAGTTTTTAACTTTCATATTAAATTTTTAACTTACTTTCAATCAAAAAAAAAATTAATTTACTTTATTTTAAGTTCTTTATTTTTATGTGTTTTATTTATATTCAATTATTATTTGTATTATGTTTATATTATTGTATAATATAATACTTATGAGTATGTACTGTGGTTATCATTTATTTGCATCTTCCACATTAGAAAATAAGTATAATATTCTGTATTAATTATCTTATATTTATATTATGTCTATTCTTTTAAATTCGAATATTCTTTTTGTAACCTAAAATTTGCATAACAAATTAATAAGTTAAAAACTTGAAGTTATAATAATTAATCTCATTAATTTAGAATTTGAAGTTCTTTATTAAAACCTGAAATTCTATATCATAAATTTTTAATTTGTATCTTTTAATTAATATATGGAAGACTATGCATTCTCATTATTATTAATCTATGAAAGGTTATACCTTCTCATTATTATCAATTTATGAAATGTTATACCTTCTTATTATTATCAATTTATGAAAAATTATGCCTCCTTATTATTATTAATACGTGGAAGATTATACCTCCTTATTACTACTAATACATAAAAGATTTTGTCTTCTAATTGTGATTATTTTATGTATGTAGAAAGCCATACCTTCTAAACATTACTTTTGATATTTATGTTTTGCATTATGAATTTGTTGAATAATATTTATATTTCATCATACTAAATTTAATTTTCTTCTTTATATTCTAACCCCCTGAAAATGTCTCTTATAAATTTATAAATCCCAACACTTGATGCCTTTGAAAAATTACCTATCATAGGTATTAGATGCTAAAATACACTTCTAAACCAATAGTTTGGAACAAAAAATAATTGAAAAACAAATAATGTGTCCTTATAGGACAAGTCAAAAGCAATGATTTTCCTCTGTCGTCACCTACATGAGAGTCTAAAAGCTCAATATTTGACGATAGATAACCTATTGATTCTCTGATAAAATTTAAAAAGAAAAAAATATGATCATAAAAAAAATGTATTCCTCCTAAGAACAAACCATGAATGGGTATATATGAGATTGTATGATCTTAGAATTATTGATGAATACAATTTTACGTTATTCACAGCCACCTCACAGCTGAAATCGTATAGTGAGAAATTTGCAGGACAAGACATATTAGAAAAAGCATTCTCTATTTTTTATATCTCTAATATTGTTCTACAACAATAGTTTCGTGAGCATAATAATAATAATAATTAATCTCATATCTTTTATTTATTGAACAAAATAATGAGCTATTATTAAAAAATCTCAAATTATGTCAAATTGATTCTCAATTTTTCCTAAAAATTAATGCAAATACTCATAATAAAGTTGGATGTGATTACGGAGAAGGGAAATGGTGCTATTACCGTCTTAATAGTAGCCATAAAATACTTCGTCATCACCTACACGAGAGTCTGAAAGCTCAATATTTGACGATAGATAACCTGTAGATTCTCGAACAAATTTAAAAAGAAAAAAATATGATCATAAAAAATATATATTCCTCCTAAGCACAAGACATGAATGGGTATATTTGAGATTGTATGATCTTAAAATTATTGATGAATACAATTTTACTTTACTTTATTTACAACCACCTCACAGTTGAAATTGTATGATGAAAATTTTGCACGACAAGACATGTTAGAAAAGACAGTCTCTACTTTTTGTGTCTTTAATATTGTTTTGCAGCAATAGTTTTGTAAGCATTAACAATAACAATAATTAATCTCATATCTTTTATTTATTGAACAAAATAATGAGCTCTTATTAAAAAATCTCAAATTATCTCCAATTGTTTCTCATCTATTCTCATAAATGAATGCAAATACTTATAATAAAGTTGGATATGATTGCGGAGAAGAGGAAATGTGTGATTATCGTCTTTATAGTAGCCATAAAATACCCTGTTATCACCTACACGAGAGTCTGAAAGTAAAATATTTGATGGTAGATAACCTATAGATTCTCTGATAAAATTTAAAAAGAAAAACATTTGATCATAAAAAATATGTATTCCTCTAAAGAACAAGACATAAGTAGGTATATCTGAGATTGTAAGATCTTAGAATTATTAATGAATACAATTTTACTTTATTCATAGCCACTTCACAGCTAAAATTGTAGTAATCAGTATCTACAACCGGTAAGAATAAGTATTTATATATATATATATACATATTTTTATTTGTATATGGGTGATACTTGATTTATGTATTGTTATTAGTAGTGTTTGTATAGGTTAAGGACATACTATTAGCATTGGGTTTATTTGCAAGACTTTAGATTTATTTTAGGGGCCAATTTGTAATACTTTGAAAGTATTAAGGGTAAATTTGTAAATATCAAAAATTAGCCTCTTAGTATAAAAATACACTTTTGAAACCCTAATTCACTCTTTTGAGTTGAGCTATCCCTTTAGAGAGAGAGAAGAGAGAAATAGAGGGGAGAGAAATAGAAGAAGAAGAAAAAAAAGAAGAAGAAATTGGAATTTTGGATTTTAAGAGGTATATCACAACTATTTCTCAATTTATTGGTATTAATTAAGTTAATTTATTTAAGTTTTTATTTCTAAAAATAAGTATAATTGAGGATTTGATGTGTATTTCATAAGATATTGTGAGAATTGATGATGATCTATGTAGATAGCTTGATAAATCATGATGAGTTGTAGAATTTCTATTTGATAGTCTCTTGATCCAGGAATTTTATAAATTGTTTTGATTCGATTCTGATTTTAAATTTTGATTATATGAACTTAGACATGTTTAGGATCATCTGAGACTTTGAATCGATTGAAGATTCAAAAAATTGAATTTGTAGTAAATTTACCAAAATGACCCTGAAATTTTAAAAATTTCCTGTGTAGACAGTATGATACAGTGGCAAATAATTTTTGGCCTACTGAATAATCTTAAAACATTACGAATTTATGGAATATAATAAGCTTATATATCTAATATGATATACTCAGAATTGAGAATTTAGATCAATGTGGTTCAATTGTTATAATTTTCTAAAATGTATCAGCTCATTGTAGTATTTGATTAACAGATTTTTTAAGTTATGGATTAAAATAGTTTTAAAATACTTTTGGCAGGGATTTTGAAGTGAAATATTTATCATGGGTTGAAATATGTGTTAAGAGTAATTATATGATATTTTGTAATTTTTGAATTAATATCTGATTTTATAAAATTACGAGACTGAATACTGTTCAGTAAATATCTTGATCCCGCAAGAATAATAGTTTGAATTTGATAGTGTTCACGAAATAGAATGTGTAAGAATTATGATATAATATTCATATATAAGAAGCATATATGAGTTAAGAATAATATATTCTAATTTTGGAGTAATTGGACATCATTTGATGTATTAAAAAATTTTATTAAGTGTAAGTGGTCAGAATGACAGGTTTTGAGAAACCGCGTAATTAGACCAATTTGATGTGCTAAATGCATTGTGTATACTTTTGTAAGCTATTTAAAGTATTTTGTGTGAATTGTAAGGCTTATGAAAGGATTAATCTCCATTGATAGGTTAAGGAGAATTAAGCCTTGTATCTGAAAGTGTTAAGAGGTAAGTATATTAGACTTTTTACTGAAATCACAATAAGCATACTAATTATCTATGTATGATTTTGTAAATGTGCTTAGAAATATGTTTATGTTATGCCAAAGTGTATTTGATATGAAATGTGAAAGACATATGTTTATGAATGTGAGCATTGACAGTGAGTATGGACATACATGTATTTTTGAAAGTAAGCTTTCAAAATGAAATGTGTTTAACAAAGAAAGTTTTGAAGTGTAATATGCCACAAGAAATATTTTGTATTTTGAGGATGCTTGAACTCACTGTTGACTTAGTAGGCATCTTATATGATTTATGGAGCTTTTATGTGTGGCCTTTCATTCGGGATTGGTATATGTTATGTGTTTCGTATGTAGGGAGGATCCTATTGGTACCTAAAGAAAGATTGAGTCATCACATTCATGTGGTGGCATATTGATGCATATGAGAGTACTCACTAATGATCAGGATGAGGGTTTGGCTCTTACCTTCGGGCTTGAGCATTATATATGTGTAATTTAAACCTCACTTATACTATTCCTCTCATACGGTATGTCACCTACGAGTGACATTTGGCTCATTATGTAATATATGATGTGTAAGTCCTACTAAGTAGTAGTTGAGTGATGGTATTCCTGTAATATGTTTTTAAAGAATGTGTAAGCGCTTACATGACATGTGATTTGATAAAATTATGATTTTGATTGATCACAGCATATCATACATATGCATTGTGTACATATATCTATTTGTATTTGATATATGAAAAATTAGTATGCTTACTGAGTTTTATACTCATTATAGTTTATGGTGATTTCAGGTAAATAAGGTACATGTGTGCTTAGCGGATTTGGAAAGGCTTCTGTTGTTCCTTGGGTTCCCTAAGTTGCTAGGTTGCTGAGTGTTTCATTTGGGGACAAGTGGGATAATATTCTTAGTCAATATTTGACGGTAGATAACCTATAGATTCTCTAATAAAATTTTTAAAAAAATGATCATAAAAAAGATGTATTCCTCCCAAGAATAAGACATGAGTTGGTATATCTGAGATTGTATAATTTTAGAATTATTGATAAATATAATTTTACTTTATTCACAACCACCTCACAACTGAAATTGTATAGTGAAAATTTTGCAGGTCAAGACATATTAGAAAAGACATTCTCTACTTTTCATGTCTATAATATTGTTTTGCAGCAATAGTTTCATGAGCATTAATAATAATAATTAATCAATATCTTTTACTTACTAAATAAAATAATGAGCTCTTATTAAAAAATCTTAAATTATCCCCAACTATTTCTTAGCTATTCTAAAAATGAATGCAAATACTCATAATAAAGTTGGATGTGATTGCAGAGAAAAGGAAGGGTGTGATTACCGTCTTTGTAGTAGCCATAAAATATCCAGTTATCACCTACATGAGAGTCTGAAAGCTCAATATTTAACTATAGATAACCTGTAGATTCTATGATAAAATTTAAAAAGAAAAAAATTTGATCATAAAAAAGATGTATTCCTCCGAAGAACAAGACATAATAGGGTATATCTGAGATTGTATAATCTTAAAATTGTTGATGAATACACTTTTGTTTTATTCATAGCCACCTCATAGCTAAAATTATATGGTGAAAATTTTGCAGGACAAGACATGTTAGAAAAGATTTTCTTTATTTTTCATATCTCTAATATTGTTCTGTAGCAATAATAATAATTAATCTCATATATTTTACTTATTGAACAAAATAATGAGCTCTTATTAAAAATCTCAAATTATGTCCAGCTGGTTCTCAGTTATTTCTAAAAATGAATGTAAAATACTCATAATAGAGTTGGATGTGATTGCGAAGAAGAAGAAATGTGTGATTACCGTATTTGTAGTAGCCATCAAGTACCAAAGAATTGGGGAATACTAAAAAAGGACATAAACACCAAAACAAATACAATGATAAGAAAATAAATATCCTGAATATAATGAAAAATACTTGTTATTAATATGGTATATTATGAGACATTTATTAAGGCATAAGAATAAAATATGGAAATAAATCTTATTGATGACTTAAGATCTTGAAGATCTTACTTATATAGATGTCTTCAATCTTTTTGAAAATAAAGAAGAGAACACCAATTATCAATCTTTAATTAATACTTTTATACTATGTCTTTTTGTATGAAATGTGACTTTTATTGTCTTGATATCTACCACAAACATTTATGTAAGAAATAACTTTTAAAGATAAATTGTCCACTTTAAAAAGGTTGGGATGCTTATTTAGCTGACAATGTAGCTACATACACTATCATTTAAGATAAGAAATATTGAAAGAAAAGTTATCTCAAGTTCTGCAGAGTAATACTCTTTTTAACAAGTGGAACAAAGTTATATATAAGTGAAGCTTTATATGTATACAAATCCAGAAATAATCTGTTTAGTTTTAAAGATATCTGTTGAAATGGATATCACATTAAGATTTTGAATAAAAATACATATATCTACATTATTTCCAGTTTCTCAAAATAAGAAATGCATACTTGAAGAGCTTTTTGTCTTATTATCAAGTTTGTATTATTCAATTGAAAGTTACACAGTAATAACCAAAAGTTCAATGATTTAAAATTTTTGTGTTATGGCCTAACCGCCTTGGTCATTCAAGATCAACTATAATTCATAGGATCATTGAAATTTCTCATAAACATCTATTAAAGAACTTGAAGATTTTATTGTCTAATGAGAGTTTTTGTATCACTTGCTCATAAGCCAAACTTGTAGTTAGAGCACCATTTCTAAGATTGGTCTAGAATCTCCATTCTTTTTATAAAGGATTCAATGAGATATTTGTGGATCAAATTCATTCATTAAATGGTCATTGTCGCTATTTTATAGTTTTAATTTATGCATTTGTATGGTATTCACATATTTGTTTACTGTTTATCTAAAATACTACATCTATTAGACTGTTAGCACATATCATTAGATTGAATGCACAATTACGTACTACCTTATTAAAATCATATGTTTAAATAATGTAGATGAGTATACATTTAAAATATTTAATGACTATTATCATTAGTGAAAATCGATGTAAAACATCTTGTACTATATATTCACACAAAAATTGATTAGAAAAATCCCTAACGATTATATCACCATACAATATACTAAAATGGAATCTCAACATTGCTTGGGAATTTATGGTAGTTTTAACTCATCACCAATTACAAGATATCTTAAACCTCTGACAGGTAATCTGTTTATCGCATAATTTACGAATTTCCATTTTGATGAGATAGTATTCTCATCATCTAAGGAAAGAAAATTACCTCTTGAAGTAAAGCATTAAATTTATTAAAAAATAACCACTATATCTTATTTGGATCCACACACAAATCAATGTAAAATTAAGGTGCGAAAGATTGTTCATCTTCAAATAATTGTAAATAAATTACTAGATGTATTTATATATACATCAAAAGTAACCAAGCTGTATATACTAGCTACTAATACATAAGCCCGGGTGATTGTTCATATGAAATAATCTATTCAAAAAATAGCTAATGAATCATTTATTGCACGCTAAAAGCATGGTAAATCATTTGGTTCAAAAGATATTATTCGGTAGAAGAAGAAAGTGAAAAATTAGGATTTTGTTGAAAATATGCTCGAGCCAAGAAATTCACATTCTCTAAATCACTAATACCAGAAGAGTTAATAGCCCCTAAAGAGATATAAGTCCCTGAAGAGATACTATTCCTTAAAGAGATACAAGTCATTAAAGAAACATAAGTTCTTGAAAAGACAATTCGTTGAAGATATATAAGTCTCAAAAGAGACATTAGTCCTATAAAAGGCACAAGAATTCAAAAATAGGGGAAATGGTACAAACAAATTTACATAAAAAGAAATGTGAAAACATGATAAAAAATATTGTTGACAATTTATTCTCATTTGTAGTAACTACTAAAAGTATGAATGATGATTTTGAATCACAAACTATTAATGAATGCAAGGAAAGACATGACTGACTTTAATAAAAATAAGCAATTCAAACAGAATTGACTTCTCTAGCCAAGCGTGAAATATTTGGACATATTGTTCTGATAATTGAAGATGTCAAACTCGTAGGATATAAATGAATTTTTTTATAAAAATGTAACGAAAACAACGAGGTCATCAGATACAAAATGAGATTCATTGCTTAAGGTTTTTCGCATAAACCTAATATTGATTATGATAAAACTTATTCCCTTATTATGGACACAATTATGTTTCAATTTCTGATAAACTTGGCAGTATCAGAAAAGCTTGATATGTATCTTATGAATATAGTGACAACTTACTTATATGGGTTACTTGACACAGATATTCACATAAAAATTCCTGAAGGATTCAACATGTCTAAGCATGTAATCTCAATTTGTTTCAATCAAACTACAAAGATCTTTGTATGGATTAAAATAATTTGGGCACATGATATACAACCGCCTAAATGAATACTCGATAAAGGATTAATGACCTAATATGTCCATGTGTATTTATAAAAAATATTCAGATTATGGGTTTGCCATTGTGGTTGTATATATAGATAATATGAATCTGACCGAGGCTCCTTAACAACTCTTGAAAATTATAGAATACTTAGAAAGAGAATTTGAAATGAAATACTTGGAAAAGACTAAATATTAAATCGGCATGTAGATCGAGCACAAATCAAATAAAATCTTTATCCATCATCTACTTATACTAAAAATATTAAAAGAAGATTCAATATGGATAAAGCTCATTCCTTAAGTATTTGTATGGTTGTTCTGTCTTTTGATCCCATAAAGGATCCATTCAATCCCAAAGAAGATGATAAGAAAATACTTGGTCTAAAAGTACCATGTTTACATGCAATTGGTGCTTTAATATATCTAGTCTAATGCACCAGACTCAAAATATCTTTTACAATAAGCCTATTGATGTTGGACACTTATATGATCTCTATAAAATCCGCTAAAAATTGGGATATATTTTTACTTAAAGCAATACAACAATCTCATGGAAATCTACAAAGCAAATATTTGTTGCCACTTTCTTAAATCACTCTGAGATTCTTGTACTATATTCAGCAAGTAAGAAATGCATATGGCTGCAATTTATCATTCAACACACCATAGTACATGCAGCCTACCTTCTGCAATAAATATTACAACTATAATATATAAAGACAAAGCTATTTGTATTGCTCAAGTTAGAAGCGGATACATCAAAGAAAATAAAATCAAACGTATTTCTTCAAAATTATTTTACACTCATGAGTTGGAGTAAAGTAAGAATATTGATATTAAATAGATATGTTACACCGACAATTTGCAAACCTTCACTGAAATCTCTACTAATGTCAACTTTGAGAAATTAGTTTACAAGATAGGCATGTGTTGACTTAACAAATTGACATACATGCACTATGAAGCCTTAATTAGAGGGAGTACATTCTTTTAAAAAAAATTACCTAAGTTACAAACGTTCATTTAACTATTTTTTCCTTTGATTAGGTTTTATCCCACTATGTTTTACTAGTAAAGTTTTTAATGAGGTAGTATTTGAGCATGTTCACTACCACTATATATTATATAGTTGTATTTTATTTTTACTTAAATTTTTGTCCTATTAAGTTTTTCCTTAACAATGTAAAATACAACAAAAGTAGTAGAATCCAAAGGGGAGTGTTGTAAGATAGTGGGAGTCTGTGGATTCCATCCCCTTCACCTATAAATATGTATATAGCCCCATTTGTAATTCATTCACTTTCAATACTTCCATAAATGCTATAATACTTTTCATATATTTTTTTAGTATCTGTGTCACGCCCTAAATTCAAAAGATCTGACACATGACATAACTTACACTCATTTAATATTATTTAAACATTCATTTCAATTTTTGTTTTCAGGATTATAACAATTGAATTATGACTGAGGCAATTAGTAAACCAGAGATACGCAGAGTTTTCTCAGAGATTAACACTCTACTACGTCACCAGTAGCAACTTTGTTACCGGAAGCCCATAATATATTCATTGCAAATTCTTACTTAAAATCAACCTACAACCACACTTAGTGAAACTTAATCCAAATACAACCACACACAATAAAATAATACATAAGTATTTATTCAATAAGGACAAATCAAATATCTTAAACTATGTGTCCACAAATGAAACACTTAGCAACCTAGCAACTTAGGGAACCCAAGGGACAGCAGGAGCCTTGCCAAATCCGCTAAGTACACATATACCTTATTTACCTGAAATCACCATAAACTATAATGAGTATAAAACTCAGTAAGCATACTAGTTTTTCATATATCAAAATATAAATACATATATGTACACAATGCATGTGTATAATATACTGTGATAAATCAAAATCATAATCTTATCAAATCACATGTCAGGTAAGCGCTTACACATTCTTTCAAAACATATAATAGGAATACCATCACTCAACTACTACTTAGTAGGACTTTCATATCACATATCACATAATGAGCAAAATGTCACTCGTAGGTGATATACTGTATGAGATGAATAGTATAAGTAAGGTTTAAATTACACATATATAATGCTCATGCCCGAAGGTAAGAGCCAAACCCTCACCCTGATGATCGACGAGTCCTCTCACATGCACAAATACGCCACCACACAAATGTGATGACTCAATCTTCCTTTAGGTACCAATAGGATCCTTCCTACATACGAAACACATAACATATACCAATCTCGAAGGAAATGCCACACATAAAGGCTCCACAAATCACATAAGATGTCTACTAAGTAATATATACCAATCCCGAAGGAAAGGCCACACATCCGCCAAAATTTTCTTATACATCAAATGATGTCCAATTACTCCAAAATTAGAATATATATTTCTTCACTCATATATATTTCTTATATATGAATATTATATTATAATTTATACACATTTCATTTCATAAACACCATTAAATCCAAACTATTATTCTGGCGAGATCAAGATATTTATTGAACAGTATTCAATATCGTAATTTTATAAAATCAGATACTAACTCAAAAATTACAAAACTATCACATAATTATTCTTGAATATATTTCAATTCATGATAAATATGTTACTTCAAAATTCCTGCCAAAAGTATTTTAAAACTATTTTAAAACTATTTTATTCCATAACTTAAAAAATCTGTTAATCAAATACTACAATGAGCTGACACTCTTTAGAAAATCATAACAATTTAACCACATTGATCTAAATTCTCTATTATGAGTATATCATATTAGACATATAAAATTATCATATTCCATAAATTCATAATTTTTAAAGATCATTAAGCAGATCAAAATTTTTTTATCACTGTATCATACTGTTAACACAGGAAATTTTTAGAATTTCAAGGTCATTTTGGTAAATTCACTACAAATTCAATTTCTAGAATTTTCAATCGATTCAAAGTCTCAATTGATTCTAACATGTCTAATTTCATAAACTCAAAATTTAAAACCAGAATCAAATCACAACAATTTATAAAATTTCTGGATCAAGAGACTATCAAGTAGAAATGCTGCAATTCATTATGATTTATCAAGCTATCTACATAGATCATCATCAATTCTTATAATATCTTACGAAATACACATCAAATCCTCAATTTTATATATTTTCAGAAATCAAAACTTAAAGAAATTAACTAATTTAACACCAAGAAACTAAAAAAAGGTTATAATATACATCTTAAAGCTTAAATTTTAACTTTCTTCTTCTTTTTCTTCTCTTTCTCTCCCCTTTCTTTCTCTTTTTTCTCACTCTAAAAGAGGTAGCTCGACCAAAATGAGTAAATTAGGGTTTCAAAAGTGTATTTTTATACTAAGAGGCTAATTTTTAATATTTATAAATTTGCCCCAAAAACTTTCAAAGTATTACAATTTGGTTCCTAAAAGAAATCTAAAGTCTTGCAAATAAACCCAATACTAATAGTATGTCCTTAACCTATACAAACACTACTAATAACAATACATAAATCAAGTATCACTCACATATAAATAAAATATGTATATTTTTATATATATATAAATACTTATTCTTATCAGTTGTGGATACTGGTTACTACAATCTGAATTATCCTTAGCCTTTGCGTTTATTATTTATTTATAACACAATTCATATTTTTACAATAAAAAGACCAATTCCTTTAAGAAAAATATTTACAATACCTAAAATTATTGTCATTATTTCGAACCCTTGGCCTCAAATTAGAGGTGCATAAATATTATCATATGAACGAAGTAGTCGAGTACCTCTCAACTCATACTTCAAGGACATGAGAAAGAGAAAGAGAGAATGCTCGATGAAATTTCTAGTTGAATCCAAAGTCGCAAGGGTTCTTTTTATCAAGGGTTTACAGTTTGACGTATAAAATATATTGAAAAACAACATTTTCACCCTTTTAGTTTTCCAAATTAATATTCATTCCCCTTTTGGCTTCTACTAGTTGGCTCCATTAAGTACCTTATTTGTCTAAATTTGACAAGTATAATGACTAATGTACTCCTATTTTGTTATAGATTGATACCGAGACAAAATCTAACCAATATATTAACTAATGTACCATTGTTTTGTCATATCATGCTAGCGTTTTGCATTGAAGTGAATTTTATTGGACAAGTTTGCCTTATAAATTTTTGTCAAATGACTAATATAATTATGTATATGGAATATTTTTTTGTTGGGATAAGGACAATTTTACTTTAGAAAATTGGCTCATAATACAATTTTATTCTAATTAGACCTGAAATATTTAATTTTACTCCAACTGTTAATTTTTTTCATTAGTTTAAGTAATGAAAAGTAAAAAAAATAATTTAACCATAGAAATAATTTAAATTTTGGACATGTGGCACAATTTTATCTATTTATTTAATTTAATATAATTTTAAAAAATAAAATTAAATAAAATGATAAGTGTCAAAATATGTATTAATTACAAATGACATATGTCATTATGTAATTGGTTTATTTTTTAATAAAAATATTTAAAATAAATTAAATTAAATAATAAATATTTAAAAACAAAATTTATCATCATCGTTGAAAAACGATGACTGGCCGCCGTTCTCTGGCAACTCTTCGACGATAAAAATGATATAATTTTATATTATTAGACTCTATTTTTTTTAATTTACATAATATTTGGTCATTTTTAGTTAAATAAAATAGAAGATTGCCAAAATGGTTGGGAGGGGTGGGGGTAATCATCGCCCTCTCCACCAGTTTTTACTATCTTTTGGCCTTTTTTGGGTCAAAAATGACTTTATCATTGTGTAGATAAAAACAAATAGAGTCTAATAATGTAAAATTTTAGTTTTTTTTCTGCTCCATTGTTGCTAAAAAAAGCTGTCGACTACAGTCCTCCGATGACAAAAAGAAGCAAATTTTACATAATTGGATTCTATTTTTTTCGATCTACATAATGGTAGAGTTTTTTTGGCCAAAAAAGACCAAAAAACTATAAAAAAAAATGGTGAAGGCGCGGCTCTCCATCATTTTTTTATCGTCGCTCTCTATTTTTTGTTGTCTTCTAGTCTTTTTTTAACAAAAAATGACCCTACTATTATGTAAATTAAAAAAAAAATAGAATCTAATAATAAAAATTTTAGTTTTTTCTACCCCATCCTCTCCGGTGATGACTATAGATTCTGTTTTTAATTATTTATTATTTTATTTAATTAATTTTTAAAAAATATAACCAATTATATTGTGATACGTGTCATTTATAATTAATCATATTAAGACACATGTTATTTTATTATACATATTTAATAAAAATATTTATTAACAATATATATTTATTTTAATTAAAATTTAAACTAATTACATGTTGACATGTGTCATCATTAACTTATCATATTATGACACTTGTTATTTTATTAAAATTTATTTTTTAAATTTTATTAAATTAAATGAATTGATGAAATTGCACCACTTATTCAAAGATAGTTAATGAGTGAGTTTATGCCACATGTTCAAAGTTTAAGGCAAACAATAAGGGTAAACTAGTAATTATATATTAAAACTAATATTTCCATCCTAATTGATGAAAAATTAACCTATTAGGATAAAATTAAGTATTTCGGATCTAATTTGGGCAAAGTTGTCAATTAGACTAATATATTGGGATAAGATTATCTTTATCCTATTTTTGTTTATTTTATTTATTTTGTGATGACAAATTTGTCTAAAATTTTATAGTCAAAATCTAATCTTAATAAGCAATATTTTTGCTGTTCTAAGGTGAATATTGATAATGTGAGTAGGGGAATTTTGGTTATGATGAATAGGCACATAATATAAGCACGTCAGCAATCTTAATTAAGGATGGGTAAATAAAACTAAAGAATTAAAAATCCAATTTGGTTCAATTATTATTTCACAAAAAACCAATCGGTTGTATTTATTAAAAAATCGATCGGCCCGGTTTGATTTTTTTAAAATGAAAACCAAATTGAAAAACTAAGTATTTCGATAAATTTATATAAAAGTGCCATGCGGCATTATATAATTGGAGAGTTGAGATACATATATAAACTTGCCCATATACAATCGCTCTTTAGATTAAAAATTTAAAACTAAAAAATAAAAAAAAAAAACCTAAATTTCTAAATTCTAAATCTAATCATGCAAGTGTTTACCAATCGACCCTAATTTCTTTTCCTCCCATTTCATCTCTCACAAGTGACTCACTCACAACACTACAACCTCATCTCTCAAGCCTCAAATTAGTATCTTTCCTTCAAGTAAAGCGACACTATTGCTTTCGTTTCACTCTCATCTTTGTGAAGTGTGATTTGTGAAAGCTAAAGAAAGGCACACTTCACAAATCAACCATAATACAAATAAATAGTCAAATATTTGAAATTAAATATATAAATATTAAGTTTAAAAAGATAAAAATAATAATCATAATTAAGCTTTTATCGGTCCATATGATATTAATTTATTATATTGGATTGCAAGTGAGAATCATTTTAAGATGAATTTTTTTTTTAGTTTGATTATATGGTATCAACTCATTTAAATTGACTAGAGGTTAAATTATTCATTGAACTTGTCTATTCTTTCTACTATGGGCTTGTCTGAACAATGTTTTGGCTTATTTAATATCATTTTAGCTTACAAAATTTTGTTGAAGCTTATTTTGTATTTCTTATGTCAAGGATATGTGCTATGTTTATGCCAAAAAATTGACCATAGGATTATTATTCTAGAATTGGTATTGTTGATTCATAATTTTGGACAACTCCTAAGTCAACGAATTAAAATTTTATTTTGTTTGTTAAGAACGCTTTAGTAGAAACAAAAAGTAAAGATAGAGAGATAATTACATGCTGATGAATAATTTTATTTTCATGGATAATTTTGTTGATAAACAATTTTATTTTCCTAGATTATTTGTTGATTGACAATTTTACTTCTATGGATATTTTTTTTTTGTTGTTATTTTAATTTTTGGGCTTCTTTTAGGCTTTTTTTTTTTTGCTTTTTTCCTTTTATATTGTGGAGTTTTTTTTGATATATTTGTCCAAAAAATTTATTAGGCCATTTTGGACCTAACTTTTGGATCTTATTTCATATTAACATAATTACAATTTGTTTAATTTGAGCTAAATTTAAACTTTTTAATTATTAATATATTCTAATTTTTAACAATATTTATAAAAATAAATTTGTCATATTTCATAAAAATAAAATATCCATCAAAATAAATTTGACCATTAAAACTAAATTATCCATAAAAATTAAAATAACAACAACAAAAATATCCATAGAAGTAAAATTGTCAATCAACAAAATAATCTAGGAAAATAAAATTATTTATCAACAAAATTATCCATGAGAATAAAATTATTCATCAAAAACAATTATTCATCAAAATTAAGGTACCAAAAAAATAAATTTGTCCATCAACAAAATTATCCATGAAAATAAAATTATTCATCAGCACGTAATTATCTCTCTATCTTTACTTTTTGTTTCTACTAAAGCGTTCTTAACAAATAAAATAAAAAAATTAACTTGTTGATTTGGGAGTTGTCCAAATTTATGGATCAACAACATTAATTCTAGAATAATAATCCCATGGTCAAATTTTTGGCATAAACATAGCACATATCCTCAACATAAGAAATACAAAATAGGCTTCAACAAAATTTTGTAAGCTAAAATGATGTTAAATAAGCCAAAATATGGTTCAGACAAGCCCATAGTAGAAATAAGAGACAAGTTCAATGAATAATTTAACCTCTAGTTAATTTAAATGAGTTGATAGCATAGAACCAGATAAAAAAAAAATTCATCTTCAAATGTTTCTCACTTGCAATCCAATATAATAAATTAATATCATATAGACTGATAAAACTTAATTATGATTATTATTTTTATCTTCTTAAACTTAATATTTATTTATTTATTTAATTTTAGATATTTGACTATTTATTTGTATTATGGTTGATTTATAGGTTTAAAGACAATTAGTGCAAGAAGGATTAAAATAATATAAAACGGAACAAAAATATCAAAATGGAAGTCAACGTCGTGGCCACAAAAGGGAGTGCCACAGTGTTGAAATGTGAATGAGTGCTACTCTGAGTTAGAATCTGAGCACCGTAGCACTACCACAACCTAGAAAACAACCAAGATTTAAAAGCTAAGTACCACAACGCTATAAATGTAGCGTCACGATGGTGTAACTAATATCGAACAGCCCCATAACGTTAGGTAGTCAGGGCCGTGGTGATAAGGTGAAATCTAAAATTCCTTACTTGCCTTGGACACAGAAGTTATCCTAATTTGGAGCCACAAACCTATATAGAGAAGTTTTATGGGCCAATATCAAGGATATAACAAGAGAGCACCAAAGAAACACAAATTGTTTAAAGTTTAGAGCAAATTTAAAGATTGAAGAAGAGATTTCTACATCAAGGACAAGAGAGAAATACGAAGATTTCAAGGCAATATCTCTTTTCTTTTATTCGTTTTAACCATTGTAGATTGATATTCTTCATGATGGTGATTTTTATATGCGTTAAAACTCCATTAATCACCATGAACTAAGTTTTTATTTCTAAGATTGCAACTTTGAACTCGAAATGTAATTGAATTCAATATCTTTTCTTATTTTATGAATTCAATATTAGAATCGTTTAATTTAGTTATGCTTAATGCTTTCTCCTTATATGTCTAATAATTAGATTATTTTAGGAACCATAAACAACTTGAAAGAGGGATTATGTATTTAGCCTTAGATAAATTGATATATGATCATAGTGTAACAATTATGAGCTTAATATGAGATATGAATTTACCCATATGGCATATATAGTTTTAAAAGACTTATTCCTAATAAATTTTTTCCTTATCTGATTACTATATAAATATAGGTAATTGTTGGTGTAAGATATGTTCACTTGACCATCGAGAGAGGCTAATGAATATATTAGGAGTCTTAGCCAATAATTCATCTTAAGGGATTAAAAATAAGAAAAGATTACTTGATTCAAGTGAAGTATCAAGGGATAGTTGTATTCCTAGGTTTATTCTATATTAGTGATTCATACTTGTTAATTTTTAGCCATCTTTTTATTATTTTCAATTTATTTACATTAGATCAAATTGTCTTTAATTTTTAGTCATTTGGATAAAAGTAAGAAGACACAATTTTAATACTTATTTAGAATAGAATAAAAATTCACAGTAGGAACGATACTTTATTTACTTTTTATTACTTGTTACAATAGCATGTAATTGTACTTTAATTCAATACAACATGAACTACTAATATGCATTTAACAATTTAAGCTAACACTTAACACTCTTATATTTTATGGCTTTTTCCTTGGTCTACCTCTTGGCGTATATGCATTGAAAATTTTCCTTATGTGATGTGCTTGCCTGGTATGCAAAAGTTATTATTGATTGCAAAACTTATTTGGATAACATATTCACATAAGGAAATGTCTGTTGGTATTAAATGTTAGTCCAAAAATGTGTGAATACCTTTTGGGTTTACAACGGATGTTATATGTGATGTTTTTATTGACTTGGTAGGGTTTGTCTAATTAATGGCTTGTAATTGGGAAATCACTTTTTTATTTCAAATTTTCATATATGAAATAAGTTAAAAAAAATGAAACTATACCTTTCTCTTAGAGCCCTTGGATTTCCTCAGCTTATTAGCAATGTAACTCCTCATGTTATAGCCAAACCCTTTGTAATTGCTACATATCAAAGATGATCTTCTTCATCTTTTCTTTTTTCTAACCTTAATTTTCCTTAATGTTTTAGGTCTGTCAGGCCTACCTTATTCTCAGATGCTAATATTCTTGCCCTTCAATGGTTGGACATGTGGTTTCATTAAGAAGTAGGGCTATCATCGATTGTAGATCCTTATTTAAGTATTAATTAACAACTAAGGATCTACATAATCTACAACATCTGTACCACCCAATATAATGGATGACAAAGCATGTGTACATGAAACCCCAATGATCTTCTGTGCCTTAAAACTATATTCTCTTTTTTATAAAACTATAATGTTAAGTAACAACTACCTCATTGATATCATTTATAACTTCAAAGTCATTATCAGATGCACCAAAAAAACTTTATAGTCTTACTAGCAATCCTTGCCTAATTAACCTTTATTCGAACAACTGGAGGAAGCTATTATCCATTTTCCACTCTCAGACAATATGTTATGCAACCTTTTCATAAACTTTTTTTTATAAACTCTAAAATGATTATATAATTGTTATTGTCTGAGAGTGGAAAATGGATAGTAGCTTTCTCCAGTTGTTCGAATAAAGGTTAATTAGGCAAGGATTGCTAGTAAGAGAATAAAAAACAAGCATATAATAATCATTTTAGTCTTACTAGCAATCCTTGCCTAATTAACCTTTATTCGAACAACTGGAGGAATCTACTATCCATTTTCCACTCTCAGACAATTTGTTATGCAACCTTTTCATAAACTTTTCTTTATAAACTTTAAAACGATTATTATATGCTTGTTTTTTTATTCATTTATAACGAATTCCATGATTTAGACATGTTATTGGTAATATTTTCACATTTGATATTAATATCAAATGCATGTCTGCACCATAATTTGGGTGGAATCTTCTCTTAAGAGATCTCTTAAATTCTCCACTCCGGACTCTTCTTTAAGATATTGCCATTGGTTACTTTTTTGCTTTATCTTCTTCCTCAATTCTCATGTAACCAAATGCTCATTCATGGCTGTTGCATAGGTCGGAACATGATTCTCGATCTTATAATACCAGAATTGATTTAATTTAACCCCTCTTTTAAGGCTTTTATGGTGATCGATAAGTTGAAAGCTTCAAGTTGGCCTACGAAATCGGTTTATAATTTCATCAGGCCCTTTGTTTAGCCCTATCTGATCTTCCCCAACTGTTGGGGATCTTTTACTATCAATTTATTATATGAGGAAAATTCCTTTGTTTTAAACTTTGGTATTATAAGAAAGCTTGCCATTTCAGATTTATATGAAATAATCGACACATCTAGTTCTGCCTCATCCTGGTAATAGGTAGTAGATCGATCACTTAATCCATATAATTGTTTGAATCAGACTCATTTTTATACACTAGGACGCTCAACAATTGAAGGTTGTGGGCAACTCTATATCTTTAAACTTGTTTATAAGTGGTGACTTTTATTGCCTCTCTACTATCCTTAGCGAAGGTGGTTTTTACTACTCTCTACCCTTTATGAGCTCTTGTATTCTCTCTTTTAGGCCTTAGATTTTCTTTTTTAAGGCTACATCTCTTAGTGTCACATATCTTGGTCTATCTTTGTGTGTGATCCTATGTAGTCGCCTATTTTGCCAATGAAACCAATCGAGCATTATGTTTATCCAACTCATCCTCATTTTTCATTTCTTTAGAATTTCTCTTTATTCTTCTCGAATCTCCAACTTGTGTTTGCATTAGTGCTCAATCATTATATTCTCGATATGACCTACTCTAAAGATGGCTTTTTTATGCCTCATGCTACATCTCTCTTTGCACCTATTTCTCTTTACCCTTACGGGTGTATTGGTGGGTAGTTCCAATCATACTGGCTGGTAGGAAAGGTTTGCAAGTATTGGATGGACCCGCTTGTCAATAACTTACTCTTCGGGGTTTTTAATGCCCTTCCAGTCTCTGATAGTTGTCTAACACTTCCATTAGTTGATTTAATTCCTTTCTTCCTTATTTGCTTTTTCCAATTCCTTATCCAGTTCTTATCTTCAAGCAGGGACATCTTAGGTCTTTTCTTGACGTCTCACATTTTCATCTCATAATTTCATTAACTTTCCTTTATTCAGATATGTTGTTCATGGTTTTCTATTGTAGATTAATTCTATTCGTAGTCTCAATTTGTCTTAGTTTGAGTCATCATTTTATTCGACTTTAGGAAATTAGCCTTTAAGACTTTTTGCATCATTCCTATAAATGGCGTCAAGCTATTGACCCTGGGAATATGGAGGATTCTTTAGTCATTGACTAAATTTGTTTTCTAGGAATAATGACTCCACCCCCTTTGTTAGAATAATTTGATCTTTCGAGCACTTTCCAATCTCCAAGATTAATGCATGCATTCATAGAATCAGTTAGGCTATACTGGTGGTTATCTTTGACAATAACCCTATAATACTTATGTTAAAAAATAAAGTTTTATAAAAAAGAGATAGTCAAAAATAAAAGTTTAATGAGAAAAAGACGACCAAAATAAGATTTTTCTCGAGGAGCTTACTCTATCTCATTTATATTTTTCTAAAGAAAGGGTTTGTTATTAAAAGAAATCTCTTTTTAAAGTGGTATATTTTCCTTTGTATAGACTCCCTTATGAGTTTTATCGTCTAAGTCCTACAAGAACTAGGATATATTCCTATATTTTTAGAGTGAGATATTCCCAAGATTGTAGGAATGTGATGTATTCGAGATTTTGGGATATTATAAGATCTTCGAGACAACACACATTCGAGGTTATAGGGGTATTATGACTCTATTTCTAAATTAATCCTCAAGGGTATAAAGGTCGGTTAGGTTGAGGTTGGCTAAATTTGAGTACCAAAGACTATTCTTTATTGGTATTGAGGACAACTCCTCGTTGATGCTGACCCTAAGCTCTTTAGGTCTTATGGGCTCAGACTCCCAGAGACCTTGTATGATAATCCTTTAGCTTGGTTTCAAGGCGAGATAGGCTCGAGGGACTAGGCCAAAGATTGGTCCCCTAGCAAATCTCGAGACTTGAGGTCCCAAGGCGTACCTATTAGGGATTGGGCTTTTTTCTTAATAGGCTAGGCTAAACCAAGGTCTTTGAGACAATACTATTTTTACAACAACCACCATATTTTATTGATAAAAAATATATTTAAATATGATGGTATTAATATTGTTGCTATATGATCATTATTTTGTTGCGAGGGAACATAATTTTTGGATATTTATTTGTTTATTTGTTTTTTAAATATTAAATAATTATTTATTGTAGTATAAAGTGCTATCATGAACATTAACAGTTTTAATAAAAAAATGTATTTTTTTATATTATATTTTATAATATTAGATTTTCAACTAATCAAATTTAAAAAGAAAAGTTAACCTAGACACCTTTAGATGGAATAAACACAAAATCATATTATTTAAAGTAAGATTAAATGAAATGTTCAAAAATAGCCATTATTTAAAGGTCATAAATTTTTATAACAAAAAATTATTTAACTAATCTTTATTAGTTAAAAAGAAAATAAGTAGATAAAATTATTCTTATTAATAATGAAATTAGGGACTAAAATAGTGAATATAGTCTAAGATTCATTTTTTGTTTAGTGTACTTTACAACTATTACAACATAGAGATGGAAGACTCTAATTTCTAACCTCTAATAAAAGAGATGCACTTACAAAAGGGGCTTAGCCAAACATGTTCTAGCCCAAGATTCCTTGCACCCTTATCATTGGGACGTGGCTTCAATTTTCTTCTCCGGTGTTTTCTTTACTTATTTTTTACTTTTTTTTTCCAATATTTTTAATGAAATTTACAAAATTTTAATTTATACTATTATAAATTTATTTATTTTAACTAATTTTAAAATATATTTTGGATCAAAATTTTAAATAATTTATGAGAAAAAGATGTAAAAATACTTTAAAAATAAAATAGTTTAAAAATAAATATTTAACTAATAAAGTTTATAAATATAACTAGGATTAAAATAAATTTCTGCTAAAAAAAAACATTTTCCAAATTTTCTCATAACATTATTAAATCTATTTCTATTGTAGTAGAGTTTCAAGTTCAAATACGCTTCACCTCGCGCAATAGAAAAAAAATATTTGTTTAAAAATTTGTTTGCTAAACTTAAATTTGGGTGATAGATTGAGAAATAAGTGATCGCAATTCGCAATACCAATTCTCGGTCGCCTTGATGGAAAGCTTTATTTAAAACTCAGCCTCCTTTCCTCGACCTCGACTGAGAGACAATTAGAAAGCATGGCGAAATACGCTCCCTCCTCAGCTAAAATCCACCCGTCAAACGACCCCGAGACGGATCCCAACTCTTATTCTCTTGAGAAATTCAAGCTTTTCGAGACGAGAGCGGTGAGCTTCGAGCATTTTCAATTCTAGGGATTTGAAAATTTTAATTTTATGGACTTCCAATTTTAATAATTGATACATAAGAATATTGGTGTTTGTTTGAGAGCAGAGATTCTATTTGATTGGAAGTGACCGAAACAAGAGATATTTCCGGGTGTTGAAGATTGATCGATCAGAGCCGTCTGATTTAAATATAAGCGAGGACCCTGTGGTTTATTCCCCCCAGGAAATCAAGAACTTGCTCCAACGGATTGATGAAGGCAATCGTGCTACTGGCGGACTCACCTATGTGGCTAAAGTTTTTGGGATTGCAGGTTTTATTTTAATTTACCTAAGTCCATATTTATGCTTGTCTAGTTAGTGTATCTTAATACTTAATATGGGGGATTTGTTATTGAACCATGGTGTATGATTGTTTGTTGATGTTTTTAGGTTGCATTAAGTTTTTGGAGTCGTATTATTTGATTTTAGTTACCAAGCGTCGGCAAATTGGGTGTATATGTGGTCATGCAATATATAGTATTGATGAGAGCCAATTGATTACCATTCCACATGTCTCTATCCAATCAGATGTTGCACATTCCAAAACTGAACTAAGGTAATTTCCTCCCCTTTGATTGCCTATGAGTTCTTGCTCTTTTATATTTTTCCTCTCTGTATGATTTAGGTGTTCTATTTCGTGTTAAATTCTAAATGTTAAGTGGAATTTTGGAGCATTATTATGTACTCTTTAAATATTTATTTTTGGGATCAACTATTGGCTTACTGTCACACTGTTGATTATCATAGTCGCATTATATTGATGTTGTTTTCAGTTTTATGGCCTTTGGATTAGTGAAGCTTTTCCTAAGTCTATACGAGCTTTCAGTACAGATCCATACGGGAGTTCATTTCCCAATTTTTAGTGGAGCCATAAAAGTATGTTTAATGGACTCCTGTATCTTGACATTTTCTTTGTTCAAGAATTATTTGTAAACTCAAATTTCTCTCTTTTTTTTTTGGGGGGGGTAAACTTTGTATAAGATTGATGGACGTCTCTTATTGTGAGGCTTTTTTTACCAATCATGCTGTAGTGGAGCTGATAACTTATTGAAGTTACATCATGCTGTAGTATGCATGCTGTATACTAGTTATGTTCTTGACAGTTAGAGCATATGTAACACTAATTGTGAAGTTAAGAGAGCAGGTATCTATAGTTTTATGGCATTAGCACGAAGTTCAAAGGAATGGGGATATGGTTAAGATAGATTTTGGCTTAAGCCATACTACATAGTAGGGCAATATATATATATATAGGAAACGGAATATCTTTTATAGAGACAAATAGTAGGTGGTACAAAAGTGAACAAGTGGTCTACAAGGACAACAAAAAGAGCCCATAGAGAGTGCTCTCTCAGCTATGCAAAACAAAATCAAAATATTTGTACCCCAAACAGTAACAGCCCAAGATTTACAAATAACGAAAGGAACCCCGAAAAAGTAGATTAACCCAGCACCCTTCCCAGTTAGATTGACAAAAAAAAAAAATATGGAAGTGTCTTCAAAATCCTTAGATATTGAGGCCCTGAGAGAAGGAAGAAAATGAATTATACTCATAACCTGAATACAATAAAAAGTAGGGTAAAGATGCTGATACTTGATTGTGTTCTGTGCTTTATAGGACAGAATAGTTGAAATCTCCATAGGGTTTGTTGTTGGGAATCTAATTGTATAGATTTGCTAACTTGTGCAAAGGGGTGGGGGAGAGGTGGGGTGGGGTGGGGTGAGGGGTTTAGAATGATTTTAGTTAAACTAGGAGCCAGAAAAGGTCACAATCTTTCTCTGTAGCTTTTTATGATCAGCTTTTTGCACGTTATGATGGAACCTTATATTATATGCTAGAAAGCTATTGTTTTCTTTTATAATTTGTAAGAAGTCTTTAACTTCCATTTTCTTTTCTGGAGGATTTTCTTGATTAATTTGTTTCAGTATTTACATGCATACCATTTATCTACCTGCTTTTACGGTAATTAATTCAGCTTCCAGAGCATTTTCATGGTTCTTATCAGTATATTCACCAAACTGCAGGTACAAAAAGCTATTATCCAGTGTAGATCTGACCAAAGATTTCTTCTATAGTTATACTTATCCTATAATGCAAAGTTTGCAAAAGAATGTGTTGACAATGGGTGAGGAAGGAATGCCTTATGACAACATATTTGTATGGAATGCATTTCTAACACAAGCCATTCGATCTAGATGCAATAACACAATTTGGACAATAGCATTAGTTCATGGTCATTTTAAGCAGGTATTTGCTTCTGTCTAATTGTTATCTTTCAGTTGCTGTCTTCTTCTAAGAACATTGATTTCATTAACTGCTGCCTACAACATTTTGAACGACTCTTTCTTTGTTGCATTTAATTAGTTTCATTTAGCACTTTCTTGGAGATGCTTTCTCTCCTTGTATTTTTGTGGCAACATATATTTACCTTGCAGTTATCTTCTTATGTTCTTGCTTATGTGTCTCCTTATATTTACTATATAGTTGATAAGTATAAAGTGTAATATAATGTAGATTGATAATTGCAGATTAGGCTATCTATCTTTGGGAGGGACTTCAGTGTTTCTCTGATTTCTAGACGCTCTCGGCATTTTGCTGGAACTCGGTAATTTCTAATTTGAACTTAGATCATATATCACTGAAAATCTACATGACTCTTTGTTTGTTAGAGTGGTCTCAAGGGTATTATTGTCTTGTTCTAGTATTTACATAATAAAATAAATATTTTTATCTTTCTTTTTCTAAATATTTTTTGTTCTCTCTCTTCCTCTCAATCTCTCTCTCACACAAAAATCTCAATTGCAAGTTCTTCCTCTTGCATATTAACAGTTGCAAGTCCAAAAATTTTTTATTACTCATTTCACAAATCAATAAAAGCCTTGCCACCAAACCACTCACTGAAAGACATGCTTTCATGGGGTAAGAGAACAAACCTTTTATGGTTGCTTGCCTACTTGACAACCAAATCTCTCCTATGTTTCTTTTCTTTCTTGCTTCTCAACAAAATCCTCAGTTTTCCCAAATTTCCAAATCTCTATTGTAAGTGCTAGATTATTGATGCCTAAACCCAAATGACATCTTTGATTTCTTGAAAGTTGCAGTCACAATTCCTCACTTGCCAAACTTTGCTTTTCGTTTTCCATTCCTGGATGACAAATTTAGAAACTCTATAGAAGATTAGAGAGACGTGAAACCTTTATTACTGTTACTTTAAGATGAAAAAGAGAATTATTTCTCATATCTTTCATTGAAAAGAATGATGTATTTATATACAAAACTGTCTATCTATCTTAGGTAACTATACACAATTAGGAAACTAGATAAATGCTAATTGACAACTACATTCACAGCTAACACTCCCCCTCAAGTTGGAGCATAGATATTAATTATGCCCAACTTGTTACAAAGATAATTAACTCGAACTCCATTTAAAGCTTTCGTGAAGATGTTCCCTAATTGTTCTTCAGTCTTCACATATCCTGTAGAAATCAAACCTTGTTGAATTTTCTCACGAACAAAATGACAATCAATTTCAATGTGCTTAGTTCGCTCATGAAACACAGGATTAGATGCAATATGAAGGGCAGCTTGGTTGTCACACCACAATTTTGCTAGTATTGAAATCTTGAGTCCTACTTCAGTCAAAAGGTGATATATTCACATTATCTCATACACAGATTCTGCCATAGCTCTATATTCTGACTCTGCACTAGATCGTGACACAACACTCTGCTTCTAACTGCCTAATCTGCATTTGAAAAACACTCAATATAAGAGTGTCCATAATTCGCATACATAATACCACGTCCAGGTGCTCCTTTAAAGTAATACAAAATTTGTTCTAAGGCTGCCCAATGATGAACTATTGGGGATGACATAAACTGACTGACCACACTAACTGAATATGCAATATCAAGACGAGTCACTGTAAGATAATTCAGCTTCCCAACCAACCTTCGATATCTCTCAGGATCTTCAAATAATTCTCCATCTCTTGTAAGATGTATATTAGGGGTCATTGGAGCGTTATAAAGTTTTGCTCCCAAATTTCCTGTCTCAGTTAATAGATCAAGAACATATTTTCTCTGAGATAGGAAGATACCCTTTTTACTTCTTGTAACCTCAACTCCCAAGAAATATTTGAGCACCCCCAAATCCTTTGTGTGAAACTGTTTATGAATGAAAGACTTAAGAGATGAGATTCCCGTAGTATCACTTCCAGTTATAACAATGTAATCCACATACACAATTAATATAATGATACCAGCTTTTGAATGTTTATAGAACACAGAATGGTCAAACACGCTTTTTTTCATACCAAATGTTTCAACAGCTTGACTAAATTTTCCAAACCAAGCACGAGGACTTTGTTTCAAACCATATAAAGATTTTCGAAGACGACAAACACGCCCTGTCTCCCCCTGAGCAACAAACCCAGGAGGTTGCTCCATATACACCTCCTCCTGAAGATCACCATGAAGAAAAGCATTCTTAATATCTAGTTGATGCAAAGGCTAGTCATGAGTAGTTGCCAGCGAAATAAATAAGCGAACAGAGGTCAATTTCGCAACAGGAGAAAATATGTCAGAATAGTCCACTCCATAGGTTTGAGCATAGCCCTTAGCAACAAGATGAGCTTTTAAACGAGCAACTGACCCATCGGGATTGACCTTGACCGTGACACCCATTTGCATCCGATAGCCCGTTTCCCTGAAGGCAAATCCACCAAGTCCCAAGTACCATTATCATCTAAAGCGTTCATTTCCTTTATCATTGCATTATGCCAACCAAGATGAGAGATGGCTTCACGAAAAGTGTTAGGAATAAAGATGGAATCAAAAGAAGCAATAAAAGAACAAGAAGAAGACGACAGACCATCATATAAAACAAAGGAAGAAATGGGATACGTACATTGACGCTTACCTTTGTGCAATGCAATTGGAAGATCATTGCTGGGGACTGGATCTGATGACGAAGAAGCAGGTGTAGAACATGAATCAGGAGGGGGGCGCTTGGAGTTGATGTGAACAATAGGAGGCTTCGCAATAGCTGGTTCCGAGACATGTTCAGAGGATGTGATAGAATAGATCAACAAATCATCATCCTCCCCCTGACAAGGAGGAATAGGCGAGGACAGAAAGTAAGGTGTATTTACCAAGAAAGTAACATCAATTGAGACAAGATACTTGTTAAGACTAGGACAATAACAACGATAACCTTTTTGAAGACGAGAATAACCAAGGAAGACACACTTCAAAGACTTGGGATCCAATTTAGTTGCCTGTGGATGAACATCACGAACAAAGCAAGTGCTACCAAAAATCTTAGGACTAACAGGAAACAATGACTTATTGGGAAAAAGAATTTTGTAGGAAATCTCACCATAAAAAAACTGAGGATGGCATGCGGTTAATCAAAAAACATGCAGTAGAAACAGCATCAGCCCAAAAAGGTTTAGGAACATGCATTTGAAATAAGAGAGCCCTTGCTGTTTCAAGAAGATGTCTGTTTTTACGTTCTACTACTCCATTTTGGGATGGAGTATCAACACAAGAAGTTTCATGAAGCATGCCATTTTGAACCATATAAGTGTGAAATAAAGCAGAGGTATATTCTTTAGCATTATCACTTCGCAAAGTACGAATAGAAACATTGAATTGATTTTTAATTTCAGCACAAAAGCACAAAATAAAGAAAACAATTCAGAACGATTTTTCATTATATATAACCAAGTTACATGAGAATAATCATCCACAAAAGTAACAAAATACCAAAAACCAGGTTTAGACAAAATAGGAGAAGGACCACAAACATCAGAATGGACTAATTCAAAAGGAGCACTAGCACGTTTATTGACTCTAGGACTCGAACTGACACGATGATGTTTTGCAAACTGACACGATTCACAATCTAAGGTAGACACTTTACTATATTGTAGACAAAGCTTCTTGAGCAAAGGAAGAGATGGATGACCCAACCTACAATGAGTCTCAAAAGGAGAAGGGACACTCGAACAAGCAATAGAAGTGGGGAGCGGTGTATCAAGAACGTAGAGGCCGCTAGACTCATGTCCTTTACCAATAATCTTCTTTGTCATAAGATCTTGAAATAAACAATGATCAGGGAAAAATGAGACACAACAATTAAGATTACGAGTAAGTTGACTAATAGAGAGCAAATTAAATGATAAGTTAGGCAAATGTAAGACAGAGGACAAAGGAAGCAAAGGGGTAGGATGGATAGTGCCAGACCCATGAACACAAGATGGCGATCCATCAGCTAAAGTAACAGTACGAGTGGAAGCGTGTGACTGAAAAGTAGAGAAGAGGCGAGAATTACCTGTCATATGATCTGTGGCACCAGAATCAATGACCCATTTGGAGGATGAGGAAACAAGACACGCATTGGATTTACCTGAGTCAGCAATAGCAGTGACAGACGAAGAGGAAGACTTTAATGATTTCTGATACTTTGAGAACTTGGCAAATTCATCGGCAGAAATAAGGATTGATTTATCGGAAGCATCATTAGTAACCGCAGCATTAGCCGAGTGTTTGTGCTGATTTTTAAACTGTAGCTTTCGACACTCAAACTTGGTGTGACCCGACTTTTTACAATAGTTGCACATAATGCTTCCAGAATCTGACGAGCGAGGTTCAGACCCTTGTGAGCCGCTGCCTTTGTTTCCATTATGGTTAGGTGATCGCCCAGGAGTATAATTATTATTACGACTTACCAAAGCACCACTAAGCGGAATGGGTGGACTAATCTCCATGCAAAGAACACGACTAAAGACGTCTTGCCAAGAGGAGGTATCAGATCCAGAAAGAACTTGTGCCTTAGCAGAATCAAATTCAGGAGAGAGCCCTGCTAGAAAACTCATGATAGCCATTTGCTCCCGCTGATGTTGTTGAACCTTAACATCGGGACTAAATGGCAGCAATATATTAAGCTCCTCATACGTCTTCTTAAACGCCATAAAATAGTTTATAAGACACTGATCTTGTTTTTCCACACGGTAAAAAGTTTTGCAGACTTCATACATGCGGGAGAGATTTCCTTTGCCAGAGTACAAAGATTCCAAATAATCCATTAGTTCATTAACAAATTCCCAGTGATTAATCAAGCTAATTACCTCACTATCAATAGCATTTTGAATCTGAAGGAACAAACGAGCATCCTCTCGGAGCCATGTGAGATCATCTTTTTGTTTCGAATCAGCTTTAGGAAGATCGTCAGTCAAATGAGAATCTTTGTCGATACTTCGTAGATAAAGGCAAACAGTCTTACTCCAATCCAAATAGTTCGAACCATTGAGCTTATGGTCTGTGATTTTTGACATAATCGGCACCACATCCGTCACAATGGAAGACTTATTTTCAGCCATTATACTGAATCAAGAAGACAAAGGCAGCGAACACGAAGCACAACGAATTACCAAGAATAAACCTCGACAGACACAAAGATTGAAGCAAGACAGGTCCAAATGAAGCACAGAACAAGAAGGACCGCAAAGGAGGACAATCGGGAGAAATCCGGCCGGCGAAGGATGCCACACGCACCTTCACGCGCTGGCACGTGGGAAGTGTCGCAGAATAATGGGGCGGCGCGTGTGAGTCACGCGCGAGGATTCCGGAGACTGGACTTTCGGGGTTTTGTAGATCGGCGGCTAGGCTTTCTAGCTGAGGGGGCGGTGAGAACCAAAGACAACTCTAATTAGGGTTTCCGAAATGGAACCCTAATAGATACTATTTAAGTTGTGTTATGCAAAATACCCCAAAAAAAAAACCTAATTTCGAATTTGAAAAACTAATGTTATGATATCATGTTACTTTATGATGAAAAAGAGAATTATTTCTCATATCTTTCATTGAAAAGAATGATGTATTTATATACAAAACTGTCTATCTATCTTAGGTAACTATACACAATTAGGAAACTAGATAAATGCTAATTGACAGCTATACATTTATAGCTAACAATTACTAATAAATTCCAAGGTTTTTCTTATCAAAGCTTTTTAGTGTTAGAATGTTCGTCGTTTCTTGTTTACTACCTCATGATTTGTTCTTTCCCTTTCATTCTCTCTGCTCTCAATCTACCCAAACTATCAAACCTAGAGCCCTCCATTAGTTTGTGGATGCCATTCAACTTATGTCTTGTGAAGAACTCTCGATGTTCTAGAACATCTCCGAGTCTTAGATGCCAAATGGTCATACAATTTGGGCAATTGATGTCAAATGATTTGGGGTTGATGAAGATTATTAATAAATTGTCAATAATGGAGTTTTTGCTAAATTAAGCGGTGTTTGAACAATCAACTAAATCAAATTGAAGCAATGCTTTTCAGCTTATGAATTTTCTAAGGAAGAAGATGGATTTGGTCGATAAGCAAGAGAAAAATTAAGGGAGAGAGATAGAGAGTACAAAGAATTTATTTCATACGTCTAATTTTTCATTTAATAGTACTTCAAGCGACCTAAGAAGGGTAAAGGTGAACTTTATTGTTTGCTTTGATTAAGGGGGCAAAAATGTCTTTTGCAGATTTGCCTAGGATCACAATTAACTTTTTGAGATGGTACTTCCTTTTTCCCCTTTCCAGTAATGAATTCTTAGCACATGCTCACGGTGCTCTCCTATCCTTAGCATATATACACTGTCGTTGTCCCATTCGAGTAGTGGCTAAAATTATGAACTTTTTTCTTAGCTAGTGTCCAACAACTAACAATCCTTTGACTTGATATATTGAATGTAG
Organism: Ailanthus altissimus; assembly: GCA_946807835.1. Taxonomy (NCBI): domain Eukaryota; kingdom Viridiplantae; phylum Streptophyta; class Magnoliopsida; order Sapindales; family Simaroubaceae; genus Ailanthus; species Ailanthus altissimus. The sequence goes on from OX327699.1 coordinate 476,916, forward strand.
GTAAATTATGTAAAATTGGCAACAACTTTGAGAAGTTTGTAAATTGCTATAATGGCTTTATGGTTAACTTTTTACCATGTTTATAAATATTAGAGGAAAAACAATCAATACAAATTTTAATTATTTTTAGCCATTTCTTTGTCTCATTTTTTCTTTCTCAGCCAAGTTAGCACAGATTTTTACTTGACATTTGAGTGGTTCACAAAAAAAATTCAACAAACAAATATAGAAGAGAAAAGACAAAAAGACAAACTACTTTAGTGATCAAATTATAATTGCCTTGTCTTTGTGGTGTGGTTTTGTGGCAATGGTTTGGTTTTTGAGACTTAACAAAATTTGGAGCCATGAATGAAATTATAAGGCATTTTATGGAAATGTGGATGAGATTGAAGGAACCAATTGGTGAAGAAAGAGCAGATTCTTGGGATTTTCAGTTTGGTGGTGTGGTAGTGTTAGACGAGAAGAGTATTGAGTTTGTGAAGAGGAGTTGAGATGATGAGGACATTGTTTATTAAGTTTGTAATTTTGGTTTTAATTGATTTGAATTGAGAGAAATTATTAGACAATTGTGGCTGGCTTTATAGTTTTTAGAATAAAGTTGTCATGAAATTGGTAATATTTGGGTTGTAAATAATCTACCATTTTTATTTTTGTAATTGATTCTTCATCCATTCATTGTTTCTATCTTTCTTTCTTTTTTTTCAAATACATTTAAAAGCAGATGAAGGTTCTACTTTTCTAATCAAGCATTTGACCTTGGAGTTTTAGGAATAAACAATTTAATCTTTCAATGATTTAATTCATTTATAATTAAAATTTATTTTTCAAAGTAGATTCTAATATGCATGTTTAACACTTTACAAGTGTGAAGAGGAAGAAGTAAAAAAAATGGTTCTCTTGATACTTTCAACTTCAAGTACAAATATGGTACATGGATTTTTTTTTTATGAAGAAATGGCTTTAGAGAATTAGAAATTTGTATGTTAAATATTTTGTATTAGCCACAAGTTGCTATTGTCTTTTGTGAGCTTTTAAAATTCGTCTGCAATTTCACAAAAGCTATGTGCATTCAGTATATTAAGTCAGGATTCTTAGTCATTCAGTGATCCAATGGATAAGAACAGAAATTCACAATTTAGCTTTTATTTGAACTCAGATATGAGACATGATGTATATATAAGGAGCTTCTCGGGTTTAGTCTCTTAGATTTTGGTAATATCCGAACCTGGGGATTCAATTCATAAATAGATCTAAAGACTAACAACTATTTGCTTTATTTGAGAAAAAAATTGAGGCAATCATTAGAAGTTAGACAACATTTGTAGATTGATCTAATGGCTGACAATAATTTGCTTTATTGTAGAAAGCAATCAAGATAATCATTAAAAGTTAGCTAGCAAGAGTATATTGTAGTGCATGCCCATAATTACTTTTCCAAATAAATTGGAATTAGTTTATTCCTTTCTTTTTTCTCCCTTTGTCTTTATTCTGTTAATTATGGCAACTAGCAAATTGAAAACAAACAGTTTCTCCTTTTTGCATGTATTTTATAAGTTTGCTTTTAGGAATATTTTGGAAGGCCACAACCTTGACAATAAACACTTGTATGCTGGGAATTTGTTCCTGTGTTGCAAATGTTTTAATGATTGAATTTTTAACGCTGTTATAATTTGTTTATTTTGGTTTGTAGTTACTTGAAAAGGGGAGTGAATGATCGAGGAAGAGTTGCGAATGATGTTGAAACAGAGCAGATTGTCCTTGATGAGGAAGCTGGGTCGTGCAAGGGAAAAATGAGTTCTGTGGTGCAGATGCGTGGTTCGATTCCCCTTTTCTGGTCTCAAGAAGCTTCAAGATTTAGTCCGAAGCCTGATATTATCTGTAAGAATATTCATTTGATACCTTTTGTATAGTTTATTGTCCATATTACATTGAATAGCAAAATTTTGTAAGATGTTCAGCTTCATATAAACAAATATTTGATGCATTTGTTTTTGACTTCAGTACAGAGGTATGATCCTACATATCAGGCAACTAAACTACATTTTGAAGACCTGACAAAGAGATATGGCAATCCAATAATTGTTCTCAATTTAATCAAGGTTATTTTAAATTATGCTTGGTGCAAACTTGCTTGGTTTTATATTCTATCTAAATATCATTATACTTGATAATTCTTATATAGAACTAACTTAAAAGGCCTAAAAGTTAGTTTGCTAAAATTTTATGTGGTTGCAGAAAGTTTTTCAGTTTTTACACAATTGACTTGATTTCTTAATTGTCCTATTTTCTACCTGGCTTCTTTTGTTGGTGGCTTTTGTAAACAAGTTTCCTATTTCTTAGATTCACAGTTACTTTTGTTTTTTTTATTATTAATTGCTAAATACTTTCATTGATATATTAATACATGAATCAAATTGAGACTCTTCTCACTTTAGTGGTGGATGTGCTTAGCTGATTAGTTCATAGAGCGGAGGAAGTAGGAACTGTGCAGGGTATTTTTGGTTGGCAGAGATTCCTTACCGGTGTCTAATTTGCAATTCGCAGATGGCAACATTCTTTTCATTTCAGGTTAAGAAAGGAACATAAAGGAATATAGAACTTTTATGGATGGTTGATTTCTTTTGTAAGGTATTAGGTTTGTAAATTCATAAAACCAAGAGTTTCATTGTAGGCACTCACTTAAATGAGGAAAGGTAGTGGCCCTAGCAAATAGATTTGGTTGTGAGGTTGGTTGTTGGGCTTTGAAGTATTTGGGTTTTGCCCTAGGTGATAAGTCAAAATCTATTAATTTCTCGAATCCAGGTAGGAGAAAGAGAGTTCAACTTAGGCTTGAAGGGTGGAAGAGAGCTTCTTTTTCTTTACCTTTTTTAATCAAAAGTGGGGAAGCTTACTCTTATTAGGTCAGGCTTGAAGGGTGGAAGAGAGCCTTTTTTTTTTTAAAGTCGAAAGTGGGGAAGCTTACTCTTATTAGGTCGATGTTAGCTAATCTTTCTATTTATTATGCCAGTCTTTAAAATTCACATACTCTATCACTGTTTAAAACTAATGTTTATGCAATGTCACTGTTCACTCACTGCATCACTGTTCAAGTGTGTTTTTGTTCATGTAAGAAATTTAAAAAAAAAAATGAAAAAATCCTTCAAAACTACTACCTATTAGCTTTAATACCATGTTAAAGAATTAGAAGAAATTATATTTGACTCTTGCACTAAAATTTAAACAAGATTGGCTTTTTTATAGGCTTTATATTCTGAACCTATGTGGGAAACCTATTAGTAGAAGTATTATAATCTAAATAGGAAAAATTAATACAAATAAGGCTAAATACAGCACTAAGTTAGAAAACTACTAAAACTATTACCACATAATAGTATTGATATTGTATGAAGAATGTAGCCCTCTGTTTGTTTAGTCCCTCAATGGAGTATTTTTTGTAAAAGCAGTTAGGAGAATGTGGATCATTTATTTTTTCATTGTTCTATTACTTCTCAGTTATGGCAAAAATACTTTCAAAAGCCGGCTTGTTGGGTTTTTTCAGAACACTGTTTGAATCTTTATGTGGAACTTAATTATCCCTTTTGGGGAATAAAAGAGCTTAGGTTTTGTGGAAATGTGGAATCATGGCAGTATTTGGGTAAGTTGGAAGGAGAGAAATAGAATAATTTTGAAGCTGCCAGAGGAGATGATGTTTCAGATCTTGGGAAAGAATTCATTTTCTTTCTCTTTTTTAGGTCTGAATTTCTGATTAGTTTAAAGGGATTTCTCTATCATTGATTCTAATGATTTGTTTCCTGTTGTTATCTAATTGTTTTCTTCTTTTAGTTCTGGTCTTGTTTCTTTCCTATTAGTTTAGACTGTTTTTCCAATTTCTGTTCTTTCCTTTCTTTTTACTTCTTTCTGTTTTTCTGATTTCTGTTAATAAACTATACTGATTCTTATCCCCAAAAAAAAGTTTGCATCAATTCATGCATTCATGGATGAAGTAATGAGCTGGAAAAAGAAAATGATAGGATGTTAGTGAAAAGGTAAATTTTGTTGGACTAATAACCTATTTGCTTAAATGTAGGCATATCCCAGTGGTTTTGAAACTTGTAAGACCTGCTTTATAGGGTGTTTGAACAAAATAAATAACTAAATAAATAAACCAGTCAGTATTACTTTAAACATACATTTACTTTAAACTGAATCTAGATGTACATCTCAATGCATGTAAACATACATTTATCATATATTGTGTTTTTCTCTACATGTCATTTTGTCCTTTTAGTTTTGGAGTAAATGTAAATGCGATTATGTAATTACTTTAATTATCAGTTTGTTTTATGATATTTTATATTTTCTAGATCACGATGAAAGATATGTTTATATGTAACATTCTCTCTTTCATATTCAGTCTTCTATGTACTTCTCTTTTATGTTTCCCTTCACATTCAGTTGCTTAAGAGCTTATTAAATCATTTTTCATTGTATAAACGCTTTCCTCAAGTTCATCTGGATATCAAAATGCAGACCGTTGAGAAAAGGCCTCGAGAAATGATGTTAAGGCGTGAGTTTGCTAATGCAGTTGGGTACCTGAATACAATTCTTACAGAAGAAAACCAAGTTCGCTTTATCCATTGGGACTTTCACAAGTTTGCAAAGAGGTAAGCATGTATTTTCTCACATATTGATCATCTCATGTCTTGCACACAAGAATCCTCCAGTTTTTGAGCTTTAGCTAACTTGTTCTCGTCTCTGCTGATTTTATAGCAAGTCTGCCAATGTATTAGCTGTTTTGGGTGCTGTGGCAAGTGAAGCACTTGACTTAACTGGTTTTTACTATAGTGGTAAACCTAGCATTATTAAGAGGAGAACCAGCGCACTTACTCGAACTGGAAGGTATTATATTTTTCTTTTGGATTGATTATGGTTGTTTGAATGTCTATTTTACCATTTTATGCTGTATAACCTCATTTGTACAGCCAATTCGCTTGTGTGCATAACATTTTTTCCTAATGCCCATGTTCTATCGTATTCTTTGTTTTATTGATTAAAGTCATGTCATAAGGTTATTGGGCCCAATCTGACTAGATTTTTGAAGTCCTTTGCAAACTTTTGGAAGTCACGGAAAAATTTACATAAGAGACTAGAAAGGCTCAGAATTCCATAACTAATATTGCTTTCGCCATGTATGGCTCCTATTGAGCAATCTCTACTGAAGTGTGGGATTCTGCTACTTAGGCAGCATTTTTTGTTTTTTGATTTGGAATTTAAATAGATCTAAATATAATTGATATTTGAGTAGATTCATATGCTATGAATAATATATAATGTTTTTCTATTCCCTTGTTAAAGGTCTCAAGAGTATTTGTTAGGTAGGAAATTTGAACAACAATATTCCGACTTCTTTTCCTTATAAGTATTATTTTATGAGGAAAAAGAATTCTATTGTGGTAAAAAGAATGGTTTATTATACAAATAAACATTTTATGTATTAATACCTTTTCTCATTTAGATAAAAGTTAGAAAAAATAGCTTAATTAGGCCAAATAAAAAAATCTCTCAAAATAAGCTTGAATTTTTTTTGGTCTTAAAACAAAATAACACAAATTCAAGGAAAATGTTTTCAGTTTTGTTGTTAATCACAAATTTTTCGGGGAAGAAAATATACAATTGTCTTAAACATAAGCTATTAAGTATAATAGTTAATTTTACAAGAAAGATATGTTGAAATTTGTAAAATAATAGAAAAGTCGAGCTTTTTAGGTAGTGCTTTTGACAGTATCTTTTAGAAGTAAAGCTTTTACATATAGAGTTTTTGACGAAAAGTGACGACTGTTTGGTTATCAATTAAAAAAGCTCTTGATCTAATAGATTGTTTGGTTGTAAAATTTAAAAAAAGCTTTTTTATAATTAAATTACTAAAAATGACAAACTAAAAAGTACATGGGTAAATAAAAATCTGGTACTAGTACTGAAATTTCTTTAAATAAAATACATGTCACAATATGAAATTGAGAGTATAAAGTTCATGAATGATATTAACAATACATAGCAAGCAATTCAAATAATGACTGTACTTATTAAAGAAATTGAACCCAAAAAAAAAGTAAAATAAGAAAATATTTAGGACTAATTGATAAGTTTTGTTAGAAAGAGTACATTTTATATTGTAGGGACAATTTCAACTATAACATTAAATGTAGTTGATAGGTTTTTATTTTATTAAAAGTACATTTTGGAAATGAGAAAAAGCTTGGTGTATATTTTATATTACAAAAGTTCTAAAAAAGCTTGAAAATCTCTACTCCTGAAAGTCAAAATTTTAAGCTTTGTTAGTAGAGACAAAATAGTTTTTTTAATCTCCAAAAGCTCTTTTCCGAACGCAACCAAACATCATAAAAAATTGGAAAGAGCTTTGGCATTAAGAAAGCTTTTTTGGCTAGTAGAGAAGTGTAACCAAACAAGCTCTTAATACATTTTATCTAATCCTCCATATACTTTTATTTTAGTTGCAACCTATTGACCTTAAAAGGTCTAAAGAGGGTTCAGCATTAAAAATGCTGTTAGGAGGAAATCTCTTTGTAGAAATCAGGCTTTGTTGGGAAAATAGTTGTGGTGATTCCCTTTAGAGCGTAAATCTCTTTGCACTCAATTACTATTTTGACAAGAAGAAAATATCATATTTTGTAGGTAAAGTTACAGACGTGGGTCGTGGTATTCATTGATTTTCTCTAGAGTTCTAGCTAATGATCTGTCGCGGGGTTTTTTTTGGAGAATGTGGTAGTCAATGGTTAAAGACAGCCTCACAATGCTTAACCCACAATTGAGGAGCAAGCTACAAAATGGGTGCTTGCTTTGGTGAAGAGGGGCATTGGACTACAGTTATTTTCTAGAAGTGCCAGTTGCTATAATCAAAATAGTTGTAGTTATTAAGTTCAATAAACTCTGCCTAAAGGATCTAATTACAATTAATCCAATGAACATTGAAACCTTTTATGTTTGAGAAGCCATATGATATAGTGATTTAGGGTAATGCTTTAAAAATATCTTCTGTTTTGGTCATGAGACAGCAGGCTAATGCTTTGAAATGGAAAAGATCAAATGTGTTATAGAAGCAAAGAGTTTATACTGATGGATGGGTAAAAGGAGTATTTATACAAAAGGGTCTACTTTCACTTTTTCTTGTTATGGGCATGTAATATGTTGAAGTGATGAGGATGTACTAAACACCTATTTCTTCATTGCTTAAAGTGTTCTTAACTCTTAAATCTTTTACAATGAGTCTGGTGTGGGTTATTGTGGAATTTGTTTTTAATCTTTTTTATGGAGGATTATTGTGCATTTGCTGGGGGCAATAAAGCTCCCGTTCGTGGATTTGTATTATGTCACGGTTTTCAATTTTATGGCCTTCCGTTTGTGGAGTTGTATTATGTTGTGGTTTTCAATTTTATGGTTTTCGTTTGTGGAGTGGTATTATGTTCTGGTTTTCAATTTTATGGTCCTTTCCCTTTTTCTTTTGTGGTTTCTCACTGGGATGCTTTTCTTAGAGATCTGAGAGCCAGTTCAGGGGATCTTGTGAGAGTTGGAAGTTGTAATGAGGGTTTAGATTCTGCAATGAATCGAGACAGAGATGCAGATTTTTGTCAACAAAATAAAAATGACAATCATGGTAGTGCAGCACCTTGTTTCCAAAGTGGAGTTTTGCGCACAAACTGCATTGATTGCTTAGACCGTACAAATGTTGCTCAGTATGCTTATGGGCTTGCAGCATTAGGCCGCCAACTCCATGCAATGGGTTTGACAGATATGCCCAAAATTGATCCTCATAGTAGCATCGCTGCAGCTCTTATGGATATGTACCAGAGCATGGGGGACGCTCTTGCACAGCAATATGGCGGCTCTGCTGCTCACAACACAGTATGCTTATCACTGCCTTTTTGTTTGTTTGTTTGTGTTATGTTCGTCTGATGTTATAGGTAACTACATTTGCACAACTAGTTTTTTATGTATATATTTCTGAGACAAGTAAATTATGAGTCTCAGGTGTTTCCGGAGAGGCAGGGAAAGTGGAAAGCTACTACCCAATCCAGAGAATTTCTCAAGTCTATCAAGCGATACTACAGCAATGCCTACACGGATGGTGAAAAGCAAGATGCAATAAATTTGTATTTTTTCCTACTTAGCTGTTTATTTTTTATTTTTTTATGTATAATTGCTTTTCTGTTGTCCTTGTAATTGAATACCCTGTGTAATTTGTCATGTCATTGATTATAGATATATGTATTTTCATTAGTGCCCTTGAGGTATGGACTCACCTTATGTTGAGGCTAGCCCCAGGTTTTGATAATAATACAAAGACTACCCCCAAAGTTTTACACTACAAGGATACTGTGCTAATTGTTTTTAAAATATTTTTTATTAATTAAAAGTATCATTTTTTTTGTTCCTCTCTTCTCTCTTTCATCCTCTTTTCTTTTCACGGTCCACCATTGATCCTTCCCACTAACGTTAAAATTGCTTGTGGGATCACATGGCCATGAAAAAGGCTTGTCAAATGGCCAAGAGAGGCAACATGTGACTCAGCTGCATGGCCACAAGAGGCCTTGCAGGGTAAGCAGTGTGGTCTCACAGCCCTCTAGGTGGCCTCTTAAGGCCTTGCAACGTTAGTCACGGCTGCCTTGCAACTGGCGTGTGATTAGTTATCGTTCTTTTGGTTTTTTGCTATTGACTTTAGGTTGGGATAAGGATTTGGACTTTTTTTCTTGATCTAGAGATGGTTTTTGTATTTTATGGTTGTAAAGTTTAGGACTTAATTCTTGTAACTAATATCAGAATGTAGGGATGGCCTCACTATCTGTTAAAATATCCCTTTATGTGTAACATGACGTGTCATTTTTTAAGAATTCAAATGTTAGTTACTATATGTGCTGATATCTTTCATTGCTTCTACCAGATTTTTGGGTTATTTCAAACCACAGGAAGGGAAACCTGCTCTATGGGAATTGGACTCTGATTATTATCTTCATGTGTCTGGGATTGGTGATGACCTTTTCCCTGATAAATGGTAAAGATTTCATTGTTCCATGGCAAGCTATAAGTTTAATATTGCATGCACTCCCGTATGCAATAATACTTTTGCGCTTTCTTACAGATTTGTTTTTCCCTTTATTTATTGTATTGCAGTGTGGAAGCTGGTGCTAAAGCTACAGGACTCGGAATGACTTTTGCCCCTATTCCAGCTTGCAAAGAAGACTTTTCACGTGTGAAGTTGACTTCTTTTGATAAATTGATCGAGAGAACATGTAGTTTAATAAAAAATGTTAGACTTTGCAGTGAACCTGATCAAAGACCCGGAGGTGGTGCTGGAAATTTGGGTGTGGCACCTGATGCAGCGTAATTATTCCTTAAAACTAATCTGATATTCTGATTATTTTGAATACGTCATTTCACAAATTTTGATTCTCTCTCTCTCTCTTGCTTTCGACATTTCAATACAGTTTCTTCATGCTTTCTTAAATGGTGTTAATTTGTTCATTCTTTAAGTTCTTTTGTCCTATTTATTTTTCTGTTTACTCGCTTTTGGCTGTTTCCTGATTTTGTGGTGATTTTGAATACATTATTTTACATTTATGACTTTTGTTACTTTCTCTGTCCCTTCCCTCTGCTCTCAACATTTGCACGCATTTTCTATCATGCTTCTCAAATGGTGTTGATTTTTCCATTCAAGTAGTTTCCTGGTCAGGTTTATATGTTAGGTTAATTGCTTGTGGCTGTTTCTCTTTAGGACATGCATTGCCTGCTTTCATTTTCTAGTGCACTTCTAAATATCCCCTTTCAGTCGACAATCTTGAGGGCTACAGTGTCTTGTTGCCAACTAATTTTAGCTGTATGGATCACCTTGTGCCAAAATACCTCTCTCTTGACAAAGTTCCTTGCCATCCATTCTACTTTAGGCTTTACTTCTTATTAGTTCTGGATTACCTTTTTGAACTAAACATTGAAAGAACTAGTGAAATAAGCTTTTTTCCTTTTATATTTTGCAAGAATTTCACTTTTATGTCTTAAGTAAATGGTACTCCCACTAAGTCCTCATATTGGTGTTATTGATGTCCTTTTAATCTTGCCTATGTTTAATGTTGATGGCTCCAGTGATACTTCCATTTTTCAACTCTGTTTTTAGGTGTTGCAATCCAAAAACAACCGAAGACATGTTTGAAAAACACTTCTGGAAAATGAAGAAAATATTTTTTTTTCAACTTCTAAAAAGAAATACAAAAGCACCATTGGTGGTGAGTGTGGTGTCTTTGGTATTTTGCGAAAACTGGTTTTTCAATTTTAAGGAGTAAATGTTTTTCCATCTTCAAATATAATACTAGATTTGTTTCAGTAGCCCCCAGGGGCATGGTCTGGCGGCTTGGTCTTATGTTTGCCATGTAAGCCGCCCAGGTTCGACCCTGGGGGAGCTAAGGGGGTAAAACCCTTTGTGCTTCGGCACACCCCCCTTACCTTTAAAGAAAAAAAACAAAGATTTGTTTTCTGTACTTTTATCCTGAAAATATTGTTTTGGGAAAACACTAGTACATGCATCTCCGCTTTTTGAGAATCACATATCTAATTTCCAATTTTCCTTTTTCAAATTTGCTTTTCAAAAACATATTTCAACATGATATAAACATGCTTAAATGCTTAGAGGAAATTTACTAAGCACTTGTTAGCTTTTAGCTATTTCCACCAGCGATTACTTAAGTGTTTGCTTGCGCAGTGAAATTCAGCTGAAGAGTCCAAATTGGCTATTTGGCCAGAGAAAGCCTGAAGGAAGCGGAGCTGCCCCCAAAGTTGCTACACTTGAAATTGCAAATAAAGTTCATAGTGAGATGGGAGATGACGGCTTTTGTCACTTGAATTGGCTGGCTTCTTCTGATGACTCTAATGAAGAGCATATCTTCCAGAGGTGATTTGCTTCACAAAGCTTTCTTATTTTACAAACAACTCGTGTGCTCATTTTATAGTGTCAATTGTTAGTCAACCAAACTCAGTTTTTCAGTAGCTAGGTGGTCCAGAAGTCAGCTTGTCATGTGCTAAAAACTTGGAACTCTATAACGTTGCTTACAACACCATAATGAAGGCTGACATGACTGCACCATCTGCCCTGCACTCTTGTACCTAGGTTAAGTTGGTTTGTTTTAGTATAACCCAGTTATGTAGATGCAGCCCTTCTTGGAGTAACACGTCGTTGAGAATTGAATTTTGAAACTTGAAAGGCATTTCAACTAGATCTTTTTTTCCTCAGTTGAAGATGAGGATTTTAGAATTTTTTTTTTTAAAAGGAAAATTTTATTTGACTACACTTTTTTTTAGCCTTACAATTGACTATATTTCTGTAATCTGTAGATATGAAACTAATATCTGTTTTGATTTGAATACTAGATGTCAAACACAGTAACTTTTAGATCTCAATTTTGGAACACAACTATCCATTTGTATGTTTGGGTGCTCATAACACAGCATAATGTTTGGGTGCTCATAACATAGCATATTGAGTTATCCTGTGAAAGTTTCATGCTTAACTTTATGTAACATCCTTAAAACAATTCCAAAAGCAAAGGAGCTTAAAAAGTAGAACTACGAGTCTGCTTGTTTGTAGTACATTTGTTACCAATTTTCTTATTTTAGTTGATCTTCAATTCTTGTCTGCTAACTTGTGTCCTATATCAAGCTTCCATCATATTCAGCATTTAGTAATGCACAATGTATGCTTAATCTTTTCTAACACCTTTTTATTGTGTTGGGATCTGAAGGTATCTTGCAACGACCTATGCTGATGAAGCCAATGGTTGGTATGGTGGAACCCTGCTTGGTGATCAAGATGAAAGCAGTGAGATATATAAGCATTATGCTGAATTGTGTCAGGTAAATAGGATTTGAACTCTTTGATGCGCAAATCATTTGAAAATATAGTGCAAGTTCTCTTTTTTTTTTTTTTTTTCCACAATTCCGAATATTGGCCAGAAACCACCCTTCTCTTGATTGGTGATGCAAGACAAACATTTTATTTCAACATCTTTACATGGTGGTGGTGTTCACCTAATGTGACTTTTCCATTTTTGTTAATAGTTTATCTGTCAGAATGATATGAAAAGGAAGAAACGTTTTATTGTTATTGTGTTATTATTAGTATCAATCTCAGTGGTACATCAACTGTTATTATAGGGCTTGACAATGGAGCCCTTTGAACTTGATTCCGAGATGCAGAAGTATTATGCTGATGTTCTACAAATGAATACAATTGACGTGGTAGATGATGATGCTGTTGAAGCTGAGATGAAAGCAGCTCTCATGGAGTATGATCAAATTGGTGCGGATCTTGGGATTATTCCTACCTCATGTAAATTATTTGCTGACGATCCAAGTCAGTTGTCAAGATGGCTGATTGGGGAGGAGAAGCTGTAGTGTGTGAAACCGACCACGTTGCATATTTGCTGATGTGCTGAAATTTGTATTGTGGCTCACTCCACTCCTGTAAGATATTGTATCTGTTTATTATTCTCGTAAGTCGTGAAGAGTAAAGATTTATGCAGTTATACCAAGTCGGGTGAATGATGATGCTAATGTTATCATTTGTACAGAATATGATGTTACTGTAGCATGTCAATTCACCATGGCCGCTTGAGGGTTGTTTATTTATGGACAATAATTTACGTGGGACGATCTCAATAGAATCATCTAATAAAGTTTTGAAATATTTTAACAACCTAATTATAATTGAACTATTTCTAAATGATTGCCTGTGTGGTAAAAGCCTATTGGATGAGTGCATTGACGTCATGGTGCACTTGTCTCACTTAAAATTTTGATCGATTTATCGGCTCCACTCCTTAGGCAAATGGATGGTATAGCCGGGAAAACAAAACTTGATCGACTTTCCTAGCCGGTATATTTAACCATCATCACGACCTCATTTTGAATTGAAACAAGCAAGGATATAAAAACAATAGGCACTTGAATATATATAAATGATTTAGTGGGTTATATAATTTATTATAATGTGAGCAAAAATAGTCGTATAATATTATTTAGTTAATTTATTAATTTTACAATGTATCACAAAATTTACGCATTGCTTTGTAAAGATTTGTTCATTTACACCGAGTTCTGTGAATGATGCTAATGTTGCCATTTGTACAGAAAGATATGATGTTACTGTAGCGTATGTCAATTAACCACAACCCTTGAGAGTGATTTATTTATGGACACAACTTTATGTGGGACAATCTCAATAGAACCATCTAATAAAAGTTTCAAATATTATAACAACTTAAATATAATTGAACTATTTCCAAACGAAGGGCTATGTGGTAAAAGTCTATTGGATGAGTGCGTAAATCACATGGTGCGCTTGTCTCGCTGAAAAGGCTTTCTCTGCTAAAATTCTTGTTTATTTAGCCTTTACAAGTCCTCTCGAACTCGTATGAATTGAAACAAGGAAGGATATATACAGAGAATAGGCCTTTGAATATAAGACAAGCAAGGATATACATAGACAATAGGCCTTTGAATATATATATATATATATATATATATATATCATATAATAAATAATACTGTCACACGTGACAATAATGTTTAATTAATTTATATATTCTGCGTAATTTAAGGTGTTAAATTTTTTTATCATATATTAAGTTATATAATTCACTAATATGTATATATATAGTAATTTCCACATTGCAAAAAGGAATTATAAGTAATGTTTTAATTAACTTGGGAGTTTCTTGTTTGATTGCAAAAGGAAAATAAAAGATTCTTATCTAGTTAAGTGGGCATCGCTTTACCAACTTAGAAAATTAACCTACATATGTGCTTTAATAAAAGTAAGCTTCACCCTAATTCTAAATTTCAAATGTAAAATTTGTTCAAACTCAACCCAAAAAAAGGTTCAAGGTCAGCTTAGAGAAATTCGGAGCTCAAATCGGCCGGTCCTTGCACATGGATATCTAGTATTAAAATAAAAAAATTTAATATTTTTTATACTATGGCTTTAGCTTTTATATTTTTGTACACTTCTAATTTTGTAGCCAAATATAGGATAACCAAATAATACAATACATTTTGAGCTGCATCCTCAGTTTTCTTTTGTAAGTTTTCATGACCTCATAAATTGAGACAAACAATAGGCTATGAATATAGTTTTCGTTGAAATCTTAATTTCCATAAACTATGGAACTCCTAATGAGCTTAAAACAGTTATTTATGATGTTGAGATGGAAATTCGAAGTTGCTACATGGCAAGACGGCAAGACATCATTGGCTTTTAGTGATTTGGATGTGATGTATCAAGCTTGAATCATCACAGTTAAAAAGTTTAGTAGGCCTGCCCTCTTGCGAGCAAAAGACTTAAACACATATCTTCCCATAAAAAAATGATTGACGAGAACTCATCAAAAAAAAAAAAAAAAAGAAATTGCAAAATTTGAGACAGATCGCTTGCTTCAAGACTCTGAAGAACTATATACTCTTAGTCATGGGAAATCTTTATAGACAATTCCCTAAAGGAATGTTCATGCAATGCATCCACGACCCAAAAAAAAAAGAAGGGTAGTAATTACTGTAAGACGTCTACCAATCAACTTGTGGTACATACAATACACATGGCTCACCTGTACTGAAAAGCACAAAGAGTTGAGTACTATTTGCCTAAGATGAAGAACTAAAGACCTTCCACACAGACCAATTGCCTAAACTGTCTAAGCCAAAACTTCTAAGAAAGATGTATTCATAACCACAACAGCTGAGTACTAGCAAGTACCTTTACATAGACTACCTTATGAAGGGCATGGTGCCCTCTAAGCCCAAAGACGCTCACAAATTAAATACATCAAGAAGTGATATTTCATGGAAAGTGAGATCCTCATTAGCAAGAATTTCAAAGGAGACACCTTAGGATGCTTGGACTTCACGAAAACACAAAAAGTGCTGCATGAAATCCAAATTGAAGAGTGGTGAACATCAAAGCAAGCAAAAAAAACTATATTATTGCCGGCTGAAACTTAGTTACTTTTGGCCTGGCACGTGAAATGATACCAAAGACTTTGTCAAGAAATACCACACCTGCCAAATCCATGGCAATCTACAAAAAAAACCCGAGTTTCTACGGCTAGCCTCATAATCAAACTTGAGGTTGTAGAGGAGAAAAAATAACGTCTAAGGGCTCACTATATCAGCATAGAATAGTCAAAGATTCACAATGTTAGTATAGTGGGATCAACATGAATTGTCTTGTGCTAAGGATGATTGTGCGTATATAAGAAAGATCCACTCTCTAAGTTTACACTATAATGGAAAGACTTGTACATCGTCAGAGAAGCCCATGTGACCAGGTATCACTGTCTGGCTACAATAGAAAGAGAGACACGCCATGACCCCATCAACAATAAGTGGTTGAAGTGTTATTATAATTAGGTTTTATTATTCACACAAATAAATATTACATGCACACTTGGGATGAATAAAAGTTTTATGTAAACCTTTCATTCGCAGAGGACAATAAAAGCTAAACCTATCCCCTATGCAATAGCAAAACACTTCATACTTTATGCATGACCTCTTGAGATGAGATGCCCAACAAGTTTGGATGCCCATAAATGAAAACACTACTATCACCACCCAAGAAGGAAAAAAGAAAAAAAAACTACTTGTGTGAAAACAAAGAGTTCAAAAAATCAAAGAAAAAAATTAAATAAAAAATTCATACAATATTTCTTATTTTGATGGAGACTATTGTCCAAAATATTTTCTTGATTGGTTAGATGAAATTGATGAACTCCTTGATTTTGTGACTTACAGTAAAGAATATCAAACTGAAAATGTAGCTTGTTTCAGATATGCTACAAATTGGTGGAATTAATTATGATCTCAACTTCTTGGTGGCAAAGACGAGATTCAATCATGGAGATCATAGGAAGCAATTAATTAAATTTCAATATATTTCACTTCATTATTGGTTGACACATCAAGATACAAGATCTATCCCTGATTATGCTATTGAATTTGAAAGATTTTCTAGGTGTTTGTATTTAGATGAACCAAAGGAGCTTTTAGTTGAAAGATTTGTGGAGAGACTCGATAATTTTGTAAGAGACCAATTACTTTCATGTCATATTTATACACTCTCCAATGCCTTCCCGTTATTATATAAATTAAGAATCAACTTAAGAAACAATTAGAAATAGATGAGTATATGATTAAAGATGTCCTAAGCAAGATGTTCAAATTGAGGAGAAATTACCCAAGATTTTTCTTGAAAAATAATTGGTTGAAAAAGGTAAAATTATTTGACAAGTCCATGGAACAAGATTTGGAGAAAGACGGAAGAGATTTAGAGATAGTTCCCTTCTACAAGATTACAACATCAAAAAATATTAATAAAAAATGCAAGAAGAAAATAAAACACGGATACTCTCAAGTCTCAAGGAAAATTACTAACAAAAGCTACTTGTTCAACTTGCAGGGTTTTGAAGCTTCACTATAAGTTTTATCCTCCTGAAATCAATCAAATTTAATTACAAGTTTGTTTTGAGCGAGGAAGTATGAGGTAGAAGATTTTTTAATTAGAAAAGTCCTAATTAATTTGAATAGAAAACTAGATTTTGGGGCTCAATGTTGCTGAACTCTACTTCTCTCCCAGGGCTCGCTTCACTCTATGCCCAAAGCTTCAACTCGATCACTTAGATAGAGGGATTTGGCCTACCAACTGCAAGCTCTGGTGGGGGAACGGTATCCATTGCTTGCTGTCCCATCCTAATAAAACGTGCTTATCAACCACCTCTGTCGACTTGGCACAAGCCATCTCCATTCATAAGAAACTATCAATTACGAGTTCGAGGCAGGCTAACCACCATTATCTCTTTTCATCCTTTCCGATGGCATTAGTAGAAAGGAAGTACTTGCCAACGAACCTTGACTCTCCACTCTCTCCCAGTGAATAAAAAAATCTAGTGCAATCAATAAATGCATAATTTGGATTGGGATCCCGGGATTAAGAGACAGATATTCGCCTGTTATTTTAAGTTTTTTCTTATTATAGTAGGACTACTTTTCTTAAATGAAAAAAGAGCTCTATTTGACTATCTTATTTAATTGACTTTTTAATTTTCTTAATTTATTTTTAATTTCTTAAATTTTCAAAACTTATTTAGTTTCCTATCTTATTTTAGTTTTTCAATGTTAGTCATATTTTATTTTATTTCTACTAGGATTTACTTTATCAATTAGAATTCATTATTTAATTAAAAATCAGCAAAAGACACCTATAAATTACGTATATTAGTCATAAACTTGTTATTCTCTCATCAATAATAAAATTATCTTTATATATAATTTATATTTCTAATGTATCTTAAGCTTGTTTATCAAATTGTTTTAAATTTAAAAAGCGTCTAGCGCTGTTTCTTAAAACGATATCTACCAATTTCTACCTACTGCACCATAGCCTACGACAATATAGTTATTTGCTTCTGTTGGGCATCAGTTGCACATAGCAAACTTACTTCTATGAGCTTTATTGTGCACATAACTGATAAAGAAAGAACTTTCTTAAGATTCTCTCCTAAAATGCACCCCATTTTCACAATAGAAGAGAGGAAAAAGAAAAGAAACTGATATATGTGCACATCAATGATTGTTCTAGAAGTCACAAAGCTATATTCTACCAACCAGCCTTTTAGTCAAGTAAAAAAAAAGAAAAGAAAAAGAAACAAATATATCAAAAGTAGAGAACTGAACTCTGACTACTACTAAACCTGGAAGCCACTAGTAATATCTCTCATTCTCTAGTTCTCCATCTCGATGTCTCGGTGGAAATATTTCAGTCAACATCTCTCAAAAATCTTGTAGAGCTTGTCCAATGATGCTACCTAGAGAAGCAAGGATCAGACATCAGTTTTGCTAAAAGTGTGTTACAACTGTCAGCTTCCTCAGTCACACCAGAAAAATTCAAAAAGTGGAATAAACTCTTCTATTCTGTCAATGTGTTGTTCATGAGCCAGAAAAAAGCAGCATTAAATCAGCCCTCAAAATTCAATCAAGGTAGAGTCCATTTTGCCCTTTGAAAAAAAATAAATTAATTAAAAGCAATCTGATAGAAAACCATAATAATTAATAAGATGGTGGATGGAGGTTATCTGATTTTAATAGTGTGCGAACCTTGAGCAATGAGATGACACATTCCCCAGCCTAGCTTACTTTACATGCACATTTAGTGAACTATGGCGTCAAACAAAATTTAGAGGAAAGGAAAAAGAAAAGAAATGAAATTCAAAAACCAAAACTAGAAATAGAGTAATCATTCAACATCTTACCTGAACAAATGTTCCATTTGTGGCCATTGAAGTTGGGGGCTTGAGAAAGAGTTTCATGGCTGAAAATAAGACATGTTGTATTGACCATTCACGCTGCGCCCATGCAACCTCTGCCTCTGAAAGTAGTTGATGGTCTACTTCATCCTGAATTTCAACATCACCTGTGACTAACAAGAAGCCTTAAAGTCAAAAATCCAGAGAACATACTGGTAAATGACAGAGAAGGGGCCAGGAACTACGAATAAGGTGATTGGAAAGTTCAGCAATATAAACTACAAGAGGAGATTTGCTGTTAATTTTTTTTCTGAAAATGACAAAAAGGAGAATCATTCTGGTGCAAACAGGATTCGAATGCTACAGTTCTTGCATCAACCAAGAGGTTTTACCAATTGGCACTATAGAAATCTGCCGTAAAGGCTGAATGTTGAGAGAGTTGTAAATTCAAATTTCTGGAGTGGTAATAAAGAATGTAGAAACACCTAGCCTGAACTAATAAATGTCACTTAACAAATTGTTTCCCGTTTGTAATTTGTAAGTGACTCGTATTTCTTTTTATCTCAGACACTATAGTTAAGAATAGATATTTGTGTTAGAACTCCAATAGCAACATAATCAAAGTGAGAAGAAAGAATGAAAAATGATTCCAATTCTTCCTTGATGAATTGACAATCTACCTAAAAAATGTTTAATTCTATCATGTTCTACATTATAGGCTATATTGACAGTTATTACCATAATACAACTTCATAATGTTTAATTCAAATTTTTAATTCTTCAAGTAGTTCAAGTAGTAACAACCATAAAAGCTCACAAACACCTTGTGATGACACTCAAAACTCAACTTCTGCATAGCTCCTAGCAATGATACATTGTTTCTTACTTCTCCAAGTAACTAAATTTCCACCCACAAATGTTTATCTTGTGTCATTTTCACAACCTGCCATTCAATAATTATATGTGTTTTAAACTTGCATATGACCTTTTTTTTTTCAAACATAATCCCTTTCCTAGAGTTCTCTTGAAGGTACTAAATGATTCAGCTAACAGCTCCTAGATTGCCTAAAATTGGAAAATGCATAAATGACTAACTACACTTACTACAAAAACTAAGCTTTATCTAGTCGAGTATGTGACAGATAGATCAATTTACCAACTATCCTCTGATACCATCCTTTGTCTACCATGGTACCAGTTTTTGTTTTGTTCATTTTGTGATCAAGATAAATAAGGGTATCAATAGGTTTACACCCTAATATACCTTTTTTCCTAGCAAATCTAAAATGTACTTTGTAACATAAAGATCCCCTTTTTGGACCTAACAATTTCGATACCCAAAAAATACCTACAAAGCTTTTAGTTTTTCTAATTCCACAATATCATATGTTGCTTGATTCTGGTTTTGGTTTTCTGAGTGAATCTGATTTAAGGTACTATTCATAAAGAGCATACCGCATGCATAGCTACTTGCATATCAATTACTTTAAAGGCTCCTTTTATAGCCATAGTTAGATGTTGGGATGAATTATATACATAGTTAACCCATCATATAGTGTGCCACATAACAGTCATTGAACCAATCTTCAACTTTTAAATAATAATTGACTTGATATTATATATAAAGACTTCACAAGAATCAAAGCCATACCTGCATCACTTGAGGGCATTTCTTCATCTTCAGCATTCCTAAAAGGTTTTCTTCTTTTGTAATACTGAAAACCTTCACCTGAAGGATTGGGCAATAGAGGAGGATGCATGGCATAAAAGGTAGCAAGGGCAGCTGCAATTGCTTGAAAGCAATTTTTTTCATCCTCCCAGTCAACCTGCAATAATGACCAGAAAATTGCGTTTTGCATCCATTTAAGTTCGTACAAGAAGACAAAGATGGGGGATAAGATTTCTGTAAAGACACTTAATGGCTTCCTCTTAATGCATACATAACTAAATTACCATAAAGATATAAAAGAATTTTCCAGCCATTATAAATTAAGCTGGTGAAAAGGCTTCAAGATAAGATTGGTTTGTAAACATTTTCTGATTCAGTAAAAACTAAGACTACTAATTTAGGAAATATTTTTGTTTCGATTTATTACTTGTTTGAGTAAACTTTCTCCCTATCCTTTTCTTCTCATATTTCCCTACTTTCTATTCTATTGTTTTAGAATTTCTCACAGAAAACTTTGTTCTTACCTTATTCTCATTTTCCTTTTTAATCTTTGTCTCTTCTCTCTCTCTGATTTCGGTATTTCTATTTTCTTTCTCTTCTCATTTTGTATTAATGTCCCACATCAATTGGTATCCTCTCCTTCCTAACATAAATCAACTTCTTATGCTAAACATTTGCCATAAAGGATGCTTACGAACACTGAAATCGTGCCATCCTTGTACAACACTTGCCTAAAATTATGCGGTTGTGTATCATCTTGAAGAAACTTAAAAGGGTTCTATTCTCATAAGTTTTCACAACTGTTGCAAATTGCAGAATGCACCCACTCAAAAATAGTTGAATAGGTAAATTTGATATTTTAAATTCACAAGTGCACAAACATACAACCTTGCCCACTGAAAGCCACAATGTCAGACATCCAATTTCATGTCAAACATACTCTGCTTCAGTTTACCCAGAAGCACAGCACAATGATATATAGTACCACTGATTAGACAATGAAGCCAGCATAGAAAATTAATACTACCGACTCCAAAATCCTAAATAATCTCTAGAATGATTCTTTGTTGTAAATATCAGTCAACTAAATGAAAATTGGAAACATAAACTGAAAACATATGCATGTGTGCACACAAGCAAGTCTGAAGGGAACTTGACTGTTCAGTGTGAAATTTGAGAATTATCATTCTGATAAATCAAGGATCACCAAATCAACCAACAATATACTGACTGAATTGAAAGATTCATAGCAACTAGATATTATTATTAAATGATTGAACCTACATCATTGCCCAGACAAAGAACAAGTTCAGGAACCCGATCCATGTCAGGAGTGTACTGGTCTAGTATGACAGGAAGCCTGGACAAATTCCCATGGGCATCAATTTTGATGCAGAAATACTCCTCCAGCATTTCAACTTTTTGTTTGAGCAGTTCTGTATTCATCTATATAAGAATCAAAGAATACATACGTCAGATTGTTTGGGCAAAACTGCACATCAGAGAGCTACTGTTCCAACATCAAATTCCTCTCAGGTATAATACTAATCAAGAATACAATGAATGGTGAGAATTATGCTTGTCAGATATAATAACATAACAGGATAAAAAAATTAAAACAATTTAAAAGAAAAAAAAAAAAACCCTTGCTTTGGCCTTTTTTTCAGTTCTCAATAGTTTCTTCCATTTCAATATTTTTTTCTTATACAGCACTGCGACATTACACTCTTTACATCATGAAGAATAATGCAGTGACACCTCACCTAGTACATTTTCTTTTTTTTAAAAAATTATTTTATAGCCAGAAATCCCCTTACCTTTCTATGTTCACTGAGGTCAAAACTGGGGACTAATGCCAGACCCTACAACCTTAGTACCCAGAAAACTCGTAGGATATAAATATCTGAAGAGAGTATTCAGAAAATGAGAAGAAAACTTCATATATACTTTGAAGAGAACATATCAATATATAGGCAAGCTTCCACCTTTGTCAAGGTGGAAAGCTTGCCTTTACAACTCATACCTACTCACACATACATTTACAACTTATACCTACTCACACATACATTCATTTCCACACTCCCCCTCAAGCTGGAGCATATAAATCATATGCGCCAAGCTTGTTACAAATGAAATCAATTCTAGGACTCCTGAGAGATTTAGTAAGAACATCTGCTAGTTGATCATTTGAGCTAACATAATTGGTAGAAATAATGCCGGATAGAATCTTTTCTCGAATAAAGTGACAATCAATCTCTATATGTTTCGTCCTTTCATGAAATACTGGATTGGATGAAATGTGAAGGGCAGCTTGATTATCACAAAGTAACTTCATCTGTGAAATATCTGCAAACTTCAATTCTTGGATTAACTGTTTTAACCATATGAGTTCACATGTTGCTAAAGCCATTGCCCGATATTCTGCTTCTGCACTTGACCTAGCAACAACAACTTGCTTCTTACTTTTCCAAGATACAAGATTTCCTCCAACAAGAACACAATACCCAGTGGTAGAACGTCTATCTGATGGAGAACCTGCCCAATCGGCATCTGAATATCCAACAATTTGTGTATGACCCTTATTCTCATATAGCAAACCTTTACCGGGTGCATTCTTAATATATCGTAGGATTCGGATAACTGCATTCCAATGACTGTCACATGGAGACTGTAGAAACTGACTGACAACACTAACCGGAAAGGAAATATCAGGTCGTGTGATGGTGAGATAATTTAGTTTACTAACTAGTCTCCGATATCTCCCAGGATCTGCAATGGGCTCCCCCTGTCCAGGTAGAAGTTTAATGTTAGAGTCCATGGGAGTGTCTATGGGTTGGCAATCCATCATCCCTGTTTCTTGAAGAATGTCCAAAGCATACTTTCTTTGAGAAATGACAATTCCAGAGCTAGACTGAGCTACCTCAATACCAAGGAAGTATCTGAGTAATCCCAAATCTTTGGTCTGAAAATGATCAAACAAGTGTTCTTTTAATTGTTTAATACCATTTTGATCACTGCCCGTGATGACAATATCATCAACATAGACTACCAGATATATGCATTGGCCTTGTAGTGTATGCTTATAGAAAACAGAATGATCTGACTGACATCGGATCATGCCAAACTCCTGGATAACAGTACTGAAACGACCAAACCAGGCACGGGGAGATTGTTTTAAACCATATAATGAGCGACGAAGTTTGCATACCAAACCCGACTCCCCCTGAGCAACAAAACCAGGAGGTTGCTCCATATAGATTTCTTCTTGAAGCTCACCATGGAGAAAGGCATTCTTGATGTCAAGCTGGTGCAAAGGCCACTGGCGAATAGCAGCCATAGATAAGAACAGTCGAACAGACGACATCTTAGCCACAGGAGAAAATGTATCAGAATAATCCAGGCCATAAGTCTGCGTGTATCCTTTGGCAACCAACCTTGCTTTCAACTGATCAATCTGACCATCGGGTCCAATCTTGACAGTATAAACCCAACGACAACCAACAGTGGAATGACCTGGGGGTAATTGAACTAACTCCCAGGTACCATTATTGTGCAAAGCAGTCATTTCGTCAACCATTGCTTGACACCAACCAGGATGTGAAAGAGCATCACGGAGAGTGGTAAGAGTAGCAACAGAGGATAAAGTAGACACAAAGGCATAATATGGTGAAGACAGTCGATGATAACTAAGAAAATTGTAGATAGGATGAGGATTGCGAGTGGAACGCATACCTTTCCGAATAGCAATGGGAAACTGGTCAGCAGGTGGGAGGACCTCAGTAGGAGAGTGATCGGGAGCAGGAAGTGAGTCAACGGGCCCCTCAAGTGTCACAGGAGTAGTAGCACTGTCATCACCTGCAGAAGAAAAAGGAATAGGACTCGCAGGAGCTGGAGAGGGAGAATCCTCAAGAGAAAGATTATTTTGGGGAACGGGAACAAATTCAGTGTTGGACGTAGGAGGAGGAACAATAAAAGGAATTGGGAGAGCCTCTGTGAGAGATAGATTTTCGGAAGTAGAGGAGGAAAAGAAAGGGGAAGACTCAAAAAATGTGACATCAGCAGAAAGGAAATGACGTCGAGTGTCAGGAGAATAACACTGATATCCTTTCTGAAGACGTGAGTAGCCAAGAAAAATACATTTGATAGATCGAGCGGATAATTTGTCTTGATCAGGAGAGAATACATGAACAAAACAGGTGCAACCAAAAACACGCGGCGGAAGAGAAAATAATGGTTGATCAGGATATAGAACAGAATGAGGTACCTGATGTTGTAACACAGAGGAGGGCATTCGATTGATTAAAAAACAGGCAGTAAGGACAGCATCCGCCCAAAAACGGAGAGGAACATGATGATGCAGAAGTAAAGTGCGGACAGTTTCAATGAGATGCCTGTTCTTACGTTCGGCAACTCCATTTTGCTGTGGAGTATAGACGCAAGAAGACTGATGTAAGATGCCCTGAGACGACATAAATTGAGTAAAAGGAATAGAAAAATATTCACGTGCATTATCACTACGTAATATACGAATAGTAGTAGAGAATTGTGTCTTAATTTCAGCACAGAAAGATTTAAAGATGGAAAATAATTCAGAACGATCTTTCATTAAAAATAACCAAGTGCAACGTGAATAATCATCAATAAATGTAACAAAGTATTTAAAACCTAAAACAGACAAAACGCGACTAGGACCCCAAATGTCGGAATGAACTAATTCAAAAGGGGACGTAGCCCGATTATTGACTCGCTTTGGAAAGGATCCACGAGAGTGTTTTCCAAGCTGACAAGACTCACAATTAAAAGACGATAAATGAGAGAGACCAGGAACCATTTTTTTAAGCTTGAACAAATGTGGGTGTCCCAAACGATTATGGAGAAGTGCTGGTGATTCAGCAACAGTGCATGCGACAGATGGTTGAGGAATACTCAAATGGTATAGCCCTTGTGACTCACGGCCTACGCCAATCGTCTTTCCCGTACTGCGGTCCTGTATAAGAACAGAGTCATTAATAAAAGTGATAGCACAGTTTAAAGAACGGGTGAGTTTACTAACAGAGATAAGGTTAAAAGGACATTGTGGAATATAAAGAACAGAGTCTAAAGGTAAAGAAGGTAAAGGAAAAGCACGACCAATTGCTTTAGCAATGGTTTTGGTTCCATTAGCTAACGTGACAAATGGTAACGACCCAGTCTCAGAAATGCAAGAGAGTAATTGAAGGTTACCGGAAATATGGTCTGATGCACCAGAATCAAAGACCCACGGTCCGTGAGAGGAAGACTGAGTCAGGCAGGTGACAGAATTACCAGTATTTGCAATGGAGGATATAGACTGTTGAGCTGCTTGGTATTTACGATACCCCTCATAATCAGTACCAGTAATAAGCACGGAAGGAGAACAATTATGCGAAGTGCCAGTTTGATCGGTGTGAGCAAGGGTAGTAGCTCGAAGAGGCCGTCCATGCAACTTGTAGCATTTTTCTCGAGTATGGCCCCAACGATGACAATAACTGCACTTGGGGCGATTTTTGCTGCGATCGCCTTGATCTCCTTTGAAAGAGTTATGTGATTGAGATTGGGAGGCCAAGACAGAAGAGTCCATTGCAGGTGGCCCGGGAATGGGACCTGGTGCGGAAACACGAAGGAGCCGAGCAAAAACCTCATCCATAGAAGGGATAGTTGCACTGGCAAGGATCTGATCTCGTATTGGTGAGAGCTCAGAGCCAAGAGAAGCCAGAGTCAGAACCATAAAAAATTTATCCCTCTGTGCAAGGTCTTCGGCCACAGTCTTACCAACTGGTAAAAGTGAGTTGAATTCGGTTTTGAGGGATGCCATCCGTCCAAGGAATTCTGACATATCCATAGCCTGTTGTTTTAAATTGACAAGATTCGAGACAACAGAGTACAATTTTTGAATGTCATTTGTATATAACAACTGAGCCTGATGCCAAATATCATAACAAGTTCGGTAGGCTTTGTAAATGGGATATAGTTGAGGATCAATGCTCTGCCATAATTGGTTACACAATAACGCATCAATTTTTTTCCATTCAGCTGTATTTTTATCTTGCAAATCTGTAATCTTGGTAACTAAATGATCTTCTAAGCCATATCTCATACACCATAACTCAATAGACGCAGCCCAAGAGGCATAATTACTACTTCCTACCAATTTTTCGGTTATGAAAGTAGGAAATGAGTTAAAGGATAAGGCAGAACCTGTTTTGGAGCTTTCAACGGCCATATTGAATCACAAACCGGATAAAGCAAGTTGATTGAAAACAGAAATAATTTTCCGGTCACAGAGGGCGGATTCCGGCGAAGGTGACGGCGGCTGGCGACGGCGAGAGGCCGGATGACCGGATTGAGTTTTCCGGTGATGTCTGAATTGACTGGCACCGGCAGTGAGGATTCACGCTCGCCGGAGGATGAGATCGGCGGTCTAGTGACAGCGGCGGAGATGCGGCGCGTGGTGGAGCGTCCAACAGCCGAGGAGTTTGCAGCGGCTGGAGTTGAAGTCACCGGCTTCGTCTGAGTCTGGTGATGCCGGCGGTGAGACCTCACGCTCGCCGGAAAGAAGAACGTCGACGGTTGCAAATCGCCGGAAAGTTTACTGTTCCGGCGCGTGGAGGCGCGTCCGGCGGGTAGTGACAGTGGATGGCTGCAGAAGTTATCTCCGGCGTCTTCTGAGTACACAGGTGGATGTTGTGTACCTCGCCGGGAAATGCTACAGTCGCCGGAGAGTGTTACTGTTCCGGCGCGTGGAGGCGCGTCCGGTGATGCGTCCGGCGACGATTTCTCGGGCCTTTCTGTGAATGACCTTCTGAGATCACGGCCACCGGAAAAAGTAAACACAGTAGCCGGAAAATAAACAGGCAATGTTGCCGGAAAAAAAAAAGGAAAGGCCGGAAAATGAAAAAAAGGTTAAAAGCCAAACCTTGGCTCTGATACCATGAAGAGAGTATTCAGAAAATGAGAAGAAAACTTCATATATACTTTGAAGAGAACATATCAATATATAGGCAAGCTTCCACCTTTGTCAAGGTGGAAAGCTTGCCTTTACAACTCATACCTACTCACACATACATTTACAACTCATACCTACTCACACATACATTCATTTCCACAATATCCAAGGTAGGTGGCCCCAAGCCCCCAAGGGGGTTTGATCCCCTGACCACTTGGATAAAACCAAGGGTAATTTGCCACTGAAGAAACCCCCTAAGAATTTAGTGATTTTCAACTTCAAAAGTCAATAAAATTGTAAGAGAAGAAAGAAATGGAAGGAGCAAGGAGAATAAAGTGACAAAACCTCAGTACTTTGACTTTCTGATAATACAAAAAATTTTCTGAGGAACACAAAGTAAAGCACAATTTTTAGGGAGATCAAATTATAAGGTTGCTTCTCTAGTTTTATTCAAGTGAAAAGGTCTTTAATCAGTCAGCAGCCAATGCCTCGCAGTGGAAAAAGTCTTTGGCTTTTCCCAAAACCCTGCTTTGGCTTACGACCTCTGAAGATGGATCATCCTTTAAAATATATCACTGGACTCAACTTAGGGTTCAATAAATTAAGATTTCTTTATCTAGCATCAAGGTCTACCATGATAAACCGATCCTATATCATATTTATTACAAGCATAAAAGGGTTTCACCTGATAAGAAGATTGTGAAGGTACTACAGATAATTTTATTGTGAGGAGGATTAACAAGCAGTTGTCAACAGTGAAATAGATAAATATTCAAATAAAATGCATCTTACATTTTTCAGTGCAGAACAGATTGAAGAAAATCCCAGGTCATCTAGAAAATAAAAATAATAAAGATTGAACACATGCTCTGATTCCTGGCATATTGAGCTTAGATCCAACTTGATCTCCAAGAATTCAAACAACATATGTTCAACTTTTTCACTGAATTGAACTTATACTAAATTATTTGCTCTATCCCCAACAAGAAAACAGCTAAACTGACTTGGTCAAAACAAAACCTAGAAGGTTCAATAAAGTCAGTATAATAATAGTCAAAAGGAAGAGGAGATGTAAACGCACACCCATAATCAACTCCCATAACAATCAATGTCGAAGAAACTAGAAGGAAAAGAAGCTTGCCTCTGCAATCTTCTCTTTCAGGCCATCATTCTCATTGCTTTCTGGATCCGGGTCGTCCGCTTTGAGTGCCAACAAAATCAACTCACGCAAAGGTGCTGAGTCACTTAGTTGGATAGCATTAAAATGGGCAAAGCGTCGCAGAACTTGCTGATACATGAGTTCTTTGCTGCAAAAAAGCAAAGGGAATGACGATTTCAAGAAACTCATAAAAGATTAGTTCCCTCCGAGTTGCCATACAATTAAGGGAGCAGAGCAGAGAAGAATCAGTAAAATGGTGTGCTTCAGAACTGGTTGTTCCAGTGATTATAGGGAACACAACAAAGATAAAGCAGTTGTTCTGAGCAGTGATATTTAAAAAGGGAGAGAGAGAGAAGCATAAATAAAAGCTAACAAACCCAAAGGGTTATAAAAGCTAACAAACCAAAAGGGTTATTAATCTACACCTTGGGTGATTTGACAAGAAAGAAATAGAAATATATTTGAAGATTTTGACAAAGACACCGACTTTCTATGGGATAGAGTGTAATTACTAGCATCACTTTGGTCCTCTATTACCAAAAAATTCAAGATTCTTCCATCTTAATAAATGTTAATTGGATGGGTTCCTAGGTTAAGTTTGCCTTGGGAGTTTATATGTTTTGAGATCCTATTCTCATTCATTTCTTTGTATATATTACTTTATGATACAAGTTTCTTTGTTTCCTATGGGGAAAAAAAAGGAGAGAGAGAGAGAAAGATGATCAATCTCAAGAAACCATTTGAAGGTTAAAAGCTGTTTGATGAAATACAGATTATGGGGTAAAATAACAGCAGTGAAAAAGGAGAAGATAGAAAAAAGGGAAGAAACACAATCATTCAATAATCCATCAATAACATCAAAGTTTGCTTTTGTTAAAGATAACTATAGTAGGTCTAGCTGGTGTCTACTAGATTTGAATCAGCATTCTTTTGTCTTATCATATTCATCTTGATTGTAGCTTATATATCTCTGTAACCTTCTATAGTGAAATACACAAAAATTACTCATTTTTCCATTCATTTTTTTCCCATCTTACTCTGTCTAAAAACATGGTATCAGAGCAAAGTTTAGATCCTGATTCATGCTCCTTTTTAAAAAAAAAAAAATAATAAATAAAAACCAAGCCACCCATTTCCTGTTCATCCAACTTCCAGCGACCATTACCTATCACAAACCATACCCAAAGATTCAGAATAGGCCAGTCATTAAAACCCCTCAAGAAATTCCAACAATGGTCGCTGGAAGCATCCTCAAACACCGGAAAATCTCTCATCATTTTGCCCTAATTTCAGATTTTTTTAGTCTAGGGTTCAGTTCAGATTTTATCAGCCCAAAATTACTTCAGATTGTCTTCAAACCAGTAGCAGATTAGTTGATTTTATGGTTATCTCTTATGAGTGTTGATTTCAACTTTGGTTAAAGCCAACTGTTTGACCTTATATTTGGTTCGAGAGGCAGTCAAGACTGTGTTTTGACCCTTTTTGTTGCCATCTCCTTAACTTTTGCTATTGCAGATTTGGAGTTTATAATATGGCTGCTTCCTCATCCTCTACTCCTGGCATTGGTGTTTCAATTACTGATGTCAAGTTGACCGAGGAAAATTATTTGTTATGGTCGAGAGGGGTGCAAAAATACCTGACTGCTCAAGGGAAAGAGAATACATGATTGATGATCCACCTTCAAAAGAATCAGAGTACTCAAAATGGCTACAGGAAGATGCTATTGTTACTACTTGGCTCTGGAACAGCATGGAACAATCCATTGCTCTTAGCACGATGTGGGTGAATACAACAAAGGACTTTGGGAGTCTCTCCAAGACAGGTTCAGATAACCCGAAAACATTTCAAAAATGGGCGAATCCACTGCTGCATTCTTTTCTTGTCAGCAAGGGGATAAACATTGAGTGAGCATTATGGAAAAATTGAAGGATTGTGGGGAGAACTTAATTCATATCATCCATTCAGCAGATGCTTCAATACTTGAGAAACAAAGAGAGGAGTTATTAGTCACCAAGTTTTTGTCTAGTCCTCAGTCCAGTCTATAAAGTGCCATTGGGGATCGTGACAGATAAAGAATTGCCCACAATCAAATAATTGTATACGTGTCTTAAAAGGGTACCCACCATAAATTAAACTAATCAATATGCATCTACACTTGCTTCTATTAGATATGGTTAGAGTCAATTTGGACGAGGCTAGGGACGTGGTAAGGACGGGGAGGTCCTCTTTTTCAATCCATTCAATGTGGCAAAAATAATCTTAGGTGTTAGGAAAAATTTTGGTAACATGAATGGGCCAATAGAGTCAATACAATCAAGGAGAAAATTCTTCTACATCTCCTTCCACTAATACTTAAAATTCTGATAGATCCACATCCGAGGAAGCTAATTACATTCCAACTCCAGAGGATCCTTAGCCTTACCTACAACAACAATTGCCCAATCAAGTACGGCAACTGCTTTTTTATCTACTTCCAATTCCTCCCCTTGGATAATAGATTCTTGAGCATTATCTCACATAACTGATAATCATTCTATCTTTAGTTCTTATTCCCCTTCATATCAATCGTCTTCAATAATCTTGGCAGATGGTTCCAAGACTCATGTAATAGGACTAGAAATTTTCTCTACTAATTCTCATCTTACTTTTCTTTAGTTCTTCATGTACCTAAATTTCCTATCTTTTTGTTATCAGTCAATCAATTAATGAAAACTCTTAATTGTTCTGCAAACTTCTTTCCATCCTATTGTGTTTTCAAGATCTTGGTAAGAGGAAGACAGTTGGTGGAGGACGTGAGATAAATGGAGTATATTAACTTTCCAACCACTTGCCATCTTCCAATTGTGCTCCATCCTCATCAGTTTCTTTTGAGCATATGGCACTACCAGTTGGGACATCCTCCACTTCGTCTTCTGAAACAGATGAGTCTACCTATGAGCGTTAATTCTAGTGGTGAATGTGAGTCATGTCAATTAGGCAAACAACATTGAGTTTCATTTCCTTCACACGTCAATACAGTGAGTCTATAGCCTTTTCGATTGGTTCATTAGATGTCTGGGGTCTATGTCAGGTTTCTAGTGGTCATGGTCTTAAGTATATTGTTAGCTTTGTTTATGATTGTTCTCATGCTACATGGTTCTATCTGTTAAAGGAACAATCAGAGGTTCCTTATGTATTTGGTGTCTCCATTCAAACTTTTTTTTCAATCTAACAACGCCTTAAAATATTATGATTTTCCATTATCCGAATTTTGTAAGAAACAAGGTATTACACATCAAACTTCTTGCCCTTATACTCCTTAAAATAATAAAGTAGCAACACGAAAAATAGGCATTTGTCAAACATTGCTAAAACAATTTTATTTCATATGAATGTTCCAACTAGATATTGGGTACTGGGGGGAAGCAACTCTTATAGCTTGCCATCTTATAAATAAACTTTCATCTTGTGTTCTTAGTTATTGTGCACTCACTCTATTTTATTTCTCAATAAACCTCCCTTTCCCCATTCATCATTAGTCTTTGGGCGTATTTGGTTTGTCCACGTTTTCCATCTTTCTAATAAAGTACCTCCTCACTCAATCAAATGTGTTTTTCTTGGTTATTCTAGAACACAAAAAGGCTCCAAGTGTCTTAATCCTACCTATGGAAAGATCTATGTTAATGCCGATGTCACATTTTGAGTTTACTGTTTTTTTCTTTCAGCAAAATGGAAGGAGTCTTGAAACTTATTTTATGTCAGCCCTCAAGCCTATTCCTTCTCCAGTAACTCTTGTAGACAAGCCCATACGGTAAACGTATGCAGAAAGATTGTCAAAAAGGTGATCCAACTCCTTTAGACACATTTTCCAACCATGATCCTTTTCCAACCAATGAGCATTCAGATCTTGATCTTCCGATTGCTCTTAGGAGAGGTAGTAGAGCTACCCCAAGGTATCCTCTTGCTTAATTTGTTTCCTTGATGGTCACTCATTATCTTTTAAGATCCTTGCCTTGTCCTTGTCTGCCATCTCCTTAGCTAGGAATTATCAAGTAGCTTTAACTCATCCTGGTTTGCAGTTGGCTATGGAAGAATACATGAAAATCTGTGATCGTGGCACTTGGGAATTGCAAAAACTACCAACTAATAAGGAGCATGTGGATTGCACATGGCTCTTTACAATGAAATACTAACCAGATGGAATTGTTGAGAAACTAAAAGCTCATTTGCTAGCTAAAGGGTTTATATAGACTTATGGAGTTGATTATCATAAGACATTTTCCCTAGTGGCTCAACTTAACTTTGTTAGAGTTCATTTATCTCTTGCTAAATTTCATGATTGGCCTCTTTATCTGTCAATAGACAGCTTTGACAGCTTTGCTGGACAGCTGTCAATAGACAGCTCTGCTAGACATATGGACAGCTTTGCTGGACAGCTGTTAATAGACAGCTTTGCTGTCCATATTGTTTTCTATGTGTGGAAATGAATGTGTGTGAGTTGTAAAGGCAAGCTTTCCACCTTGACAAAGGTGGAAGCTTGCTTATATATTCATATGTTTCCTTCAATGTAAATACAAGTTTTCTTCTTCTCTGAATCCTTTTTACATGGTATCTGAGCATCAGTTTCTGGGCATTTTCTGGAATTTTCGTTTTCAGTTTGTTTTTGGGCATTTTTTTCTGGAGTGGTGTTCTTCGGCAAACTTTGTTTAAGGTCCATCTTTCAGTTTCTTTATTTTCTTGGATAATTTTTTTTGTCTCGGATTCCATTTATTTCCAATGGACTCTACACCCATTTGTGTCAAGTTTACAGGTAAAAATTATTCTACTTGGGCTTTTCAGTTTGAATTTTTTCTCAAGGGAAAAGACCTTTGGGGCCATATTGATGGCACGGATGTTGCACCAACATCCGACACTGTCAAATCCAAAGATGTTGTGTCTTCTCCTTCTTGGACTGTGCTTGATGCTCGAATAATGTCTTGGCTTCTTGGTTCGGTAGAGCCACATATTATCACCAACTTGCGGGCTCATCGCTCCGCTCAATCCATATGGAATTATTTGAAGAGAGTTTATCATCAAGATAATGATGCTCGTCGCTTTCAGTTGGAACATGCGATTGCCATGTTTCAACATGGTAGTATTTCCATCCAAGACTACTACTCGGCATTTTTGACTCTCTGGCATGAATATACTGATTTGGTTACAGCAGATGTTCCTGTTGCTGCTCTTCAGACTATTCAGAATCTTCACAATACTAGCCAACGTGATCAGTTTCTTATGAAACTACGCCCGGAATATGAATCAGTTCGCTCCTCTCTGCTGAACAGATCGCCTGTTCCCTCTCTTGATATTTGTTTTGGTGAGTTACTTCGCGAAGAACAACGTCTTAGTACTCAAGTTATTCTGGAGCAATCTCATGGCAGTTTCGGGACAGCAACTATGGCTTATGCTGCCCGCGGACGTGGATCACCTGTGACTTCTAAAAATCTGCAATGTTTCTGTTGCAAAGAATATGGGCATATTGTTGCCAATTGTTCTAAAAAATATTGTTCCTATTGCAAGAAAAAGGGTCATATTATCAAAGAATGTCGTATCCGCCCCCAGAATCGTCAGGCCCAAGCATTTCAAACTTCTGTTACTGTTCCTCCAGCAGCAACTTCTGCACCACATAGCTCTTCCTCAAATGCTTCCTCTGATCTTGCACCTCCTGCAGCAACTTACTGCACCCCTGAAATGGTACAACAAATGCTAATTTCAGCATTATCCGCAATGGGGTTTCAAGGTAAAAATTCTACTACACTGTGGTATGTAGACTCGGGGGCTTCTAATCACATGACAAATACTCCCACAACTCTGTCTCATGTTCGGCCCTATAATGGTCAATCTGCCATTCAGACAGCCAATGGCAATTCTTTGCCAATCACTGCTGTCGGAAATGCCTCTTCTACATTTACTGATGTGTTTCTTGCTCCTCAGCTTTCCACGAATCTTATTTCTGTTGGTCAATTAGTTGATAACAATTGTGCTGTTAATTTTTCTGGTGATGGTTGTGTTGTGCAGGACCAGGTAACGGGGGAGCCAATCGCGAAGGGACCTAAAGTGGGGCGCTTGTTTCCACTATTTTTACCTGTTCCAGCACTTTCTTCAGTTCCTTCTATTACGTCTTTTGCTTGTAATAATGTTCCTAATCCGAGTATGGTGTGGCATCGTCGTTTAGGTCATCCCAATACTCAAATCTTATCTCATGTATTGAACTCCAGCTTTCTTGGTAATAAAGAACGTTCTTCTTTATCTCTTGAGTGTGATTCTTGTAAACTTGGTAAAAGCAAAACTCTTCCATTTCCTTTGCATGCTAGTAGAGCTTCTCACTGCTTTGATCTTATCCATAGTGATGTTTGGGGACCTTCCCCGGTTAGTTCACATGAAAAATTTAAATACTATGTGACTTTCATTGATGATCATAGCAGATTCACTTGGGTTTATTTTCTTCGTTCTAAATCTGAGGTTTTTCGTACCTTCACTGAGTTTTTAGCGTATGTTGAAAATCAATTTTCTGCGAATATTAAGACATTACGCACAGATTCTGGTGGTGAATATTTGTCTACTGAGTTTCAGACATTCTTGGCTTCTAAAGGTATTATCCATCAACGTTCATGTCCTGCTACTCACTTGATTAATCGTTTACCTTCCAAAGTTTTACACATGGAGTCTCCCTATTTCTGCTTATTTGCTAAGCAACCTAGTTATGATAATCTTCGTATCTTTGGTTGTGTATGTTTTGTTCATTTACCTCCTCATGAGCGACATAAATTATCTGCTCAATCTATTAGATGTGCATTCTTAGGATATAATGTGTGTCAAAAGGGATTTGTTTGCTATGATCCTCAATTACATCGTACACGTATTTCTAGGAATGTTATTTTCTTTGAAAATCAACATTTCTTTCCTGTGTCATCTGTGCCCTCTTCTTCTACTGTGGTCCTCCCCTCCTTTGAGGAGCAGTTCTCAGATCTTCATCAAGTTAGTTCTCGTTTTAAACCAGGTATGGTGTATACGAGACGATCCCACCCACGGTCTCCTCCGGTGGCTCACTCGATATCTGATCCTAACATGCACCAGAATCAATCAGTTACAGCACCTCCAGAGCCTTTGGTACGTCGCTCTTCTCGAGTGTCTGTACCCCCGGATAGGTATGGGTTTTCTTCTGGCAATACTATTTCAGCTCTTACTACTGCATTGTCCAATTTTGATATTCCCACATGCTACTCACATGCTGTCAAGCATGACTGTTGGCGACAAGCTATGCAGGAAGAAATTGCAGCTCTAGAGGCCAATCACACCTGGGACATTGAGCCTTGTCCTTCCACTATAGTTCCTCTGGGATGCAAATGGGTTTACTCCGTCAAGGTTCGCTCTGATGGAAGTTTAGATCGTTATAAAGCTCGGCTTGTTGTTCTTGGGAACAATCAGGAATATGGTGTCAATTATGAGGAGACCTTTGCTCCTGTGGCTAAGATGACCACTGTTCGTACGATCCTAGCTATTGCTGCTTCCAATGATTGGCCACTGCATCAGATGGATGTTAAGAATGCTTTCCTTCACGGGGATCTTAAAGAGTGTATTTATATGAAGCCACCCCCGGGATTATTTTCCTCTCCGACCTCCAATGTGTGTAAACTTCGTCGCTCTCTTTATGGTCTTAAACAAGCTCCACGGGCTTGGTTTGATAAATTTCGAACCACTTTATTACAATTTTCCTTCAAGCAGAGCAAGTATGACACTTCATTGTTTCTCCGGAAATCAGACATGGGTATTGTTGTCCTTTTGGTTTATGTTGATGATATTGTGATCACTGGTTCTGATTCTGCTTTACTTGTCCAGCTCAAGACCCATCTCTCAAAATCTTTTCATATGAAAGATCTTGGGTCTCTCACGTATTTTCTTGGTCTTGAGGTGCATCGTAGTCACTCTGGTATTTCACTCAATCAACATAAATATGCTAGTGACTTGGTGGCTACAGCTGGACTGCAGGAAGCTACCTCTGTTGATACTCCCATGGAATTAAATGTCAAGCTTCGCAAAGAGGAGGGTGACTTACTTGTTGATCCCAGTTTATATCGGAAATTGGTGGGTAGCCTTGTCTATCTCACCATCACTAGACCGGATATTTCTTTTGCTGTACAACAAGTCAGCCAGTTTCTTCAGACTCCTCGTCATCTTCATTTGGCTGCTGTTCGTAGGATCATACGCTATGTTCAGGGCACTTCTGCCCGTGGCTTATTCTTTCCCGCAGACAATTCTCCTCGTCTTGTTGCTTATAGCGATGCTGATTGGGCTGGTTGTGCTGATACACGTCGCTCCATCACTGGTTGGTGCGTGTTCTTAGGCGATGCATTGATCTCCTGGAAGAGTAAGAAGCAAGACAGAGTTTCTAAGTCATCTACAGAATCTGAGTACCGAGCAATGTCTCTTGCTTGTTCCGAAATTATTTGGCTTCGAGGTTTGCTTGGTGAGTTAAACTTCTCTGAGAACAATCCTACACCTTTACATGCCGATAATACAAGTTCTATTCAGATCACGGCCAATCCAATCTATCATGAGCGCACAAAGCATATTGAAGTCGACTGCCATTCTATCCGTGAAGCCTTTGAAGCTCGTGTTATCACTCTTCCACATATTTCCACTGAACTACAAATTGCTGATATCTTCACCAAAGCTCTCACTCGTCATCGACATTGCTTCCTAAGTAGCAAATTGATGCTTGTTGATCAACCCGTATCAATTTGAGGGGGGCTGTCAATAGACAGCTTTGACAGCTTTGCTGGACAGCTGTCAATAGACAGCTCTGCTGGACATATGGACAGCTTTGCTGGACAGCTGTTAATAGACAGCTTTGCTGTCCATATTGTTTTCTATGTGTGGAAATGAATGTGTGTGAGTTGTAAAGGCAAGCTTTCCACCTTGACAAAGGTGGAAGCTTGCCTATATATTCATATGTTTCCTTCAATGTAAATACAAGTTTTCTTCTTCTCTGAATCCTTTTTACATTATCAACTTGATGTCAAAAATGCTTTTTTTGTATAGAGATTTGCTGGAAGAAGTTTATATGGAGCAACCTCTTGCATTTGTTGCTGAAGGGGAGTCTGGCATGGTGTGTCGATTGAAAAAGGCTATTTAGGATCTTAAGCAATCTCCAAGAGCTTGATTTAAGAAACTAAGTAGGGTATTGGTATATTTCGATATTTGAAGATGCTAATCAGATCATTCAATTTTTGTAAAGCATACTTTGTCTGGATCAATTATTTTGTTGTGGCTTTGAAGAGGCAAATAATCAGTTGAATAAGCACTTTCAAACTAAAGACTTGGGCCAATTCAAGTACTTCTTGGGTACTGAAGTTGCCAAAGGACAAAAAGGGTTGATGTTATCTCAAAGGAAAATATGTCCAAGATCTATTATTTGAGCCATGAATGTTGGGATACAAATCTGTTGATACCCTTATGGATCCAAATGTGAAACTTTATGGTGAAGATAGTCTTGCATTCAAAGATTAGAAAAGATAGAAAAGTCTCGTGGAAAAATTGATCTATCTGACAGTGACCAGACGAGATATTACTTTTGCTATTAGACTAATTAGTCAACATATGCAAAATCCAAAGAAAATACATTGGGAAGCTGTGTAGGATTCTTAGATACCTCAAGCAGAAAATTAGTATGGTAATCCATTTCAAAAAAGGAAATGCACCGCATATTGTTAGCTCATCTGATGCAAATTGAGCAATCCGAATTATACTTTCCTTGGAGGTAACTTAGTCACATTGAGAAGTAAGAAAATAAGTTGTAGCAATATCTAATGCTAAACCGAAATATCGTGCCATGGCTCAAAGTTTGTGAGCTCGTGGATTAAGAATCTCTTTAAGAGAACTTGGTGTTTTGTGATGTAAAGCTACTAGCCATATAGCTAGCAATCTAGTGTTTCATGAGAGAATTAAGCACATAAAGGTTGACTGCCATTTCTTTAGTGAAATGATCACATTAGGAGAAGTTACTCTTTATATTCAGAACAAGTAAGGGTCATCTTCACTAAGCTTGTGCGAAAAGGGAATTTCTTGTATCTTCGTTCCAAGTTGGGCATTAGTAAACATCTTTGCTCTAGCTTGATGTTAATTGTAGTAGGCCTAGTTAGTGTCTATTAGATTTGAGTCAGCATCTTATTGTCTTACCATATTGATCTTGATTACTGTAGCCTATATATCTCTCTAACATTCTATAGTGTAATAAACAAAAATTACTCCCTTTCCCATCCATTTTTCCTATCTTGCACTATAATAACAGCGCTAAAGCTAAAATATAAGGCCCTATTTATAATAGCCAAAGACCTAAGTGAACTAGGAAACTAGAAATCTGCTCACATTAAGTAACAAATGCCCAATTCAAATACGAAAAACTACTGTAAGAAAACTAAATAAAGAAAAGGTGCGTCGTAAACAAGCTGAATAAGACTTAAACATATTAAATAAGGAAAAGATAAACATAACTCTTGAAATCATAAACTCAAGGTTTCCAATTGTATATAACTATGCTACAAACATCTTAGGACCTTCATCATTTTTAAAATGTTAAAAATCTTTGCTTTCCACTTTGTTGTTGATAAGATTGAACAGGTGGAACATATTAAAGATAAATAAGCAATGAACAAAAGTTTGAGAGAAAATAATTTTATCTTTATATTATTCTCACTACATTTTATTAGTATCTATTGGCCACAAATACAACTTATAACAGAAAAGAAAGAAAAGAAACCTTGAACAATTAGGAAAGCCTAAAATTACAAGTTAACTCGTATTAGTTTGATTTCCTAAATTAGAATACCAATTCTATGAAGGACTTAAAAACCTACTTTTATCCACAAGCAACAAATTCAGCACCCTGGCCAGTACTCTATCAGCTCATATAATCGCACAACTTTGAAGGATCAGAGAAGGGCAAAGTAATACCTTAGACTGACTACATTTGCAAGATATAAATGTGTGTTATGCTGAAGCAAAGCAAAAACATCATCAGCCATTCCTATATAGGTGCACTGTCTTACAATGTCCAGTAGACCTACATACATATAAAAATATTATACAAAAGATATACATAACTCTAAGAAAGTTTTGTAGTAACATATTTAATTAGGATGTTACCAGAGTGACAATTGCGATCTATATCATCGATAAGTTCCTGAATACTAGTAAGCTCTGCAGTTTCATTTGGGTTCCTTCTTTGCCTAACAGAAGACCTACAATTGGAATTTCTTATGTCAAAACTAAGATAATCAAATATGCATATACAACACATAATTATATACAAACATATATAAATACATATATGCCAAATAAAGCAAATCAAAACCAAAAGTTACACAAATGAAAACTTCTGGTAAACCAATCAAAATGTGTCAGGTATCAAGTCTTAACAAATCTAACGTAGATATATATAAAAGGACAAAACGTTTTACCAATTTGTTTTAGAATACTGAAGGTTCCTGAGAACATCTAGATATTTTTCTCTAGAATATTCCCTCGCTTGCTCTCTCTCTCTCTCTTACATATAAAGATAAGCTGATCATAACACAAAGAAATTGGTGTTTTGTTTTATGGGCAGCCACCAAAGTGACAAGATGAATAACCTCTGCAGCCTTTCTTGCTTTCTCTCTCTATCTCGCCTGCTCTCATATCATTATTCATTAAGCAATAATCACATAGAGATATGTCAAATATACAAAGAGATATTGGCATTTTCTCTTTGTTTGGGCAGGTACTCTCTCCCACATCATGCTTTAAGCAAAAATCACATAGAGATATGTCAATCATACCACAAAGAAATTTGTATTTTGTCTTCCTTTGGGCATCCACAAAGTTGACAAGATCAATGAAGTCATCAACCCACAAATGCCCATTGAGCCCCCAATACAAAGAGGTTTGATTGCACACCCTACCTCTCCAATACCCCAACCCTTTTCTTCCTCTCTATCACCTGCTCTCCATCATATGATTTATGTAATAATCATACAGAGATATGTTGATTGTACCATAAAAAGGTTGGTAATTTGTCTCTTTTGGGTAGCCACTCTCTCCCTCCCTCACTCACATTATTTTAAGCAATAGCCATGGAGATATGTTGATCATATTTGTGGTCAACCCTATGGGAGCCATTCACTTGTCGGTCTCCATACATGCTGTCTATTCCATCTCAAATCTGGTCCGATCTCTGTCTCTGGCGCGCGAGTCCTCACTACTGGAACTGGCAACTTCAAACGATGCCGGCGATCACAGAACTACCCACCGTGTCACTCGCCGTCGCCGACCGCAGTCACTGTCGCCAGAAAACTGCCACTATGTTGCCGAAAAACTACTCCTAGTTGTCAGTTGTTTTCTCCTTTCTCCTTTTTCCTTCAGTTCATTCCTGACTATTTCTACTGAAAAACTGGTAGGGAGTAGTAATTATACTTCTTGGACAGTATCTATTGAATTATGGTGTATGGGATATGGCTTAGAGGACCATTTAATTACCAAGGTTACAGATTTAAAAGATAAAAATACAATTGAATGGAAAAGGGTTGATGCGTTATTATGTGATCAAATTATAGCAAACCATCGATCCTCAATTATATCCTATTTATAAGGCTTATCGAACATGTTTTGATATTTGGAATCAAGCTAAGTTCTTATATACTAATAATATTCAAAGGTTGTACTCTATGGTCTCTGAGTCTGGTTAATCTAAAACAACAGGATATGGAGATGTCAAAATTCCTTAGCAGGATGGCCTCCCTTAAAGTTGAATTTAATTCACTCCTGCCGTGTGGTGAAACTGTCGCTGATGATCTTGTTTAGAGGGACAAATTCTTTATGGTTTTAACCCTAGCATCAATTAGCCATGAGCTCTCATCGGTCTGTGATCAGATTCTTACTAGTGTTGTTGTTCCTTCCATAGATGATGTCCTTACTCGGCTGCTTCGTGTATCTGCTCCAGGTCATCAGTCTAGATCCTCCACCACTAATTCAAATTCCTCCGCTTTGGCATCTCAGTCACAGCCTTTTTCCAAGGGAGAGCAAGGTGATCGTTGGAAAAGTCATCTCAAGTGCACTTATTGTCATAGGTGGGGACATACCCTGAAAAAATGTTACAAGTTACATGGACGACCCTCTCGGGCTGCAACCTTGCTCAATCTGATCACTCTAACACTACAAACAAGCAACCTCCATCCACGACTCTCACTGGTGCCGACTATGAGAAATACCTTAAATACCAAGCGGCTAAGAAGTCTACCTCTTCCATTTCCTCCGTTGCACATATTGGTAATTCGATCGCCCGTCTTACTCAATCTTTTTCTCTAAGACCCTAAGTCCTTGATTCTGGTGTCTCTGACCACATTTCTGGTAACCTTTAATTACTTTCTCATACTCCTACATCTAGGTCATTACCATCTGTCACCTTAGCTAATGGTTCCACAACTACTGCTTAAGTAGTTGGTCGAGTATATCCTCTTCGTTCCTTACCTTTAGAATCTATTCTTTATATACCGCGTTATTCTTTTAATCTTATATCTGTCAATCAACTCACTCGTTCTTTAAATTGTGTTACACCTTTATTGATGACTTTGTTGTTATACAGGATCGCAGTATGGGGCAAATGATTGGCACAGGACGTGAGTCACAGGGACTTATCATCTCGGTCTTTCGCAACTATCAGTCGCATGCACTGTCACCGAATCTCCAGCACTAATTCATAATCGTCTGGGACATCCAAGTCTGTCAAAACTGCAAATAATGATTCTAGATCTGTCTAGGCTGTCGTCTTTAAATTATAAGTCATGTCAACTTGGAAAACACTTTCATAGGTCGTTTCCTAAGCGTGTCAAT
The DNA here is from genome assembly GCA_946807835.1 of Ailanthus altissimus. Classification (NCBI taxonomy): domain Eukaryota; kingdom Viridiplantae; phylum Streptophyta; class Magnoliopsida; order Sapindales; family Simaroubaceae; genus Ailanthus; species Ailanthus altissimus. The sequence continues at coordinate 518,924 of OX327699.1, forward strand.
AAACGCGTTATGTCCCCTTTTGAATTAGTTCATTCTAATATTTAGGGTCCTAGTCGACTTCCTTCTGTTTTAGGGTTTAAGTATTTTGTTACATTTATTAATGACTATTCGCATAACACTTGGTTATTTTTAATGAAAGATCGATCTGAACTATTCTCCATTTTTGAATCTTTTTGTGCAGAAATTAAGATACGGTTCTCTACTACTCTTCGTACATTGCGTAGTGATAATGCATGTGAATATTTTTCTGCTCCCTATACTAAATTCACGCCTTCTTAAGGAATTTTATGTTAGTCCTCCTGTGCCTACACTTCACAACAAAATGGTATTGTCGAGTGTAAAAATAGACATCTTATCGAAACTACCCGTACCTTATCCATAATCACGTTCCTCTCCGATTTTGGGCCGACGTCGTCCTCACTGCGTGTTTTTGATCAACCGTATGTCCTCATCAGTCTTACAGAACAAAGTCCCTTATTCTATTCTACATCCCGATAAGCCATTGTATCCTATCTCACCTCGGGTCTTTGGTTACATGTGTTTTGTCCATGTCTTCCCTCCTAACCAGGACAAGTTATCCTCTCGGTCCATCAAGTGTATCTTCCTAGGATACTCCCGTCTTCAGAAAGGGTATAGGTGTTATTATCTTGATATATGTCAGTATTTTATGTCTGCTGATGTCACATTTTTTTAGTCTTCAGAAAAAGTATAGGTGTTTTCTTCTTGTTCCAAAACATAGATTGTTAGAGAGATTCTTTCAATTCGTTATATTGTTCCTCCTCCCATGTCATCCTCGGAGAGCCAAAGTTTGTCGTTCCATCTTCAGCTTATGATAGTTGTGGAAATGCTTGTATTATGCTTGTATTATGGTTGTAATCTAGTTGTAAAGATAGCTTTACAACTAGACTTAGAGCTATATATAGACTTGTATTATGTTCAATTCAAATAAGAAAGTCTTTTCTTTCTCAATTACTTCTTCATGGTATCAGAGCCAACTCTTGGCTTCTGAATGTGATATTTTCCGGCGACATTTTCCGGTGTACTGCCGGTTCTTTTTCCGGTAGATTACTAGTCTATTTTTCAGCCACCGTGCTCTTTATTTTATTTCGGTGGCCGTGACCTCAGAAGGTTCTCGCCATTAAGATCCAAATAATCATCGCCGGACGCATCAGCGGACGCGCCTCCACGCGCCGTAAACAGTAACTATCTCCGGTGACCGCATTATTTTCCGGCGGTAGTACAGTTTCCGGCCATCTCCGTTGACCTCGGAAGGTGCCGACAATCAGAGCTGCAGTCGTAGCTCTCTCCCTGGACACCGGACGCGCCTCCACGCGCCGGTAACAGCCCAGGTTTCCGGCAGCTTTTCACCGCCGATCTGCAACTTTCCGGCGACTTGAAATCTCACCGCCAGCGTCATCGGACTCAGACGACGCCGATGACCCCAACTACAGCCGCCGTGCACTCACCGGCATTCGGACGCGCCTCCACACGCCGTATCTCCGACGCTATCATTTGGCCGCCGATCTCCTTATCCGGCGAGCGTTAGTGCTCACCGCCGGCGCCAACAGATTCAGGCAACGCCGGGAAACCAAATCTCTGTCATCCGGCGAGTTGCCGTCGTCGGCCGCCGTCGCCGTCGCCGGAAACAGCCACAGTATTGCCGGAAAAATGGCTTCTGTATTGTAGAACTTCTCAGTTACTTTTCTCCTTCATTTGTGAGCAAATATGACTACTACTCAAAACTTTAAAACAAGCAGGCACCTTTCATCAGTGATTCTCACCGGTGTTGAATTAGAGAATTACCTTAAATACCAAGCGGCTAAGCAGTCTACTTCTTCTGTTGCCCCCACACAGGATCTAGGTAATTCGGTCGCTTGTCTTACTCAACCTCCTTCCTTAGGACCTTGGATCCTTGATTCTGGTGCCTCTGATCACATTTCTGGTAATCTCCAATTACTTTCTCATATTTCTACATCCAGATTATTGCCATCTGTCACCCTTGCTAATGGATCCACAACAACTACTCAAGCAGTTGGTCGAGCACATCCTCTTCCTTCCTTACCTTTAGAATCTGTTCTTTATATTCCGCATTGTCCTTTTAATCTTATTTCTATTAGTAAGCTTACTCGCTCTTTAAACTGTACAATTACTTTTGTCCATGACTCTGTTCTTATCCAGGATCGCAGTACAAGAAAGACGATTGGGGTAGGTCGTGAGTCACAGGGGCTCTATCATCTAAGTATTCCTCAACCATCTGTTGCATGCAATGTCTCACCCGCACTTCTTCATAATCGTTTGGGACATCCAAATCTGTTAAAGCTTCGAAAAATGGTTCCAGGTCTTTCTAGTCTGCCATCTTTTAATTGTGAGTCTTGTCAGTTTGGGAAACACTCTCGTGGATCGTTTCCAAAGCGTGTCAATAATCGAGCTACATCCCCTTTTGCATTAATTCATTCAGATGTCTGGGGTCCTAGTCGAGTCTCATCTGTTTTAGGTTTTAAATATTTTGTTACATTTATTGATGATTATTCAACGTTGCACTTGGTTATTTTTGATGAAAAATCGTTCTGAATAATTTTCCATCTTTGAGTCTTTTTGTGCTGAAATTAAAACGCAATTCTCCACTACTATCCGTATATTGCGTAGTGATAATGCACGTGAATACTTTTCTGCTCCTTTTACTAAATTTATGTCTTCTCAGGGCATTTTACATCAGTCTTCCTGTGTCTATACTCCACAACAAAATGGAGTTGCCGAGCGTAAGAACAGACATCTCATTGAAACTGCTCGAACATTACTTCTACATCATAATGTTCCTCTTCGTTTTTGGGGGGATGCTGTTCTTACTGCTTGTTTTTTGATCAATCGAATGCCGTCCTCCGTGTTACAACATCAGGTTCCTTATTCTATTCTGTATCCTGATCAACCATTGTTTTCTCTTCCGCCGCGTGTCTTTGGCTGCACATGTTTTGTCCATGTCTTCACTCCTGGTCAAGACAAATTATCTGCCCGGTCCATCAAATGTATTTTTCTTGGGTACTCACGTCTCCAGAAAGGATATAGGTGTTATTCTCCTAACACCCGACGTTATTTTATTTCTGCTGATGTCACATTTTTTGAGTCTTCCCCTCTCTTTTCTTCTGCTACAGAACATATGTCAATCACAGAGGCTCTTCCAGTTCCTTATATTATTCCTCATCCTGAGTCAAACACAGAATTTGTTCCTACCCCACAATATGATCCTCCTCCCCAGGATTCTCCCTCTCCGAATAATGGGAGTCTTGTTCCTCTTTCTCCTTCAGGTGATGACAGTGATACTGCTCCTGTAGCACTTGAGGTTCCCGCCGACTCACTTCCTGCTCCCGATCACTCTCCTACTGAGGTCCTACCACCTGATGACCAATTTCCCATTGCTATCCGAAAAGGTATACGTTCCACTCGCAATCCTCATCCTATATATAACTTTCTTAGTTATCATCGATTGTCTTTACCATATTATGCTTTTGTATCAAATTTATCCTCTGTCACTGTCCCTGCCACTCTTCGTGATGCTCTTTCACATCCTGGGTGGTGTCAAGCAATGGTTGAAGAAATGACTGCTTTGCATAATAATGGTACATGGGAATTAGTCCAATTGCCCCCCGGCCACTCCACCGTTGGTTGTCGTTGGGTTTACAATGTCAAGTTTGGACCAGATGGTCAGGTTGATCGGTTGAAAGCAAGGTTAGTTACCAAAGGATATACACAGACTTATGGCCTAGATTATTCTGACACCTTCTCTCCTGTGGCTAAAATGTCATCTGTTCGGTTGTTCTTATCTATGGCTGCTATTCGTCAATGGCCTTTGCACCAACTTGACATCAAGAATGCCTTTCTTCACGGAGAACTTCAAGAAGAAATCTATATGGAGCAACCACCTGGTTTTGTTGCTCAGGGGGAGTCTGGTTTGGTATGTAAACTTCGCCGTTCATTGTATGGTTTAAAACAATCTCCTCGTGCCTGGTTTGGTCGTTTCAGCACTGTTATCCAGGAGTTTGGCATGATTCGAAGTCAGTCAGATCACTCTGTTTTTTATAAGCATACACCACAAGGCCAATGCATATATCTGGTAGTCTATGTTGATGATATTGTCATTACAGGAAATGATCAAGATGGTATTAAGCAATTAAAAAAACACTTATTTGATCATTTTCAGACCAAAGATTTAGGATTACTCAGATACTTCCTTGGTATTGAAGTAGCTCAATCTAGCTCTGGAATCGTTATTTCTCAAAGAAAGTATGCTTTAGATATTCTTCAGGAAACAGGGATGATGGATTATCAACCCATAGACACTCCCATGGATTCTAACACTAAGCTTCTACCTGGACAGGGGGAGCCTATTACAGATCCTGGGAGATATCGGAGACTAGTTGGTAAACTTAATTATCTCACTATCACACGACCGGATATTTCTTTCCCGGTTAGTGTTGTCAGTCAATTTCTACAGTCTCCATGTGACAGTCATTGGAATGCAGTTATTCGAATCCTACGATATATTAAGAGTGCACCAGGTAAAGGTTTACTATATGAGAATAAGGGCCATACACAGATTATTGGATATTCAGATGCCGATTGGGCAGGTTCTCCATCAGATAGACGTTCTACTACTGGGTATTGTGTTCTTGTGGGAGGAAATCTTGTATCTTGGAAAAGTAAGAAGCAAGCTGTTGTTGCTAGGTCAACTGCAGAAGCAGAATATCGGGCAATGGCTTTAGCAACTTGTGAACTTATATGGTTGAAACAGTTAATCCAAGAATTGAAATTTGCAGATATATCACAGATGAAGTTACTTTGTGATAATCAAGCTGCCCTCCATATTTCATCAAATCCAGTGTTTCATGAAAGGACTAAACATATAGAGATTGATTGTCACTTTATTCAAGAAAAGATTCAATCTGGCATTATTTCTACCAATTATGTCAGCTCAAACAATCAACTAGCAGATGTCCTTACTAAATCTCTGAGAGGTCCTAGAATTGATTTTATTTGTAACAAGCTTGGAGCATATGATGTATATGCTCCAGCTTGAGGGGGAGTGTGGAAATGCTTGTATTATGCTTGTATTATGGTTGTAATCTAGTTGTAAAGATAGCTTTACAACTAGACTTAGGACTATATATAGACTTGTATTATGTTCAATTCAAATAAGAAAGTCTTTTCTTTCTCAATTACTTCTTCAATAGTCTTGTTCCTATTCATTTTGCAGGTGATGTCATCAATATTGTTCCTAATGTAAATCCTGCAGGTGATGCCATTGACACAGTTCCTATTGACTCACTGTCTGCTCCTGATTCCTCTCCAACTACAACCTTACCTATTGATGACTAGTTTCCCATTATTGTTCATAAAGATATACGATTTCCTTGCAATCCTCATCCTATATACAATTTTCTTAGTTATCATCGCTTATCTTCCCCATATTATACCTTTGTGTCCACTTTATCTTCTGCTTCTATTTCTATTCTTAAAACACTTTATGAGGCTCTTTCACATCTTAGTTGGCGTCAAGCAATGGTTGAGGAAATAGCTGCTTTGCATGCTAATAGTACATGGGAATTAGTTCGGTTGCCACCAGGACGTTATAGATGGGTGTACACTGTCAAGGTTGGACCCAATGGTCAGGTGGACAGATTGAAAGCTCGGTTGATTGCAAAAGAGTACACTCAGACTTATGGGCAGGATTATTACGAAACTCTCTCTCCTGTGACTAAAATGTCATTTGTTCTGCTGTTCTTATTTATAGCTGCTATTCGTCAATGGCCTTTGCATCAACTCAATATCAAAAATGCGTTTCTTCATGGTAAGCTTTAGGAAAATATATATATATATATAGAGAGAGAGCAACCACCTGGATTTGTTGCTCAGGAGGAGCGTGGTTTGGTATGTAAGCTTCGTCGCTCCTTATATGGTTTAAAACAGCTCCTCGTGCCTAGTTCAACCGCTTCGTTACTGTTATCCAGAAGTTTGGCATGATTTGAAGTGAGTCAAATCATTCTATTTTCTATCGACATACACCACAAGGCCAATTCATATATCTGGTAGTGTACATTGATGATATTGTCATTATAGGAGGTCATCAAGACGGTATAAAACAATTAAAGAATCATTTGTTTTGTCATTTTTAAACTAAAGATTTGAGATTGCTCAAATATTTTCTTGGTATACAGGTTGCTCAATCTAAGTCTGGAATTGTTATCTCTCAAAGAAAATATGCGCTGGATATTCTAGAGGAAACAGGGATATAAATCCTTTAGCCACTAACCGTGCTTTGTACCTTTTAATGGAACCATCAGCTTTATATTTTACCATGAATACCCATTTGCACCCTACAATACTTTTATCATATGAAATTTCCACCAACTTCCAAGTATTATTTTGTTTAAGGGCATGCATTTCTTCAATTACTACAGCCTTCCATTTGGGAACATTAAGAGCAGCTTCAATTGTCCTAAGAATAACAACACTAGACACATTCGAAGTGAAGGCACGGAATGAAGATGACAAGTTAGAATAAGAAATAAATTTAGAAATAGGATATTGAGTACAAGACCTAAAACCCTTTCTAATTGCTATAGGAATATCTAAATTTGAATCAGAACTTGAGTATTTTTTTATTACCTAACATATTTAAAGACTGAGGTTCTATCACAAGTTCAACTTCTTGACCGTGATTAAGATTCATGATTTGCTCATTTCCTCGAGAGAATTTTTTTCTAGAGTAGACACATTACTCTTGCTGATTTTGTCTAGTTGTTTCTCATTTTTTTCCTGTATTGGTAAAAATTATCCTGTGGTTAGTTTGAAGAAGTGGTTGTACTAGGTTCAGTAATAAACACTATTGGAGTTGGATTGGGTTAAATAATAGACATTGTTAGAGCTGGACTGGGTTCAGCGATAACATTATTGGAGCTGGACTAGGTTCGGTGAAAGGAAAGGGATCTATAGCAGGAGTGACAAATTGGTTTAATGGTAAATCCAAAGTATTCCATGAACACTAAGCTTCTTGATAAACAATCTCCCCCTGAAGCGAAATGGGAGAGTAGTGTGGAGTATCCTCGAAAAAAATATCACACGAAACATAAGTTTTCTTGGAATGGGGGCAAAAACATGTATACCTTTTTTGGGTTGGAGAATAACCAATAAAGATAGTCTAAGTGCTCTAGGGTCAAGTTTACTACAATTGTGATCATGAATGTGTACAAAGGCAATACAACCAAAGGTTGGAAGAGTGTTTGTTGATATATAAGGATAGGACTTGGTGAAGACAGAAAATAGAGATTCAAACTTAAGAGTGCAACTTGAAAGGCAATTTATAAGGTAGGTGGCAGTTAAGAGTATCCCCCGCAAATATTTTAGAACATTCATAGTAAATATGAGAGCACTGGCAACCTCCAACATATGACGATTTTTTCTTTTGGAGACGTTATTTTGCTGTGAAGTATCAGCACAAGAACTTTGATGAATAATTCCATTCTAGAGCAAATATTCACCAAGAATTAAGTTAAAATACTCTTTACCATTATCAGCCCGAAGCACATGAATTTTTGTCTGAAATTGGGTTTGGATCATGTGGTGAAATTTTTAAACACCTCATATGTTTTAGAATTTTCGCGGAGAAGATAAACCTAACTAATACATGTGTGATCATCAATAAAATGTGATAAACCATCTTTTGCCATTGGAAGTTGTAATTTTTGAAGGTCCCATATGTCACTATGGATCAAAAAGAAAGAAGTGGATGGAATATATGGTCTTAGAAGAACATAGGATAAAGTGTGCTTAGCAAACTAACATATATCACATTGAAAAGAAGCAAAACCTTTATTATCAACTGAAGAGGGAAACAACCGTTTCAAATAAGAAAGATTGGGTTGACCAAGTCTATAATGCCACAACATTAACTTACTAGAACTAGAAGTGAAAACTGAAGCAACGCCAGACACAAGAGCTTGTCGACTCTCTTTATTATGATCTTTAAGGAAATAGAGGACATCATGAATCCTAGCATTACCAATTGTCCCCTTTGTTGATAAATCCTAAAAATAACAAGAGGAGGACACAAATTTAGCAACAAAATTATTATCACAAGTAAGTTCGCTAACAGAAATCAAATTACAAGTTCACAAGGGAACATGAAAAACAGATGTAAGAGTGAGACCATTGGACAAACTAACAATTCCTATTCCTACAACAAAAGGCAAGGAGCCATCGACAATTTTAACAGTGGCTTTATTAAAGCAAGGAACATACGAGTGAAAAACATTATAGACACCTGTCATATGGTCAGAGGCACCTGAATCAATAATCCAAGATGCCAAGGAATCGACTGATAAGGTTAAAGTAGCGAGAAAGTTCCTACCATCAAGTTTATGAGCAGTAATGTGTAGAGATTTGTTATCTCTACCATAGAAGGAGACAAATGGGATGCTGAAGTTTGTAAATGCGGCATTGTTGCCAGAGGAGTTACGGGAATGGCAATGTCCATGAAAAAAAACTAATTAAAAAATTATGGGCAGCAATGAAGAAGACTACGAGCAATAGAACACCGTAGATTGATGATTTGGCGACGAGGAATCTAATGGTGTTAGAGGTGAGAGAAGATGCGCTGGAAAAACAATTGGAATCTGAGGTGGAAGATGAACAGCAACAGTGCGTTTGGCGGCGAGTGTAGGTGCATCCGATTTCCAATTGATCTGATTTCGGTAGGGATGAAATGGCTGACATCTTCTAAATGTTTGGGTAAAGGCCGTGTATGGCCACTCGCGGGAAAATGGCCGGAATCTAAAATGGCCAGCGTCAGAGAGCTTGGCTGTTGAATGACGCGTAAAGGCGCATCTGATCTCGAATTAAAATGATCCTGGTGGCGTTAGAACGTTCAGCGAGTTCTGAGTGTTTTGGACTAAGTAGCGAACTTTCGATGGACTTCCAGTGAACTTCTGGCAAGACTCCGATGAACTCCCGACAGGTCTCTGAGTTTTTTAACTAAACATCGGGACAATGAAAGCAACCTTGCTCTGATACCATATAGTTTTGCTGAATATTTTTGGTATATTCATTGATAGAGAGATTCCAACAATATATAGATACAAAGGCAAATCAATAAAGGAAAAAAACTGTCTCCTAGAATCAAGAAAATGAATACTAATAAAAATTACAGCTATATACAGTAAAACAACCTTAAATGTTTGATTTTCTGCCAACAAAAATAATTCTAATTTTTCAGAGTAATGAGTCAATAGCCATTAGACAAATTTCCAGAACTGATGCTTATGCAATTTTCAGACACGAGAGAAAAGCAGTTCTGAAGCATCCAACACAAGTATCAGCAAATTGAATACAGATCCTACCTGACAGCACTTAAGTTAGGAGTACTTGCAAGATAGTTGTGAGACTTGCTTTGAACATAGGCATGCAATCTTCCGGCTGGATCTGATGAATCTGTTCTCACCATCTTTTGCACTGGCACCTTTTGCGACTTTGACCCTATTAAAAACAAAAAATAAATAGAGTTTTTTTCTTTTTCTTTTAATACAGGAAACAAAATATTTTATTAATTAAAGGAAAAATATAGCAAACAGGTCCACCAATAGACGAAAATCTAAATGCAAGAAACATAAAGAAAATATTAGACCGTCTCCAAGTTAAGAAACAGAACAGAAGAATCACTAATTGTAGACAACTAGAAGACCAAGATATGGATAATTACAACAGACCACTCATTTGAGATCATAGCCAGAGAATCCCTCTAAATTATCAGTAATCGAAGAGCATAAAGAAGCGAGACAGTGAGCCCTTTCTCAAATGTCAGCAACATCATCCCATTATCTTCAAAAATTCTTCAGTTATTTTCCTCCAAAACACCCAGAAATAGCCATAATTTCCATAATCCTGCAAGATCTTTGCTCTTGTATTCCTACTAAAAGGGTAACTAATTCCATAATAAAATCTGAAGAATGCTCTGAAAAAAAACCCAATAAGAAAGTGGTCACAAGGAGATAAGTCTACTATCCAATTGTCTTCCCAAAACTGGATTCTCCATTTCCCACTAGATATGATAAAAAGAAGTTTGGATATTAATTGAGATGGATTTAATTGGACTTCTATTGGACCCAAATGAACCCAATATGGAACCCAATTTGTTGGAATGAAGTCCATAAAGATTATAATAAAAAGAACTTTTATGTGTCATTTAGTAATTTACTGTAATTTAATAACATTGAAACAAACTTAAAATTTTACATCCAAATGATCTTGATAGAGAACCAAAAGAGAGAACAAAAATGAGAAAAATATCCAAGAGAAAAGGGAGAAAATTTAGAGGAAATTAGGGAGACAATAACTAATTATCTCAACAATTATCAAATCAAGTCCCAAGACAAAAGGCCCTATTTATAGTGGCCAAAACCCTAATTGAAATAGGTAACAAAGCTCTAGTGCAACTAAAACAAGAAAAATAGAAATAACATAAAAAGTAGCCCAGCCCATCCTACATCCAATCTAGTAGCTTAAAGAGCTCTTTTAATTGACAAACAACAACCAACTATTTTCGATCAAAAGTTCTACTAGTAGAAGCTTTACTTATAAAGCCCCTATCCAAGGAAGCCATAATAAACAGATTCTTACTTTAACTTCAAGGGGCTAATTTTTGTTGCCTATATGGACCCCCGGTTCTCTTTCACATCATTTTCCCCCTTTAAAACTACTATTTTGATTGTATAAAAAGAATCACAATGCAAAACTCAAGGGTAGCGTTAAAATTATGTTAAATTAAATGATATGATCTTAGAACATTGTATTTTAAAGTATTTCCAACTTGAAGGGGAGTTTTGAAATTATTTTAATTTAAACAATAATGTTGACAAAAAAATTAATATAAATAAGCGTCAATTTGTAAGTTATGACATATATCTCTTTTTCCACCATTTCCTTCCTTTATCTCACTTCTCTCTCTTATCTATCCTCTTCTCTGTTTCCATTGTTTCTCTCCTCTAAGTCATCTTTTCTCTCCAGTTTTTGGCTTCACCTTCGATTATTAAAAGAATAGTTTTAATCAAAGCATGCAGCACAATTAGGAAGAAAACATTTTACATACCAGAAGGATTAAGATGCAAATCCTTGCATATATTGTGAGGTGTAGATGGAGAGGATTCCATGGTCTGATCACAAGCAAGAAACACAAAAGCCAAGGAAACACAAAATTAGATGGATAAAATTGATTAAACCGCAAGAACTTATTAACTGTCACAGTAACAGAAATGTTAGAAAGATATTCAAAAGCTATATCGAGGCAACAAAAAGATCTTGTACTGTTACTAAGTAGCAAAAAAGGAAATATACAAACAGGTTGGTTTCATAGGTACTCCTTAACATATTATCCATGAACTCTGAAGGCACCTTAGCAAGTTGGAGAAGTTGCACATAGAAATTTAAAAGTATTTGAGCATCAAGATTTGTAATGGACTCAGCTTTAAGAAGTATCAAGGTTGTAAATGGTACCACCTGCTTTTGTAATTGGACTAAATTAAGTCAGTGTTGAAATAAGGTATAGGTGTCTCAAACTGTATAAAGTGATAAATTTTCTAGTTAAGCAAACATCTTCTATTGAGCATCTATTTTTCAAAATCTGGAAGCATGTTAGTATTCTGAAGAAAAGGCAGAAACATTTGCTGGTAATAGTGTTTGAGGTGCAAAGTGTAACTCTAGAACTAGAAGTGTTGGGCCTAATTATTTTGTTTTCAAGAAAACTGAACTAATTCCTTACCATTGAAATAATTCACGAATTATCATATTGTTTGTTTTATACAATTTGCTATATGTTGACATTGCCCGAGGAAGACCTGGAGCATTTGTTCTTTTTTCTATGGAAGAAGATCAATTATCTTTTCTAACAAGTTCATCACCAGAGAATAGAAGGGTGGAGGAAGCTTGTTTATCTAAGGGTAGTAGGCTGACTCTTATCCAATCTATTCTTTCTAGTCTGCCTACTTATAGTTTATCTGTATTTCACTCTCTTCTTTAGTGGCTAACAGCTTAGAAAGCTTATAACAGATTTCTTTCAGGAAGGAGAGATCATTAAATTGATTGGAGTTTAGTGTCTCAACCTCATTTTAAATGAGGCACTTAGGGATGAGAATTGAAAACTTGCCATGAATGAGGAAATGAGTGCAACTAATAAAAATCATACATTGGAGATTGTTGATCATCCAAAAGACAAGAAACTTGTAAGATATAAGTGGGTATAAACACTCAAGTTTAAAGTTAATGGGTCTTTGGAGAGGCACAAGGCTAGGTTAGTAACCATGGGGTACACTCAAACACATGGGGTAGATCATCAAGAGACTTTTGCTTTGGTAGCTAAGATGAATACGGTCTGCATTCTTTTATCTTTGGCAGCTAATTTCAATTGGTGTTTGCAGCAATTTGATGTTAAGAATGCCCTTTTACATGGTGATCTTGAAGAAAAAGTGTATATGGAACCTCCGCAGGGTTAAAAGAAATATTTCAAAAATAATCAAGTGTACAGGTTAAGAAAGATACTTTACAGGCTTAAGTAATCACCCCCAACGTGGTTTGGAAAGTTTACTAATGTAATGCTTATAATTGGCCACACACAAAGTCAAAGGGATAATACTCTTTTCTTCACACACTCGACAGCAGGAAGCTTGCAATCTTGATTGTATATGTCGATGATATCATTGTCACAGGTGATGATGATGAGGAAAGTCAGAGGCTTAAGGTTAGACTTTCGAAGAATTTGAGATTAAAGAGCTTAGGAAACTCAAATACTTTTTAGGGATCAAAGTAGGTCGATCCAAAGAAGGTATATTTGTTTCCCAGCAAAAGTACATTCTTGATCTCTTATAAGAGATGGGAATGATGGGCTGCAAGCCCATTGATACTATTCAAATGTATATGGTAGGTGTATATATATGGTAGGCATAGAATAGGAAAGCTTTGATGATGTTCCTTTTTTGTATAGATGACTTCCTTTCTAGGGTTATCTCAACCCCTATATATTGTACTCCTCTTTTCAATGGAATATACAATAGAAATACATCTTCTTCTTTTACATGGTATCAAAGCCATTGTACTTTTTTTGATTCATAGTTTTTTCGACGAAGTCGCCTGTTCTTTTCCGACCACCGTGTTTTCTTCCTTTTCCAATGGTTGTGTCCTCAGTTTTGAAGTCACCAGTAGCTCGCCGGCAAAAACCCAAGAAGACAGATGTCAAAACCCTGCCACACGTGCCCCACCCACCGAAATTTGACCTTTTTTTCTCGGCGCGTGGACTCTTACCGCTGGTGTCCCTGCCTTCAGAAAACGTTGGCAATCCCTTCTGCGGCAGCCAAACCATCATTAGACTTTGCACACACCTCCACGCGCTGCTCTTTCTCTAAGACCAACATTTTCCGATCTCCGTCTCTAGCGCGCGTAGGTCTTCACTGCCGGCACCGATCACTTCAGACGACACCGGCGATCACAGAACCACCCACTATGTCACTCGCCATCACCGACCACTGTCACCATCATTGGAAAACTGCCACTGTGTCACTGGAAAGTTGCTCTTGGTTGTCAGTTGTTTTCTCCTTCCTCCTTCTCTCCGATTTGTGAGCCAATATGACTACTTAGAGCTCTAAAACAAGTTTGATCTTTCCCTTTAGTTCATTCCCAATTATTTCTGTTGAAAAACTAGTGAGTAGCAATTATACTTCTTGGGCCGCATCTATTGAATTATGGTGTATGGGACACGACTTAGAGAACCATCTAACTACTAGGGTTACAAATTTAAAAGATAAAGATATAACTGAGTGAAAAAAGGTTGATGCTTTATTATGTAATCAGTTATGGCAATTCAAATTCCTCAGCCCTGGCATCATAGTCTCAACCTTCTTTCACAGGAGAACAAGACCACAGAGTCAGTAATGAATTTTAGAAGCAATTCAAGAAGCTTCCATCTTATCATTTTGCCATAGACAAAATACATAACATTTTAGCCATATATAGAGAAAAACAAAAGCATGATTATAAACAACAAAAGCATCGGAGTCAAGATGACAAGTAGAAGTAATTAGTTTCATATAGATGTTTAAATTCATCTAGCATAGCAACCTTATTAGCTCACAAGTCTATTTCTATATTTCATACTTCCCACTTACAAGGTTTATAATTGTTTCAATCAAGTACTCTTCATGATAAACTACTGATTCATCTTTTTGAAATCATTTTGCGATTTCAACAAAATTTTCATTGCTTTTAATCAAGAAAACAAGAAAAGAAGAAGAAAAACAAAAAGGGTTTCATACTTGAGCTCAAGGACATAAATAACAAAACCAAACCTTCAAAGACAGTAAACAAATAAACATTTACGCAGAAGGAAAATGTTTAAATGACATAATGGAGTAATTAATATTAGATAATGATATCAATTTTATATAAATTTTTAACTAATTATCCCATGTGATTAAATTTGAATTAATCAAGGGATTTTAGTTAACTTTCCATTCTGGAACAGTGATATAAATAATCTACTTTCTGAGGTTAAAGTTCTTTGGGGAACAGTCACCATTTCATCTTTTCTTGTACAGTTGTTTAAGTGATCTTTTCGAAGCCCTTGTCAACCTCTGGTTCACTTTCATAACTTCCTTATTTTGTAATCATATTTTATCATTTCCTATGAAAGTAAATACTAAATCTGATCAAAAGAAAGACATGTACATGCCATTTATTTGCTACTCTTTCACTGACCTATATGGAACCAGGTATAGGACATGAGATCTACTAAATGTACACAATATAGAGAAGCAAATAACTTAACAAAGACCGGAAAGCATGAGATTTCATAGTGTTCTGGTTTATTAGAAAGCACCTGTTCTTCATACATCCTTGCCTCATTTGACTGTCGCAATTTCAATTCAACCACTGACTGTATCTTCTCAACAATGACCTCCTGATTTAAAAGGCTTACCTGCATATCAATACATGGTTCCTCTTATGTAAAACCACATCAACATACACTCTCTTCTTCTTTTTTTTTTTTGGTGCACGCGCGCATGTGTGTGTGGATAAGAACACAATTCACACTGATCCTAGGATGATGCAGAAAAAGTGTATAGGAAGTCCACAAGTATCAGGTTAACCTGTATCACCTAAGTATGAAGTGAAGAAAAAAGATAGCTACGAAAATAGAATTCGGAAAAGCATCTCAAGCAGTAAAAGAGACAGAAGAAACCCAAGAAAAGATCTCCCTAAAAGCAATCTACAGAGAGAACAGATACAAAAGAGCTAATAAATTGCTCTTCCCGAATATTGAAGGATGAAAAAGAAAGGAATTCTCTAACTCTGCACATCAACATAAACTGTGACAATATTGTTTGGCTATTTTAATTACAAAGTCCAAGCATCCAAGCAAAATAAAACTCCCAATGCAGAGCATGCTTTAGACAATGAATGCATTAAAAAGAACCTCCAAGTTGCTTATATTGTGCTCTAGTTTCTGCATAATTGTTATCTGCCTTCAATATAGAGCGTCAAAGTCTTCTTTCTTCACCATAGTCTCATAATTCAGCAAGAACTTAACAGAAGGCAGAATATGATACCAAACTGATATTAGAAAAGGTTCAAGATGTAACCTACACAGCAAATTTTGGCCCAAGTGTAGATCCAACAGGAACTAATACATGCAAGAAATTGACGTTCACAACAAAGCATCTAATTATTTAAAGGGTGAGGTTCCCTTAAAACAATGACTTAAATTTCTATTCATTGATCTCATGAAATCTAATGGTGTGGTGTTGGCAGCATTAAATGCTACTTTTGACTTTAAATCTGCACCGTTGAATTGCACAAAAATCAATGAATCAAAATTTAAGTCACTATTTTAAGTCAAATGTTTAAGTTAAGCAAACCCCATCCTTATTTAAATTGGATTTTACATCTAACTGCCAATCTGATGAGCAAAGGAAAAACCAAACATCACAGATTTTGTGTAGTTCTAACACATTAGGATAATTAAAGCTAGATAACTAGACTTGATATTTTTTCCTGATCAGAAACAAGAACTTTATCAGGAAAAAAAAATAGAATTACAGAAACAAGTGGATAAGGAATCCACTAAAGGAAAAGAATGAGAAAAAAAACAGCCTGAAGGCAAAATATAAATTTAAAAAAAAAAAAAGAACAAATGGGACATGACAGAAACTGAAAAATATGAACAAAAAACAGATCAGCAGAATCACTTAGACAACCACAGCTTTCCAGTCTCTAGTATTGTAGACATAGGAATCCCCTTGAAATGATCTAAATTGAGGGCATGAGCCAGCCAGCTTAGAGCACAAAAAACCAACTATAGGTTAATGAAGGAAGAAATGGTTTAAATCTTTTTCTATGCATTATGCACCAATTTGGATACAAAGCCGGAGCTGACATTCATTTTGAAGAAATATCATTAGTATTGAAGTTTCTACATGCCAACACCCATACAGAGAACTTTAGCTTTCCATATCAAGATGGAAGATTTGAACTACGGGATGCTGAAACCATCTGAGATGGAGATTGAAGGATTTAGAAGAAAAACACCTGACTTTGCAAGAAACCACACCTTTTTTCTTCTCTACTTCTTAAGAGTAACAAACTCTTAAATCCCAATCAATTCAACACAGTTGAGTAAAGCCTCTCTAAAACTCAAATATCTAAAGGCTTGAAATCCCAACTCCATTAAGAAGAGGAATTTTCCATGATACCAATTGGAGAGTTTTGTCACAAGGATAACCAGTGTTGCCTGAGGAAAAGCTTGCAAGAGCAATCTCCCCAATCCAAATATCCTCCCAAAACATTATGTTTTAACTGTTTTGAACCCTCACCTCTACTAGAAAATAATTCACTTCTACCCTACAATGTAAACTTCCACAATCATTGACAAAGACCCTAATTATTTTCAAGTTCTAAAATACGTAATGCCTGTTTGGTTTGCCATCAGGCATAAATGAACCACATATGAGGTTTTGTGAGGACAGTTGCATAATTGAACTTTCTGCAAAATTAATCTTGCAGTAATAAGATGTAGGTGTTATATTCTATTTTAGCTTCACCCAGACATCCAGTAACTGGTCAATCTCCAATTAGAAACATAGTATCAAGAAGGGTTATCATAGACGAAGGAAAAGAAAGCATGTACCTCTCTTTTTGTCGGGTGCACATTCACATCAACATGCTCAGGTGGTAAAACAATCGACATATAAATGAAGGGTTTTGATGCTTTAGGCAAGGTTGCAGCATAGACAATTTCAATAGCTCTCTTTAAGGCAGCACACTCAACCAACCTATCTGGAGTATAAGAAGAGAAAGGAAAATAAGAAAAATAAGTGATTGCATGAGAATCCAACAATCATTTGCATATCATACTAATTGTCAAGAACGAACTGACTAGATTATAGTTTTTGATCTTAAAACAGAAATAATACAGAAAAACCAAAAAGCTATAAACTCTCTAATCAATTTATGAAAATGAATATGGAACCATTTTTCGAAACTATTAAACAAGTCCTACATGTTCGCTTTAAATACAAATGACTTTTTTTTATATACGAAACAACATAATGAATAAATATATAAAGGTAAAGAGGTAATTTTCTTATTTCTTATCCTTTATAAAGTTTAATTTTAATCCTACTGAAAAAGAACATGTATGTGCTAAATGTGCAGAAAATTCATATTTCGAAAATCTGTCTATATTTTTTCATATAGAAATTAGCTTCAAAAGTATACCAAACTGAGAATTAATGTGTAACGTAAAATATATATATATATATATATATATGGAAAGATATCTCAACATAAAATAATTTCAAAACTCAAAACAATACAAGTACCATAATTTAAAGATCCCTCTATCAAGTATCTTCATCAGGATCGATTATGTGTTAATGAATGCTAGAGGAAAATAACCACTTCCTACATTTTAAGCAAACATTAAGTTTTTGTCTAACTAATGAAGATTTCCAATAGTCATCAAGAAAGAGTGTTGCAAAAGACAAAATTAATATCAAACAAAATGATAATTTTCAATGGAAGCATTACTCACCACTCAAGAGAGCAAAACAATATCTTCTTAAGGTAGAGGATTGGTAAGTTTGATGACAAGTAGCAATAGCTAGTCCAGAAACAATATATTTTTATAGGACATGAAAAGACTTTATAATGCAAAAGAATCATAAATTCAGTGCATAGAAATGTCATATCAGGTTTGTCCAACCTTTCCATTTTCAAGTGGAACAAATTGTACGCACCATTGATAAAAAGTACCATAGTTGTTTTCTTTGCCACATAATTCGAATTGGAAAAGAAACCGTCCACCTTGAAAGCTGAACCTGAAGGATCACTATCCAAAACTTCTACCTTTATAAGATTACGAGCAACTGATACTCCATAAACAGTTCTAATAGAATCAAGCCTCGACATTGTAGGAGTTGAGTGAACATCTGCTCTAGCAGCTCCATGCTGAGAATGGGAACGATAAAAAACTCTTTACCATGTCATAAATTATAAATTCCAAACTTGTAAATAAGATAGCTAAAACAATAAGAATGATTTCTCTACTTAAGAAACAAACCTTTCTGCAAGAGAAGCTCACATTTATGTGATGAATGGCCAACCGGCTTAGCAAATCAACAATTTTCATATAATCATCTGAAGAATTTTGTAGTGTCTTCCTCCTAGCAATCATGTTGTAAAACAAATTCTCCACCTGATAAATAAACAGTAAAACGATAAAACAAGGGAGAAAAAAAATGATTATGCAAAATCAAGTATTAGATTTAAGAATATTTTATTTTAGAAATTTTGGGATATTGATGTTGATTTAATTATGATTTAGATAGTTATTTGAATAAGATTTATATTATCTATTAAGTTTATCTTACCAGATAGTTTAGGTTAATAACTAGATTATGTTTATCTTTTTGCCCACAAATAGGCCTTGAATGCTACCGTCAGGGGGTTGGGGAAAATGGTTGGGACCCTAACGCAGGACAAGCGCTAATGGGTCGTGATTTCGTTCACAAAGACGAACGTTGTTGATATTGTTCAACAAAAACGCAAATTGAAAATGGTAGAATACCAATTCAAAAGTAAAGTTTCTTAATACTTGAGTTTTGAAATTACAAAGCTTGAATGTTTTCCCCCTCATCTCTCGTGTATTTATAGAGACCTATTGGGATTTTTAGCATTTATTACAGCAATTAATGACAACTTGCAACTACTAACTATCAACTACTACCATCAACTAAGGCATTTAGATACCAGCATTTATTACAGCACAATTAATAAAAACTACCAACAACTACCAATATTGAATTTTACTTCAAGACTAATTATCAAACTGTTAACCACACAAATAAATGCAGTTGTAGGCTCTTGGAAGTTTCTCACCCTATGCTGGCAATTTGAATTGCTAACAATGTAATAGCCATTAATGAAATATCCATCATATCCCCTATCACATGTGCTGATGTGTCCCCCCATCATTCTCATCCACTTATAGAGAACTCGTCCTCGAGTGACCATACAAGTTCTCCCCAGCTTTGCAAATGTCTTGTCACGCTCCACATGACCACTCAAGTTATTTGAATTCATTTCTCGGTTAAGCTTGTTGATTGCACGAATGTCCACACACATCTGCCAACTCTCATCATCATTTAGTGTAAGTAGAGCAGAAACAACTCTAGAGTTGATACTCTTTATGATATGTCTCTTCCTAAATAACTCTCATATCTTTTCTCTCATAACATCATGTTCTTGAGGTCTAATTTGATAATTTGGCAGATTTGGTAAGTTGCTTGAATAATGTGATAGATTTGATAAGTTGCCAAAAATGAAATCAATGCTGTGAATATTCTACATTGGTGGCAATGTGGTAGGTTTTGCCATCAAGTTTGAAAATTTGGTCACTACACCTTGGACTTCATTTGGCAATGATTGTTTAGGCAGTTCTTCTCCTTTCACCACCAAGATGGTACACGTGAGTATCTGCTTCATTTCTTCCACAAATTTATCCTCTTTGTGGATCTCTGAAAATGACATTTTCTCCTCCACTTTAGGGACTGCCTTCTCGAGTTGACTCAGTACCATCACTATCCGCTTTCAATTCCAAGTAAAGGAATAAGTATTATCTTTTTCATTGTGTAAAGCATCAACATCGTATTGCCAAGCTCTGCCTAACAATACATGACATGCATCCATTTCAACAACACTACATAAAACCTTAGCCTTATAACTCCTACCAATTGATAGAAGTAATCGGCATTGTTTGGTAATTTTCACACAGGATCCCTTTTTAATCCAATCTATGTTGTATGGTGAGCGATGTGGTTCAGTGTAAAGATTAAAGTAATTAACTAATCTTTGAGACACTAGGTTTTCACCACTACAACTATCAATAATTAGTTTACATACCTTATTAGCAACTGAACACTTTCCTACAAAGATCTTTTTTCGTTGGGTCTCCTCAATTTTTGTACCATCTGGATCCAATTTATTTTCCTCTCTTAAATCATCCACTGGAAGGGCAAAATGGTTAGGCATTCTTCGTGCAATATCGGTTGCTCTTCTTGCTTGCGACCTGAATGTAACTTCTTGTTTGACTTTCTCCTCCAAGTTGAAATTGAAGGGTGCAGAATGTGGTTGTTTGTGTGATAATCTCCTTGCCACCATTAGTTCTTGTGGCGGTGGGTTATGAGTTCTCAAACCCATAAGATGTTTGATCATTTCTTCTATACTTTTCTTCATTTCTGTCATACGAGTTTCCATTTTTCGCTCAAACGTATACAAACGTTCTCCATTTAAGTTACTACGGCCTGCCATCTCAAAACAAAGCTCTGATATCACCTGACGCAGGACATGCACTGATGGGTCGTGATTTCGTTCACAAAGACAAACGTTGTTGATATCGTTCAACAAAAACGCAAATTGAAAATAGTAGAATACCAATTCAAAAGTAAAGTTTCATAATACTTGAGTTTTGAAATTACAAAACTTGAATGCTTTCCCCTTCATTTCTCATGTATTTATAGAGACCTATTGGAATTTCTAGCATTTATTACAGCAATTAATGACAACTTGCAACTACTAACTACCAATTACTACCAACAACTAAGGCATTTAGATACCAGCATTTATTACAACACAATTTATGAAAGCTACCAACAACAACCAATACTGAATTTTACTTCAAGACTAATTATCAAACTGTTAACCACACCAATAAATGCAGTTGTAGGCTCTTGGAAGTTTCTCACCCCATGTGCTGCTGGCAATTTGAATTGCTAACAATGTAATGGCCATTAATGAAATATCCATTATATCCCCTATCACATGTGCTGATGTGTCCCCCATCAGACCCTCAAGTTGCTCTAATAGTTATCCTAGGAGTCCATTGAAAGCAATTTCTATTGTGCTGCCTCTTTTCATAGTTTACATCAAATCTAGGATTGGCGATGATTGAAATGTTTGTTTTTGGGAGAATCGATTGGTCAATGAGCCCTCTTCTATATTGTTTCCTAGACTCTACAGAATTACAAGAGAACATGGAGTTTCTTTCAGAAGCCTATGTAGGTGTTATAATAATCAGGTTTCTTGGAACTTTAATTAATTTAGAAATTTAAGTAAAGGCAAAGCTAAGGAAGCTGTTGCATGTTTTCAGTTGGTTGATCGTGTTAGTTTGTCTGATTCTTTAGAAGCTTATAGATCATTTGATTCTTGACTCTTCAAGATCTTTTGACTGTAGATCTTTTTTCACAAACTATTTGAAGAGGATCCTTCTTCACTTTTCTTTCCTTCTAAATACATTTGGAGACCAAGGTCCCTACAAAGATTTCAATTCTTAGTTTGGCTGGTGGCTTAAAACAAGCTACCTGTCGACAACATTCAAGAAGATGACATTCTCTCTCTTTATGCCCTTAGTGGTGCATTCTATCCTAATAACATTTTGGAAAGTGTGGATCACTAGTTTCTTAACCGATCTATTCTTCCCTTTTAAATCTCTCCCCTTCCTTTGTTTCTTCTGGTTTCACATCAATAAGTTCCTTTATTTTCTTTAAATAAAAATGTTATTTTTGCAAGTATTTTGTATTCGGTGGTAGGAAGTGCGTGGATTGTGGTGTGGCTCTGACACCAAATTTATGCAGAGGTTGACATAAAAAATTCCCAAATTTTTCAATTTTGATAATATTGCTCTATCATTAGGTAAATAATCTTAATCACAGCATTAAAAATTCCAAATCATATCCAAGCAACATTTTACCCCTAATGTATAAATTGATCATTATTGAACTTCTAATTCCTTACTTCCACATATTTGGAACATAAAAAAATAAATAAATTGTGCAATGCCAAGTCAAATATCGTGGTTCCTACCATTATCTGCGTCCCTTTCACTGCAGCACAAGCTTTCGGTTCATGCTGCATGACACCATCTCTGTATGATACCCTGTATAATCAAGTAGTTTTCCATCATCATCCAATAATTTAAAGAAAATTCCATCACTGTATTAATTCTCATTAATTACGATAAAAAGACACACCTGTAACCGTGCAACTGCCCTTGGGTGATGGTTGTGACAGTAACATGGCCAACATAAGTCATGCTTGCCAAAGCCTCTCCTCTAAATCCCATGGATTTAATCGACTGCAAGTCCTCGTACTTTGTTAACTTGGACGTTGTGTGCCTCTCGCAGAGTATCGGCAAGTCCTCGTACTTAAAGAGAACAAGAAAAAGAAAAGAAATTATAATTCCACGAAACGAAAAAGCAACTTTCGTAGTCGTTAATTATTAATATACATACACGGATGCCGTGTCCGTCATCGGAGACCTGGATGAGCTTCAGACCACCGTCCTTGACGACAACGTTTATGGAAGTAGAATCGGCATCTACAGAATTCTCAACCAACTCTTTCACGGCCGATACCGGACGTTGGATAACTTCACCGGCTGCAATTCGGTTAACTACGGACTCGTCTAGCCGATGGATTTGCGGTGGCTCCTTCACCACGGCTTCTGGAATGGACACTTGTTCGCTCTCCATTTCATCCATTTGGATTGGAATTGAAGTTGGAGAGGCCAGTCTCATTTCATAATTTCGGCGGAAATTGGTAGATATGTCTTCTGACATGAGAAAAAAGCGCCTAAAATTGCAGAGCAGAAATGCAAGTCAGTGAGTTACGAGAGTGACAATCAAGTCGGGTTCTCGGATTCGGATCGCTTCATTAATCGAATTTGCTAACGGGTCGGGAATTCCCGGATGTTGGGCCTGGTCTCCTAAACAAATCAAATTGCGCGTTCGGATGAGTGGAGTGGAGCTTTTCAAAGCTAAAACCATAAATTTCATCTAATGAAACCCTTTTTTTCTTTTAATTATAAATATGGGGCATTTTATAATACAGAAATAAAAATTTCGATATCAACAATGGAGAATTAGAGATAATGTGGGCCGTTAGACGAAAGAAACGGTCCGAAATATTTACATTAATAAAATTTATATTTTAAAGAAACTGTAGAATATCAGTTCGTTAACTAATTAAACAAATTAATATTTAATCTATTTAAGTCTTTTTTAAATAGTACTTTATTCTCTTTTCTCAATTTTAGTTACTATTTTTCCTAAAATTTTGGCTCAAATCCATCTATTTATATGTCCTAGAGTAGTCCAAGAACCCCAAAATTAAATATCTTGAGAACATCTCACTAGAGGTCCACAATAAAATTCGTTATGTGAACATCTCAAGTTTCATCCTACTATCAAAAAGAAGTACTAATATTAAATAAAAAAAAACCCTTGGTATCAACAATGATCCTCGTCCCCAAAGTCTTCGCATTAACGAGCCTCTTTAATGATCAACACCAATCAAGCCAACCACATAATCTCTTTATGAGGCTGAGTAAGACGGCAGAAATACAAATTGATTGAGGATTGAGGATTGAGGATTCAAATTGACTTAAGGAAGCAAATCGCTCTTGTCCTTGAGAATCTCAATATCTCAAGATTATCGATACAAATCCTTCTCTTATAAACTCGATATGTCTCTTAAATATGAAAGACTTTTACAAATTTGAGATGTGTCCTAAATAAGAAAATAAGGTTTATTTTAAACTTAAAAAGATTGTACAATTAAACATAGCAAAGAATATAAAAAAAGGAAGCTAGATGTTGAATAACAAGGGTTCTTTCACTTTTTCTCTAACTCTCCCTTTTCTCCTCTACAAGAAGACGAGTTGAGATTTTCTTCTTTTAAGGCCCCATAATTGTCAAAAAGTCTAATCTTAAAGATCTCTCCCTCTCTCTAAAAGCAAACTAAAGCCTCCAAAGCCCAATCACAACCTCAAAAACTCTTTTATTGTTCTTAAGACTCTTAAGGCAATATATTTGTAATAATATTATGTTGGATGATTTTATTGTTATGACATTCATAATGCAGTGGAATAAAAAATAAAAATTCTTTAATCTTTGTTTTCATTAAATAAAAACACTTTTTATCTAATGATCTTATAAATATATGAATTTGATATTAAAGTAAATAAAATTTAATAAGAACATATCTTAAATCCACACAGAGTTTTCTTCCACCAAAGGATTCCAAACCAAGCCTCTAGTTTTTCAGTGAAGAGAAGAGTGGGCTTCTAATTTTTTTTTTCTCTAAAAAATAATACGTATTTTGCATTTTTTTCACATATGTGTATTGTGTTTTATTTAAACTAGTCTTCTTATTTTAAAATAATAATTTAATTAATAAAATTTACTAATTAAATTATTATCTCTTAAAAGAAAACCTAATTCATATAAACCACATAAAGTCCTACTTTTTATGGTTAACGTATAATACCCAACATTTGAATATTATTAGTCTTTTAATAAAAGAAAAATACTAAATTAAAATTAAAATCTTTTTGATAATTTTAAAAAATTATCCTTAAGATTTTATTTATTTAATTTCTTAAATTAAATATTTAATTATATTTGGATAAGATCTTATCTATTTTAATTAATTCTTAATTAATTAATTTTATCCAAAACTATAAAATATACATATTTGAAAACTATTTTCTGGACACAAACAATTTGTATAATAACAGAATCATTTTAATTGTTCACTGTAATAACAAAAGAGGTGGTATTGGGGATCTATAGACCTACAATTTTAAACTCTAATAAATTTTGAATAACTAATTAAACTCTTTAATTAATTAATTTAATTTACTAATTCCAGTATTATTCCACTAAAAACTTGGAATTGCACTCCTGAAATTGTAGATATAATTTACTCAGCAAACTTAGAGTAGTCCATTGATTTAATCACTACATGCAATTTAACCCTCCATAGATGGTTCATAATTAGAGTTAGATTAATTACTATTTTACCCCTCTAATTATTACTTTATCCTTAAGTACCATTAATTCACCTGTGAACAGTTAATTTGTAATATTATTACAAATTGAGCGCTCTAACTGTTTAGTTCTAGAATTAACCCTTAAAAGAACCTTCTTTCTAACTTCCATTAGGAATGAATGGATTCCATATCTGCAAATCATATTCCCAACTGTTTATCTCACAATGTCACCAAAATACAAGTTTTTAGTCTATTATTTAAACAATCTGTAACGAATATTTCAAATGACATAATGACACAAACATGAGTTTATGATTACTCCGGATTAAGGTTAATCAGTATATGATCATCGATTGACGTTATTTGAATTCTTAATTAACAACGGTATTTTACATAAAAATTCAAATTACGTCTGGTCCAGTCCTATATAATCATATTATATATAATGCATTCACCATAATGTCACTACATTAGTGATCCAAATAAGATCACTACATTCTAAATGTTTGTAGACCGCACTAGTAATATTTAATTAAATATTTTAAACTTTAATTAATTTATTATGGACTTTTTCTGTTTATTATCCATAATTTTAATCTTCTGGTATATAACAATTATATACTAAAGTTATGATTACATAGATAAATAAAGGATTTTCTTATATTTATGAACATTCATCAAATATAAAATTGTAACTTTATTAATTTCATAAAAATAATACAACTACATACTTTTTTAAGGCATTATCCCTAAAATATTAAACTTGTAGAGACTCTACCTCGTACCTTATTTATAAAAATGATATTCAATAATACCTTTAAGAGAATTTACCATGTTTAGTCAAATGATTATAAATTCACCTCGAATCAAACTATTATAATATATTTCTTATCTGCTTATAATAATTATTTTTATTAATCTACTTAGACCTAAGGCCTTAAAAACCCAAAACATGTGTTAAAGAGACCCTGCAATCAACTTAAACCTAGCCCATCAACAATACCTGTTTCCCAAGGCAACTCAAAATTCAAGATCAATAGTTACTTTGAAAATTGTTGGATCCACACTTAAAAAATGTTACACTTTGTTATAAAATTTAAAATCAAAATTCCAGATCAATAGTTATTATGAAACTGTGGATCCACACTTGAAAAATGTTACACTTTGTTATAAAATTTAAAAACAATGGAGTTGGCCTTTTGAATTAAACAGTGCAACCCAAGTTTTTAAGGTATATTTGGCAGCCCGTTTATATTTTATTATATAAGGAGTATGTACTAAAAAAATTTATTTATTGTACCAAAACATAAAATAGTACCGGCCATAATAGAAAATTTGATCCTTGCAACGGATAAGGATAAAGGTGGATGGATAACTTTGCCTTATGCAATAATTTATTAAAATAAACTTATTTAGATAACGTTTTATATAATAAAATAACATAGTTTTAAAACATACAATAATATTAGATAATATAAATTTACATATTAAATAATAGTAATATTATTATTAAAATAAAATTATTATGAAAGGAATAAAAATGACAAAAACAATAAAAATAGTAGTTATAACAATATAATAATCATAACATTATTAAATAATAAAATTAAACTATCTTAAAATAATTAAATAATAAAAATATTAAATAGAATAAAAAATCATGGTAATATTAAACAACAACAACAAATAATAATAGTCTCAATAATATAATACTACTTATAATATTATTACTAAATACTAAATTTATTATTTGTAAAGTATTATTAAACAATTATTATTTTGTTATACTAATAATAACCATAAAAAAAAAATATCACTTATAAAATTACATTAAGAAATTATTATTTTTATTAGTTAGATTAATAATTCAATAACAAAATAATAAGAATATATAAAAAGAAATAGTGATAAAATTATAAAACTAATAAAAATGTATATTATGTACATTATAATTTAATAATCGCATAACAACACAAATATAATATTGTATTAAGTTTAATACATTCTAACTCATTCCATCGTTTACAATCCAGTCCAATTTTTATTATTCACTCTAATGTGATATCCCAAATGCACTCTTAGTGGTTTATTGCAAGTTTAATTGGAGTAAAATTGTATCTCCTAACCTTATCTACAAGTTATATTAATGTGTTATTTTTTAGGAGCTGTTGCTATTTTATAGCTTTTACTTTATGTATAAAGTTGGGGATGATCATGAACAAAGTTCATGTGTTGAAGAACAAGAATATGAGCATAATAACAAGAGTTGTTATTTTTTTCTCTAAAATTTCTCTTAAGATCAGAATTATTTTCCTAGAAAATTAACATTTTCTTTAATAATTATAGTTTTTTTTTTAAAAAAAAGGCTTAAATTTTCATCTCTTATTTGATATCAAAGCTTAAATGGCTAACACCTCATCTTCTCGCTTAAATTAAATCTATACGCACACATGTCAACAATCTTGCAATCGGTTAAAGCAGTTCCTTCAATTTTTTAACTTTAATAAAATTAGATCATAATAAATTCTTACAATGAAAATATCATATCTTAGCTTCAACAAGAGACAATGATCTTGAAGATCTACTGATTGGAGCTAAACCTTATTTAGATCAAATTATAGCTTAATTAAGAGTAAACTCTAAATTAAACTACAACTCAATTAAGAGCAAACTTTAAAGGCTTGTCGATGATCAACTCTAAATGAGTTAGTTTTTTCTCTAAATGAATTAATTGGTATTAAAATATATGATTCACTATAAAACATCTTTTAAGATTTTGAGAAAATATCTGGGAGTCAGTCGATTGCAAGACATGTACAACTTAGATTTAGTTGCAAACCTTGCAAAAAGGCTCGTTGAGTGTTAATGAGTACTATATGAAGTTGACAAAAATTGTAAATAATTTGGCCATGGTAGAAAAACTAATGTCAAACCAAGATCTGATCACATACTTGCTTACCAGATTAGGATGAGAGTATGACTAGTTGTTGTGCTTGTTTCAACAAAATCAAATGAATTGTCCTTGGCTAAAATACATGTTATACTTCTTAAATAAAAAAAAAGTATTACAGAGTTGACTAACTTAGTTAGAGGAGGTACCATAAGTGCTCTTTGGAATAAAATAGAAGTTCAAATGAGATTTTATTAGTAAGAAAGACTTTAGATATAGTAAAGGTCCTGGAAATAGAGGTATTCAAAATAATCAGAATATTGTCATTGGCTAGGGTAAAATATAACAAAACAATGTCTTAGAACAAAGAGAAGTTAAAAATTGTTTATTAAATTTATTTTAAAATTAATCATAGAGCTCTTAAGTGATGGCATCATTTCAATGAAGACTTTGAACCACCAATCTAGGCTAACAACAATCAACAGGCTAAAGCCTATATTGTTGCACCAGGACCAACATAAGAAGATAATGAGAATCAGGCATGGTACATGGATAGTAGGACAATCAATCATGTACCAACAACTATACAACTTGCTTACTAGGTCTAAGTTCATAAGTAAGAAACATATTGTTGTTGTTAATGGTCAAACTTTGAAAATTTTGGCACCTAGTACTTATGTTTTGCACACATCTAACAACAACCACTTGTTTAAAAAGATGTTTTCATGTGCCTAATATAGCTAAAAATTTGATTAATGTCATAAAATTAACCTTAGAAAATAATTAAAAGATAGAATTAATAAAGATGTTTGCGTTGTTAAAGATGCAAAGGGAGAGTCCTCAACTCAAAGGAATTGCTAAATGTGTCTTACATCCGTTTCTCAATCAAAAGTCTTTTAGCTTCTCTGTAAATGTTTACAAAAAAATTTTCAAATCCTGAAACTTCAGTTTTAGTTTTGTCTCTATTTGCTCAATGTAGTATATATAAAACTTGTTTTGAGCTTAAACGCCCAAGGTCTTCTAAAGTTGTTTGTAATATAGATAAGTCTATTGTAATAAATAATTCTATTTTTAAGTGTGACACATCTTCTTTTAAGTAAAATATTTTAGCTAAGCGTCACATCCTATATCAAATAGAAATTGAGTGGATTTTGAGTATATATAAGCAGGTAGGAAGCATTACCTAACATGTTAGTCTTTTTGGTCAATGGTAAACATCTGACTCGTAACAAGTGGTTTAGAGTAGACCCGAATTCTCATTCGCATGTGAACTCCTAAAATTACCTTAATAGAGATTGTCACATAGGATGTGGATCCCCTAAGAATAATAGGGATGGATAATATGGGCTAAGTATGCCTTGAAAATCTTGTCTTGAACCCCAACAAAGATTGCTATATGTGTAATAGGTCTCTCATAACCCTGGAGGGGATGGGCAAGGCTAGATTAGCCTTTGAATTTAGGACAGATCGTGACGAGGGCGTCATGTGATTAGGTAAGGGAGAATTTCACGTCCCACATCGGATAAAAATTGTGTCAATCTTGAGTATATATAAGCAAGTAGACAACATTACCTATCTAGCCAATCTTTTGAGTCATGGCAAGTGCTTGGCCCATGACATAAGGTATTGTATAATAGATTTGGACATCCAAATGTAGAGTATTAAGAAAAACTATATTAGCTTGCAAAAGTAAAAAAAAATCTTAATTTTAATTCCTATAATGCTTGTTAGTTGGGCAAAAGTTGTTTTCATCATTGTGGTTTTTATGAAACTAAAACCACTTCTCCTTTAGAATTTATACATTCAAATACTTTAGAGCCCTACATCAGTGTTGTCAGGGGAGATTTTCAAGTATTATATAAGTTTTGTTGATGATTATACAAGGTTCACCTGATTGTATCATTGACACTTAAGTTACAAGTGTTATAAGTATTTAAACACTTTCAAAATCATGTTGAAAGGTTGCTTAATAGAAATATCAAAGTGTTTTATTTGAATTTTAGATGAGAGTTCATAAGTTTAACAAAGGTTCTTAAGTCACAAGGAATTTTGTATAGATTTTCTTTCCTTACCACATCATTAAAATAGGAAAGTGGAGAAAAATCGTAGTCATATAATGATAGCTAGATTAATCAACATATTAGTCTATAACTTAAACTATAGTCAAATACATGATATTCATACAAATAAACATAATAAACTACACAAGCAAATATAGAATGCAAAAATAGAGAAAGCTAATACATGATGTTATGTAGTTCAACCTTTAATCTGACATACATCTATACCACAAAGTAAATTGTGCTTGAAGATTTCACTAACTTGGTCATTTTTCTAAGAACTTTTGATTAAATTTTCAAGTGTTAATCAAACCCTTATAACCAAATGATCTATTGAGTACCAATTAGACTCTTATAAAGATTCAAATACAAATGAGAAAAACTCTCTCAACGAGTAAATACAACATTTTCAATACAATATATAATTACCCTTTGGTTAATCGCTCAACTTTCTTGACCTGTAAGACACGGAAAGTCTAGTTATTGGTTACTCAACTTTCTCATCTTGCAAGTCGAGTAAGTCTAATAATCTGTTAGACTCTGAATGTCTACACACTTGATGATTTAAGTTTCAATTTATTAGACTCTGAATATCTACGCAATTAACAATTTCAATTTCTTGCACAGCTTCAATTCTTTGCGTTATTTGGATATTGCCTTTAATTCTTATAATAAATTGTTAAAGAATGAATCAAACATGAACTTTAAATTGAGAAAATATGGTGGTCTAGATTGCTAAACTTTCTAAACCAAAGAGTCTAGAAAAGTAATTTTAATTACTATTTATATGAGGTTATTTTAGGGGGAAAAGGGCATATAATTGCAATAATTTCACAAATGAGCATATAGTTGATTTTTTTCATTTCGTTGTTAGGAGGCATACTGATTATTGAGTGCGATAACAAACGTATTGACTTTTAATTTTTGAGGCAAAATGTAAAGCACAAGAGAGAGAAATATCTGGTGCTAGTCTGCAAAGTTCAAATTGAGAGAAATGAAAATGGTTGTGGCCACTCCTTTATATCCATCCCGGGATTTAATTGCTAGGAGCCCATTACGCCCTTTTTACTCTGCTTCCCCTCTGGTTGTATCTCTGTCTCTGCTTAAACGTTCTTTTCTGCCCTATAAATTATTATATACAAATCACCATGGCATTAACATATTTTGTTTCATATAACATGTTCATTCAGCTTTAGCTTTCATATCACATTATTTGCATTATCCATCTTTTCTTTTTTATTTGTATTTGGGTTACCTTTTAAAATTTTTTAAAGAATAATGCTACACTTTCTAAATGGTATCATAAATTTTTTTATTACAAATCAAATAACATGTCAAACAATCATTGAGTGATGAAATGGTGTAAAGAATGATTTTAGAAGTTACACCATTTCATTGCTCAATGATTACTTGACACAACAATTTAAGATAAAAAATTTAGAATATCATTTTAAAATTGTAGCACTACTCTTCCATTAAATAAGTGAATTACTTTTGATACTTTTTGCTCATTATATCACGTGCACCTATGAAATTTACCTAAATATTTTAAAAGATATTGTACTTGCCTCATTTGAGCTTTTATTATAACTCAAATTAGTCACAAAAATTAAGCTGGTGATTGATAGTTGATAATATTTTCTTTAATGGGAAATGGAGCATTGTATTACTTTCTAACAAATCATGTTGATTGAAAGATAATTCTTATTATAATGTGGGCAACTGTTTGCTTTAATCCTATATAATGCTATTTGGATAAATTATAATTCAATGCAACATTTATTTGTAATCTGGTTAAAGTTTATTATTTTTAATGGGGCTTAATTTTGGGCATCAAAACTTTCACTAGAGAGGATGTTAGGTCCTTTGAAATAATGCCATTATGTTTTGCTTAATCAATATTGGTACTTGTTAGTACATTATACCATTGACAAAGATAAACAATAGATTATTTAGTCAATATTTGTCAGTTTCACCTTGCCACTGCCCTTGATATTCTTAATTAATATTGTTAAAGTTTATCAATACTACAAGATAAGTGAGTAGTTAGAGTTTCCCTTATTGGTTTGCTTGAATGGGGTGGAGCATAGGATGGGAATTGTATTTGTGTTTCAAGAAAAAAGCATGGATTTGTGTTTTGGCAGTGTAAATAAGCATGCTTTTAACTTGTTACCAAGTAGTGACAATCCATCTAGCATTACCACTTAAGGCCTCTATAAAAAAATGATAGCAGTTTTTCACAACAGTGAGACTATCGCCCAATTTAGATTGCCATATCCAAATTGTTCAACAATCTCCCTCACCATCATCACTTCCAACTTAAATATTCTATATTGTTACGTCTTGCATTACCATTTACCACCATTAACAACATAGACCCAACTTTAGACTTTACCAACCATGAGTAATTAGTTGCTTCAATTACTACTTTAATTCTAGCAAATGTTCATGCAACCCAAACATATCCCTTTGATTAGTATTTCCCTAATTTCCTCCACATCTTCTGAATCTGTTAATTTCGATTTGTTTACTAATGCAAATTTTATTACTCAATGTAATTAAGGAAAAAGGACATCTGAATTCCTAAAGTTTTAGGAAATGAACATGTAGACTCTTAGAGTTTTAAAAATCTCGTTTACACCCATATTTAGTAACGATTACGATACCTTTAATGGTGGAAAAAGAAAAAATGAAAATTCACCCACTTTAATAACCTCTGGTCGACTGCTGATCAAGGGTCGATCAACATTGGTCAAGGAGTAGTCAACGGTGGTTAATAGAAGGTCAACTTCAGTCAACAAAGTGTGGTCAATGATGGTTAAAACCGGTCAACGACTGGTTAATATCAATCAATGCAATCAACATTGGTCAATATTGGTTAACAGACTCCCGGTTAACTTTAATAGATTCCATTATTTGGTAGAGGTTTAAATGAAAATTTTGAAAGTTTAGGAGTCTGTATGTCATTTTTATAAAACCTTAGGGGTTCATATTGTAAGAGTGTGTAGAGCCCACCCAACACCTTGGGTCCATCGAGGTATCAACTGGCGCGTAGGTTGAGGCTAGCCCGATGGGTACAACCATCGAACCTTAAAGGCCTATAAGGGATGAGATCCCAGGTTCGACATTGGTTGACGGCGTAGGTAACCTGCGGGGGGTATGAGTGGTGCACCAATTGATACCTTGGTGGACCCAAGGTGTTGGATGAGCTCCACACACTCTTACACATATATCATTTTCTCTATAATAAATATAATTGAATCACAAAGATCTTATTTCATACAAACACACCTTTATTAGCTTAAATTTGGTTTACTTAGTTGACATGTATAACATTTTCTCAAATTAGTGGAAAAAAACATCTAAAGACAATGTAATAAATAAACAAATTTGTAGTGATTTTAACTTATTATAATTCAATGAATCTAAAAGATTATTAGTTTTCTATTTATTTTTATAGAGATTGTATATGGTTTACTATTGAGTTTCATTGATGCAATTTATGTTTCCTACTAGTATAAAATAAAAGTCTAGTAATTTTAAAAATCCAACTCCATGATGAACAATTTATGGCCAAGTTTATTAAATTGGATGCTTCTTGCTTGATTCTTCTATAAAGCTATAGTTTTTTATTGTAAATTTTCAAAGATCATTTATAATAAATACAGTTTTCAAAGTATCCTATAACTGGTGGAAGTGGAAGATGGCATAAATGATAAACATGTGAACTGGTTAATAAATGAGAGCTTTCCAATGAGGATGGTTATAATAGTATCCAAAAGCTTATCTTTTTTAAGGTTGTTAAAAATAGCAATGCAGTCTGTGTGCTTCTGCTATCTGATTTTTTGGATTTGAAGATTCATCCACCAAAGATTTTGCATATCGCATCACATGCAATGAATACAAATATGCTGCTTAACCTTGAAGCATTTTATGTATGTATTTGTACATTTTAGTGGTTATAAAACAAGGACAATCCATTTCAAAAAAATAGTTCTTGTCATGCTTATTGCAAGTTTTCCCTTGCTGAAAATTTAGTTTGTTCATTTATTGTCAACTTTTCAATTGTTTAAAACACTATTATTAGATCTTAACCAAAATCTAATAGTCTATCTTGCTTTCTTTGTGGAACAAAAATGCAATGTTCTTGTTCTAGACCTATTTCGTAGGGATCTATGGTCAAAGGCCTTGCCAAAGGCTATGTTTAATGAATGGATGGTAAAACGGTAGAAGTTAGGTGATTCAAAATTATGATTTTGGTAAGAGAAAGTGGCAAAATTAGTCCATTTTTGGGTTTGATTGGTGTAGCCATTGATGACCACAATGTCTGCTAGTTGGTGCAACCATTAAAGACTAAAATGACTGCTGGTTGGTGCAACTTTTGAAGACTAAAATTCTGCAATTTTGAGTATATAAAGACTGATTCTAATTCTGGAATCAATCTTTAAGCACTCATCTCTCAAGGTTTTCAAATCGTTTTAAGTGATTTTTGTTGCCATGAATTCCTTGCAATCACTAGTTTAAATAATAAAGAAGTTAGGATTTTGTGATCCACCGTGGACGTAGACATTTATGCTTTGTGTGTGATTGTTTCTTTGTTGTGTGAGTTATCTTTGTAATTCTTGTTTACTTATGATTAATTGGTTCCAAGAAGTGGTATCAGAGCCATGCCTTGAAATTAACCATATGGAGAAAATTCTCAGTGTTGAACAAATGTGGTAAGCCCATGTTAACTTGTAATGGAATCCGTGGTTGAGCTCTATTGTATAGGTGGTGTGCTCTGGTGCTCCGTGCTTCACATAAGGCATATGTCTCCAACATAATGATGAGGAGTTAACCTAATAGAATGGGTTCACAAGGTAGGAAATGCGGTACCCGAGTGCTTCACATAAGGCGTGCCTCTTCAACGTAGTGAAAATGAGTAGCAAACTAACAAAAGTGAGGTCTTCCTATATGAAATATGGATGTGATATCGTTTGAAAAGAGGCTCAAACCATGTAAAATGATGTGGTCCTTTGTTCGATAGGAATGATTATTAATGAAGTAAACAAAATTTCATATTGACAAGAAATAAGGATGATAAATGAGTATATAACGAGTGAATCATATCTTTATTAGTATGAGACCTTTTAGTAGAGCTTAAAAGCAAAGCTATAAGAGTATAGGCCAAATGGACAATATCATACCAGTATAGAGATATATATGATTCGTTGTGCCAATAGTGTGATTACAAGGAATTCATAACAACAAAAATCACTCAAAATGATTTTGTAAACTAGTAGATATGAGTATTTAAAGACTACACCAAAATCAGCCTTTATATACTCAAAATATAGAATTTTAGTCTTCAAAAGTTACACCAACCAGCAGTCATTTTAGTCTTCAATGGTTACACCAATCAACAGACATTATAGATATTTTGATTATCAATAGCTGCACCAATCAAACCCAAAAATGGACCAATTTTGCCACTCTCTTACCTAAACCATAATTTTGAATCACTTCTACAATTTCTCTTCTTGATTTAAAATCACTTAGAAGCTTTTTTAGATCAATCTACACCAACGCTCATTTTACTTAGCGTTAGCTCCAGATAAGTTTTTACATAAACTTAACTCATTTAGGGCTTGTGACTTCGATCTCTAAAGATAGGAATGTATCTTCCCTCGGTAACCTTCTTATTATAATATCCAATATCACTATTGACACTATCACAACACCTTGGTAGCCTAATCTTGCCAATACCACCCTTACCATGCACTATCTTTCGACCATTGTCACTTCGGTGAGTTAATCTCCAATGCTACTTCTTGGTCTGCATGCCCTCAACAACCTATGTTAAGCCAATTATAGCATTCTCATCATGCACATACAGCCCATTGTGCTTCTCATCGTTCATAATCATTATAGATCTTTTAACTACATCTAGTATTTCTTTTTCTGCTTCGAACAAACACCCCACTTGATCTAGCACTCTTTTATAAATTGTTAAAAATAAACATCATATGCATTTTTTAAACAATTTAAAAAAAAATTAGAGTAAATAGTGAACGCCACAGCATCAGGCTCCTAGTGCTGCGGTGCTGAAGGCTCAAGCCCCAGCACCGCGGGGCCAGGCACGCAGGGCTATTGCACAGTGCTGTGACGTAGGAGCCTGGAAAGGCCCAGTGGCACAATGCTAAATGTCAAAGCTGCAGTGACTAGATTACCCTTTGAACCATTCTAATGACGCCACAATCACTCCAATTAATCCAATCAGTACATAAACATGCTATCTGATACAATTTATTAGTGTGCTGCGTAGAAAAAAGCACACTGCCAATAGTTATTGGTTTAAATCTACCTTAGCTGCATTAGTTAAAAAATTTTACATGGTCCTTAATTCTACAATAGCTCTTATGCAGCCAAATACATAACCAATAACCCAGGTAATAACCCTATGAAGAATTTGAAAGGTTTTTGTTGGTAACCTACAAGGTCTATAAATGTCTCATATAAGTAACGTATAACTTTGAATCAACTCAGGGTAATTAAAAACTAGAGAAGTATTAGTTGTACCTGGATATCAAGTTCTTTTTAACATTAGGAACATATCTTACACCAAGTAATTCCCTAATTTTCTCATTATGCAATCTCATCCTTATACTATCAATCCACATAACTTGACAAGCCATATCATTACTCATTAATATTTTACCATCCTTAATAGATCTATAATTGGTAAATAAAAATCTATCAAGACACATATGAAGACTATAGCCAAAATCAAGAATCCACTTATTAGAATACTTCTCATCAGAAGTTACCAAGGTTTCTACAATTTCATAGTTTTTCTCATAAACTATTGCATAATCTTCACCCATCTTTACCTTTTTCTCTGGACAATCCCTAATCAAGTGCCATTCTTTTTTACAATGACAACACTTCTTGAAATTTTCTTTTGACTGATTATTCTTCCAATCTTTACACTTAGCCCTTTATTTTGCAGTCAAAACCATCGTACTATTAGGCTCTAATCTTTTTTCTAATTCTTTTGAGTTCAACGAGGCTTTAACATCAGTCATTGTTAAAGTATCTTTGCCATATATGAGTGTATCCACGCAGTGCTCATAAATCGAAGGTAGAGAACATAGCAAGATGATTGTCTTGTCTTCCTCTTTATCTTGATGTCAATCGTCTGAAGATCTATGATAATCTTGTTGAAAATATCAATATGGTCTTTAATAGAAGTTCCTTAAGCCATAGACAATTGATACAACTTCTTCATAAACAGACGATACGCCAAAGACTTTTTCATGTACAGTTCATCGAGTTTCTTCCAAAGACCAATTGGAGTCTTCTATCCAGTCACCTCTCTTTGAACTTCATTATTCAACGACAGAACAATGGTGCTATGGGCTTTCTTTTTTAATGGTTTCACGATCAGATTTGGAATTAGATGTCATAGGCTTCTTCTCTTTGCTAGTTATTTCTTGAGTTTCCTCATAACTGAATCTAACACTTGACTCACTAATAGAGTAATAACATTCACCTTCTATATATTGAAATTATTCTGTCAATTGAACTTCTTAACTTCATACTTGTGAGTTGTCATAGGCGGACAACTTATACTTTAACCACTCAAATCGACTCCCACTATTTTACCGTGAACAGTATTGTATACGTGAACAATGACAAATATGTGAACATTTACACACTCATGAATAGAACCCCGAGAATGATATATATTAACTTGAAAGCTCTAATATGACTTGCTGGAACTAATTAATCACGAGTAAACAAGAATTGCAAAAATCACTCACACAATAAAGAAATAATCACACATAACGCACAACAACTTTATGAGGTTCAGTAACAAATGCTTACGTCCACAGTGAATCACGGGATCCTAGTTTCTTTATTATTTAAACTAGTGATTACAAGGAATCCATAAGAATAAAAATCACTTAAAAAAGTTTTGTAAACCAAAAGATATGGATGCTTAAAGACTGCACCAGAATCAACCTTTATATACTCAAAAATATAGGATTTTAGGCTTCAAAGGCTACACCAACTAGCCAGTTATTTTGGTCTTCAATGGCTGCACAAACCAGCAGACATTGCAAACATTTTGATCACCAATAATTGCACTGACCAAACTCAAAAATAGATTAATTCTGTCATTCTCTCTTACCAAAACCATAATTTTAAATCACCTAACTTCTACAATTCCACTCATTGATTCAAAATCACTCAAAAGCTTCCCTGAATCCATCCACACCACCACTCAATTTATTTAGCATTAACTCCAGTAAGTTTTTGCACATACTTAACTCATAAGAGCTCATAACTTCGGTCTCCAAAGATACGAATGCATCTTTTCTCAAGTAGCCTTCTTATTATGATCTCAAGTGTCATTATTGACACTATTATAACACCTTGGTGACTTAATATTACCAGTACCACCCTTACCATACACTTTCTTTCAACTCTTGTCACTCCAGTGAGTTATTCTTCAATGCTGCTGATAAGGGTTTATTAAATCTAATATTTTCATCTTTCAAACTTAATATTTGTTCGTAGAAATTAAGATTATTTAACTTTTGATTTATTTTGTTATTAGTTTTGTAAGTTTGGAGTCAATGGAGCAAATAGGATCAAAACTCTAATGAAAATAAATCAAAAACATCACATTGCTATAGTACCGCTACAGTGATTTACTATAGTACCTATTGCCACGGTGCCCAAAATAGTATCTCACCACCGTGGCACCCAGGATTCAGCGTCGCATCGCGCGTGGCGGTGAACAATATTTTTGCTACAGTAACTCGTGAACAGTAATTTGAAGATAAAAATCTATAAATAGGGTTAGACTATGTAAACCTAATATGGATTTGGATTGTGTTAATTTTTAGTTTATGAACTTAATACATTCAATTGATTCATTCTATTTTGTGTTTTAATGCTTTCATTATACCTGATCAATATTTTGAATGATTAAAAAACCATGATGAACTCGAAAGAAGAATTCATGTGTTTAGCCTAGGATAGTTTAATATATGATCATAGGGTAACAACTATGAGTTCCATCTAAGATAGATATATACTTAGGTGGCATGTATAGTATAATTTAGACTTGATTTTAATGAATTACATTCTGATTTGATTACTATAGACATATAGGTGATTGTTAGAATGTGTAATATAGTCACTTGACCATCGACAGAGGCTTGTGATGAGATTAGTGTCTAAGCTAAACAATTGATATTAATGGATTAACTAAATGGCTAATGAGTCCAATGAAATACTATGGAACAAGTCAAAACCCTAGATTATCTTTATTTGTGAATTCTATCCTTTTACTTTTGTTCAGTTTAATTGATAGAGTAGATTAGTTAAATAAATTTCAGATTGTGATTTTTTAAATAAAAGTCAAGTGAGTACAATTTTAATACTTGATTTATAAAATTAGATCGTATAGTCCCCGTGGGATCGATATCTGGACTTAAAATCCTATATTACTTGATACGATAGCGTGCACTTGCGCTTAGCTAGTATAACACATCAGCTGCCTCTTGATTTGCATCCCCTTAATAACCATGTTAAGCCAACTACAATATTCCCATTAAGCACATACAACCCATTGTGCTTCTCACCCTTCATAATCACTATAAATCCTTTAACCACTTCCAATATTCCTTTTTTTTTTTTTGCTTTGATTAACCACCTTACTTGATCTAGCACTCTTAGGAATATCAAGTTCCTTTTAACACTAAGAACATGTCTTACATTAGGTAACTTCCTAACTTTTTCATCATACAATCTCATCTTTATACTACTAATCCTCATGACTTGACAAGCAATATCTTTAAAGACATATGTCACGAGTCCTAAGTGAGTTAAGTCTGTGCAAAGACTTAACTAGAGTTAAC
Organism: Ailanthus altissimus; assembly: GCA_946807835.1. Classification (NCBI taxonomy): domain Eukaryota; kingdom Viridiplantae; phylum Streptophyta; class Magnoliopsida; order Sapindales; family Simaroubaceae; genus Ailanthus; species Ailanthus altissimus. The sequence goes on from OX327699.1 coordinate 559,202, forward strand.
GCTAAATAAATTGAGCATTGGTATAGATGGATTAAGGAAGCTTCTGAGTGATTTTGAATCAAGAAGGAGAATTGTAAAAGTTAAAAGATTCAAAATTATGATTTTCGTAAGAGAGAGGCAGAATTAATCCATTTTGGGATTTGCTTGGTGCACCAATTACTGACCAAAATGTCTGTAATGTCTAATGGTTGGTATAACCATTGAAGACTAAAATAACTGCTAGTTGGTGCAGCTTTTTAAAACTAAAATTCTGAATTTTTTAGTATATAAAGGTTGATTATGGTATAGTCATTAAGCACCCATATCTCTAGGTTTACAAAATTATTTGAGTGATTCTTATTGTTATGAATTTCTTGTAATTACTAGTTTAAATAATAAATAAGTTAAGATCTTGTAATCTACTGTTGATGTAAGCATTTGTTGTCGAACCACATAAAATTATTATATCTTGTGTTTGATTGCTTATCTATTGTGTGAATAATCTTTGCAATTCTTGTTTACTTTAATTAATTGGTTCCAACAAAAACAAGACTTCCTAGCTGATTGCAAAAGACATTGCCACCTCAACAAAATGGATGGTCCATGAGTTTATGGCTACAAGAATTTCAAAGAAGCTTGACATAATTGGGTTTTGTTTTAGAGATGGTTGAGCAATAGAGGTTCTGGCTACGGATCAGAATGCTTATTTTGGCATTGGGGTCTCCTTTTATGGCACAAGGATAGATCAGTCTCTAGCATCAAACGTTAAGGCACCTGTCTTGTTCATCTCAGGTGACGATGATCCTCCTTGTTCGGTGAACGTGTTGAGGGATCTCGAGAAGAGCATTGGTTATGGGTCCAAGGAGGTGATTTTTCGGGGCAGAGGTCATGGCTATGCTGTTTGACCCAGTTCCCTAAAAAAGATGTAGATGCAGAACAAGCTTTTATGGAAATGAGAAAATGACTACATGATAGCTTGGTTCCAAACAATTAAATTGTTGTCATTTCATTTTATAATTCTCACGAAAGTTTATAGCAGTAGTAAGAATCTTGATAAGACAAAGTAGCAAGTGAGTTGCATATATCATTTAAGACAAGTTTAGTTGTTGAAATATTGTTGGTATCAAACATGCTAAAAATCCCTGGTACTCTACATTTGTAAATATTTGCCTTTTTATCATATTTTATACATAGATCGAATAAATATATGAAATTTAAAAAAAAAATCATACAAATAGGTCTTTTGAATTTGAATGATGACCAAATATTAATGCATTCGCTTATAGAAAAACATTGAGCCCTGAAATTTGACGGCAAACTTAAAAATCCACCTACAGACGTTTTATACAAAATTATTTTAGATAACACTTGCATCCTCTACAAAATTATTTTAGATAACACTTGCATCGTCTGCAACAACACGACTATTGGCATAGAGTTAGTCAATGCTTATTCCTTAAATACCTAGTTGCTTCTTCGAAAAAAAAAGTTTCTGATTGAAGCATCAAGTGGCTGGTTTTATTTAAGATATTCAACATACTGGTTAATAGTTGAAGAAAGTGGCAGAATTTAACCATATAAACACTGAGCGGAAATTTCAACACAGGAAGATGAATTTTTTATGTCAGCTTTGGCTATGCAATAACATCTAAAACTATTTGACCATCTAATTCGTCATCATCCGAGACAATAGTACTCATAAACCTACTTTAACAATGGCCAAAATAAATTCAGAGTTTTCAATGATTTTTTCCGTTGTGTGAATTTTGTAGACTAAATAAATTTAGATGCATAATAATAATAATAATAACAACAACAACAATTAGTTTTCTTTTTATAATGATTTTCCAAGATTTTTCAACCGAGAGAGGACATATCTGATCCTCGTCATGAAATTAAACACAAGAATCTCTCAAATAATAACATGCTGGTTGGATGAATGCAGAGAATCAGAGCAGTTGAACAACATGAGTGACCAACCAGAGTCTTTTCAAGTACATATAAACATCATAATCGTTTCTTGAAATCAGAATAATTTGGAGTAATAAAATAGCTAATCTTGTGAAAAAATTGCAAATTTAATTTAACTGGTATTTCCAAAGGGTGGCATTATTCTGGTTCCATCATAGAGAATAAAATCATTGTAAGACTTTCTGCTCCTCATCAGACAAGAACTTGTGAGATCTCAGAACGATCTCCAACTACAAAAATCTTGGATGTAGAAGAAAGCAAATAGAAAATTCAAGGCTTTCAATAAATCAATTATTTCTATCTTTTGTTTTCTTGGTAAATTTTCATCAGCAAGAATTACATCTTAACATTGGTAATAATACTCAATGAAGTCTGCACGTACATCAAATAACTGTTTTATGAAGTGCAGTGTTTGTACTACAAATCCAAAAGACATCAAGAAAACGACCAAACATTCTCAACTGAAGAAAAATGTAATTTGAACAACTGATTAACTTGAGGTCAACTTCAAATTATCAACTCATTCATGTCCATCCTGTGAAAAACATAAGAACTACTAAAACTTTAGTATCAGAATTCAACGATGAACTTTACATTACAAAAACACTAACTTCTTCAAATCATAAAACACTTGCAATTCAATAAATAAAAAGACCTCCATCTACGCGTTGGAACATTAACAGACTCAGTCTTTTATTATTAATAAATAAATGGGTCATTACACCTCCATCTACCATCAACAATACTTTCATAATTCCATTCTTTTCCATAAGAACTGAATTCATTAACAATACACTAAAAATAGCTTAAATAGATCACCTAAAAATCCAAGATTTTGTGCATGCTCTGGATCGTGGTAGATTCCTAAAATGGTATTTTTTTTTTAAACTCTACCACTGAAAATATGTATGACAAAAAATTTTAATTTTAACTAATAATAAAAAATTTATTTATTTAAGAATCAAGTTCTTAGATAATTATTTTTAATTTTTTTTCTCAAATATATTTTAAATAGTGAATTCTCCAAAAAACACTTTTCTGAGAATCTACCACAAACCCAAACATGCACTTAAAATTAAAGCACCTAAAAGATACTAGAAGTGTTGTTATGCGATACAAAACTCAGAATCGACAATAAATATTAATGCTCCCCCAAAATATTTCATTTATCAATTCGATGATAGAATTTCTGTAGATTCAACTATTTCGACATGAAATTAGTAATTCAATTCTTCTTTTCAACTTGAGTCCAATGCACTATTACAACATAATCTAATATCCAATGAGAATGAACCTCATTCTGCAGGAGATGAACCTGGGAAATAAACCTGATACAGATCAAATTAAAGCCTCAGAACTACATCATTGGACATGCCATTCTCTAGCTTCCCCATCACCACACCCCTATTCTGCATTATTTGATCTAATTCTGGTGTACTGAGGAATATGCATATCTACTAATTGCAAAAGATACTTTCCACTACTAAATGCAATCCTAAATCATGCTACTCAGAATACTATATTTCAACAACTCCTGAAGATCCTAATTGTCTTTCATTGTTTTCTCGCGTGAAAGCAAGAGACACATCACATGCTTACCAAGAATTTGAATCCAACCACCTATGAAGAATGAAAGGAAACTAAAATGTTTTCTTTCCTAAAACATAATATGATTATTATGCAACCATGGGAAGAGAAGAGAAGTTTGGTGCTAATTTGCATGCAATCCTAAACTTCAGTAACTTAGGGATTACATTTATTCTTATGTCAGGGACATAATTGTAGATTTCCACAAATCACGCTCAAAATTGGGTTTTAGATAATTTAATCAAGTCTATGCTAGTTATTAGATGTCTATTTTGGCATTTATACGGTTCAGGTCAAGTTTTGTTATGTAAATTTCCAAATTCTTGTAGTTTTAGGAATTGTACTCATTAAAGATACTTTTGTAATGTACTTTAGTCTAAGTTGGTATATCCATTCATTTGATTCAGATTTGTTATTTTAGGAATCCCCCACATTACATACACACATTTCAAGTTTGTATATATTTCAAGTTTTGTGTTATGGTTACAAGTTTTCAGATTTCAACTTTTTGTTAAAATTTTCAAACACGTTTTCTTTTTAATGTCACAAGTTTCAACTTTTGTGTTAAATTTTCAAGTTTTTGCATCTACAACATTACATGTATGTAAGTTATGAATGCATCACATAGCGAAGTCCCATTTGATTTTAATTGATTTAGTTATTATGTAGATTATGTGACCATTTTGGTCTTAGAATACTTGAGTGTTAGAATTACTGTCCAAGTAGCTGAACTTATTTTTTTGATAAAAAAGATGAGAAAGAAAGATCTATCAATTTTTTTTTTGAAAAGGTACAAAAAGTGGTCATAATGTCCACATATAAGCAAAAATTCCCTGCAATGGGGAAACCTGGAGTGGGACAAATTGCAACCAAAAACTCTGCAAACTCTCTGTTCGCCATAGACAAAACATCCAAAGACCACAGTGACTAAACCACCCCAACTCTATAAGATAACCCCTCTAATTAACCTATCCACACTCAACAGTTGAACCCCTTCACCAGCTCTTCAAGTAAACTGCCCAAACTCCAATAAAGTGAATGGAATGTCAAGTTAGTTCATTATTGAAGTATGAACACATGTTATCATTACTATCTCTTACTGTTCACTCCTTCTTGTTCTTCTTTCTTGATTTTTTAAATACAACTCAAAGTTCAAGTTACTGTTTGCCGGTACCTTACACCATGCTGTTCATAATTCTTTTTCACATTCTTATTTACCACCCATGTTTTCAAGTTTTCACCATCAAACAAGTTTCTTTTGGAATTTGGATACAATCTCAAACCCTAACCCCTCTTTTGTACAAATTAAATTCTAAATTCCCAATCTGCTAGACCATTGTACATACTGACCAACCAAGAGGCTTGTTACAGAGGTTGGGTTTTAAGAGTCCAAAGAGAGATGAGATTAAGAGGAAAAGTGAGTAGGAATAGATACCCATAATGCTGTAATCACATAAAATACAACACTTTAAATATCCTAACACTCCAGTACAGGATTAATAAACAAATCACCAAGCGCAAGCACAAGGATTGCAAAAGTTTGAACTCTTAAATTGCAATGCTTTAATCCACTGTTGCTTTCCTCTTATAATTGAGTCATTTACTTATTGACCCTTTTTCATTCATTTGCCTATTTATGATCTTCATATGAAAGCTACATCTGTAACTGAGACACATTCAAAGTTCAACTGATATGAAAATCTTCTGCATCGTACACCCCTTGAGATGCTATCTCTAAATGATATTTTTCCAGGCATTGATGATAGCATAACTGGTAACATATTCAACTAAAAATCTCACTAGACATTTTACACACGAATGATTACCACTGTTTGATGCGTAGTTGATAAATCTATGACAGCAAAAATTTAATGTTCTTAGAGAGAGAGAGAGAAAGAGCATGAAGGAAAACATATAAATGATCACAACATCTACATAGAAAACAAGTGCATAAATCATGGCCTTTCTTTGATACATTGGCACACAAACAAGTAGTACACATGCAATTAGGTGACGCACCTGACTAACTGGAGCATCCGAAATCTTCGAAGAAGCCAATTTTGCAGGAGACCCATAAAAAATATGAGAGCAGTCTGTGTATGCGGATCCAATGCCCACGCCAGCACCAAAAGCTACAGAGGCCCAACGACTCACCGGACTCCCTGATATAAATTAGATTGTAATTTGGGGAGGTTAGAGCATCCAGTTAGCAAAAACAAATTGCCATAGCAAGGCCTAACCATTCAGAATACAAAACATACCAACAATACAAAGCAAATAATTATTAGTTTACCTACAAGAACACACTCTTAACTTCGTTGGTTAAAAAGGAAGTCAGACACAAAAGGGGAAGATTCTTTTCTATGTTGGAAATAAGGAGCTGTTGAGAAAAACAGTTTTCATACAAACGTGAGACGTAAATATTCCGTTCAAATAGAACGCGGCGGAGGGAAAAACAATGTCGTCTCATCTTGTATCGTCTCTCATTTAGAAATTGAGTAGTAAGCTCAATTCTAAGACAAATCGCACATAATATATATATATATAGAAAGAGAGAAAGAAAGAGAGACTAACTGAAGAAAAGGAGACCAGCAAAAGCTCCAGCCAAGGAAGAGTAGAAGAAGCGACGGGCTGTCAGATCAATACACGCATCCCATTTCGCGTTCACGTCGTACTTTTCGTGAATCAAATCTTTGCTACTGATGGTGCTGCTATTTTCCTCTGCCATTCTCTTCCGCTTGCGAATTTAACTCAATTAATTCCTCCTGATTTCCGTTTTACGAGGGTTTCGCTTTCGCTTTCGCTTACGCCTGAGATTCTCTCTTTGCTCTGTTGTTATTTGATTATTCACACTGAAATACGGGGGACGAGGGTGCGAGAGAATCCGAATCAGCAAGTTTGGGCTTGGGCTTGGGCTTTTACCATTTGGGCGACCGTAATATTCAATGAGCAGTGGGGGCTGCGACAAAGTTGCTCAAAAATCCCATATCATGCTACTTTGCTGGAAGTTTACTTCCAAAAAAAATTGTTACATGAAATACATATTATACAGTATCAAATAAGTTTATTTTATAAAAGAAATTAAGAAATTTATTCCATAAAATATAAATTATACCTCTTCCCACCCTGATGTTAATGAGATTTGAAAAAAAAAAAGATGGTTAGAATAACAATAAAAGCCCCAAGGAGAAATTGAATGATGAGTAGGCCATTAAACTTTCGAGGATCTCTCCCCCTGCTTAAGGATAGTAGTTTTCCTACTCGGTTTACTTAAGGATAAAAGGGAAAGGGAATATAAAGAGACGAATTTCTAAGAGTAAAGAGTCAACTTCAAAGCAAGAGATCATATCAAGATGGCCGAGTCTCTATATATTCGGAAGTTAGAGATTCAAGATAAATGAGAGGAATGTTAAGTTTTATATAATTAGATGGGCCTACATATATCAATTAATTGTATATTATTAATTATTTATTTTGTTGTCCATTAAAAGTGATCAAATAAAGTTTATTTATCATCGAACTTTTAGGGCATCACGTATGGTATAGGCTTTAATGTGTAGAGAGAGACTCAGTTATTTTATTTTATTTTATGATGGGTCAAAATAAAATAAAATACTATAGAGGTCCCCAGTCTAAACCTTAACGTATTATTCATTCATATCCTATCAGTGAGTGACAGCGGTTTTTCTCTCATAAAGAAAAGGTTTAGACGTGGAAGACATCAACCCTAATTTTTCTGCGTCTTAATAGATTCAAGTACGCTTCCAATTTTATTCTTCTTGATGATTTAATATGAGATCCTGATTATGATGATTCATTCACCGATTAAAAATTTTTATCCAACAAGTGATATCAGAGTCACCTCGTATTAAATCATTAAGATTAAATTATAAAATGTGAATTGTGCATTGATTGAATTATATTAAATAAATATATATATATATATATATATATGATTGCATGCGTAATTATTTTTTAAAAAAAACGGATATGCGGCATGTTAATTCTCCAGCAATTTGAATTCACTTTATATATATATATATATATATATATATATATATATATGCCTTAACATACAGAATTAATTTGCCTTTATTGATATCGCCGTGTTAATTTTCCAACAATTTAAAATGATTGATTTTTCTTTACTGATATTGGCGTGTTAATTCTCTAGCAATTTGAATTCACTTTAAAAATATATATATGCCTTAACATACAGAAGTGATTTGCCTTTACATATATATTATATTAATATACTAAATCAATGCATATTTTGGATTGCTCTATAATAATATTTGCATTGATTGCTACGGATTTAACTAAAAGATATTTTGTATGAAATTGAATGCAATTTTTTTTAATTTTACATTTAATTTTGAAATATTAAATAAATATTAAAAAAAAGAGATAGAAGTTAAATTTTATTCAAAGAAAAATTGATAATGTTAAATTTGATGGGATTTCTTCTAATTGTAGTGCACATTAAATAGTTAGTGTTTACAAATTTTGAGAATTTATCAAGTTAAATTTATATGGCCCATAAAAAAAAAAATTTACTGAGCCGAAATTTTATATACCCAACATATTAGCCAAATTAAGTGAGTTAGTATAGACCTGAGTCCATTTTAGATTTAGGTTATTGGATAAAGTTTAAGGGATGAGTAATTCGAAAAGGTTAGGCTTGACCTGATCCAACCACTTTGGTCCCTACCCATTTCGATTCCATCCTAATTTTAAAATGATTTGACTGTTGACTTTTGACTGTTGACTTTAATTTTGACCTCGACCATTCTATTTTTTTTCTTCTCTTTCTTCCATTTTCGTACAAAATAATATCCAATATTTTAAAATAAAATAAAATAAATTAAAATGCCACCAAAGTGACCTATTTTATGCATTATTTATTTAAAAATATGTGAGTATTATTAAAAAAATAAATAATTATATTTAAATTTATGCAGAAGATAATCGGCCCAAAGAAAGATTATTTTTTGTCCAACTAATAAACACATGTGACAGTAAATATATGATAAACTTTAGCATTTTCTATGCATATAATATGTCGGTCCAAAGAAAAGCGTATTATTGACAAGATCTATTATCAATGTTTATTGTTCAAGTTTTTTTTAGAGTACCGTTTATAAATTGTTATTTCTATCTAAAGACTAAATAGCAATGTTGTGTTTGGTATTTTATAATGGCTCAATTTATTATATCTTATGCCATGTGTGACAGGACCCGCCCCAAGACCCTCTAATGTAGGTCCTAGCGGCCCTACCGGGCACCTCGGTGGAAGTTCCTCAGAATATAACTAGGTAAGTTGAGAAATTTCCGCGAGGCGAACTCCTTTTTAGTTCTTGCTACTACTGAAAAAGTCTTGTAATATACATGAAAATGACATCTTAATTTTAAAAACAATGGGCAGAGTTTCCCCTATTTTTCGAAAAATTCATATAAAACCTATAAGAAAATTTCACTTCTATTTCAAACACTTCTCAATAATACTAATTCGGATCTCCGGTCCTTTCCATATCAAATCCAACATAACTCAATAGTTTCATTTAAATCACCAAAATGAGCATACTTATAAAAAGATAAAAACGATCATCATAATATCGAAATCTCTTTTGCTTGGTTCAAAACATACATACAAATATACATGCCTACAACTACTATGCATAAATAAAGGGTGCTATTTAGCACATTTACATATACAAAAATGATCTTTGGATTTGGCCTACTACTCGACAATAGGAGAATCAACAGCTTGCGTATCGAGACCTGTACTTGGGAATGGGTATTTAGAAAATATAAAACACAAAACGAGTGAGCTAAAGGAGCTCAGTGAGTGCAAATAAGATTTCAAATAAAATAACATTATGCATAGATAGCAAAATTCTATAGTACATGCATAAATTGTGCTTCTAAAACTGATATAAAGCTGTAAAACGGTTTCTAATATCATATGCTGATGAAATCTTGCCGAATGAATTTTATCTACATCTTTGGAAAACAATATCCAAAATCTATGTAATGCAAAACTACCATGTGCATATAAATGCATAAAATGCTATCGGTAGATCGAAAACTAGTAAAGTCCTCACTCGACCATTTTCTTTCTAAATTGTACCAATGGTAACCCTAAAGCTCTATACTCACGTAGCGACTCAACTAGCACCGCACATGTGAGTAGGTCACGGGGCACCTCAACTAGCAGCACCTACTGTGACATCTCAAGACATCTCATTGACTATGCAGCGGAATCCTACATTGCATATATATAGCGAGACAATACCCCGTACACCTAGAGCGACTCACATGACTCGACACCCCGACTTTCTGGAGTTAGTGATATACCCCCCGTGACCTGCCCATGTGTACGGGACATACCGACCGGGTCTAATACAATCTCCATCACTATAATCTGAGGATACTAATGGCCTTTAAAATAAATGCAGAAATTTTTAAAACTGTTTCTTAAACCGAACTTGTAAATGTATATCTATGGATACATATCAAGATCATAATCATGTTTGTGCATTGAAAACTCATAAAACATACATTTTTTCATTATGTGGAAACATAATAAACAGAAGATAATAGAAAAAGGCAGATTTTCACTCACAACCACTCCGCGCTCAATTTCGCTCTCGATTTCTGCTCCTGTTACCGCTCTCGGTTATCTTCACCTATGCGCCATAAATGACATTTAGAACAAAATCGAATACTAGAATCTCATTTAACTACTAAACTCTCCAATCGGCATACAAAGCCCGGATGCATACTACTTTTCGATTTTTATTTACGGAGCCATTTAATCTAATCTAACTCACCATCCGGGGGCCTGAAAATTATTGAACGCCTTATAACTTAGTTAGACATAATTGCCCTTCACCTTTTCAAAATGGATAATTATGTCCCATTTTCTTCATTTTTGGTTTTTCCATCAATCATATACATTCAATTTACAATATGCATCATTTACACACAACAAATCAATCAAAACACTACTTAATCCCTAACTTCCCTAAAGTGGCAGAATTTCACCCTAGGTTCCAACACATTTCTTTTCTCAATTTCTTGTTCCAATTACAACAAAATCAATCCAATTTCATTGTAAAGCCCTAATTACAACCAATTGAAATCTCTACATCAAAATCACCAAAAACCCTAATTCTTACCTTGCTAATTTCTTCAAATTGATGACTCTTTCAAGCTCCACACTAGAATTCAACTCAATCCAAGCCAAGAATACATATAAGAATATCAATTGAAGCATTCTTGAAAGCTCACTTATCAAATTCATAAAACAATGCTTTTCTTATCTCTTTTTCTTGAATTTTCACTAATGGAGACTTCAATTGAGCCTAAGGATTGGTATGTAACCTTATTTTGGCTTGATTAAGCATGAAAAACTATGAAAAAAAATTAAAATTTTACTGTAGCAGCATCCCCTTCACCTTGCACGAATTTTGCTCTAAATGGTTGCTTTTTTGTTTACTTGAAATTTCTACACACTTCCAACATATATATAGTGCTCCCTCAATTGACCATTTTTCCCTTCAACTTACTTAAAATTACTAATTTGCTATTAGTTGAAAACTAATTATGTAATTAGTTCATTTATAACTATCTAGTTAGAATAGGCCAAAGAACTAATTAGAATTTTCAACTTGGCAATCCATGAGATTTCTTCTAATTGGTCCATTCTCTAATGTATGGATTATGTTTCTCAACAAAGGCTTATTCCATACATCACCCTTAATGGAAATTCATGTAGTAAATTGGAATTTTCTTTTCTAAGCCAATGGAGAAAATTTTCAAAAATATTCTAGGATCGTCCGGCACTCTAATCGAGTGTAAAATTACCAAATTAGGTCTAATATCTCTCGCGCGCATTATAAAAAAAATATGTCTAATAGGGTTAAAATCGAGTAACCCTACGATGTTTTATTTGCTCTATACTGAAATCTAGGCGTCAATACTGCTAATAGGGATTGGATAATATGAATGCATGATTAAATGATATGGTTGATTGATTGTGGGTTTTTTGTTTTTTGTTTGTTCTATATAGTAAATGCTTCTTCTATATTTGCCAACTTGAACAACATTCCAGTGCTTAACGGCACTAACTTCAGGAAATGGAAGGAGCACATTATCATTGTGCTTGAGTGTATGGATCTAGACTATGCAATTTGGATGGAAGAACCTCCCGCCCCTACTGATAGCAGTACTGCTGAACAAATGGCACTTTATGAAAAATGAGAGCGTTCTAACCGCATGAGTCTGATGATCATGAAGCACTCTATTCTAGATACCATCAGGGGTGTAGTGCCTGAGGAAGAAAATGCTAAAATTTCCTAAGCCAAATAGCAGATCGATTCGCTGGTAATAAAAAGGTCGAAACAAGCACCATTTTGTCTAAGCTTGTTTCAATGCAGTATAAAGGCAAAGGAAATATAAGGGAGTACATTATGAAAATGTCTAATTTTGTTACAACATTAAGAGCACTAAAGTTAAAGTTATCTGATGACATTATCGTACACTTGGTTTTGATTTCTCTTCTTGTACAATACAGTCCTTTTAAGATAAGTTATAATACTCAAAAAGAGAAATGGACTCTTAATGAGTTCATTGCTCAATATGTGCAAGAGGAAGAGAGATTGAAACAAGAAAAGATAGAAAGTGCTCATTTAGCAACTTCTTCCAATGACAATGCTGCCAACAAGAAAAAGAAATGGAATAATAAAGGAAAAAGAGCTGTAGACATTGGAACTTCACAACCCAAGGTGCAAAAGAAACAGAATACTGAAATCTCTTGTTACTTTTGTAAGAAAGTTGGACATGTGAAGAAGGATTGTTCCAAGTATGCAAAATGGCTTAACAAAAAGGGTAAACTTCTCAACTTTATTTGTTCAGAAGTTAATTTGGCTTTAGTACCAAGTCACACTTGGTGGATGGATACGGGTGCAACTACTCACATAAGTGTGACTATGCAGGGTTGTTTAAGGAGCTGACCGCCAACTGATTCTAAAAGATTCATCTATATGGGTGATGGCAACAAGGCTCCTGTTGAGGCAATTGGATTATTTATATTACTATTAGAATCTGGTTATTATTTGAATTTACATGAGACATTTTATGTACCGTCATTTAGACGAAATTTAGTTTCTATTTCTTATTTGGACAAATTCGGTTACTCTTGTTCTTTTAGAAATGGAAAGTTTAGTCTCTTTCAGAATTCAAATATTATTGGTACCGGTTCTTTAATTGATAATTTATATCAATTAGATCTTCATGCCTCACAAATTAATGAAACCTCGCATGTAAGCAATTATGGTATAAAGCGTAAATTAATTAATGAGAATTCTTATATGTTATGGCATAAGCGTTTAGCACATATTTCTAAACAAAGAATTCAAAGGCTTGTGTCAGAAGAATTCTAAATTCTCTTTTTTTAGATTTTAAAATATGTATTGAATGCATTAAAGAAAAACAAATAAATATTAGAAAAGTTAGTGCCAACAGGAGTTCAAACGTCTTAAAATTAATTCATACTGATATTTGTGGTCCATTCCTTACAGCTTCCTGGAATGGTCAACAATATTTTATTACTTTTATAAACGATTGTTCTCATTATGGGTATCTATACTTGATTCATAAGAAGTCTCAATCATTGGATGTTTTCAAAGCCTATAAAGCTGAAGTTGAAAATCAGCTTGGCAAGAAAATTAAAGCCGTCAAATCTGACCGTGGTGGTGAGTTCTACGGTAGATATGATGAATTAGGTGAACAACGTCCAGGCCCTTTTACGAGATATTTGCAAGAATGTGGCATCGTTCCTCAATATACTATGCCAGGGACTCCAAGTCAAAATGGTGTAGTTGAGAGAGGAAATCAGACCTTAAAGGATATAGTTAGAAGTATGATAAATCATTCTTCTTTACCAGAATCTATTTGGGGTGAAGCCTTTAAGACTGCAGTATATATCCTTAATCGAGTTTCAAGTAAAGTAGTAGCTAAAACCCTATATGAGTTGTGGATTAAAAGGAAGCCTAGTATTAGGAATTTGCATGTCTGGGGTTTTTCAGCTAAGGCTAGGCCATACAAGCCTAATGAAAGAAAGTTAAACTTAAGAACAGTAAGCTGCTACTGTATTGGATACTCGGAGAGATTGAGGGGTTTCAAGTTTTATGATCCCTCGAGCAGATCCTTTTTCGAGACAGAGAATGCTAAGTTCATTGAGGATGTTGAATATAGTAAGAGTGCTAAACTCATGAACATTATCTTTGAAGAGCAATATGTAACTATTTCTAATATTGCAGTTGATATTGGCCAGGTAATTGCACCTGTCATTATACTAGATGCAAATACATATAATCAAGACGTTCCTGAGATACTTGATGTCTATTTTATTGACCTAGCGCAAGTGCACACTTTTTGTATCAAGTAATATAGGACTAAGTCCAGATTATCGATCCCACAGAGACTATTGTTTCTATTTTCTTCAATTGAATACTAAAATTACTCTACTTTTGATGTCTATTTTATTGAACTAGCGCAAGTGCACGTTTTTCGTATCAAGTAATATAGGACTAAATCCAGATTATCGATCCCACAGAGACTATTGTTTCTATATTCTTCAATCGAATACTAAAATTACTCTACTTTACCTTTATCCAGATTAGCTTCAAGGATGGAGTTTAACTAACTAAATTATTGCTATTGAACTGAGCCTAATTAAAATATTATAAATACTTAGAGATAGAATTCACTAAATTGATAAGTAATCTAGGGTATCGACGCATCCCCTAGTAGTTCACTGAATCTTTTAATCCCTTAGTTATTTTTCTTTTTATCAATTGATTGGCTAGACACTAATTTCATCATAAGCTTCTGTCGACGGTCGAATGATAATATCACACCCTAACAATTACCTATATGTCTATGGTAATCCGAATAAGATGCAACTCATTTAGATTAAGTCTAATCAAACCATACATGCCATCTAGGTATATGTTTATCTTAGATGAAACTCATAGATGTTACCCTATGATCATGTATCAATCTACCATAGGCTAAACACATGATTCCTTTCGTCAAAGTTATCATGGTTCATAAACAATCAAAATAGTGATCAAGTATAATGAAAGCATTAAGTACAGATAGATTAAATCAATTAAGGGATAAAAGTTCATAACTAAGAGATTAAAAGAAATAATTACATACTAGGTTCAATTACGTCTAACCCTAGATCAAAAGAAATTAGCTCATGTTCAAAATAAGACTATCAAAGCAAAAGGGTGAAAATATAATGAATGAAATCATCTCTTGAAAGTAAGGAATAAAACAAAACAAGTGATGCCCTGAGTTATTCTTCTTCCTCTTGTCTTGATTGCTCAAGAGTTGATTTCCTAATCTTTACTCTTCAATAACTCCACTTTGATCTCTTGGCTTGAAAGAGTATTTGTTGTTTGTGTTCTTCTTCTTGCTCAATCTCCTATTCTTGCCTCCAAATAGTCTTTTTTTTGTTGCTATATGAAAACCTTAGGCACGAAGACGTTTTTCTTTTCTTTTTTAAACTAAGAAGGAGTATTTAAATCTTCCGCATGGGCGCCGCGACGCTAGGGTCTCAGCGCCGCGGCGCTGGGCACAAGTACAAGTATTCGCAAATCTTTGACGAGCGCCACGGTGCCCAGCCACTTGTTTCTCTTCTTTCATTTTTCGAGTGCATTTTTCTCGTTTCTCACCCGATTCGCTTCCCGTTTGTTCCTATGCATTATATTTTTCGCCGTGCATCTGTTTATGATCAGAAAACGCAATTAAATAGTCAAATACTTATATTTTGGAGCAAAATACAAAAGTTAGGTGTAAATTCTACTAGTGCTTTTATGCTTCTATCAAATACCCCCAAACTTAAGACTTTGGTACTTGTAATGAACTAAGATTCATTAAGATTAGGTCTTATTGATCATACATGCCAATTAGGTATATTCCTATCCTAAATTGAAACTTGCATATGCAACATTGAATGTTACTCTACAATCATGCATCAAATTACCTAGGTCTAAATATTATGATTTCTCTTCCGAGTTTATCAATAATATTACCAACTCATTCACCATATATTGGCCAGATATATTGAAGCATTAAACACAAGTAATTTAAATAATAAAGGACTAAGTTTATTAAATACTAAAAAGATATGGCAAGTTAAGCGCACATATTGAGTTCAAATATTAACCCTAGAAAATAATTTAGCTCATGGCTATAAGAAAACAGCAGTAAAAATAATTATAAATCATGATACAATTATTAGCAAACCGATATAGACGTCGAATTGCTCTTAATTGCGTTGCCTAGGAACTCTTGATGCCGAAGAACGTCTTGTATCTCTCTCTAAAGATGCTTCAATTAAACTCCTATTGCTCTCCAAGACTTGTGCTCTGTATTCTTGGTGCTCTTGGGTCGTCTTGGATTCATCCTTGAAGGCTGGGAACAAGTGGCTTTATATAGGGATTGATATGAGCTTGAAAATCTCAATTCTCGTCGGACTAGGACTCGCACTACCGCTGGCGCGCTATGCATCTGTCGCTGGGGCGATGGACACATACTTTGAAAACTTTGCATTTTAGTCCCTGTTTTTGCTCCTTTTGCGTTCTTTCTTTAAATTTCGTTCAAGTCCCTACAATTAACCAGAATGCATATAAATAGCCATCTATTCTCATAAAATCATAAAATATCAATAATAAAAACATGAGAAAATATATGACAAATTTGCCTTTATCAGGCATCAAATCAAGCAATATGGCTGCGAAATTTTATCACTGGGCTACAAATTGTCGATGGCATTGAGAGACCATTAAGAATAAATTGTGATACTAAAGCCGTTGAGTTATATTTTAAGAACAACAGAAGCTCATCAAAATCGAAGCACGTTGACATCAAGTTTCTTGTTGTTAAAGAGAGAGTTCAGAGTCTTCAGGTGTCTATTGAATATATCAGTACAAACTTAATGATTACGGATCCGCTTACCAAGGGTGTACCACCTAAGGTGTTTCATGAGCATGTGGCTCATATAGGTGTGGTTCATCCTGATGATATGCTTCTATAGTGGGAGTTTGTTTATTGATATTCAATTAAAGTTGGCATATTTTCTTATCAGACTAAATTATTACCTTTTTGTTTATTTATTGAAAACTTTAAAATAAAGTTATATTCTTTCAATTGCAGTTTTGCATAAAATTTTGAAAGTATATTGTTGAACTTTTATGAGTTATAAAGTAGAACCAGTTGGAAATAGGTATATTAAGGGATCACGTTGTATGAAATTTTCATGCTACACTTCAATGTTTGATCTATGTCATTGATTATATTGATATATGTGACCATTAATAGGTCTAGTTACAAAAAAGATAACGAAGATCGCTTTGATCCTATATTAATATAGTTGATGGACCAGATTATTAAGAGATGTCTTTTATTAAGATAGCAAATATTGAGCTCATAAAGTTATTTGGTAATGTATAATTGTAAAGTGACATATGTGCCCAAGTGGGAGATTGTTGGGTATTATATAATTAGGTGGGCCTACATATATCAATTAATTGTACATTATTGGCTATCTATTTTTTTTGTCCATTAAAAGTGATCAAATAAAGTTTATTTATCATTGGTCTTTTAGGGCATCACGTATGGCATGAGCTTTAATGTGTAGAGATCCAATTATTTTATTTTATTTTAGCCCATTTTATGATGGGCTAAAATAAAATAAAATACTATAAATAATAGGTTGAGGTCCCCAGTTTAAACCCTAACGTATTATTCATTCATAACCCATCAGTGAGTGATGTTAACTTTTCTCTCATAAAGAAAAAGTTTAGACGTGGAAGACATCAACCCTAATTTTTCTGCGTCTCTATGGATTCATGTACCCTTCCGATTTTATTCTTCTTGATAATTTAACATGAGATCCTGACTATGGTGATTTTTTCACCAATTAAAGATTTTTATCCAACAAGAAAACCCAAATGAAGTAAGGAGTGAGATGATTTAAATAAGCATGATGCTAAAAAATTATTGCTCAATAAAAATAAAATTAGAAAAGGATCAAGCAGAGACAGATAGAGAATTGTGGCACCAAAAGAAGTGCTCTTAGAAGAAAAAGTTAGAGAGTTGGAGGAACGGCTATATGAATTGATAAAGGGTAAAGAAAAGCAAGAACTTCATTCTTCAAAGGTGATTGTGAGAAAGCAAAAGCCCCCCTACTAACGAGCTTAGGGACATAGAGTTTCCTGTGGCCTTTCGATTGCCTAACATTTTTATAGGGGAATGACTAATTTGAACCATTATATTGACCAAATTACAAACTTGCTAGCTATCACAGGATTAAGGTAAAGCCAGATGTACCATCTGTTTCATATAAACTTGAAAGAACAGACATTCTTCTAGTATTGGAGTCTAAAATAGAGAAACATATCCTCCTACAATATTGGTGGTTAAGCTATCAAAATACAATTTCCACCTATTCTTTTTTTCATTTATGGCACACATCTGTTAGGTAATAGGCCTCGATGTTTCCTCTATTAGAAGCATTTTATAATTTTTTTAAAATGTAGCGATTATATCGTTTTTGGCTTAACCTTTAATGACACCCAAAGCTACACAGATAATATCAAATTCTATAAATATTAGAACATTACTTAATAGGGTAGTTTTATAGGTCATTGGCAAGTACCTACCATATGACACAAGGCATATGTGCTTAGTTATGATACCTAGTTTATATCTCAGAGAGTAGTCGATTGACATTATAGATAAGATGCTTATACTTTTCATTATCTTTTTGAGCCAATAAAAAGCCTATGGCCTAGAAGTTGGTGGCAATATAAATGCTTAATAGTTTTTCTTTCCTTAGGGTGGTTTTATTTGGTTTTCTTTTTTAGTAAGGGCATAAAACTAAAAATCAAAGTAGCAAACTTAGGGATGAATATTTTGAAGCATGAAAAATTTTCAATCAAAGTTTTAAGCTCATTTGGGGTTTTTAAAGATGGTGTGTGAGTTATGTTCTCAACTTTGGCTTAGCCAATAATGGACTAAAAAAACTAAAAAATTTACCAACAATATCCTAAAGGCACAATTTTTGGGTTTCAATTTGAGGTTGTACTATTGAATATTTTTTCAAAGGTTTGTAGATGACTTGCTTAAGTGGTAGATTTGACTACTAGGTCATCCACATACATAACCCTTAAATTTTTATCTCGTTATGTCATCAGATATCATTGTCATTGCTCTATATAACTTGTTCGTACTTACTTTAACCCAATGGGCATAATTGTGGTCCAATATGATTTGTGGGCCACTCTAGTGCTTTGGCTTTGCTTTTTGATGTACCACTCTGTCTTTACTTAACTTTATTGTTTTCATCTCATTTCTTTAGAATTTTAACCTGATAATGCTATTAGGCTTCAAACTTATAAAAAAAGTAATAAAACATGTAAAAATCTTAATAAAAATATTAAAAATTAACAAATGTTGTGCTTGATAAAAGTAAAATAATAAGTGTAAAATACACATATCATCTATAATATCATGTGAAATTATTAAATATATTAATGATTCAAATGTAAAAAAATTTCTATGGTAAAATAAATTATATTTATAAAAAAATTATCATATAATAAATGATTTTATTAAAAGATACCAATAATTCATAAGTTGAGGGTTTTTTTTTATAGTAAAATAAATTTTATTTATAAAACATTATCATATAAAAAATTATTTTAATAAAAAATACCAATAATTCATAAGTAAAGGGTTTTTTTTTTATTTATAATTTTTTCTTTCTACAATTCCAAAAACAAATCAAACAAAGGAACCTTTCCCCCTGCATTCCATTACTTTCTTCATTCTTTACCCCTTTTATTTCCATTCTTTAAACCAAATATACCTTAAGGGTATTACTTATAATTTAACCTTTTGAAAGAACTCTAGAATCTTTATTTTGAAATTCTAAAATTCAAGCTTCTTGAAATAAAGGTAAAATACTTTTTTTTAATCTTCTAAAAAGCTTTAATTTATTTACAACTAGATGGTACAAATTACTTACACATAGCCTAACTGTATTCTGTTGGCTCAGGATTAATCTTGGAGATTAGCACGTATCAAAGGAGATCAGCTTTTTTCAGACTTGAAATCAAATTAATGTTTTTAAATAATAAAAATAAATAAATAATAGCTCGTGGCTAAGAGTTTTTCAAATTCTATGGTTAATAGAGGTAAAATATTTGTTTTAATCTTCCAAAAACTTTTATTTGTTTGCAACCAAATGACACAAATTGCTTACAGTTTAACCTTTTTAAAGTCTTCTAAAATCTTAATTTTAAAAGTCTAAAATTTGAGCTTCCAAAAGTTTAACCTTTTTTTTTATTTTCCAAAAAGTTTCATTTATTTGCAACCAAATGATACAAAGAATTTAGAAAAGAAGTTTTGATATTAAAAAAAATAAATAAAAACCTCTTTTAGCATGTAGAGAATCTATATTAAATAGACACTTATATATAGTTAAAATAATAATGACTTTATGTTTGTGATAAAGAAGGGATATTTAAGGTTTCATTTAGTAATGTTTTGTAAAATTAGTTTGATAAAAAAAATTTTGTAAAAAATAAAATAAATTTTATAGTTTAAAATTTTGAGATCATATTAACATATTTAAAATAATTTTTTAATTAAAAAGAAAGTAATAGAAAAAGAACAATACTAAATACACAAATCGTTTATACAAACTTATGTGGTATGATATGATTAAATGAGTGAAATATATATTTTATTCTCATTATTTTATTGACTTTCTTATTAATTCAACCAATAATATCTTTCTATCTCAATTTCTACAAATGAGTGGAAAAATCACCAATGAACCTAAAAGCCTAAGTCCACATACATTTAGGTAAAAGTATGGATTGTAGTTTGAAAGTTATAGGATGCATATAGAGCCTAGGCTAAAAATCACTTAAAAGGAGGAAAACTTAGTCCAAAGAAGAAAGACTCAAATAAGCAGAAAACACAAAACTCAAACAACCACTTGCCCCTCAAGGATCTACTTTTAAATAAACTCTTCATTTTGTTTTTTTGCCTCCAAGTAACTAATAACCCCTTTTCTACTTTGATTCATCTTTAGGTGATTTATTTAGACACAACTAATGTATTTCTCTTATTTCTATGTATTTGTCTAAAGATAAATACACCTAAGAATAGAGTTTTAATGAGGTTAAGGGCCAAGAATAGTGTTTTTAACTTAAACTCAACCTTTAAGCACCATATAAACACATTATTCTCTCATAATTTACAACAACTCTCATAACACACCTTTTACCATTATTTTTTTTATATCCTAATATGCCTAATTATAGAGAATCACATTCTTGATAAGAGAAGATAACCCAAGAGAGAATCACATCCTTGATAAGAGAAGATAACCCAAAAACCATAAAACACCATAATCCCTAAAAACATGTAAAATACAACCAATGGTACAATATTAATCATGCTACCTAAAATAAATCTTTTCAAGCTCTTAACAACTTAAACTAGTATTTCTCATTTATTTACTGGACATTCCTTCCACCGCACCTCTAACAAATTGAAATCCTATACATCTACCACATAAAGAGATCTAGGCAGTCAAAGTTGCAACACCCAAGAGACCTTCAAGGATTCTATAGGCCTTACTCCCCTAACATAACCTATGAAAAGATTGAAGCTCAATTAGCCGAGGTAAGCAGTATCACATTAGAAGGCCCAAAAAACCCACCAATCACATACTACCACGTAATGACCTTAGATTTTCGCCACAAATATAAGTAGAGCTTTGTTTTGTGAGGTTGTTCTCTAAGAGCCCACCTTAAATGAAAGTTTGCTTAGGGTTTATAAGATTGGGATTCTATGATTTTTACATGCACAAATTATAGTTCAATAAAATTGCTAGTTTTAAAATACAAGTTAGGTTGCCCTTAAGCATAACTTAGTTGGTCGTGAATACGCTTTACATACACAGCCACTTACCTAACTTTAAAAGTAAAAATATGAAATAGAAGTTAGATTTTTAGTGGGTGGGTAGTTTGAAAACTTTAATTGTTAAGCAAAAATTGATATTTATTAAACATCTCAATTATAAAATTATGTTCAAGGATGAAAATTACAAATAAACCCTAAATAATTCAGAAGTCAAATTCTTATACTGATACCTTTTGTTTTCAATAATAATAAAAGAAAAGACACCATATTGAATTTTAAAGTCCAACTTATGTTGAACTACATTTTCATATATCTTCAGTTGAAGATGTCAAACCTTAAAGAGTTAATTCTCTACACGTTGTTCACTGATGAAAGATTTTAAGAAAACAGAATTACAAAAAAAATATAATATAAAAATAAAAGAAATTAAAGAATCACTTCATTTTCAGTATGGCGTCTACATAAACTTGACCCTATTTTGTTTCAATTCTTTAAAACGCCCAGTACATAGTTCCATAGGTCACTACATCTCTATTGATTGTATAGCAACTTTGGCGGCAAGCATGGAAATATTCTCTTTAATAAATTCCAATGAATTGTTTAGCCTCTGCTCTGTGTCCCTTAAATCCATTGCTTTTAACTTCTCTTCCCGCAACTTCAGCAATTCTGACTGAGTTGATCCTGTCGTAGCAACAAATACAGATTCAGATCATTTCATGGTTGCCAGGTTAAAATACTTCACCATGTATAAGCATTGTAAATGAATAAGAATATACACATAGGTTAATAAGTTCATGAACGAGAAAATAGAAAAGGTGCTATATTTTCACATTTCATATAACAAGATGATTTTCGTATGTCATTAAGCAGCTTTTTGTTGCATGTCAAATGCAGAAGTTTATGAGTGGAGTTGAACTGGATAAATGATTGTAATATTTGCAATATCAAACACCTTGCATCCTACTGGAAGTCCAGATTCTTTTGTAAATCACAGACCGTTCACTTGGAAAATGCAGTTGCTGTTGAAAGGGAAGGTAGCCGAAGAAGAAACAAAAATGTTATCCACTGAACTTGTCAAAAGATGGCACCCCTTACATCAGATAAAACCTATCTACTATCAAAGTAACATATTCCAATGAGAAGTTCTGTTAAAATAAATTAGAAAAAAAATCAATGTACATCGCTTTCTTAATCATGATGGCCGTCCTATATGGTCTCTGAGATAATATCATATTGCAGCAATGAATTGCGCCCAACAACTTGTTTAAGAGCTACTTAAAGCTTAACTAATAATTGATTTAATATCCAATCAAAATACGTGAATGTATATATTTTTTATGCAAAGCACGCAAATTCTTAACTCTTAAAGTTTAAATCAAGATCTGAAATACGAAATGTAGATGTTTTAAAATAGATGTAAAATGTGCATTTGCACTCTTGTGGTTTTTAACTTGTACATGGAAATTTGCACGCTTCCAACAAATCATAATGAATTAAAAAACTAAAGAGTATTATGCCTATTTTGACAAGAGGTGCATTTTAGTATTGTTCATGTGGTTTTTGAGTTGTATGCCAGAACCTTGCAATCTCACAAACAAGGCGTGACAAATTAGGAAACTAAGGGAAATGCATTATCATAGGCATCATTATGTGCTAACGAAAGAAACCAACACTAAAAGAAGGGACATTCAGCAAGAAATGTTTTGGCAAGCAGATATGAGCATGTTATAGAATGGTCAAGGACAAAATACACTTGCCTGACACAGGCTGAAAGGCTGCAAAGGATACACGCTCAGGTAAAGATGGAATGAAAGCTTCATGACAATCTAAGAATGGTTCCTTATCAGCCCATTGCACAGAGTTCAGCATCCGAGTCTGTAAAACTGCCTCCTTGGGAGCCTATTTAAAATGAAATAAGTAAAAGACAGCTCCGATGCACCGCAAAATTGGCATGTGAAAGAATTATTAATGGCTTATTGTATAGTGACAAGCTACTAAAGCATAATATTAATCTAAAAAAAGAAAAAAAGGAATTCCAAGGCAAAAGCATAACTGGTGTATCCTTGACCTCAAAAATCACTGGCAACAATTTCTTTTGGCCCCATACGCATGCAAGATAACACTAGTAAGCAGAGGCATTTTCTAGTCGGTACCAAAGTAAAAATATAGTACAAATGCACTTAAAAGAATTTCAATATTTATTACATTGAGTAAAAGGAAACATATTGAATTTAATTTTTCAATAAAATTTGTTCTTTTATTCCAAATTTTAAGGTCCAACTAAAAGGTAATACTAAGCCTCTACTAAAAAAACCTGAAAGGCACACAAGTACCCAAAGTAGTATTTTGCATTTTGTTAAGGTGACATGAAGTAACATGAAAAGTGACATGCTGCAGTAACATGAATGGTATCATGCTACAGTAACCAACAGAGTAATTCAGATATTCCCCTGATTCACAGGTAAAACAAATGATATTTGAAATAAGAGTAATAATATACTTCAGGAATAATATCCAATGTTCTAAGTTCCAAGTAATGTGGCATCTGACATGGTAGTGCTATGTCCTTCACCACGTCATCCTTTTTAATTCATATTGAACTTTATTTTTCTCATATTAAACATTATTATTTTTCATCTAATTCATAGTAATGTGGAAGGAAGGGGACCACGGCCAATGATTCTTCCCCCAACTTCATCAAATTCTACATTTAGGCTAGAGGGAAATTTGTAGATCCAATTGTTTTCCACTATCTTTGTGTGGTGATTGCAATCAATAGGAGATTTCCACTCGTAGTCATTGATGCATCTAAATCCTGCCACAGCCTTTTCAAAAAATTAAAATAATTTGTAACACTATTTCCTCCTTGTCGAATCTCTCCAAGGCATAGTTGTAGTTCATATACTTGGGATTGATTTCCAAGGTTAGAATGCACTTGGTGAATATTATCCTAGAGTTTCTTGGCAGCCGGATAGCACATATAGTTGCAGGCGACGTCTTCCTCCATGGAGTTGACAAGCCAAGCCATAACCATGGAATTTTTTGCATCCCAAGTGGCATAAGTTTTGTCTTTAGAATCTGGCACCTTTGTATCATCGGTCAGGTATTCGATTTTTCCTCTCCCTCGAATATACACGAGCACGGATTGAGACCAACGGATAAAATTATCTCCATTAAGGCGTATAGTGGTTACTTGAACAGAGCGAGAGTATAATTTTCAGCAGGTTTGGATTCAGACATTGTGGGACAAGGAATAAGTCCTTAAAAAATTCAGAGAAAGAAAATGTGCCCTGATACCAAATTGATGAATATAGAAAAATTGTATATTTCACTTTAAAAATATATTATAAGAAGAGACCTTTATATAGGCTACAAATCTACTTTACATAAAAAAATACGACCTAGATAAGGAATATGTCTTATAATACAAGATATACTACCTATACAAGAAATACTACTTATACAAGAAGGAATTTCAGCAGAATAATCCTTTTTCCAACATGTGCCATAAAAAAAGTGAGAAGGAACAAGGGGACCCACCATTCCATTTACCTTGAAATGCCTTATTGTGTAGGCTAAATTGAAACTAAATTACTACCTTGATTTAAAATGCCTAATGACAGACCTTAATTGTCCACGAAAGAAAAGTAGGTTTTAGTCCTTTATAGAATTGGTATCTTAATTCAGGACATCTAACTCATAAGTTGAAATGTATCGTAAATTTAGGTTTTCCTATTTGCTTAAGGTTTTATTTTCTTTTCCACTATAGGTGCTTTGTAACCTACAAATACTTGTAAATTCTAGTGAGAAATATATTAAATTAAAATTATTTCTCAAAACTTGTGTTCATGGTATCAAAGCCAAGTTGAAAATTTGATTCTAAGCTTCTTTTGGGCTCAATACAATAGAGAAGCACTGACACGTCGCCGACAAAGAAGCATAAGCCTCATGCGCCGCCATCCAAGGTTGCCATTTCTTCTACCATTGACCTCAAAGGAAGCACTTCTACCAATCTATTGATCGGCTCCAAGAATGCCATAATCAAAGGTGCATTTTGGTCTCACACACCTATGTGAATCTTCAATTGTCGTGTTTCTCGATGAGTGAAGGTTCATCGTTGCTGCTATTTGAACCCCATGCCCAAATCTATTAGTTTGAACAACCAGCTAGGTACCAGATTGATCACATGAAGCCCAATTTCACTTTACCAATTCTTTTGTAAAAGCTTAAAACTATCAGGTGCTCAATAAAATTAGCTAAAAGACTAATTTGTCAAAATCTCAAAGTTTTAAAGATCCCTTAATATTTTTCAAAGTCAAGTATTGCTTTTAAAACTAACTGCCCATTGCTAATGAACGACAGAAGATATAAGAAAACTTAATTGGGTATTCATCAAAACAACTACCATGTCAAACATTGATTAAATAGGTAAAACTTTCTTCAATGGTCTCAACTTCTGAAGTTTATCAGAGGAAAAGAAAACTTGGCTATTTGATAAGCTCAACAAAGGCACTTGAATAAGATGACCCAATATATTCAACTTGGGATTAAGAAAATTCCATGATTATATAATGGCTGGTGAACTTAATGGAGCCAAAAATTGGTCAGACATCTTATCCTAACAAAAAAGATTTATGGGATATTGTCATGGCAATATTCTAAATTACATAATTATGTACAAACTTTTAAGATTAAAAGTAAGGTTCAAGAAATGAAACAAGACAATCTTAATGTAACAAAGTATTGTAACACCTTACAAGGCCTTTGGCAAGAATTTGGTTTATTTTATGAGCCTAAAATAGGGATGTCCTAGAGATAGTGCTCTATACAAGAAGATGTTGAAGAAGATCGCCTGTTTGAACTTCTAGTAAGTCTAAATAAAGAATTTGACAAAGTTCAAAGTTATATACTTAGAAAAAAAACCACTCCCATCCACTTATGTAGCTTTTTTAGCGGTTAAAAGAGAAGAAAGTTAAAGGAATGTTATAATGGGGAGTCCATTCGTACGTATTACAGAAAATTTATAATGGGGAGTCCATCCACAAATATTACTAAAAATTTAGCACTTATAGGTGCTACTATAGAAACTGCAGCCTCGAAAAGTAATCAAAAGAATTAGAAAAAAGTTGATGCAAAAGGGAAGATGTGACTTGACTAACTCAAAAAACTATAAAACACTTGAGAGACTTGTTGGAAGACACATGAGAAGCCTCAAAACCAGAAGAACAATAAATTTTTTGACTAATAATCATGAAATGCAAGTAGCTACAAAATCTATAATGAAACAAAGGGGAGTTGAAATGCCATTATTCAATAAGGAACAATTGTATAATTTCTCAAACCAATCTCAACCCTCTCAAAATCCTACATCCTTTTTAGCCAAATAGGTAATTTTCTAAGTTCCTTAAATACCTCTTCTACTACTCACGTACCTTAGATCATTGATTCAAGTGCAATAGATCATGTGCGAGTATTTTTCATCTTATACTCTGTCTCCTGGTAATTTAAATATTAAGTTTGTTGATGGCTTTTTGTCATTTGTAGCAGGAAAAGGATCAATTGTGGTTTTAAAAAAAAATTAAAATTAGATTTTATTTTTTATGTTCCAAAACTTTCATGCAATCTATTGTCTAAAGCTGGCTAATCAGGTTCGCAATCACGCGCTCGTATCTAGTGATACGGAGAAGAGTCTCGCAGCGTACAAAGCTGTGAAATCCTAGCACGAGCAGTCGGACATAGCGTGGGTGTATCTCAACAAAGCGATGAAGCAGATGAAGAAATAGGCTGATAACAAGTGAAGGCATGTTGAGTTTAATGTGGGAGACTTGGTGATGGTAAAGATCTTTCCGATGAAACACAAGTCTAATTGCCCCTTTCATAAGGGTCTTGTTCGAAAGTATAGGGGGCCATTTTCTATTGCCAAGAGGGTTGGCAGTGTCTCGTACAAGGTGAAGTCACCTTCGAGACTTCGTCTACATTCAATGTTTCACGTAAGTTGTCTAAAGTCATACCATGTGATGCAGAAGACACGGAGCTTGGACCATAAACAAAGGCACCTATAGGAGTTTCCACATCTTAAGGCAATAAGGCAGAAATTTTCTCGATGTGAAGATGATGTGGAAGAACTACCCTCTGAGTTGTGAGTATTTTGTCAGGTGGAAAAGGTTGGCCGATAGTGAAGCAAGTTGGGAACTTAAGAATGCACTGTGGCAGTTCAAGAATAGGGTACGCGAGTTCCAGCAAAGACGCGACGACGACATCGTATGAATTTGGTAGGGGAGAATATCAAGCCCCATGTGCTCTTAAGTATTTCCTCGAGCACTTGGTGCACAACTACGGCTCCTAGAGGCTCTGGGCCCATGAAGTGGTACGTGGACCGGAATTTCTAGAAGACCCATTAATTGGAATAGAGATATGGCCAAGCCCATGACTTACAAGATAAATTTATCTTTATATGATAAGTTTTATCCCTATCTAAATGAGATGGCATTTAGGAATATTCTTTAGCATCTTATTCTATCTTGTATATACACCGTTAGATCATTTAAATCTTAACTATTGATAATATAAGGCTACTAGTATAAAAGGGGGTCAACTTCAGTTATATAAAGCATCCCATAGTTTGTAATCTCTTCAGTTATATAGAGCATTTTCTCAAACACTTAGTGTGCTTATCTTTCATTCTTTTCTTTGTATAATTTTTCTAGGCTGCTTAGCATGCAAAGCGCTAAGGCCGCACGATTCTCAAAAAAGAGTTCGTGACACTAGTTTTCCTTGTGAAATCAACTTCCTTTGTTGTTCAGTAATAAAAATCCGTTGTCTCAATGTGAAACCTGCCAGTTGTCTGAACATCATCATACTTATTTTCCTTCACAGTTTTATAAAAAATTTAAGCCTTTTTCCCTTTTACACAATGACATTTGAGGGCCTTCTCAAGTGACAAATATTACAGGAACCAAGTGGTTTGTCACCTTTATTGATGATCACACGATAGTCTATTTGGTGTATCAGTTGAAAGAAAAATTTAAAACTAACAGTCTTTAAAAATTTTCATGCCATGGTCAAAACTCAATTCCATACTTAAATATAGGTTCTTAGAACAGAAATGGGAAAGAATATTTCAATTCTATTCTATGAGATTTTTTAGTAGAACAACGAATTATTAACTAGTCCTTTTGTGCTGATACTCCTAAACAATATGGTGTCGTTGAAAGAAAAAATAGGCACTCGTTACAAGTTGCTCAAGCTATCATGTTTACATCTAGGGCTTCTAAAGTTTTATAGGATGAAGTTGTCCCTACAAATTCTTACATAATTAATTCTATACCAACTAGAATCTACAATTCTAAACACCTTTAAACATTCTTTCCAATATTTTATCCACACATCAAAATTTTCACCTCTCTTTCTCTTAAAATCTTTGGATGTCTAGGTTTTGTCCATATACAAAAGCACAATAGGTCTAAACTTCATCCTAGACTGTTGAAGTGTATATTTTTAGAATTTTTTATCAATATGGATCTTACTTTCTTTAAACATCAACCTTACTTTCCAAAAACATTCTTCAAGAGGAGAACTATACAGAAGAGGAAGATCATTCTGAAAATTCCATTCCATTATCATTACCTATTCCTAAGCCTTGTCTTACTAGTCCCAATCTTGTTAGTTCGCCTTAATCTATTAAGCCATACAATGAAAAATCATCAACAAGGAAAGATAAACTATGCTGTGTTAGAGTCAACAATTACGGTGTCGGTGTGCAGATTTTTCAGCCTATTATAACTGTGTATTACAGCTCATTTTCATCCATGTATTACAGCTATGTATTCACTGTAAATTAGGATTTACGTTAGCTTCTTTTTCCTATAAATTAGTGTACATTTGTTAGATGAAAATCAATAAGATTTACTCATAATTTGACATGGTATCAGAACTATTTTAGCATTTCTAAACTTGTGGCCTGCATTGCCACTTAAAATTTTCTAGGAAAAAGTTCTAGTTTTTTTCCTTTTCTGGGCTAAATTGCCATTTTCTTTTCTTCTTCTGGTATGTTGTTAAGGCCTACTTTGCTAATTTTTTTTCAGAACCAGTTTTCTTCTTTCAAAATAGTCTTCCCAAACTCAGCTAACATCATGTCTGAGGTGTCTGAGTCCACCAACCAGCAAGTTGATAATTAGACAGCAACATATGAAGTCATTAACACTGCAAGAGGAGAATTACAAAATATTCAACCAGGTTTACGTCTCAATGGAAAAACTATCTAAAGTGGTCTCAGTTCGTTCGAACCTCTTGAAAGGAAAGGGTAAGCTGAGTCACTTTCTTGAGACGGGACTAGAACCCACTGATCCAAAGTTCATTGCATGGGATGAAGAAGACTAGATGGTGATGTCCTGTTGTGGAATTCAATGAAATGTCAGAAGTCAGCGATACTTGCATGTTTTTGACAACAACATAGGAGATTTGAGAGTACTGTAGGCAGACCTATTCTAAAGTTCGAGATGCTGCACAAATCAATGAGATTAAGACAAAAATCTCATCTACCAAGCAAGGTAATCGCTCAGTCACTGAATATGCTCAGATTTTACAAAATCTATGACAAGAGTTAGACAGCGAAGATGCAACCTTTCTTAAATGTTTTATAGAAAAAGAAAGGATTTACACCTTTCTTGCTAGTTTGAAAGTTGAGTTTGATTCAGTCCGAGTGCAAATGTTAGGAAAGGAAGAAATTCCTTCACTCAATGAAACAAATGTTGTAGTTCGTAGAGAAGATGGGCGAAGAGGAGTTATATTGGAGTCTCAATCGATAGACTTCAGCCTTAGTTACCAAAATTGTGAAATCAGATCAGCAACAATCATATACCTATTCCAGCAGAATAAGAGGAAATAATGGGCTGATAAAAGGACCTAAAGTAGATAATAAAAACTCCTTATGGTGTACCTACTATAAGAAGCCGCGACACAGCCGAGAAAGGTGCTGGAAACTTCATAGTAAGTCCTTAAATACTCAAATACTTCTTGGACAACAAAGAATAATCAAGAAGGAAGGCAAGGACAAGCACATTTGTCCTCAACACAAAGTGAAAGAATTCTCCCAAAAACAATCTAAGTTTAACAGAGAAGAAATTGACAAGTTGAGATATTTTTTGGGGACATTAGAGAAACCTACGAATAATGCAGGTACTTGCTCCTTGATCTTTTCAGGTAATTATCAGCCTTTTGCACTTAATGTGTCAATCACAAAAGGAACTTGGGTAAGAGATTCTGGGGCACAAGAAAAGGTGAAACCTTTGAAAAAAAAAGCACATGAGAGCTTGTGAAATCACCAAAAGGAAAGAAACCTATGAGTTGTAATGTGTGTTTAAATTAAATATTAAGATAGATGGGACAATTAAGAGATACAAGCAAGACTTGTTGCAAAAGGATTCACACAAGACATACAGTATTGATTCCCAAGAGACATTTTCCAAATAGCAAAAATAAATAAATTCAAGTTTTATTCTCTCTTACAACTAATTTAGATTGGCCATTGTAACAACTGAATGTCAAAAATGCTTTCTTAAACAGAGAACTAGAAGAAAAGGTTTATATGTAACCACCTAAGTCCGAAAATGTATATGGGGCTGAGAAAGCCTACAAACAAAAAATATCTCTATAAAGCCTAAAGCAGTCTCTTAGGGCTTAGTTTGATTGACCAACCAAGTGCATTCAAAGCCATGGATATTCTTAGAGTTGGGCAAATCTTATTAATAAGAGATTATAATTATTATAGTATATATTGATGATATTATCCAGCAATAGATGATGTTGAATTAAAAAAAATTAAAGATTTGTCGGCTAAGGAATTTGAGGTTAAGGACCTTAGTTTTTTTGGGTATTTTGTGGGTATTGAGATTGTTAGGTCCAAAAAGAGGATTATTGTGTCATAGAGAAAGTACACTTTAGATTTGCTAAATCAGTATGTTAGGGTGTAAACTGGTTGATACCTTTATTGACCAAATTACAAGATGATTGGAACAAAGACAACACCGCAATGGACAAAGGATGTTATTAAAGGTTAATGGGTAAATTGATCTATCTATCACATACTTGACTAGATATAGTTTTCGTAATAAGTGTAGTTGGTCAATTTATGCTTCTTTCAAATGAATGCAATTTAAAAACTATGAACAGAATTATTAAATACCTTAAAAGAACTCTAAAAAAAAGAATTAATGTTTGGAAAACTAGGTCATATGCAAATTAATGTTGATTGGGCTGGTTGTGAAAATAACAGAAGATCAACTTCTGGTTACTATACATTTTAGGAGAAAATTTAATACCTTGGAGAAGTAAGAAACAATTTGTAGGAGCAGTGCAGAAATTGAGTTTTGTGCTGCAGCACAAGGTATTATTGAACTTTTATATTTCAAGATAAAGAATTGAAGATTTCAAGTGGACATCCTATAAAATTGTATTGTGATAATACGACAGTTATGAATATAGCTCATAATCTAGTACAACATGATAGGACCAAACATGTGGAGGTAGATCATCATTTCATCAAAGAAAAGTTAAAAGGTACCAACTGACGAGCAACTAACAGATATTCTTACTAAAGGTCTTCAAAAACAAGGTTTTGAGTCGCAAACTAGCAACTTAGGAATGTTAGGTATATTTGAACCAATTTGAGGAGTGTGGGAAAATACGTTTTAGTCTTATATACAACTGGTATTCTAATTTAGGACATCTAACTAACTAGAAGTTGTTTGTCTTGTAAATTTAGGATTCCCATTTTGTTTAAGGTTTACTTTCTTTTTCCATTACAGGTTACATTTGCAGCCTACAAATAATTGTAAAATTTAGTGAGAAATATATTGACTTCGAATTATTTTCTCAAACTTGTGTTCAGTCTAATTGTTGCAGCAGCTTTAGTGAGAGCACCGATGCCCTCAGAAATTATGTTGATATTTTTTGGATATAGAAGTCTAGTTAAGCACATTCTTTCTTTATCCAGGATTTTAATCATACACATCTTTGAGAAGAATCTGAAAGTAAATTTTCAGCTTCTCTTTATCATAAAAAGAATTGATCTTTTGTTCTCCTAACAAACTTGCAACTTCATATCAAATAATCCTAGAAGCTTCTGTTTATACAAATCCTCATTAAATCACTACTTTATTTAGTATTAAATTAAATTTTCTTTTTGAGGAAATATTTGCATCATATATGCTTTGCAAAGAAATGCACACCCACACACATGTGCACATGCACACACACACCATGAGAGGAGAGACAGCGTAAGATGCATACCTTCAGTTTGATTTCCAAGTTATTCAAACTGTAAATACTCTCCTTCACAGCCAAAACTTCTGATCTTACATTACTTGACCAGGCAGGAATTCTGTCCTGCATTGGTATGACTTCACCTTTCAAGTAAGGATCTGCCTGCGAGTTATAACCATAAACAAAAAAACTAGAACACATAAGTGTTCAACCATGTGGCTGTCAAATAAGACACGGCAAAAACAAATTGTATTGTAAAGTTGGGGAAAAAAATAGAAAGTAAACAAAAAATGTAATGTCATGTTATAAAAAGATTCACACTATCTGCATTCATGTATTCACAAACATTTAATGATACCCTCCTTATCACATTATTTTCCTCTAGAGTCTGATCTGGGGGATTTAAGAAGTTAGAAAGATGGGGTGATGAAGCATTAGCCTTCATCCTACAATCGTAGCGTCTTCTTCAAGATCTGAATCATAGTTTTCACTACATCCAATCAAGATGCAAAGCTTTCATCAATATTGAAGCTTAGGCTTCAAACAAAGACAGAAGCATTTTGTCTTCATCAACTCTAGGGAGGCTCAACAGAGGCATCAATCTTCAAAAAAGGAAAAACAGAAAATCTGCCAATTCACTCCACCAGTGACTCAAAGGAAAGTGCTGACGACAGATTTGATTTGTATGTATATTAGTCAACTTGTCAGGGTCAGGATCACATAGAATTACACTTTGATATATACTACGAAGCAAGCAACAATAAAGAACCTTAGTGGTATAAATAGGAATCAAAAAGTCACAAAGCGTTTCCCAGAGTAAATACATGTTTAACCAAAAAACTAGATTTTGAGAGAGAAACACATCCAAAAATTGTTAGCTGATGCAATCTTCTCTAACTACCACATTCACTTTTTTTATTCTGGTTAATTTTATATCTCTTGAATTCTTCATTGGTGTCTGGTTATTTTTCATCTTTTGAATGATTTATTGGTTTGTATTCACATTAAAATATCCAAGCAAAACACAGCCAACTACATCTTAGATCAAATGGTGTCACTGCATCAAGTTCATTGCTAACAGAGAAGATTTAATTTATGATCTGGGCTCAAGTCATACAAACAAGCCGTTGACAACTATTGAACCTTTTCCCATAAGGGAGGAAAACATAAGGAAGAAAATTATAGTTATCAGTTTTAGAAGATGAGAAGATAGATGAAAATCCCTATCTCACGTTTTACCCATTAGCCATTTTGGTTATTGCAGATGACTAGAACTGAACTTGTATGAAAGGAATGGCAGTATAGAGAGAAGAAAGAGGAAGATGAAAAAACCAATGAATCAGAAATTTCTCTCTAGGAGGAGCACCATTAAAGAAAATGTGTAAGACTGAGCATGGGTAGAATGGGTCAGTTTACATGAGTTGGAAATGACAAATTTCATATCTAGATTCAGATGGAGTTAAATCCCCTAAGAAGGGGAAGCCAGGGTCCAGAAGGATCACTAATAATCAGAATCAAGGAATTTTAAAAAAAAAAAAGTATCAGCCTTCATTTCCACTATGACTTAAAACATGGAAACCCTTATTGTAGAAGAAATTAGTTTTCCTTGTAATTAGTTTAGAATCAATGGTCTCTTAAATATCATAACCTTACAGTTAAGAGGGAATGATTGATAGTGACATAAATATACTTAAACTCAAGGATTAACCATAGATATGAAGAGCTTATAATATCAACCAACTAATAATACTTCAAAAATATTGGCACCGTCTATCTATCCACATGGTTATAATTTGTTTACTTGCCATAGTCTTATAAAACGTGGCTTATTTTTATTGTTTAAAAATTTTAAGGACAATGCACAAGCATGATAGGAATGATGTGTGCTGTAGACTAGGGTAGATCTCTCTCTCTCTCTCTCTCTCTTTTAATTCAATTTTGTGTGTGCTTACATGCATATACTTTCTTTACTCACCTAACACTCACTGATTTTTGTTTGGTTTACCTAAACAAGATCCACTAATCCTGGTTTATCCCTCTTCCTCTCTCTTTGCTTGGAAACAATGCACACATAAGGTGCATTGAACTCGTAGCATATGAGATGCTCATACCTGTTAAAATATGATGTAACTATTGTTATAAGCTGCAAACACTTGAGAGACTTGTTGGAGGTTACATGAGAAGCTTCAAAACTGGATAACAATAAATTCCACAACAAGAACAGTCATGGAATGTAAGCTGCTGTAGAATCCACAATAAAACAAACGAAGCAAAGACACCTTTACTTAGTAAAGAACAATTCGAGCAATTGTACAGGTTTTTAAAGCAATTTTAAGCCTTTCAAAATCCTACATCCCCTTTAGCCTAAACAAGTATTTTCCCAAGTGCATTAACTACGTCTACCACTCAGGCACCTTGAATCATTAATTTAGGTGCAACTAACCACATGACAAGTGTTTCTCATTTGTTTTCATCTTACACTCCTCCCGGTGAAAATTAAGTTTGTTGATGGTTCTTTATCAATTTGTAATAAGAATAGAATCAATTTTTATCATCTTACACTGCTCCAAAACTTCTCTGCAATTTTTTGTCTATCAACAAACTTACAAAGGTTTAAATTATATTGTGAAATTCTTTCCTTCATATTGTGAATTTCAAGATCTATGTTCAAGGAAGACAATTGCTAGTGCTAGAGAGGGTGATGGGCTAAAATATTTTAACAGCAATGCCGTCACAAGTGGACAAGCTCAAACAATAAATAGTATAACTTTTCTTTCTGTGAAAGATGAAATAATGTTATGGCATCGTAAATTAGGGCATGATTGTTTTCCTTACCAAAAAAACCTATTTCCTTTGTTATTTAAGAATAAAATCCTTCAGTATTTCAATATGAAAATTTTCAGTTGTCTAAACATCCTTGTTTTATTTTCCTTCATAGTTATAAAAAGAATTTAAACCTTTCTCCCTTAGTGATAGTTGGAGCTTTTCCTGTGTGACAAATATTATAGAAACCAAGTGATTTGTCACCTTTATTGATGATCATATAAAGTTTGTTAGGTAAACTAAAAGTCTTAAAGAATTTTCATACAATAGTCAAGACTCAATTCTAAGCTCAAAGTACAAGCTCTTCGAACAAACACTAGAAAAGAATAATTCGATTCTATTCTTGAGAATTTTTGTTTGAGCAAGGAATTATTCATCAGTCTTGTATTGATACCCCTCAGAATGGTGTTGTTGAAAGAAAATAGACACTTGTTAGAAGTTTCCAATGCCATCATGTTTACAACTAAGGTTCCTAAAAGTTTGTGGAGTGAAGCTATCGTTATAGCATTTTATTTGATTAATCATACGCAAACTAAAGTTCTTAAGTTCAAGTTTATCCTCACACCAAATGTTCACATTTCGTCCTTCTAAAGTCTTTAAATGTCTAGCTTTTGCCCACATTCATAACCACAATAGGTTTAACTTGATCCTAAAGTGTTGAAATGTATTTTTCTATATTACTTATCGACTCAAAAAGGATAAAAATGTTATGATCCTATTTCTAGAAAATTCTTTATTAGCATAAGTGTGAGTTTCTTAGAAAATCAATCCTACTTTACCAAAACACTCTTTAGGAGAAGAATTATGGTATGGAAGACCATTCTTGGAAAATTTCATTACTATTATCATTGTCTATTCTTAGTCCTTGTTCCACCCCTAAATCCTGTGAGTTCATTAGATACTGAATCTTTACCTCCATTTATTTTACCATACAATGACAAGTGAACGATAGGGGGAGTACACTACTTAATAAACCTTAATCAACACTAGAGATGACAAAATAACCCCGCTAACCTGCTAGAACCCAACACTGTTGGAAATGATTTGGTAAGGCTCAAAGCAAGTTTGGTACATAAGATTAAAAACCGTAAAGGGTTTGGGACGGACGTGGGTTGGTTGAAATACCTGCGGATACCCATTTAAGGTATCCGTAGAAATTTTCTTGTTTTATTCTTAATTTTTAGTGTGCTTATCCAAATAAATTTTATCTTTTATTTTTGTTTCTTCAAATTGATATGATAACATTATTTCTCTTTTAACATATCAATTAAGAATATTACTATTTTTTTTAAACCAAAATGAAGAAAGAGAAAGGTGTACATTTATGCTTCTATAGTAACTAGAGTTCTTCTTCCATATGGTTAAGTGTTGTCTTTGTTGAATGGAATTCAACTCATTAATAGTTTTAATATAAAATATAGGCTCATTTGTTTTTCCCTTGTATCCATTTGGCATCTATTAAATTGTGACAAAGAGATTTCCAGTGATCCAAAAGGAAAGATCTACTCTATTTTTATGGTAATTAAGGCTAGAAGTACCACAAAGGATAGAACTGCATATAAGGAATAGATTGGTAGAGGCAGTGGTAGTTCACTCGTCGATGACAAATGACAAAGGAGAAACAAATCCAACTGAAACTCTAAAGGGCTCATTAGACTAAACTAGAGCTCCAATAAAGGTTATCCTAAAGTTGATCAACAAATCGATGAACTTTACGAGAAGTCGATGGTGTAAAACAGCCACTGTTGTTGGCGGCACGTGACACTGACAGTGGCAGCGGGTGTGGCACATGCTGGTTCGATGTCGGAGACAACAAAAAAAAAGGACTGGAACCTCAAACTCTAATGCCATGAACACAAGTTCGAGAGGAGATAATATTGTCTCAATTTTTCTCCCTGGGGTTACTTGTTATTAATAGGGATACAAATATAAATTATAATAGGAAAAGGAAAAGAAAGCTCAAGCAATTAGGAAATCTAAATTTAGAAGGTAAGCAACCATTAAATTAGAATACCAAATCTATCTAGGACAAAAACTTCTATTTTTCCATATAAAGAAACTTCTTCCTCTAGTCCATTCTACTAAGCCAACTTCAAGGTTTCATCAATATTAAGAGGCTGAATTTTGATCGTAATAGAATGGAGTTTATTATTAGACATTTTATGCTATTCCAAACAAAAATGTAACCAGTACCAATCAAAAAGCTTTTGACCTTAATGTCATAATTTAGTGCAAAAAATCATAATTATATCATGAGATATAGTTCATAGGTTAAAGGGTATAACCGAGTTGGTTTGGCCTCTTGCAAGGAAAAAAGAGGTCAAGGATCAATTTCTACTTACAACAACCTTAGAGGGGGAATATATTTTTATTTGTATTTGTGCATACAGTGGCAGTGGAATGAGGTGTGTGGAAACATTAATAATAATAAAAAATAAATAAATAAATAAGAGTTATAGTTTATAGAAAAATTTAGAATGTTGATAATAGAGGAAAACCTTGCAACCAAATTTTTAAACAATGTAAGATGACAGCCAATAGATAAACACAAAAATTTCAAGATATACATTGATAAATCAGTGACATAAATATATCCGACATGTGTGGCAATATATTAATCAAAAGCTGAGCAACTGGAAAATCAATTCAAATTTTATTCACCTGAATAAATCTGATGATCTTGACACGACCAACTCCCCTTATAGAGACTAATGCTCCAACATCTAATCGCTCAACCTGCAAGTGCATAAATAAAGTTAGATCATAACATGCTTGTAACTTTAAGATCTGAAAGTGCTCAGTTTTTTAAAAACTTACATTATCTATAAGTACCAAACAACCATATCTGGCAGCAAATGATGCTCCAGCAGCTGAATCACTAATAGCAATAGGATCCAACACAAAATGCACAAACAGCTTCTTCCTTAATAAAGACTGCATCATTCAGAGTGGCTATAGAAGAGTTAGACCTAGCTACTGTTCTTTTTTTTTTTTCCTTTTCCTTTTGATGGAAACAATAATAAAATTTGTTAAGAAAACCAAATATTTAGAAAACAAATATATAAGTAGGTATTATCTTCATCATGGTTACTAAATTACACTAGGAAACCAAATATTTAGAAAACATATATATATTATATGAAGATAATGAGATTCAAGTATACAACACCTTACAAAGATTAAGAAGTAACACAAGAAAGATATGCAGAATTCATAAATATAGGATGAAGAAAATACAACTTTTGGTTCTTTGCCCATTTGGAAGCAGGTTTCCCATATGCATGTAAGTACATCATTAACAAAATATATAATTAGGGGAAATGAATTTGATGAAGATCATCCATGTTACTTCCAAAATTATGGTAATTCAGCTAATTCTTGTAATAAATGGCAGTTTAATATTTTTACAAACTTGACTCCTGGAGAACATCATCTTCCAATTTAAACTAGAACTCATGCTAAATTTTTTTTTAAAAAAAAAATGAGGTTCACCAGGAACTTGTAATAAAAACAGAGTCAGCAAAATAAGAGAGCAATCAACAATTTAAATCACAAACAATCAGCATCCCTATCAAAGTGAAGAAGAAATAATTGTGAATTCCTTTGAAACAGAAAACCTAAAGTAATGCCCAAAGTCAAACTCTTACCCTTAACAACTGCTTGGCTTCTTACTTATTTCTAAATATTCTTTCTTTTGCAGCCCAATCAACTTATCTGAAAACAGCTATAACCAACCATACACCTACATAGTAGCCTGGTCTCTTTCCAGAAAATACAAGAGAGAATAGCCCATCATACCTTAGCAACTTGAAA
This sequence comes from Ailanthus altissimus, assembly GCA_946807835.1. Classification (NCBI taxonomy): domain Eukaryota; kingdom Viridiplantae; phylum Streptophyta; class Magnoliopsida; order Sapindales; family Simaroubaceae; genus Ailanthus; species Ailanthus altissimus. Next base: position 598,655 of record OX327699.1, read on the forward strand.
AGCATTAACCACACTTCAAGGCATTGAGGCAATGAAGAAAAAGACGATCTCTCCCCTTACCCCTTACATAACACAATAATGCAGCTAACTGCATATATTTGGATTATCCCTTAAGTCAAATAATAGTCTTAATCCTACCATAAGCAATGATCCAGGCGAAAACATGAACCTTACAAAGGTAAGGTCGTCCTTGAAATTATCAGAGATGCTTCAAAGAACTAACAGTAGATAATTCACCAACCACTGAAAAGCAATTTACAAGAAAACAGCCCTAGTATATCTAGTAACTAGGCTCTAGTACCTCACTCGAAGAGTCCCAAAAAACATAATCAAATGAAGTGAATATTAGATAAAGTTTGAGAATATCTCAATCATTCAAAATTGTGAAGATATTTAAAAATGATTTCAGCCAAGAAAATCAAAGTGAAAAATAAACAATTGATACAAAAGTGAACACAAAAACAACAGGATGTCACCTCCACTTCACTTATTTGTTCAATGCTGAGTTTGAGAGAAAAGCAGTAACCTTGAGTATAAAAAAAATGGTATCTCAAAACTAGAAATGCTTCACCCAATATCCAAACAAGATGATTTTTTTAAAAGCCCTCAATGGACAACAAAAAGTTAAAAAAAGAAAAAATCATAAAAGAGTAGATAATTTTCCTGAGAAGTGTAAGAGTTTTATAATATTTACACGACATTTTATTGACACCTCAATGTCGATGCACGTCATCTCTATGTATGTAAGAAGAATGAATTAAAATAACGAAGACGAACCCAGAACTTTGGTTTCCATAAAGAGGAAAAAAGAGTACCTCTTCCAGCAAAGCTAGATATCTGGCTTCATATAAATGCAGTATTTTACTCTCAGTTGGAACAAGAACCTGCTTTGCAATTACCAACAACATAATAACATAACAAAGTTTCCCAGTGAAGCATACGATTACGAACAAGTGGGGAAAACATGAACATATAAAGCAACAGTGATAAAATAAAAAGCAAAAATTACCTCATCCATACTGAAAGGAAGAAGGGGAAGCTCTACAGAGGTTGAGGTTGTCGCATGGAGAGAGAAGCGTTTTCTGTTTGAGCAGAGGTGATGATGGCGGCCATGGGTAACAAGTTTTGGCGTACTAGGAGTACTAGGACTTTTATTATTATTAACATAAGAAACAAACAACGGACGCAATAATAAGAGACTCATCTCTCTCACTCCCTCGTCTTCGTCTTCGTCTTCGTCTTCCTCACATCGGTCAATCTGTTATTTTTTTTTTATCTTTTTAGGTTCTAACCAGAGCACAGTTAAGGGCGCTGAGAGATGAGACGCACCCCATGGCCCCATTGCATACTTAATTAAATTGGTCTTAGCCCCGTAGAGACAGAGACGTACGTGTAAATATGGGGTGTAGGCATAGCCCACGCGGCACGTTAGTTTCGATTTGTTACTTTTGAGTATTGAATTATATCGAAAAAATAATAATTTTTTTATTTTTATAATTATTTACATTATATTTATTTTGTATTGATAATTTATAAGTATATTCATATTTATTTTCAAATAGCATCCACCTGAATTTTGCATACATATAAAAAGAACACAGCATTCTTACTAACTTGTATTAAATATCAATAGAATAATTAGTTCAAACTTCAACATGTAAAATTTGACCAATATCTTGCTGAAAATAAAGCAGCAACAAACAGCAAGTGAACAATATCCTGTTATAAATGAAGCAGCCACAAACAGCAAGCAACTAATATTCAACTTTGTACAATAAGGTTGTAGCAACATACCAACTTAACTATATTTGGAGCAATTATATATTCACATTTCAGCATACCATTACCAGCATAGAAGCTAACAGCAAGTAGTAATATGCATAGTATAACAAGACAGTAGCAACAGCAAGAACCACACTTCTTCTACTAACTACATGCCCAATCTCTAATATAGTAGTTGCAACAAAGCAGCAAACAAATTCAACAGTACTTCTAACAATTAAATTTTTAAATTTTCAATCTCCAGAAACTTAATGAATAAATAAAGTAAGTTTTAATGCAGGAACAATATAGTAACCAACAATAAGCAACAGATTCAGCACCACAGTCAGCATATAAATACAATGATTGAAACCTAAAAGTCAACAGCATTCATGAACATAGAATTAAAAGATTAAATGTTCAAAAATAGAAGAAAAAAAATGTGTTAGATTCAGTTTAAACGTGGAAATTCTAACAAAAGATGACAAACGAACATAAAATAAATAGGTAAAAGTTTGATTCCTCATACCTACTTTATAGTTTAGTAGATATGAATGACGCCTGTTCAATGTAAAAGTTCATCAATTTTTTCTTTTGTGTATTTACTCTTACCTATAACTTGAAAGAGATGAAGTAAAAGAATTAAAAAAATTTATAAAAGAACATAGACATACATTTATGTCACAAGAATTAGTAAATAATTTTGAAATAACTTACATTTTGCAAGAGTACATGAGAATCGTTGATTATATCTCTCATGTGACATAAAAACCTCCCTTAACTACTCTTGATTGCATTTAGGCCTGCAAAACAATTTTTCTATTGATGAATATTTTAGAGGCATTAAGTTATTACATTTATATAAAAGTTATATTATCTTGACTTCAATCCAATTAATGGTCGATCTCGTATTATAGCCTTCTTGTGCCAAATAAATGCGAATGCTATTGTAAAAATAAAAGTCTAATGACTTATACTATTTTAATTAGGTGGAGAAAAATTAAATTATTATTAATAAGATAAAATTGTGCTTATCCAAAATAGTATAAAAGTTATTGTAGCTATGGTCTCCCCTAAGATCAATGTAATAAACAATTTTTTGGACACATCAATAACAATGAGAATCCAATAAAATTATATCAGTTCAAAACAAAATTAATAAAGAAATGGATAAGTGAATAGGGCATAAAGTAACAAGTAAAAAGGTTATAGTTATAGTTATACAAGACGAGCCAAATTTGATTATGTATAGTGGCTTTAAGGTGATCAACAATTGCACGTGAAAGACCATTGATCATTGTTCTTACTATTGACTTTCCTAACATGGAGACAATGAAGGGATCGATGAAGTCAAATTTTTGGGTAATTTTAGAGACCTTCAATTTTTCAAGCAGTGACATAATAATAAATTATTATTATTATTATTATTGAAAATAAAATAAAAAAAAAATTATACTAAAAAGAAGTATTTTACTTACATTATATGTAGTTGCATACAAGTTATACTGACTAGTGTTAAGAACAACACATACTCAGAATTCTATTGTTGTATCTATAATTTGTACTTGGTTTCAAAATTTTCCTCCTCAATGTTCACTTGCTTAGCTCTAAATATAAGATATATGCATGTCAACCAATATCTTAAAAAATGTGAGCAATGGGCATCTAGCCAAGTTTTAGGTCTTAGCTTGCCTTATACTCATTCTAAAGCCTTGTATGGGGTTGAGAGTGACATTATTTTTCTTTCTCGGCGTTACAACAACAACTTACAAGTAAAGTTACAATATAATGTAAATCAGTTTACTACTTCACCAAAATATATATTTGTATGAAGACTATCTTGTTAAATATACATAGACAAAAAGAAAGGAAAAGAAGGACATTAAACCTCAACTGGCAATGAATTGCACACTTACTAAAATTTTTAGAACTTAAAACTAAATTAATTATGATAGCAACCTTTAATGTAATGACCAAATTTGTGCAAGTGTTTAGGAGTGGATAGCTCAAGTGTAATGACCAAATGTTTACAATTTTTGAAAATTATGATAATTAAGCTTATACAATCAGATTATATTACTTGTTCCTCTAGAAAATCACGTTGGGGCCTAAAAACCTCAAGGCCCAAAAGAAGTCAGCCCCCAAGGGTCCAGCCAGATATTTTTCTATGAGACAACCTTTCTCAAAACCCACTACTCCTTGCAGGATAGCCCACTCCGAAGACAGACCCATGGTGATAGCCATCGGGCCAAGTCCTAGTAAGGTTAGACAACGGAGAACTTACTCGGATTCAAAGAACCTGATCAGTAATTCGAAACACTAGCTCGGCAAGACAGACCAGGATACGACCAAGACCACTATTTACACACTAATTAGATCAGTTCATCTCAGCACTTGCAGATCAATGAAGAAATCAAATTAGAACAGATACCGGGTCGGCTCTACGCCGAATTGGCTAACCAACTACAGCCCCTGAAGGTACTAGAAGACTAACTCTTTGAGATAGCTACGGACTACGACTGAGCCAAATAAAGAGAGACTACCAAAAAATTGGCCCGAGCAAATCAAGAAACCTTACACTTAACCAAATTTACCGGCGAAGGCATACATAAGGAATATGCCAAGATTATATTTAAGCGAATGTCAGAAAGATGCTTGGTGTGTAGTATAAGCATGTTAGATAAAGATTTGCAAAAGAATATTTGGCGTATGACAGACGTATAACAGAAGCATGCCCAAGAAAGATCCGCAGATGGATATTTAAGGTGTGACAGAAACACAACTGAGGTAGGATACCCAGAAAGTCCTCTGAAGATTAGGACTATAAAAAGAGAGAAAGGTATAGAAGCAAGGATGATGCCAAAAAAAATAAACGAACTAGACACAAACGAATAAAAAAGGGTTTTTTTCCTTAATTCTTGAGCATTTTGACTTACCATTTTACTAGTCTCCCTCCACAAAGATCCTTTCTGACTTAAGCGTCAAAGCGTTTTCGCCGGAACCTACCCCGAAAAAATTATCACGATAAGTTTTGCTTGTAGTTTGTAGGTTCTACTATAGCTGATAAGGAAGAGAAGATCCAGGCTTCTGCAAGTAAGCCTAACCAGGACGAGGCCCAAGCGTTATTTATCACTAACAAACAAATTCAAAGCTTGTTGACCCGAAGAACTATTTTTTCATGTCAACAACTTTTGGCGCCGGCTGTGGGGAATAGAACAAAAAGCTTTGTCCAAGAAGACGACGGGTGGCTATTACAGAATTGTAATATCCAATCTCTATTAATAGTATTGGCGCCTAGATTTTGGTATAGAGCAATAAAGACACCGTAGGTTACCTGATTCTAACCTTATTAGAAATATTTTTTTTATTGTGCGCGTGAGAGATATTAGACCTAATTTAGTAATTTCACACTCGATCAGAGCGTTGAACGACCCTAGAATATTTTGAATTTTTTCTCTATTGGCTTGGAAAAGAAAATTTTAATTACTACATGAATTTTCATTTAAGGGTTATGTATGGAACAAGCCTTGGTTGAGAAACACAATCCATAAATTAGAGAATGGACCAATTAAAGACAAGTTCATGGATTGTCAAGTTCGGAATTCTAGTTAGTTCCTTTAACTATTCTAACTAAATAGTTACAAAGGAACCAATTACATACTTAGTTTTCAATCAATGGAAATTTAGGAATTTTGAGTTAGTTGAATGGCAAATTGATCAATTGAGGGAGCACTATATAAAGGTGGAAGTGTGTAAAAATTTTGAGAGAGGAAAGCATAACATCTTAGAGCTCAAAAGAGTGAAAATTTGTCCAAGTGAAGAGGGGTGCTGCTATAGTGAAATTTTAATTTTTTTCTCATGATTTTTCATGCTTAATCAAGCTACAATAAGGTCAAATACAAGTTTCTAAGATCAATTAAAGCCTCCATTAGTGAAAATCCAAGAAAAATAGGTAAGAAAAGCATTGTTTTGTGAGGTTGATATGTGAACTTTCAAGATTGCTTCAATTGATGTTCTTGTGTGTATTCTTGGTTTAGATTAAGTTGAATTTTAGTGTGGAGATTGAAGGAATCATCAAATTGAAGAAATTGGCAAGGTAAAAATTAGGGTTTTGGGTGACTTTGATGTAGAGACTTCAATTGGTTATAATTAGGGCATTAGAATAAAATTGGTTGATTTTGATGCAATTGGAATTAGAAATTGAGAAAAGAAATGTGTTGGAACATAGGGTGAAATTCTGCCACTTTAGGGAAGTCAGGGTTAAGTTGTGTTGTAGTTGAATTGTTATGTATAAATGGTGCCTTATGTAAATTGAATGTATATGGATGATGAAAATAAAAAAATGAAGAAAATGGGACATAATTGTCCATTTTGGTAAGGTGAAGAGCAATTATGTCCAACTAAAGTTATAAGGTGTTAAAAAATTTTTAGGGTGTCGGATGGTGAGTTAGATTAGATTAAATGACTCTGAAATAAAAATCAGAAAGTAGTATCCATCTAGGCTTTTTATGCCGATTAGGGCGTTTAGTAGTTAAATGAGATTCTAGCGTTTGAATTGATTCTAAATGTCATTTATGGTGTGTAAGTGAAGAAAATCGAGACCGGTAACTGGAGCAGAAATTTGAAGTGAAATTAAGCTCGGAGCGGTTGTGAATAAAAATATGTCATTTTTTTATCTTTAGTTTATTATGTTTTCGCATAATGAAAATGTATGTTTTATGTGCTTTTAATGCATAAATATGATTTATGATTTTGATATATATATCCATAGATATGCTTTACATGTTCGGTTTAAGAAACAGTTTTAAAATTATTATATTTGTTTCAAAGGCCATTGGTACCCTCAGATTATAGTGGTGGTGATGGCATTAGACCCGGCCGGTATATCCCGTACACATAGGCAGTATTGGGGGTGTGTCACTAACTCCGAGAAGTTGGGTTGTCGGGTCATGTGAGTCGGTCTATGTATACGGGGTATTGTCTCACTATATGTAGGCGATGTAGAATTCTGCTGCATAGCCAATGAGATATCTTGAGATGTCACTGTGGGTGCTGCTAGTTGAGGCGCCTCGTGGCCTACTCACGTGTGCGGTACTAGTTGAGTCTTTGCATGAGTATAGAACTTTAGGGTTATCATTAGTACAATTTAGAAAAGAAATGGCCGAGCGATGGTTTTACTAGTTTTCAATCTACCGATTGCATATTACGCGTTTATATACACATGCTAGTTATTATATTGTATAGATTTTGGATATTATTTTCCGAAGATGTAAATAAAACCCGCTCGGTAAGATTTCATTGACATATGATGTTAGAAATCATTTTACAGCTTTATACAAGTTTTAGAAGTATGATTTATGCATGTCTTTTAGAATTTAATATCTATGCAGAATGTTATTTTATTTGAAATCTTAATGCACTCACTGAGCTTCTTTAGCTCACTCATTTTGTGTTTTATGTTTTCTAAACCCTCTTTTCAGGTGCAGGTCTCGGTACGCAAGCTGCTAATTCTCCTACTGCTAATTAGTGGGCCAAATCTGAAAATCATTTTGTACATGTAAATATGCTAAATAGCATTCTTTTTACTTTCTGTATAGTAGTTATAGGCATGTGTATTTGTACATATGTTTCAAACAAACATAAAGAGGTTTCGATATTATGATGATTGTTTTTACTTTTTATGAGTGTGCCAATTTTGTAATTTTAATAAAATTATTGAGTTGAGTTGGATTGTTTTTAGAAAGGACCGGATGTCCTATTTGGTAGTATTGAGAAGTGTTTGAAATAAAAGTGCAATTAATTTGCAAATTTTGTATTGGATTTTGAAAAAAAAACAGGGGAAACTCTGCCAATTTTTTTTAAAAAATTAAGATGTCATTTTCATGTATATTTTAAGATTTTCTCAGTAATAGCAAGAACTAAAAAGGGGTTCGCTTTACGGAATTTCTCAACTTACCTAGTTAAATTCTGAGAAACTTTTGTTGGGGTGCCCGGTAGAGCCACTGAGATCTACAATAAATGGTCTCGGGGCAAGTCCTGCAGGAATAATCATCTACCAACAGAAATCTCGTTACCGGAGAGTGAGGCCCGAACCTAAACAAGAATGAAGTCCATGGAAACAGACCTCTTCATCAAGTAAAAAACTCATTACCACCATAGATCTAAGCATAGCTGAGAACCCTAAGGGAAGAAAGGGAAGAATTGAGACAGCTCATGGCCGACAGGAGGGAATCTTAGGTAGAGATTCGGGAATAGACATATCAGGGAACAGGTCTGGGACCTTAAATAACTTGGTCGGAGCAACCAGGCCAAGTCAGAGGCCTCCCTAAGAGAGAGGTGACATAGATTGAAGATTTTGAGCAGGCAGCGAGGAAAGAGTTGTCTACTGAACAATGGCAACACCAACTAGGCTAGTTGGGTCTGGAAAGCAAGGTTTATGATTTGGAAGGAAAGCTAGAAAACCTATTGGCAGAGAAGAAGAAGAAAGATCAACCTCTTACGAAGAAGATAAAGAGAGAAGAGATCGCCCATAATGGATGAGCTAAGAGACGTGGAGCTCCCAAGCTAGTTTTGACTTCTAAACTTGCCCATTTATAGGGGAATCACTAACCCCAACTACTACATCGACCAGATTATCAACTTGCTATCAATGTGTAGACTCTTCCACAGAAACTTAGAGAGACTTGCTTTACTCTAGTATAAAGGCTTAAAGCAGTGTAGTATCACCTCCTACCATAAGCTAACTAAGAAGTTCAAACAATACATTCGAGGTTTGTGTGAGGCAACTAAAGACCTGGAGAGCCTAAAGCATGTTAGGCAAGGTAAAGGAGAGAACCTCAGGAATTTTATCTAAAGATTTTATAATGAGGTAATAGCCACGGGAGCTTTTGACCAACCCGTCTCCCTGGATGCCTTCAAGTCAGGGCTAAGGCTGAATAAATTCTAGTATTACCTGTCGGAGATCAGTGTGAAAAATTATGCAACAATGTATAACAGGGCATTGAAATATATATCATTAGAAAAATGGGAAGAGACCAAGCGATCCCTTGCTAAACTGCCCAAGGGGCATGTCAGGTTCAGAGAAGATATTAGATACGGGGGAAAGGAAGAATCTTTACACCCTTAGAAATGTCGGAAGTCGAACGATGAATACTGACCTTCGTAGAGGGAAAATTTTACAAAATGGCATAATGCGTTGAACAGCTAGAGGAATAATGTGCCTAATAATGGGCTCAAAAATCGGAGAGATGGGCTAAACAAGTTTCGTCCGAGCAACCCTCCTGGGAAACTTCAAAGTTTGAGGGACCATGATGAACACCTGGTTGGAGAGAGAATGGTGGCTTGTGTTGAAAATTTTCTTCCCCTGGCCGTGCCACTTGAAGATATTTACAAAGCAATTCAGAATCAAGGTCTGCTGCACATAAATTTCAAAGGAAATAGAGTAGAGCGGCGAGCAGATTCGAAGAAATAATGTGACATGCATAGGGGACCGAGACATACCACGAAGGAATGCTCTAAGTTGAGGAATAGATACTTGGCAGAATTCTGAGCTGATAGACAGCTAACATCTGGTAATCAGTTTAGTGGGTCGAACCTTAACCCCGTCATAATTATTTCAGCTGGACCCATGTTGGAGGGAGATTCAAATAAGCAATGGAAAAATTACTCTAAGTACTTAATAATGGTGCACCAAGTTGTGTACAACACTTCTTTGGCCAAGAAACTCAGGTTGTAGTAGGAGGTGCCGATCATGTTCACAAAGGAGGACGTGCAGGGAATTAGTTACCCCTATAATGACGTACTTGTAATAAAAGTGTTGGTGGTAAGAGAGAATATTACTCTGTCCATTCAATATTTAAAATTAAATTTTTTGGTCGGTTGATATAATCTTTAAGGAGACCTTAGATGAGCTGAAAATTAAGAACCTGAATATAGAAGGAACCCAAACACCATTGCAGGGGTTCGGAGACAACAGTGTGATACTGGTTTGAGTAATGGCTCTGCCCCTCACCATCAGACAGACACCATACAAGAAAATTGTGATGACCAAGTTCATGATGGTCGATCAACCCTTCTTATATAGGATCCTCCTCGGGCGGCCATTTATGGTAAGTATGAATATTGTTGAATCAGTTCATTATTTAAAGTTAAAATTTTCTACAGGGGAGGGAATTGGAGTAGTGTCTGGAGATCAGAAGGCGGTTAGGAGTTATTACGCAATGACAGTAATGAGGACATTTTGTATTTCTGTCGTCGACCCAAAGAAAGAAGTCAAGAGATCACCACAAGTAGCAGAGGAATTACAAGACATGCAGGTCAGAACTGAGGAGCTTGAGAAAATGGTTAGAATTGGATCCCAGTTGGAGCTAGAGGTCAAGGGAGGGTGATAAGGGTTAATTAAGTCTAATATTTCAATCTTTCAAACTTAATATTTTTTTGTGTGTAGGAATTAAGATTATTTAGTTTTTTTATATATTTTATTATTATTTTTGTAAGTTTGGAGTCAATAGAGTAACTAGGTTAAAACTCTAATGAAAATAAGTTCAAAATATCAAATTACTATAGTATCTGTTACAGTGAATTGCTACGGTAATTTGTTACAGTACCTAATGCCACAGCTCTTAGAAATGAGCGTCGCAGCGTGCGAATAGTAATAGGAAATAGTGCTGACTTATATTTGATATTTAACGCTAATTTAAACACATAAACCTATAAATAGAAGGCCAAAAACTCTTATTAACTCTTTATATTTCTAGTTTTCTATGATTTTCATGGTGTTATTCTTGATAAGCTCTATAACTTTTTGTTTCACAATGACCTAAGTTTTTTATTTCTAGGGTTAGACTTTTGAACTTAAATATGTAGTTGGATTTTATTACTTTTTAGTTTATGGACTTAATATATATAATTAATTCATTCTTACTGAGTTTAATACTTTTATTATATCTGGCCAATATTTTGAATGATTAAAGAAGATGAATTTTACAAAGGAATTCATGTGTTTAGCCTAGAATAGTTTGATGCATGATCATATGGTAATAACTATGAGTTTCATCTAAGATAGACATATACCTAGGTGGCATGTATGGTATAATTTAAACTTGATCCTAATAAATTACATTCTGATTTGATTATCATAGACATATAGGTGATTGTTAGAATGTGTAATATAGTCACTTGACCATCAACAGAGGTTTGTGATGAGATTAGTGTCTAAGCCAATCAATTGGTACTAAAAGATTAACTAAGATATTAATGAGTCCAATGAAATATTAGGGAATGAGTCTATACCCTAGATTATTATTCTTTAGTGAATTTATTTGTTTATTTGTTTGCTATTTAGGTTTAGTTTAATTTCATAGAATTAGGTTAATTAATTAAATTTCAGATTTTGATTTTTTTGAATACAAGTTAAGTATATATAATTTTAGTAATTGATTGAAGAATTTGATCACATAGTTCCTGCAGGAACAATATCTGGACTTAAAATCCTATATTACTTGATACAATAGCATACACTTGCGCTTAGCTAGTATAGCATCAATCAGAGGGTTGAACTAGTTGATTCGCGAATTTTCAAACATCTTCGCTTGAACCTACAAAGATATACCCGAAATTGACCCCAGGCTGGCTATCAACCTCGTATTCTGATCGATTAAGTAGAAGAGATAAATCTTTAACCAAAAGTGAAATGAAGCTATAGCAGCAGAGATAAAGAAACTATCGAAAGCAGATTTTATCAGGAAAGTCCATTACCCTGACTGGTTCGCCAACGTAATGATGGTGAAAAAGACCAATGGAAAATGGAGGATGTGCATGGACTTTACTGATCTGAATAAGACATGTCTAAAGGATAGTTTTTTCCTCTCAAAAATTGACTAGCTTATGGATGCTACAGCTGGGCACGAGCTGTTGAGCTTCATGGATGCCTTCTTTGGCTATAATCAAATCTTGATGTTTTTCCTCAACCAAGAGAAAATATCATTTATCACCCACTAGGGGATATACTACTATCAGGTAATGCCGTTCGGATTAAAGAATGCTGGAGCTACTTATTAGAGGCTGGTGAATAAGCTCTTCAAAAACTTAATCGACAGAAATATAGAAGTCTACTAGATGATATGATAGCCAAGTCCAAGAAGGCGGAGAACTACGTGGCGAATTTGAGGGGAGTTTTGATGATATTAAAGGAGAATATAATGAAGCTAAACCCAGAATAATGTGCTTTCAGGGTGAAGTCTAGGATATGTTTAGGCTTTATGGTAAGTCAAATGGGGGTAGAAGCCAACCCAAAAAAAGTTCGAGCCATTTTGAAAATGAGGTCCTCAAGCATGGTGCAGGAGATCCAGTAACTCACAGAAAGGATCACAACCTTAAACAGGTTCATCTTTAAGGCCACAAATAAATGCTTCATTTTCTTCCAGGCAATAAAGAAGAAGAAAAAGAATAGGTGGATAGAGGAATTCGAGCAAGCCTTCCTGTCATTAAAACTTGATTATTGTGCTATAGTAGTTAAGTGCAATCGCACGCTATCGTATCAAGTAATATAGGATTTTAAGTCCAAATATTGATCCCACAGAGATTATGCGATCTAATTCTATAAATCAAGTACTAAAATTGTACCTATTTAACTTTTATTCAGAAAACTAAAATTTGAAATTTATTTAACTAATCTAATTCTCTCAATTAACTAAACAAAGGCAAAGAGTAGAATTCACAAATAAAGATAATCTAGAGTTTTGACTCATCCCCTAGTATTTCATTGGACTCATTAACCACTTAGTCAATCCTTTAATACTAATTGATTGGCTTAAACACTAATCTCATCACAAGCCTCTATCGATGGTCAAGTGACTATATTATACATTCTAACAATCACCTATATGTCTATTGTAATCCAATCAGAATGTAATTCATTAATATCAAGTCTAAATTAGACCATACATTTAACCTAGGTATATATCTATCCTAGATGGAACTCATAGTTGTTACCCTATGATCATGCATTAAACTACCATAAGCTAAACACATGAATCCATCCGTCGAGTTCATCATGGTTCCTCGATCATTCAAAATATTGATCAGGTATAATGAAAGCATTAAACACAAGATAGAATGAATCAATTGAATGTATTAAGTTCATAAATTAAAAATTAATACAATTCAAATCCATACTAGGTTTACATAGTCTAACCCTAGATGAATAATTTAGCCTATCACAAAATCAAAAGTATCAAACCAATTTATAAAGATCAACAAGAATAAGAATATAATGATAAAGAAAGAGAAAAAAAACTAATCAAAGTGACTCTTTGATGTGCTTCTTCCTCAATCTTGACTTGAAACTTGAATCTTGATCTTGATTCTTCAATCTTTGGCTTTGATCTTTAATTTTGTGTCGTGAATTCTTTCTCTATGTTTTTTTTCTCTCCAAAATCTTTGTATTTGACTTCCAAAGAGTGTTTTTATTAGTATGAGAAACCCTAAAGGTGAGGGGCTTCGAATTCGAGTTGAAATAGAAGAGTTGAGAGGCTCTTATATATTATACAAGCGTCGCGACGCTGGGTATGGGAAACGCAAGTTGGGTAATCCTCGATGGGCGTTGCAGCGCTGGGTTGTGGGCACTGCGACGCCCAACTCTGGTACTCCTTTCATATTTTGAGCGTAACTTCTTTGTTTGATGTCCGATTCGCCTCTTTTTTTTCTCTATACGTCATATTTTTTGTCGTGCATCTATTTCAACACAATTAAATAGCCAAATATTTATGATTTAGAGCAAAATACAAAAATTGAGTACAAATCATACTAGTACTTTTACGCCCCCTATCAAATACCCCAAAACTTAAGATTTTGCTGTCCTCGAGCAAAATAAAGAAAAACATTCACAACTTATTCATGTCTCAAAAATAAAAATAAAAACTAAAAATACGCTTCGATTTATTAAACAATCATCATCACAGTCTCAAATTAAGGCTGTTGAAAATAGCACAAGGCTCTTTAGAAATTAGTAAACAACTTTCAATAATTCTCATACCATTGATCAAGTACTTCATTCTCCCTTGTAAATGATCACTTGTGCGTGTGTGTAATAAACAAGTAATTAGCTAAATAGAACATAGATTTACTCAATACTTAAGAAATACATAAATATGATAACTCGGCATATTTTTAATTATAACACTACCATTAGCTTGCTTTACGTTCTACTCTCCACTAATGTAGAAATACACATGTCTAGGAATCTATTTAGGACTTTAATAAGATTGTAATGTAAGGCTAAGGTAAAGGTGAGATATAAAGAGATATATAAAGTGCAAATCACATAATTAACACCTAGACTTTACTTAGAAACCTCTTGATTCCTTTTCCTCCTTGATTCTTCATCTCCTCCCCTAAACTTATGTTATTTTCATCTTTCTTTTAATCATATTTTTGCAAAGAATTTCTTGTTTTTCTTAAGCTGGGGGTATTATGCATTTAAATTTTTTTTTTTATGTACCCTCAAATTTAGATTGATATACACCTTCAAGACTTATTGCTTTTCATTGCAGTACCTTTCTTTCATTCATCCATAACCTTTTTCATTTTAAGAATATTTCTAAGTAAACTCAAGGTTTATGGTGCTACCGGTAGATTTTAGGATAAGTAAACTCAAAGTCTTTAAGCTTGTAATGTGTTTAAACAGAAAAGAAATATATGGGCAATTAGGCTTAAAAGGGGTAACTAAGGATAAATATACATATAAAGTAGGTTAGAAAAGGCTCAATCGGTCCAAAGATGGCCTAATGTCATTTCCTTAAGCATGTGAATTCTAGGATTTCATCTCAAGTAGTAATCAAGCAAGTTCTAGAGTATTGGTCTTCAAGACTGTGGTGTACTACTTAAGCAAAAAGTATCTCTAAGCAAAAAATTCAACTAATACATGCTTATTTCATTGTGCTCAAGAATAAGCGATCAAAAATAAACTTGAATTCAGTCCAAAAATCATGATATAAGAATTATCTCAAGCATCTATTATTTCTTAAAGACTTGTGAGAATAAATTCAGCCAATATTTTATTTTTTATCATGGAATAATGATTACCATCACAACCAAAACTTAACAACCTAAAGAATTTACTCCACAAGACAACCACTCAAATCATGCAGCAAAAATAAACACAAAAAAATGTGTTTCCCACCCCCAAACTTAAATTAGACATTGTCCTCAATGTCTAAAAAATAAATTTGAAAGTAAGAGAAACTCCCCTGGTAATTGAAGCTGCGGCAATGTAGCAGTGTTGTGTATTGGTTGGACTGCAGTGTTCCTTTGCTCATAACGCTTGCAATTGCTTATGCTGCTTTCTTGAATGCTTGACTTACTGATTTTATTCCTGAAAGAAACAAAGAAACTAGCATAACTAAAACTAAAAATAAGCTAATAAAAATAAAAATTTACTTAGGTTGCCTCCCAATAAGCGCTTGATTTAACTTCATCAACTTGACAGAGTTCTTTCTACTCTTATAAAGGATAAAAGTTAATAGTAGAAGCATCATTGTATGTGAGCTTGCTGAGATTTCACTCATTTGGCTTCCACATTCTTGCAATTAGACATTGGGCAATAACTTGTTCTTCTTTCTTGTGCTTCTCCGGAAAGACTTGAATCTTATACCGGTGAAGTGTTTCTCTTGTGGCCATTTCTTCTATCCTCTCTTCGATCTGCTACTTCTTTTTTTTCTTCTTTATTCTCTTTCTATGCCTTAACACTTTTTTTTTTAATGTGAGCATTTAATATCTCCATGTCTTTGAGTTTTTAGTGTTTAGGTGTACCACATCAATGTTACAATAGTCTTTACCTTCAGATGACAACTTAATTTCCTTGAAGACTTTAAATGTCGCAGTGTCATCTTGTATCCTCATGGTCATCTCCCCTTTTTGAACATCAATGATTGTATATATTGTGGCTAAGAAGGGTCTTCCAAAGATGATAGGGATCTCCTTGTCTTCTTCCATGTCTAGAATAATAAAATTGGCGGGGAAGATGAATTTGTCTACCTTTACTAGTACGTCTTCAATAATTTCCTTCGGGTAGGCAAGAGAGCGATTAGCAAGTTGAAGTGTGATATTGATCGACTTTACGTCTCTCAAACCTAGCTTATTGTAGACAGAAATGGACGTGAGATTAATGCTCGCTCCTAGATCATATAAGGCTTTACCAAGATTATGATTACCAATAGAGCACGGTATGGTAAATCTCTCAAGATCTTTAAGCTTAGTAGGTAGCTTTTTCTTAAGAATAGCGCTACACTCCTCTGGCAATACTACGGTCTCATAATCCTTTAGTCTCATCTTTTCAGAAAAGATGCTTTTCATGAACGTGACGTAACTAGGCATTTGTTCAAGCGCATCTGCAAAAGGGAGATTAATATGTAATTTCTTAAAAACATCAAGAAATTTAGAGAATTTCTTATCTAATCTCTTAATTTGCAGCCACTGTGGAAATGGTGGAAGAGGTATGAATGACTATAAGGACTGTTTCTGCACATTTTCTGCACTTGTATACTGTTCATCTTTCTTTTCTACACTTTCAGGATTTTCTTGCTGTAATTTTTCAGTTTCAGCACTTGTATTATACCTCTGTAGCCTTTGAGAGAAAGGAATAAATGGTCTATATGGTTGCACATTTTCTTGTTAGTCAACTCTCTCTTTTTCCTTCATCTTTAGAAATGGTGTTGGTTGTGTGATATCATGTAAGATCTTACCACTTCGTAAGTTGACGGCTTGGCATTGCTCTACACTTCCTCTAGGATTTGTCTCGGTATCGTTTGGTAGATGTCCTTGAGGTCTCCTATTAATTTCAGCAGTAAGTTGTCCCATTTGTATCTCAAAATTCTTCAATGATGCTGAATGGTTATGTAGAATGGCATTGTTGGACTTTATATACTACATAAACATATCTTCTAAGGTTGTTTTCTTCTCTTGTGGGGGATAAAATTCGGGTGGGTTAGGTTTAAGTTGTTACTCTTAGTTGCCACCCCAAGAGAAATTAGAATGATTTCTCCACCTAGGATTATAATAATTTGAATGTGAATTATTCTGCTATCTATTATAGTTCTCCCACATTGTTTGCTAACTCCATGCATTGCCCATTCATGTGATTGTCACCACAGAAGTCACAAGTCGCATTTTGGGCCTTGATAACATTCATAGAATCAAATCTCTTAGTTAAGATGTTGATCTACACAACCAATGTATTGAATGCATCAATCTCATGAACTCCAGTAACCTTCCTTGGTGTAACTCTTTCAGTAGGCCATTGATAACTATTGGATGTCATCTCTTCCAGTAACTCATATGCTTCTTTTGTGGACTTATTTATCAGAGCTCCTCTAGCAGCGGCATTGATAATTATCCTTAAATGACCTACTAGCCTATTATAGAACGTCTGGACTAATAACCATTTAGGAACTCTATGATGGGGACACTTCCTCAATATGTCCTTGAATCGCTCATATGCCTCATATAATGACTCACCTTCAATCTGCATAAATGAGGTGATGTCATTTCTCATCTTAGTTGTCTTAACTGGTGGCAAAAACTTTACTAAGAACTTTTGTGCTAGGTCATCCCACGTTGATATAGATCCTGATGGTAATGACATTAACCAGCTCTTTGCCTTATCACTCAATGAGAAAGGGAATAGTCACAATTTGATGGCATCATCTGAAACCCCATTAAACTTGAATGTATCACAAATCTTTAAGAAGTTCACGATATGCATGTTAGGATCATCATTTGGAGCTCTATTAAATTGCACAGACTCCTTAAGCATCTGAATAGTACTTTGCTTAATTTCAAAGTTATTTGCATTAATAGTGGAGTGCCAAATACTAGACTGAATGCCTTCTGTTGTAGGAACAACATAATCCATCAACGATCTCTACATATTCATAAGCTCAAACACTGGATTATCGATATTGTCGTGATTCTCTGCCATATTTCTATTTTGATGTTCTTGACAAAGTCTTCAGAATGTTCTTTCAATCTTAGGATCAAAAGACGTTAAATTTTCGCTCTTGGTTTTTCGCATGAACTATCAAAACAAAAAAAAATACAAATGGTAACTAGAACGAAAAAAGAACAATAATAATAATGAAATAAAATAAAATCTGAAGTAAAAGTAAAATAGTATGGTATTAGTATAGATCTAAGATTAGGTTAAATAGTCCCCAGCAACGGCGCCAAAAACTTTATTGTTGTGTTATAGTAGTTAAGCACAAGCGCACGCTATCGTATCAAGTAATATAAAATTTTAAGTCCAAGTATTGATCCCATAGAGACTATGCGATCTAATTCTATAAATTAAGTACTAAAATTATACCTACTTAACTTTTATTCAAAAAACTAAAATCTGAAATTTATTTAACTAATCTAATTCTCTCAATTAACTAAACAAAAGCAAATAGTAGAATTCACAAATAAAGATAATCTATGATTTTGACTCGTCCTCTAGTATTTCATTGGACTCATTAACCACTTAGTTAATCCTTTAATACTAATTGATTGGCTTAGACACTAATCTCATCACAAGCCTCTGTCGATGGTCAAGTGACTATATTATACATTCTAACAATCACCTATATGTCTATTGTAATCAAATCAGAATGTAATTCATTAATATCAAGTCTAAATTAGACCATACATTTAACCTAGGTATATATCTATCCTAGATGGAACTCATAGTTATTACCCTATGATCATGCATTAAACTACCATAAGCTAAACACATGAATCCCTCCGTCGAGTTCATCAAGGTTCCTCGATCATTCAAAATATTGATCAGGTATAATGAAAGCATTAAACACAAGATAGAATGAATCAATTGAATGTATCAAGTTCATAAATTAAAAATTAACACAATCCAAATCCATACTAGGTTTACATATTCTAACCCTAGATGAACAATTTATCTCATCACAAAATCAAAAGTATCAAACCAATTTATAAAGATCAACAAGAATAAGAATATTCCTCAATCTTGACTTGAAACTTGAATCTTGATCTTGGTTCTTCAATATTTGGCTTTGATATTTGATTTTGTGTTGTAAAATCTTTCTCTATGTTTTTTCCTCTCCACAAATCTTTGTATTTGACCTCCAAAGAGTGTTTTTATTGGTATAAGAAACCCTAAAGGCGAGGAGCTTCGAATTCGAGTTGAAATAGAAGAGTTGAGAGGCTCTTATATATTGCACGGGTGCCGCGGTGCTGAGGACTCAACTTCGTGGCACTGGGCATGGGAAATGCAAGTTGGGTAATCCTCGACGGGCGTCGCGGGCTGGGTTGTGGGAGCTCCGGCGCCCAGCCGTGGTACTTATTTTGTATTTTAAGCGTAACTTCTTTGTTTGTTGTCGGATTCGCCTCCCGTTTATTCCTATATGTCATATTTTCCGTCGTGCATCTATTTATGATTAAAAGAATACAATTAAATAGCCAAATATTTATGATCTAGAGTAAAATACTAAAGTTGAGTACAAATCATACTAGTACTTTTATGCCCTTATCAGGTCCCCAAGCATGGTGAAGAGGGTTCAGTAACTCACAGGAAGGATCACAACCCTAAATAGGTTCATCTCCAAGGCCACAAATAAATGCTTTATTTTCTTCCAGGCAATAAAAAAGAAGGAAAAGAATAAGTGGACGGAGGAATGCGAGCAAGCCTTCCCGTAATTAAAGGCTTACCTTTTCGAGCCAATACACTTAGCCGTTCTTATGCAAAGAGAGGCATTGATGTTGAATTTGAGAGTCTTGGAACAGATTGTGAGCTTAATACTAGTCAAAGAAGAAGAAAGGGTGCAACTGTCAGTATATTACGTAAGTAAAGCTTTCACCAGTCTAGAGGTTCGGTATCCTTTCCCCAAGAAGTTAGCTTTGGACCTGATTGTCTCCGGTAGGAAATTACAGCCCTGTTTTCAAACATACACTATCATTGTGCAGACTAACCTGCCATTGAGGCAGATCCTACATAAAGCTGGATTTATCTGGTCGGTTGGTTAAATAGGCCATAAAGCTTAGCGAGTTTGACCAGGGATAACTATCAAGAGGCAAGCCCTAGCTAATTTGAGTAGCCAAATGCACTTGTAAGTCAATGGAGATTAAGGAGTTAGGTGCCTAAAAACTCAATCCAGTTTTAGAAAAGTGGTTGCTATACATTGACGAGGCATCCAACTTGCAAGAAAGTAGAGCATGTATCGTTCTTGTGAGCCCCAATGGAGATAAGGTCAATTACGCAATCCGCTTCGAGTTCAAGGCCTTAAATAATGATGTAGAATACAAAGCTCTCCTTGCCAAATTAAGAGTAGCTCGAGCACTGGCTGCAAAGAAGGTATTGGTGAAAAATGACTATCAGTTAGTGGTGAATCAGGTCAATGGCAGCTTTGAGGCTAAGAAAGAAAGAATGGCCGCAATCTGGCGAAAGTAAGAAGCCTAACCAGCCAGTTTAGAGAAATGAAAGTAGAACTGATCTCGAGAAATAAGAATTAATGGGTAGACATTATCGCCCATATAATATCAGTTGAAGATGCTTGGTTGCCTCAGACGGTCCATGTGGAACTTATATTGAAGCCCAGAATCTAGAAGAAAGAATAGATCTTGTGGATCGAATCGGATCCAATTTGAATGGACCCCATCCAAGACTATATTTTGAACGAGACAATTCTAACCAATAAAAGAGAAGCACTTAGAATTAAATACCGAGCCACTAGATACTTAGTGATCAACGAGGTGTTATACCAGAGAGGTTTCTCACACCCTTATATGAAATGCTTGGGTTTTCTAGAGGCAATATGAGTCTTGAAAGAAATCTATGAAGGATTCTATGGTAATCATTCGAGGAGGGAAGCATTAGCTCACAAAATATTTTGAATCGGGTATTACTTGCCAACTGCTCTTCAGGATGCTGAGAGCCTAGTTCAACGGTGTGATGTATGTTAAAGATTTGCTGACAAGATTCTGGCACTTGCGAAAGAGCTGACCACAAAAGTAGGCCATTACCCTTCGCCTAGTAGGGGCTCGACTTGATCGAACCATTGCCCCTAGGCAAAAGGTCTTGTAAATATATGGTTGTAGCGATTGACTACTTTACCAAATAGATCAAGGCCGAGCCACTATTAAAGATCATAGAGAAAAGTGTTCAGGATTCATCTGAAGGAACGTGATATATCGGTACGGAATTTCTTACACTATCATCACCAACCACGGGAAGCAGTTTGACAATAATAGCTTCAAGAATTTCTATAAACAGCTCGGAGTGTAGTTGTTATTCACTTCCCCCACACATCCCAAGACCAACAGATAGGTTGAATCTTCCAACAAGTTGGTCAAGAAACTACTCAAGAAGAAGTTAACAAAGAGAAAAAAAGCGTGGGTAGAAGAACTGCAAAAAGTATTGTGGGCACTCCGAATGACCAACAAAACAGCCACAGGTGAAACATCATTTTCATTAACTTTTAGGAGTGATGCAGTAATTCCCGTAGAGATGGGGACCCCAACACACCAAGTGCTAAACTTTTCTAAAGTTGTCAACAACAAGCTGATGTAGAGATGTTTAAATTTAGTCAAGTAGCTCAGAGACCAGGCCCAAATCATCTTGATCAACAAAATGCCACTTAGAAAGTAGAAAAAATGCAACTCTTGGATCTTAGCTACTCTCAGCCACATGATCAAAAGTAGATCAGTAGCTAGCAGTAAATTCCTTATTTACGAAGCTTCTCATACGAATCAAGGGTAACACTTAAGAAGACTCGTCATTATTATTCTAAAAGAGTTGTATGGTAAGCCGTTATTACGTGGAAATAACCTTTCGAGAAGCTATGACATCATCACACCAAGCTGACCAGCTCTAACATCCCCAAACTCCAAAGACAGCTAATCACTTGTGACAGTATAGCACTGCCCATAAACTAATTCTAACCAGTTTGGATATATAAGGGATCGATAAAAAAGGAAATGAAGAAAATAAATAGAGATCAGTAGGGTGACCCGAACCAGCCAGGATAAAGTAGAGTTTTCAGTTTTGAATAAATCAAAACTAAAAATTGACAGACCCCTAATCCCTATAGAAAATCACATTTAAGCCTAAAAACCTCTAAGCCCAAAAGAAGTCAACCCCCAAAGGCCCAGCCAGATGTTTTTCTGTAAGACATCCTTTCTCAGAACCCACCACTCTTTACAGGACAACCCACTTTAAAGACAAGCCCATGGTGATAGCCATCAGGCCAAGTCTTAGTAGGGTTAGACAACAAAGAACCTACTTAGATTCAAAGAATTTGGTCAGCAATCCGAAGCACCTACTCAGTAGGATAGACCAGAATATGACCAAGACCACCCTTTACTGTAATATCCAATTCCTATTAGTAGTATTGGCGCCTAGATTTTGGTATAGAACAAATAAGACACCGTAGGGTTACTCAATTTTAACCCTATTAGAAATATTCCCTTTATAGTGCACGTGAGAGATATTAGACCTAATTTGGTAATTTCACACTCGATCGGTGCGCTGGACGACCCTAGAATATTTTTAGAATTTTTCTCTATTGGCTTGGAAAAGAAAATTCTAATTTACTACATGAATTTTCATTTAAGGGTTATGAATGGAACAAGCCTTTGTTGAGAAACATAATCCATATATTAGAGAATTGACCAATTAGAAGAAATCTCATGGATTGCCAAGTTGGAAGTTCTAGTTAGTTCTTTGAACTATTCTAACTAAATAGTTACAAATGAACTAATTACATAATTAGTTTTTAACTAATGGCAAATTAGAAGTTTTAAGTAAGTTGAAGGGCAAAATGATAAATTGAGGGAGCACTATATATATGTTAGAAGTGTGTAGAAATTTGAAGAGAAATCAAAACCAACACTTAGCCAAAAAAAAGAGAGAAATTCGAGCTTCAAAGGGGGTGCTGCTACAGTGACTATTCAAGTTTTTTTTTCATGATGTTTCATGTGTAATCAAGCCAAATTAAGGTTACAAACCAATCCCTAAGCTCAATTGAAGTCTTTATTAGTGGAAATTCAAGAAAAAGAGGTAAGAAAAGTATCTTTTATGAGTTTGATAAGTGAGAATTCAAGATTGTGTTAATTGATGTTCTTATGTGTATTCTTGGCTTAGATTGAGTTAAATTCTAGTTTGGAGCTTGAAGGAGTCATCAATTTGAAGAAATTGGCAAGGTGAGAATTAGGGTTTTTGGTGATTTTGTTGTAGAGATTTCAATTGATTGTAATTAGGGCTTTAGAATGAAATTGGCATGATTTTGTTGTAATTGGAACAAGAAATTGAGAAAAGGAATGTGTTGGAACATAGGGTGAAATTCTGCCACTTTAGGGAAGTGAGGAATTGAGTGGTGTTTTGATTGAATTGTTGTGTGTAAATGATGGATTTTGTGAATTGAATGTATATGGTTGATGAAAAACCCAAAAATGAAGAAAATGGGACATAATTGTCCATGTTGGAAAGGTGAAGGGCAAGTATGTCCAATCAAATGATAAGGTGTTCAATAATTTTCAGGGCGCCGGATGGTGAATTAGTTTCGATTATGGCTCCGTAACTAAAATTGGAAAGTAGTTTACCTCCGGGCTTTGTATGCCGATTAGGGCATTTAGTAGTTAAATGAGATTCTAGTGTTCGATTTGGTTCTAAATGTCATTTATGGTGCGTAGGTGAGGATAACCGAGAGCGTTAACAGGAGCAGGAATCGGGAGCGAAATTGAGCGCGGAGCAGTTGTGAGTGGAAATCTGCCATTTCTTTTACTTTTCGGTTATTATGTTTTCGCACAATGACTATGTATGTTTTATGAGCTTTCGATGCATAAACATGATTTATGATCTTGATATATTCATAGACATGCTTTTACATGATCGATTTGTGAAATAGTTTGGAAATTACTGCATTTGTTTTAAGGCCATTGGTACCCTCAGATTATAGTGGTGATGATTGTATTAGACCCGGTCGGTATATCCCGTGCACATGGGCAGGTCTTGGGGGTGTGTCACTAACTCCGGAAAGTCGGGATGTCGAGTCATGTGAGTCGCTCTATGTGTACGGGATATTGTCTCGCTATATGCATGCGATGTAGGATTCCGCTGCGTAGCCAGTGAGATGTCTTGAGATGTTACTGTGGGTGCTGCTAGTTGAGGTGCCCCGTGACCTACTCACGTATGCGGTGCTAGTTGAGTCGCTGCGTGGGTATAGAGCTTTAGGGTTACCATTGGTACAGTTTAGAAAGAAAATGGCCGAGCGAGGATTTTACTAATTTTTGATTTACCGATAGCATTTATGCATTTATATGCACACAGTAGTTATTATGTTATACAGATTCTGAATATAGTTTTCCAAAGATGTAGATAAAACCCGCTCGGCAAGATTTCATTAGCATATGATATTAGAAACCGTTTTACAATTTTATATCCGTTTTAGAAGCATAATTTCTGCATGTACTTTAGAAATTGTTATCTTTGTATAATATTCTTATAATTGAATTCTCATTTACACTCACTGAGCTCCTTTAGCTCACTCGTTTTATGTTTTATATTTTAAACCCCTTTCCCAGGTGTAGGTCTCGGAACGCAAGCTGCTGATTCTCCTATCGCCGAGTAGTGGGCCGAATCCAAAGATAATTTTTGTACATGTAAATGTGCTAATAGCATTCTTTACTTTATGCATAATAGTTGTAGGCATGTATATTTGTAAGTATGTGTTGAATCAAGAAGAAGAGATTTCCAGTTTATGATAATCGTTTTTACTTTTTATGATTATGCTTATTTTGTGATTTACACGAAATAATTGAGTTGTGTTGGATTTGATTTGAAAAGGACCGGAGGTCCGAATTGGTAGAATTGAGATGGGTTGGAATTAGAAGTGAAATTTCTTTGCAGGTTTATATGGATTTTTCAAAAAACAGGGGAAACTCTAACCGTTTATTTTTAAAACTAAGATGTCGTTTTCATGTATATTACTAGATCTTCTTAGTAGTAACAAGAATTAAAAAGGGGTTCGCCTCGCGGAATTTCTTAACTTACCCAGTTAGGTTCGGAGGAACTTCCGTCAGGGTGCCCGGCAGGGCCGCTGGGATCTATAGTAGAGGGTCTCGGGTCGGGTCTTGTCATTTACACACTAACCAAATCAGTTCATCTCAGCACCTGCAGATCAACGAAAAAATTGGGTTAGAACAAACACCAGGTCGGCTTTATTCCGAACAGGCTTACCAAGTACAACTAGAAGTCACTAGAAAACCATTTCTTTGAGATAGCTCTGGACCACGGTTGAGCGGAACAAGGAGAGACTACTAGAAAACTGACCCGAGCAGATCAAGAAACCTCACATTTAACCAAATCCACCAGAAAGGTAGGCATAAGGAATATGCCAAGAATATGCTTAAGCAGATGTTAAAAAGATGCCTGACGTATAGCAAAAGAGTGTCAGACAAATATTTGCAGAAGGATATTTGGTGTGTGACAAAAGCATAACAAAGGCATGATACATAGAAAGGCCTCTAAAGATCAAGACTATAAAAAAAAAGAGAAATACACAGAAGCAAGGATGATGCCCAAAAAATAGAAGAACTAGATACAAATGAAGAAAAAATGGTTTTTTTTCCTTAATTCTTAAGCATTTTGGCTTACCTTTTTACTAGTCTCCCCCATAAAAAAACCCTTTCTGATTTAAGCATCGGAGAATCTTCACCAGAACCCACCTCAGCAAGACCATTTTGATAAGTTTTACTTGTGAATTGTAGGTTTTGTCGTAGCCGACAATGAAGAGAAGATCCAGGCTTTCGAAAACAAGCCTAACCAGGATGAGGCCCAAGTGTTGATTCTCGCTAACAAACAAATTCAAAGCTCGTTGGGCCAAAGAACTATTTTTTTAGGTCAATGTTACTAATTATTTGAGAGTAGATAGTTTTCAATTTCTTGGATATGATTGGGTGTTTTGAGAGGTGTTCTCTTTATTGATTTATGGATGGTCTTGAGGGTATCATCATCCTTAATAGAGGTATTATCATCCTGAAACAAATTAGTTAGCGATATTAGTATCTGTTACTCTATTAGAAAAATTAACAAATGTTGGCTAAATAAACATACATTGTATAGATTAACATTTGTAAAGTTAGCATCCATATCCAACATCTTGGCCATAGATAACTTATTATAGCTGACTACCTCTCTTGGTTATGATGACCTTTACTAAATCATCTAATTTTCCATTTATTCTTTCTAAATTTTCATCATACATTTCTTTTTTTTTTTGGCCAACAACTCATCTTCAATTAGTATGTTAAAATAGATGTTGGTAGTGATATACTAGTCGAGTCCTTGGAAATAGCCATGAGTTGGCTTCCTTTGCAACATTGAGCCAAAATATCATTAGTACCTTCAATTTTAGTTGAACCATTCCTAGTTTCACTTTCAAGTTGGCTCTACAATGACAATCAAATAAACAAGTTATAGTATATTCTTTGTATGGACTTAAATACTTTGAAAAGAAAAAAGTTACTTCAAAATCAATTGCATAGTGATAAAGTTTTCATTCATATACCTTGTTTGTGAACCAGTACGTAAATGTACAATTATGTTGATCTTGCAACCATTGTTTGTTGCTTAATTGACAAGGTTATTACTTTGTAAGCCATTTAAAGTGTTTCTTAATAGTGCCAATAATTATCACATTATCATAACATAACAAGTTAATGGTATTTGAAAATTATTAAACATATCAATACTTACTCAATAAAGGGATTAACAAGTGTTGTATTCTCCAAGATATAACAATACACTTACTCTAGTAAGTGTTAGCTTTGACAATTGCCCACTAGTTAATGGCCTTTCAATTACTATTTTCTCTTTATGGCCAAAAGGATCTCCAACATGACTAGAATTTAACACATAATTCCATTACTTCTTCAACATAACACTTTGCAATGCAACTTTATGGAAAATTATGATTCTGCACATTACCTTTAAGAACTTTTATATACCTCTCAAAAGGGTACATCTATCGTAGATCACATTGCAGCTTCTCTAGATTTTCATTGTTTACTGTTGACCTGCATAATTCATTGAAGAAGAAGCAAAACCTTGTTATAGCCACTCTAACATGTTTTGGAAAAATTTCTCAAATGGTAAGGGGTAGGAATTACTGCATTTAATGTGTATTTTCTAGTTAAGTACAAGTGCATGCTATCACTACAAGTAATAAAGAGTGGGTAGAATATTGTTCTCGTGAGGAAATATTGTTATTGTTATGCTAAGTACTAAAATTATGTCTTCTTACTTTTATTTAAACAAATTAAAATCAAAATATAATAATCTAATCTAATAAACAAAAAACTAACAATTAAGATAAGACTTAAGATAACAAGAGATAATTATCAATAATAGATAAAATCTAAGATTACAACTATCCCTGTTAATTGAATCAATTATTATTTTCTTAAGTTAATATCTCAATATAAATTGTTAGCTAGATCTATAATAACATCACAAGTCTCCGTTGATAGTCAAGTGAGTATACCTTAACAATTATCTATATGTCTATGATAATCAAAATAGAATAAGATTCATTAAGAACTAATCAATTAATACCATATATGTCATATAGGTATATGTTTATCTCACATGAAACTCATAGTTGTTACCCTATGATCATATATCAAATTATTCAAGGCAAACGCCTAAATTTCTTTGTCAAATTCATTAGGGTTTTCACAATAATATAATTAGTGACCAAGTAATTAGAAATCATCAAGTATAGAATAATTGAACAATTATATTATTGAGTTTATAAAAATAAGAAAAGAAATTGAATTCAATCACATTTCAAGTTCAAAGTTAAAATCATAGAATAGAAATTTAGGTCATGGTGAAATAAAAAGTTTTAGAGTTTATCAAGAATAACATTATGAAAATCATAGAAAGTTAGAAAGATAATGAGTTGAAGAGATAAAACTAATTTTTCTTTTGTAGTCTTCTTGATTCTCTAAAAATTATTCTTTCTCTCATTCTTTTTCTTCTTGATTCTTCAAAATAGACTTTTTGGTCTTCTATTTATAGGTTTATGTTTTTAAATTAAGATAAAACATAAAATACAAGTTAGATTAAAATTTATTGTTCACACATAGTTCATGTAGCATCCTAGTGCTGGGCACTGTAGCAAAAATATTGTAGCTATGTAACGTAGCAATCTACTGTAACATGATACTATAGTAAGATTGATATTTTTGTCTTATTTTCTTTGGATTTTCATCATTGTTTGTTCCATTAACTTCAAACCTACAAAATAACAATAAAGCACATTAAAAGCCAAATAATCTTAATTTAAACAAACAAATATTAAGGTTGAAAGATAAAAATATTAGACCTAATTAATCCCTATTAACTCCATTAACTCCAAACTACAAAATAACAATAAAGTACATAAAAAGTCAAATAATCGTAATTTAAACAAACAAATATTAAGGTTGAAAGATGAAAATATTAGACCTAATTAATCTCTATTAGCATTAGAATATGAAAATCATGGGACGTCAAACCTATAATCTTGGCATCATCCATAGATACAATACTTTGGAAGTTTAAACAATATTTTGTGGGCACATTGATTTCTACCAATGTCTTGCACAAAATTTTCTTTTCTTCTTTACTCAATATGGTACATGCTGCCAATAAAATGGTTATATTATTTTTTTTAAGGTGTAGCTCATCTCTCATCCTCAAATCTTACAAATCTATTCTAGATTTTATACCATCTTTTGTCTTTCCCGATACGTTTAATAAGGTTCTATAAATTCTTTCGCATGCATTTTCCTCAATATGCATCACATCTAATTCATGACGAATTAACAAAAATTTCCAATAAAATGAATAAAGAGATGGATTTCTTTTTCCAATAGACTTTTTAATCATTCTCTTTTTCCAATAGACTTTTTCATCATTCTCTGATATTTTTCGCTTTTGATGTCTTTTCTTCCTCTTTTATTTCACATTAGTAAAATGGCAAGCGCCCCCCCTAACCTGCGATTAGGGGTTCGAACTCCCCCTTCTCTTAATTGTAGAATATTTTTTCAAAAAATAACATTAGGAACCACTTGCATTCACAAGAATAAAGAAAAAAAATTCCAAGCACTAAAACAAAAACAACTTTAGAGACCTCACAAAAAATAAAAAATATATATATTTAAACAACAAAACAAAAATCACATCATGGACCACGTGAATGACCTGGATAAATTTAAAAAATTCTAAAATAATATTGCCTCATAAAAAACTATAAAATAAAAACAATTACAAAACATATCATGCACCATAGAATAATGCCTCAATAAGAAATTTCTATTACTTAATTCAAACATCTCAATTTGTGCAAAATAGTAA
This sequence comes from Ailanthus altissimus, assembly GCA_946807835.1. Lineage (NCBI taxonomy): Eukaryota > Viridiplantae > Streptophyta > Magnoliopsida > Sapindales > Simaroubaceae > Ailanthus > Ailanthus altissimus. The sequence goes on from OX327699.1 coordinate 627,822, forward strand.
CAATACAAAAGTTAAGGTTTCAAGACAATTACCTTAAACAAAGAACTCAGACAAGTTAGGCAATTTTTATCCAAACCCACTTTTAATTCAAATCTCAAACATGTTGTTCTTAGAGACTATAAGTGAGGATGATTTATAGACTTTGAGAGGAAAGTGACGAGAAAAACAACTGATGCAACTTTAGAAAACAACTAAGTGTAGTGTTTAAATTTTGCTTTAATTTGGCATATGAAACTATGTTGTTTTCTTTGTTTTTTTTTTTTTAAAGAATACGACATCGTTTTGATAAAAATAAAAAATTTAAATAAAGGCCAAAACGACATCGTTTCAATAATATTCTTTACTTATAAATTACGTTATAATAAAAAAATTTAAAAGTTTTTTAAAAATATTATTGTCTACAATAAACGATTTTCTTAACGACATCATTTTTGAAGACTTTTACAACAAAATACGACATGATGCTAGAAAAAAATAAATAAAAACAAATTTTAAAGAATTTTTTTTCAAAATGACATTGTATTGGGCATACTTCTGAATCCCAATACGACATTGTATTGATATGGAAAATATTTTAAAAAAATATTCTCAAAATATCGTCGTTTTGATTCTTTTAAATTAAATATAATAAAAAAATAATATGTGGTTATTTTAACCAAAACTCCTTGTCCACGTCATCATTTTCAACTTATAACACTTGTCCACATTCGTATACTTTACCATATTTCTATCACAAATCTTCCGATTCAATTTGTGATACATTTTTATCACGAAACCGTGTTACAAATTATCACAAGTTAGTATTAAATTTTTTTGTAATATAATCTGTCATAAATTAGTAATATTAAAAAAATGTGATAGTATTTTATCACAAATTTATAATAGCAAAAAATATCTATCACAAAATTTTTGTTACGAAGTTCCCTTTTCTAGTAGTGTGTACAATATTTACAAAAATTATAAGAATATGTAAGAATGAAAATTATTTATTACACTATAACATACAAATTAACACTAACCAATATAATCTTCAGTTAATGACTATATGCTCATCCATAACTTTTATTGGTTTTACAAACCCTACATTATAATTGTTGGAATTTGTGCTCATGTGTCATTTTAATTTTGTATGAATATTGTATTTTCATACTTATGTAATAAATAAATATTTCATTAAATCGCTAATTAATTTTATTAGTTAAGATGCTTGTAATATTTTGGATATTATATTGATCTGAAAGAGTTCAGATTATGTCTATAGAACCTTATCTGAAATGGGACAAAGACCCGAGAATATACTAACAATGACATAGTTGCAAATAATTGCAAGAGTTGCTAGAAAATGTCATTGTGCAAATATGTTCTCAAATTAAATGTTTATGATCTATTTCCACCAATGAAGGGTTTATCAAATGGAATTGATTAATATAGGTCAGTGTATGTCTATATTTAGATGATCCAGATGGTTAATCTTAGCAAACCATGAGTTTAGTGGAAACTCGTATAGATATACATGTATTTAGTAAGGACTGGATACTAAACTAAACTCAATGAAGACCTCCAATAGATTTTTCATAAATTTGTCAGTAGAGGGTCTTCTCGAGTTGAGTAGTATTCGTGGTCCCTAGACCTGAGCATCACGGTGGGCTTATGAGCGATCCATTATACTTAGGTTCCACACATGTCAGAGACCTTTCATGGTCTGATCGCTGGGTGTCACTGGGTATGGTCTGATGCTTATGGAGTCCGGTGTATATAGATATAGGATCCGTCAGCTCATATAGGTGAGTTAAATATCCAGATGTTCTAAAGTTGTATTCTATAAAGTCTTATGGCCATAAGCATTTAACTCAGGAAAGAGTTTCATGTAGAATAAATAATATTACAAAAGAATTTACTTATATTATTTATTAGAATACGAATTAAAAAAGAGATATTTTGCAATTCAGCAGAATCAATTCATTTAATTCATTCATGTTCATTTTTTATTTGATGAGAACAAAAGCAAACAAACATGTTCATTTGTCATTGGATAAAGAAATTGAAATTGAATTATATTGTATTTGATTCAATATAAAGGCAGTAAAAAGTGGCAATGTTTTGCCACCGATTACTTTGTTATTTGGACAATAAAGTTAACTGCTTACTAATGTTATTACTTACCTTGGAAGCATATTACAAATGTGTTAAATTCTTTTAATTGGTTAAATAAAAGGTAAAGTTTGTCTATAAATAGCAAAATTTGTTAATAGCTTTTGCTTTTGTTAACCGTTGATAAAAACAAAAGTTTATTGGAATAAATTTAGTCTGAGAAAAAAAAATTTAAATTGAAGCAAGAGTTGCTTTATACATTTTGAAAAATAGAAAATTATTATTTTAATTTGAAGAAGTTCACCACATTTTTAATTAGAATTGTTCAAAACACGCTTCAATTGTGAGTTTCATAATCTCATTAGTGTAATAAGATTATTTTAATATATATTATATTAATTCTGCTACATAATATATTATATTTTAAATTATTTAAAATACATATATTTACTCGTAGTACAGTGTACATGCACACAACACCAACATTAATAACAAAAAAAAGAGTAAGTATACTTAATAATACAAAGTTTGTAAATAAATAACTACAAATAAGTGCATGATTTTTTATACCTAATTCAACTACTTCATAAAACTCAATCTCCTTAATACAATATTTATCATATGATTTATCCTCAAGTAGAGAAGAATGTATACAATTTTGTGCACAAACCAAAGCTTCAATTGATTTAGGAGTTAAAAAAATCTTAAATAAATCAAGAATACATCCTATAATATTAAATGTTGATTCAAATGCAATAATTGAGATTGGAATATTTAAAACTTCTTTTGGTATATAAGATAAAATGAGATATTTTGTGTATTTTAATTTTCACCAACTCAATATATGATTTGAAGGTTTGGTATCATCCACCAAATACCTCTCAACCTCGTATTGTCCTTCATTGGCAATTAATATTTGTTGGTACTTTGTAAATTTCAAAAAAAATCACAAGAATTAGGATAAAAAAATTCGTTATCATCCTCCTCTAAAATAGTTGCAGATTCACCAAGTAGTTAAGGAATAGTAGGAAATCCACCCAAATCATTATCACTATTATTACCATGACTTGCAACATAAAAATTATTAATTCATATAACAATGCTCTAATCTCATTTTTTATATTGTCAACTTGGTTAAGATCATAAAAGGCATTAAAATAATATAATACATACTTTAATTTACAACAAGAATCATCATTGTTTGTTATAATTAATTATATTCATTTGTTATTTAATTAATGGAGTTATCTCTTGGTATTTTTTAAATCAATAAGTTTTAACCACTTAAATTCTTAGGTATTCTTAAAATTAATGTTAGTTTAGTTTAATTCTTTATTTTGACATTCTTAAACTGAACTGTATATTGAATCTATACCTTTGCTATCCATCAATTGCATCAATTTGATATTAGATTAAATTATATCTACATCTTAGATACAATTTTTGAGCTAAGAAACACCATCTCCATCTAAAAACATTCTCCCCATTTTTAAAAAAAATTAAAATTAAAAAGATCCATAAAAATCTTTTTTTAAAAGTAAAAAAGAGCTGCCAAACCTTAAAGGACTACCTTTCTAGCCCTCCATTACTACCATTCAAGGCACCAACGAACTCAACAAGTTTCGGTCTGAGTTTTATAGCCTTTAAAGGTATATTTAATGTTTAATAATTTAAATTATCTCCTTATTTATGTTATCTCTTCATATTCTTTTGAATTAACGAATTTTAACCACACAAATTTATAAGTATTCACATAATTAATATAAATTTAGTTTAATTTTTTATTTCAAGTATTTTTAGGCTAACCACCTGCTGCATCATCATGACCACTCTTAATAAAGAGTACATTATTAGTACTTATATCTAAGGGTGGACAAAAATTTAAAATTGAAAAAATTGGTCCGAATTGAATTAAACTAACCAATTTAATTTAGTTTTGTAGAGGAAAAAATCGATTTGATTTCAGTGCGATTGTATTGAAAACTCAAACTGTACTGAAAAAACTGATTTTTAAATAAAATTAACGAAAAAGTTTATTTGGCCATGCGTTAATGGGTTATTGGCCAAACTTAATTATTACAATGAGATTAATTGCACTGAATACTTTGTATTTAAATTTAAAAAAAATAAGAAACCTAACCTCCACCAACCCCTCTTAGCTTTCACTCATCTATCAGGCCTTAGCTCCCACTCTTTCTATCGAATGAAGATTCTCTCTCTCTCTCTCTCGAGTGGATTTAGCGATGAACCACCGTTCACCTTGGCCAAGCACTGCCATCAACCTGTCATTTTTTTTTATTGATTAGTTAAAGGTGGATGTGTAATCGTCTGTCCTGCTTTTCCAACAGATCGATTACAGCGACTCAGTTTATTTTTGGATTTCTGGAATTTAAACACGGATTTAAGGATATGAACCGGAGGAGAAATGGGGATTGAGTCGGGTGAAATTGCAAGGCAAAAGGGAGGTCGCTTGGATTCAAGGTGTTTATATTAGAGGTGGTGGTTGAGGGATAGGCCGGCGTGTGTCTCTCTCCCCCTATCTCTAACTCTTCATTTACCATATGGTATCCATCCCTCGCCGTCACCACCTTGACCGACTTATATCGTCATCTCTCTCACGTGATAATTTAGTATTCTAGTTTTAAATTAATTAAGTTGAATAAGAGTGATTTGTATTTGCTTGAATTAATTGAATATAATATGATAGTTATAATTTATGATTTCTAGATCGAATTGATAAGCATCTCGGTGGAAATTAAGGTAGGTACGGTTCGGTTTGATTATTTTTTTTAAAAATTATATTAAATTAGTTTGGTTTAATTTTTTGATAAATAAAATTGAAATTAATTTTTTTAATAAAATAAATTAAATTGAACAGAATTAATTTTTTTTTTATTCAATTTTTTTATTTTAAATTATAAATTTTTTTAATTTTTTTAAAAAAATTAAATTAAAATCAAATTAAACCAAATTAAACCGGTTGATATAATTCAATTTTTTCGTTCTCAATTTTTTTTACTTACGGAAACTGTAAAATAAAAAAGTTGTTTAAATTCTTTTTAAAAAGTAGAAAAATTAAAAAAAAAGAATCGGATTAAATTAAAAAAAAACTAGCTTGGTCCAATTTAATTATACTTAAAATTCGATTATATTCAATTCTCTTTTACGGGAGAATCAAATAATCATCATCTGGTTTGATTCCGATCGAAACTAGATCGAATCTGATTATACCCACCCTTACCTATATCCAACTGGAATTTTCATTTCTAAATGATTCAATGTAAGAGATGACGAGACTATTTTTTTTTTATCCTGACACTCGTTTCTTTTAGTGACCCGTTTATTAAAAGGATTGATCGGGTCAATTATTACCCTATACTTTCTCGTGAATCAAAAACTCTTAATAATGGAAACCTATTCTTCACAATTTCAAAGTTAGGGAAGTAAATTCTATTATAGACATATAATTCTTAAAGGGAAATCTTGGTGGTATTCCATAAGAAATATTCTCTAGTTCCAAATTACAGTTACTTCAATGAATTCATGCAAGTCATTGTTTGTGTTGTAAAACCAATTTCCCATCAAATTATCAACATAAGAGTGCAATATCAGTTACAACCACCTCACAATTGCAATTCTATAGTTAAAAAGGAAAATACAGAAACAAATCTGAGAATATGCACAGCCTCATCTGATAAAAACTAGTTTATATCCTTCATCTCATGCTAAGCTTTCCACAAAGAGCAAATGAACTCCATGTCATGCTTCCAGGACAGTTCATGAAGATGAACCTCCATGACGGTAATACAGCACCGACCGATAGAGGGTGGCAACATAGAGAAAGAAGATGAGTAATATAAGCAGATCATCCAATAAGCCAACTATCCCCAGAACCGCTGTGGATTCAAACCAAAAATTGATGATGTCATACTGGTGTTACCATTTTAATAAAATTCAAGGCAGAAAATATACCTTCTGGAATGATGTCTATAGGACTGACTATGTACACAGCACTGAGTATCATCTGTAGATAAGAAAAAGAATAAGAATCTGTCTACATAATTGAATATGAAAAGGATCTCTTTTCAATCTTATCATGCAATGAATGCCATATATGACAAAACTCTTCAGTATATGCTTGACCATGTACACCATACCAATCTTGTCCATGTAATATGTTTAACAAACCATATGGCCTATGACCTGAATTACCAAAACAGTTTCTCTTATCTATCAAATCATAAGATCTAATTACTTGTTTGAAATAAAATGATAGTCAAAACAATGAAAGAAAGAGTGGGTATAACACAAAGGTGAAAGAAGTCCCACAATATCACAGTTGATAATGAACACATAGTAAACCCAATTTAACCAAGAATTGCTAATGGCCAACCTCAGTTTTGCCTACCAAAATGAATGAAGCAATTTGAATCATTGATACCAAATTCTACTAGAACAGATTTGAAAATTTCTTAACATGTTTGGGACAGGCAAGCATCACCGTAGCCAAAACTGCAATGGGTTTGATACTGGTGGATATCCTTAAATATCAGATATTTAATTATACAAATTTCTTATTTTTATTGTTTTATTTATCAAGTCATGTTGTCTCCTTGACCATAAATAAAATAAAATATCATGCAACTTAAATTCTTATTGGGGCTTTATTTAATTTGGTGAGTTTATCTTTCATTTTAGCCTTGATTTATTGTGTAATTCATAAAACATGTTTTCTAAAATAACATTACTTCTCAGAAATTTATGGGAATAATCATATTCTTTCCTAAAGCAGCAAGCAATATTTGTTGGTAGTTCAAAACTTGCTGATTTATATGGCAATAAAGCTCAAGTATTTGCTAATTTAAGAAGCAATTGGTATCCATGGGTTTGCCATAGATACCCATGCAGAATTGGAATGGTCAAACCCATTGCAGGTATTGTGTGGATATGGATTTGAGGGAATCAGTCCCGAACCCACACCGCAATCCCTGTCCTCTAATGAACCTTAAAACCCTGCATGATGGATTCTTGCCAAGCTGATTATAGGATAGAGACCAACTACATCATGGTTTTATCAGCTGAAAGCAACATGCAATGGAAAACTGTCCTACCTATGAGTGAGTCTTTTGTTTAGCGGCTAATTGCACTAGCAAAAATATTACAATGTATATATAACAAATTATATGGTAAACTAGTGAGAAAAGAAATGAAGTGATTAGTAGGAATATGAAACCATCGTTAAGTGATTTTAAGGCAAAAGCTTAATCAGTATGCCATTCTTCCAGAAACTTGATTTAAGGAAAGTTAAAATTGAAAAATATGAAACCAAATGTAAATAGTGCTGAAGAGGGCATCAGAATATGCCACTGAGATGAGGGAATGATATAAACAAGAATATAATATACAGGGCAAGAGTCTTCTACAAAAGTGGCATGACAAGATATCTTTTTCCAATTTTACACATTTTTTTTACTTTACCTTTTGATATATACAAGAGGACATAATCCTAGTTCATAGATGATAGAAAAGGAATAGTACATAAAGAAACATAAAGGTAGAAATCCGTCCAGATAACATGTAATATAAATCACCAATCTGCGTTCCGTCTGTTCTTTAATCAATATATTGTAGTGGGTTTGCATCAGTAGGATGTTCCATCCGTTATGAACTTTTAAAATTTAAGATTCTACTCATTTCTCAACTTTGCATAATGTTCAGATTGCCATCTATAATTCTTTATTCTATAAAAGGCTATAACGTTTCGTTCTATAATTTCATTAAATTTTATTTAAATGAGTTACACCAAATCTGTGCTCTGTTTTTCTATCAAAGTTCTAAATGTACGAATTGCCCAAGCATGCCTAATATTATAACAGTCATGGTTTACTTAACTGCAATGTATACACGAGCCCGAATGACAAGAGGAAGTGATCTCCGAGGATCCACTAGTTCCCGTAACAATCTCTGCAGTAGGAAAGGAAGGTCTTGCATTCTCTGCAAACAGGAGAAGCATCTTTCAAAATTAAAACTCTTAGCATTGGTTAAACAAAAGACTTGCCTAAATGTTAAAATTGATCATAAATGAATTTGAAACGAGTGTTACTGTTACTGTTCCTGTTCCACACATCATTTAAGGTATACATACAAATATTAATACAGAACTGCCATCTCAAATAGCTCTCTCTCCTCAACTTTAGAAACATGCAAATCAACCATGTTGAGGTTGAAAGGGAATTTGTAGAAGTAAAACTATGATAGACAAAGGGTTCATTTGGTATAAAGGTGCTCATGTTGTGCTTCCAAAAAGCACAATAGCTACCGTATTTAGTAAACACAACTTCCACTCCACAATTAGGTGTTCACCAGACACCACTTTCACCTTCTTCCATTCCACAGGAACAGCCATAGGTAATTTTGTAGAAGTGAAACTATGATAGACAAAGGGTCCATTTGGAATAAAGGTGCTCATGTTGTGCTTCCAAAAAGCACAACAGCTACCATATTTGGTAAACACAACTTCCACCCCACAATTAGGTGTCTGTAGACACCCACTTTCACCTTCTTCCATTCCACAGGCACAGCCATAGGTAGTGCTTCTACACTGCACTAGCTGTGCTCCAAATTACCAATTGGACCTTAAAATCGCTATATTTAGCAGAAAAAGTGCAATTGGCAAAATGCCATCAATCAATTATTTACATTACATACAAATTAGATATTAGACAGACAAATGAATAAGAATACAGAGAAGAGTTGTTAGTGTTACCTGGAAGAGAGTATTAGTAGAAGTAGAAGTAGGTCCACCAAAAAGACGATTGTAGGTTTCAACCTTTTGAAGAGTTGCAGCAACAGCAGGGTTGTTATGGCGTTGTCTTTGTGAATCATCTTCAGTGGGAATCAATAACGTGATCTGACGACGACACAGAGGGCATTTACACGCTTGAAATGTCGATCCATGTTCCCAAACCCGCACTATACAGTCGCCTAAAATCAATTGAAATTTATATATAATCATAGTCAACACACAAACCCACGAAAAAAGAAAAAAGAAAAGAAAAGAAAAGAATCTAATCGACTAAATTTAACAAACAAGAAGAAAGAAGAAAATAAATCTATGTACCGCAAAACCAATGAGAACAATTGGCTTGGCAAGGGACGTTAAAGATCTCATGGCACACCGAGCACAAATCGTTGTCCGGAGGACCATCCATTTCTCTCTCTCTCTCTTTTTTTTTCTTTTAGTTAAATGCTCGCTATCTCTGGCCTGTTGGGCTTTTTGTCTGTTTTGCTTTCATGCATGATCGAGCTTTATCTAAATGTTGACCAGTGAATTCGTGAATCTGCTTACTCTTAAATAAATTTAGTAAAATTTAAAATAAATTTGATATATAAAATTAAAATTTATAATAAATTTAAGACGAATATAAATTTAATAAAATATCTTACTTATACATGATCAATTTTTAATAAGTCAATTTTTTAACAATTAAACTTAAAAATTGAACCAAATTTATTGAAGTATCTTACCTATACAAATTAATTTTTGGTGGGTCATATTGAAAACTAAATTGATTTTATAGAATTTTAAGAATTAGGCTTGAAAATCAAATAGATTGATACTGAAATCAGTTAATTTAAGTGCATATTTAATTAGACTTTTTTATTAATTAAATATTTTTTAATATTAAATATTTTTTAAATAATATTTGATTATAATTAAAAAAAGATTTTAGAGATTTAAAAAGCTATTTGCCTTTATTTATAAAAACTAAAATTTGAGCTTTTAAGAATAAAAATTTTTGAGTTTTTTTTATATTTGTGTTATATACTGCACTAATATTTTTTTAATTTTATAATATAACTTTAATGAAAATAAAGTCTATTCAATTAATATATATTTAACTTTTTTGTTGAAAATCAAAATTTCTTCATATCTTTACAACCATCATATTTTCACAAGACTACCAATTTTTTTTTTTGTCATAGGTACTTAGTATTTTATTTATTTTTATACTAAACACAATATTTATTTAAATAGTTAATTTCTATTTATTAATTTTACTTGAATTCTTATAAATTTGTATTTATTGATCTAAATTATTTCACAATAATTATAAAACTAAATTTTAGCATTATTAATGTAATATTATCATTAATGTGTAATATTATATTATTAATATATTTGATTTGATAAATTAATTATATTAATAATATTATATTCTTACCTTTGATAATATATAATTATTTACTTCATGTATAATATTATTTTCTTATTTTGTAATAGGTTATTATATTTGCCTATATAAATGCTCAATTGTATAGTTTTATATTCACGGTGAAATATACTCTCTTTATATTTCTCACATGGTATCAGAGTTTTAGTTTTTATACTGTCACTTTGTTTAGCCGAAGATTTGCTGAAATTTTTTCAAAATCCGTCGAAATCCACCTGAGTTCTTTTTAAATTGTCGTCGAAAAACTTCAAAAGCTTGCCGTGTTAGCCACCGCCCATCTTAGATTACTTAGAATCCTCTGGCCATTTCAACGCCGTCGACCACTGACACTTTGAATCCCACAAAGCGTCAATCGAAAGTCAAAAACGTCGGACGCACCACCGAAACACTACTGCTGCGGACCACTGTCACTTCAAATCTTGGCCGTTCTACGGTGATGTGACCGACACCGCCCTAACCAAAAGAATTCTCAGTCACTAATCATTCAAACGCCGTAGGGTTTACGCCAATCGAAAGTCGAATCTAGCCGAACGCACCACTTGAAGTTTACTGTTTCCTATTAAGGGCCTGTTTGCAAGCTTTTCAGTATTTCAAGGTCAGATTATAATTTTCTATTCTTTTGGGGCACTTGTATAATTTTTAATAGTTGTGAGGCTATTTTTGTAATTATAATATTTTAGGGTCATTTTGTAATTTTAAAAAGTTTAAGGGCTATTTTATAATTATAATATTTTTTAGGGGTCATTTCATAATTTTAAAAAGGTTGAGGGATCACTTTACAATTATCAAAAGTATTGGGGTCAAGTTATAATTATTAAAAGTTGAAGAGGGAAATTTATTTTTTCAATGAATAAATTTGATGTTTCTCAGCCAATTTACATTATCCTTAATGGACACAATTATGTCTTATGGGTATAAGTTATGTGTAGTTTTCTTAAAGGCAGAAGACTTTGGCTATATCACTGGTGATGTTACTCTACCCAAGCAGCGAAATAACAAGAGTCTGGAGGCTTTTATTGATAGATTAGATATTGAAATAGTAAAAATCATCATATTATTACATGGTTTCGTAATATATTCACCCCATCCATCAGTCTTTATTATGGTCGATTTGATACTACCAAATCACTTTGGAATTTTCTTGCACATCGCTACACCGTCACAGATCTCTCTCATCAATATTAACTATTGCAAAATTTGCATCATCTTCGACAAGAACCAGGGCAATCCATCGCCGACTTTCATTCTCAGATGTAGTTTATTTGGGATCAATTAGCTCTTTTAGAACCAATTTGGAAGAATAATGATGATGCTTAAGCTTTCATTGTTTACCGAGATCATCAACGTCTGGTTCAGTTTCTCATGGCTCTGCAAGATAAATTTGAATCCACTCGTGCTTTTCTACTTCATCGGAGGCCCTTACCCACTTTGGATCAAGCTATTGCTGATCACATCTATTAATAAACAAGGTTTGCTACTTTTCAACAAGTTCGTATAGATACAGTACTTGCCACCCGTAACACAAATCTGGCAGCTCTACTTAATACAAGATGTGTAATTATTGCCACTTATCTGGACATTCAGTTTTCAATTGTTTGACATGTAAATGCAAACAATGTTGAAAAATTGGACCGAGTCATTTTGAAAGAGATTGTCCCAAAAGCAAACAATCTTAGGGTGTTACTTCTACAAGGCCTCAATCATTCTCTGCTGCTACTGCTGCCCAAGATACTGCCAACTCCTCTTCCAACTTAACCAGTGATCTTGAATCTTTACTTCGCCGACTTCTATCAAACTCTGGTAATCATTACATTACTGCTTCTTCTGTCCTTTCATGTAACTCTTGGTATTTTGATTCTACATGTTACAATTATATGACTTCTTATTCCAATATTTTGTTTCAAAATCTCCTACTTCCTATTTACCTTCTATTCAAACTGCTAATAGATCTTTCATGGATGTTAGTCACATTGGTCAAGTGTTTTGCTCCAGTCTTTCTTTAATTGATATTTTTCTTATACCTAAACTCATATTAAATCTTTTATCTGTCGGTCAAATTTGTGAACTTGGTCTTAACGTTTTATTTATTGCCTCTGGGTGTTATGTGCAGGACTCGAAGACAGGTCAGGCACTTGAGACAGGTCGTAAAGTGGGTTGTCTATATGAGCTCATCTCTTTACATTTGCCATCTTTATCCTCTTCGTCCGCTGCATCTACTTCTCCAGTATTATTACTACATCTCTAGCATTCTCATTTGGGTCATGCTTCAATAAGTCGTATTCGTTCTTTAGTATCCAGTGGCTATTTAGGAATTATTTTTGATAATAAAGATGATTGGTTGACTTGTCCTTTAACAAAACAACCAGCATTGCATTTTAATAATAGTACTACTATTTTGCATACTTCTTTTGATCTTATACACTCTGATATTTGAGGTCCATCTCTTAATGCTACTATGGGCGGATCTCGATACGTTGTTATTTTCGTTGATGACTATTCTCGATATACATGGTTGTTTCTTATGAAACAGAGATAAGAGCTTAACAAAATTTATCGTGATTTTGTTCAAATGATTAAAACACAATTTTCTTGTTCCATTAAGATCTTTCGCACAGATAATGCCATAGAATATAGAGATTCTGATTTTTTAAATCTTTTATAGAAACATGATACTATTTGTCAAAAATCTTATCCTGGTACATCTCAGCAGAATGGGAGAGTCGAATGAAAACACAGACATATTATCGATATAGTTCGTGCTCTTCTCATCTCTACTTCTTGTCCTGAACAATTCTGGGGCGAAGCTGCTTTAACTGCTATCTATACAACCAATCATGTTCCTTCCTTTATTATAGAGAACAAGTCACTGTATGAGCGTTTATATGGAATTCCTCATAATTATAGTCCCTTTAAAGTTTTTGGTTGTGTTTGTTTTGTTCTACTTCAAAAACATGAACATACCAAACTTGAACCATGCATACATTGTGTTCCTTTTTGGGATACGGGATAGAACATAAAGGTTATAGGTGTTGGGATCCCATCTTTACACGTCTTCGCATCTCTCGTCATGTCGTATTTCTTGAACACAGAATGTTCTCTTCTGTATCAAACTTTCACTTAGTATCTCCACCCGTTTCTCAATTCTTCACTAACAATACTATTGACTTGTTTCCCGATACTTTCTCTAAGTTTTATACAAGTGATCCTGCTAATACAATGCCTGCTTTTGAGCCTCCCATCTTGTCTGAAGGATCTGCTCTCGACATCTCTAAGGCCTCTCCTACACCCTCTCTTCGTCGTTCTTCTCGGGTAAGAAAACTTCTTATTAAACTTCGTGATTATCATTGTTTTTTCACCACTCTTTCATTATATGAACCCTAATCCTATTCCGAGGCTAGTGCTAACCCTATTTGGTAGCAAGCAATGACAGAAGAATTACTGGCTCTTGAGAAATCGCACACTTGGGATTTTGTTCCTCTTCCACCGAATAAAACTGCCATTAGTTGTAAATGGCTATACAAGATTAAGACCAAGTCTGATGGATCCATTGAGTGATATAAAGCTCGTCTTGTTGCAAAAGGATTTACTCAGGAATATGAAATTGATTATGAAGAAACTTTTGTCCCTATTGCTCTCCTTACTTCTGTTCAGAGTTTATAAACTATTGCTGCAGCTCATGGTTGGACATTATTTCAGATGGATGTAAAATATTCATTTTTTAATGGTGATCTTTCCTAAAAAGTCTATATGAAGCCTCCTCTCGGTTATCCACATCCACCTAGCACAGTCTTCAAGCTTTATCAAGCTTTATATGGCCTTAAACAAGCTTCTTGTGCTTGGTTTACAAAATTTAGGAGCACAATTTCTGTAATATCCAATCCCTACTAGTAGTATTGGTGCCTCAATTTCGGTATAGAGCAATAAAGACACCGTAGGGTTATCTGATTTTAACCCTATTAGAAATATTTTTTTATGGTTTGTGTGAGAGATGTTAGACCTAATTTGGTAATTTCACATTCAGTCGAAGTGTCGGACAACCCTAGAATATTTTTGAAATTTTTCTCTATTGGCTTGGAAAAGGAAATTTTAATTTACTACATGAATTTTCATTTATGGGTTATGTATGGAACAAGCTTTTGTTGAGAAACACAATCCATATATTAGAGACTATACCAATTAGAAACAATCTCATGGATTTCCAAGTTCGGAATTCTAGTTAGTTCTTGGACTATTCTAACTAAATAGTTACAAAGGAACCAATTATATACTTAGTTTTCAACAAATGGCAAATTAGAAATTTAGAGTAAGATGAGAGGCAAATTGGTCTTTTAAGATAGCACTATATATATAGTAAAAGTGTGTAGAAATTTCAAGTGATTAAAAGCATAACACTTAGAGTAAAAGATAACAAAAAATTCGTGCAAAAAGAGTGGTGCTGCTACAGTGACATTTCAAGTTTTTTTTTCATGATTTTTCATGTTTAATCAAGCTATAAGAAGGTCAAGTATAACTTCTTAAGCTCAATTAAAGCATCCATTAGTGAAAATCCAAGAAAAAGAGGTAAGAAAAAGCATTGTTTTATGAGATTGATATATAAACTTTCAAGATTGCTTCAATTGATGTTCTTGTGTGTATTCTTGGTTTAGATTGAGTTGAATTCTAGTGTGGAGCTTGAAGGAGTCATCAAATTGAAGAAATTGGTAAGGTAAGAATTAAGGTTTTAGGTGAATTGGATATAGAGACTTCAATTGGTTGTAATTAGGGTATTAGAATGCAATTGGCTTGATTTTGATGCAATAGGAACAAGAAATTGAGAAAATAAATGTGTTGGAACATAGGGTGAAATTCTACCACTTTAGGGAAGTTAGGGATTGAGTTGTGTTTTAATTAAATTGTGATGTATAAATGGTGCCTTATGTAAATTGAATGTATATGGTTGATGGAAAAATCAAAAATGAAGAAAATGAGACATAATTGTCCATTGTGGAAAGGTGAAGGGCAATTATGTCTAACTAAGTTATAAGGCGTTTAATAATTTTCAAGGCGTCGGATGGTGAGTTAGATTATATTAAATGACTTCGTAAATGAAAATCGAAAAGCAGTATCCATCCGGGCTTTGTATGTCGGTTAGGGAGTTTAGTAGTTAAATGAGATTCTAGTGTTCGAATTAGTTTTAAATGTCATTTATGGCGCGTAGATGAAAACTGAGACCGATAACAGGAGTAGACATCTGGAGCGAAATTGAACGCGGACCGGTTGTGAGTGAAAATCTGTCATTTCTTTTATCTTTCGTTTATTATGTTTCCGTATAATAAAAATGTATGTTTTATGTGCTTTTAATGCATAAACATGAGTTATTATCTTGATATATAGCTACATATATACTTTTACATGTTCGGTTTAAGAAACAGCTTTAAAGTTATTGCATCTGTTTCAAAGGCCATTGGTACTCTCAGATTATAGTGGTGGTGATGGTATTAGACCCGCCCGGTATATCCCGTATACATGAGCAGGTATTGGGGGTATGTCACTAACTCCGGGAAGTCGGGTTGTCGAGTTATGTGAGTCGCTCTATGTGTATGGGGTATTGTCTCACTATATGTATACGGTGTAGGATTTTGCTACATAGCCAGTGAGATGTCTTGATGATGTGACTGTGGGTGCTACTAGTTGAGGCGCCCTGTGACCAACTCATTTGTGCGGTGCTAGTTGAGTCACTGCGTGAGTATAGAGCTTTAGGATTACCATTGGCATAGTTTAGAAAGAAAATGGCCGAGCAAGGGCTTTAATAGTTTTCAATTTACTGATTGCATATTATGTGTTTATATGCACATGCTAGTTATTATGTTGTACAGATTTTGAATATTATTTTCCATAGTTGTAAATAAAATCCGCTCGGCAAGATTTCATCGACATATGATGTTTACAACTGTTTTACAATTTTATATAAGTTTTAGAAACATAAATTATGCATGTCTTTTAGAATTTAATATTTATGCAGAATTTTATTTTATTCAAAAGCTTAAATGCACTCACTGAGCTCCTTTAACTCACTCGTTTGTGTTTTATGTTTTCTATCCCCCTCCAAGTGTAAGCCTTGGTACGCAACTCGTTGATTCTCTTACGACTTATTAGTGGCCCAGTCGGACGAATATTTTGTATATGTAAATGTGCTAAATAACTCTCTTTTTGCTTTCTGCATAGTAGTTATAAGCATGTGTATTTGTAATATGTTTTGGACAAATATGAAAAGGTTTTAATATTTTGATGATCGTTTCACTTCTTTATCAGTATTCCAGTTTTATAATTATAATTAAATTATTGAGTTGTGTTGGATTTAGTTTGGAAAGGACCGGAGGTCCTATTTTGTAGTATTGAGAAGTGTTTGAAATAGAAGTGCAATTTCTTTGCAGGTTTTATATTGGATTTTTCGAAAAACAGGGAAAACTCTGCCTCTTTTTTTTAAAAAAATTTAATAAGTTATTTTCATGTATATTCCAAAATTTTTGTAGAAATTTCTCAACTTACACAATTATATTCTGAGGAACTTCCGTCGAGGTGCCCGACAGGGCTGCTAGAATCTACTGTAGAGGGTCTCGGGCCGGGTCCTATCAATTTTTCAACATGGTTTTCAGTCCAACTCCTACAACTCAGCCCTCTTCATTCACGGGTGATGATCTTCTTAATATTTCTACTTTCATGGACTTTCTTCAACAATATTTCGAGATGAAAGATCTTAGCAACTTTAGTTATTTTCTTAACCTTGAAGTACTATCCAACTCTATTGGGTATTATCTTTCTCAGGCTAAATACGCATCCGATCTTCTTGCTAAAGTTGAGTTGATAGACAGTAAGACTGCCTCCACTCCTCTAGAGCCTAATGCTAAACTCTGATCCTCCGATGGTACTCTTCTCAGTGATGCTACCCTCTATCGTCAGTTGGTTAGTAGTTTGGTCTATCTTATAGTTACTCATCTGGATATTGCTTATGCTGTTCATGTTGTCAGTCAGTTTATGGCTGCTCTTCGTACTTCTCATTATACAATAATTCTTCATATTCTACGTTATCTCAATGGTACACTTTTACGATCTCTATTTTTCAGCTCATTCTTCGATCATGTTATGAGCTTATACTGATGCAGATTAGGCGGGTGATTCTATAGATCGACGATCAACTACTGAATTTTGTTATTTCTTAGGTGATTCTCTTCTTTCATGAAAAAGTAAGAAACAGACAGCTACTGCTCACTCAAGTACTGAAACTGAGTACCATGCTCTTGCTGATACTACCCAAGAGATTGTTTGGCTTTGCTGGCTTCTTGAAGATATGGGTATTTCTCACACTTCTTTATTGTAACAATTAGAGTGCTATTCAAATTGCTCACAATGATGTTTTTCACGAACGAACTAAGCACATTGAAACAGATTGTCACTTTGTTCAGTAACATGTTTCTCAAGGAACAGTTACTCTCTACTTTATCTCTTATAAAGATCAACCTGCTGATATTTTTACAAATCTCCACTTCTTGTTTGTTTCCAAACTCTAGTCTCCAAACTCAAACTTACTTTTACTCCACTATTTTGAGTTTAAGAGGGGGTATTAATGTAATATTATTATTAATGTTAATATTATATTATTAATATATTTGATTTGATAAATCAATTATATTAATAATATAATATTCTTACCTTTTACAATGTGTAATTATTTCCTTCCATGTATAGTATTATTTTCCTATTTTGTAATAGGTTATAGCCTATATAAAAGCTCTATTGTATAGTTTTATATTCACAGTGAAATATATTTTCTTTATATTTCTCATAAACACAAATCGTTTTTGTGTTGTTTATAAAAAGCCTTAGTAAAATTTAAATATTAAATTATATATTTTATTTTATGTAAAAAAAGGGGAACTGTATAGAATTTTAATATAAGCTTTATTAATACATTTTTTTGGTAATTTTATAATAAATAAACACTTTTAACAATATGTAATAAAAAAATTTATTACTTCAAAAGAGTTTTTTTTTAATTGACAACTGAACAATCAATTACTTTTTTCTTAAAAATACTACTTCTAAAAACTATACTTTAAAAAACTCTATTTCAAAAGTCCAACCAAATAAGTCATAAATCATATCTTGAATTTAAACCATCAGTTTAGGTCAGGTTGTTTTAGATTTATTAGATCAAATTTTTTTATATTGACATTTTTTTTTCTTTATTTTGTATAATCTTATTCCATCTTTTATATTATTTAATACTTACAATTTTAATTTTAAATAAAATAATTTAAAAAATAAATAATACATGTTGAATAATTATTTATATAATTTAACAATATTTATATAGCATATATCTTAATTTGTTATATATGTACTTCCTACTATTTCTTAAATTAAAATATATACTTAAATACATATAATAATTAAAATAATGAAAAATATATATACCGTGAAAACTAACTTGAAAGAAAAAATAAATTAACTTTTATTTATTTTTCTTTGCTAGATTATAATTATATTCGAAAGATATTTCTTTGTAAATAAAGAAGCAGTGAAAATATAAAAAGTGTGTTAGAAAAGAAAGTTATTGTCGAAATCCAAAAGTGGTCATACCCCAAGCATTAAGAATTTATTAAGATGGGGTCGATTCGAGTCTGATTTGTTGAACAATGTCAAGAGATGGATTTGGGCCATCCAGTGAGTTGTGGAAATGAGAATTGAAGTTGAAAGTAATTGAGGAAGTTGATGAGCTGTCGAGCACAAAATACTCGGTTAGAGGCAAGCCCCGAATAGGTGTCCAACAATAGCCATCCAACACTCGAGTTAGGTGGCGACTTTAATAATTGTTACTTCTATAGGGTTTTGCCTTAGAGAGAATAGGAGAAGAGGGAGAAAGACACTTTTTTTTACTTGTTAAGTGTACTGTATCAATTGCCTTTATGTTTGAAATTTTAAGTGATATACCTTAAGCATTTGAGGGAAAGGCAACTAGGAGAGTACCTCTTAGGGCGACACATGGCTACACACTATTAAAGGATCTCTATTTGCCCACGGACACTGAAAAATCACTGAGGTTAGGACATTTTAATAATTAGACTTTCTGGTCTATAGAGTACTAAGTTTATTTTAAATGGCGCTTTGGTATGGGAGTCAAGTGTAAAGGTGGCATGATAACATGTGCCCCTCAGTGCTAATGTTTGGGGCTACAGCTAGTACAGACTTGCCTCACTTAATTTCAAATAAGATTATGTCTTTTACTTATTAGAAGACAAAGTTTTGGGTGAGGCTGACATGGTAACATGGCATTAGGCCCTCTTAGGACTACACCTCTGTATTGGTTCTTATCCTTTTATCTAATTGTCTTAAAGTAGAGTTTACTTAGAAAGCCTTAATGTTCTATTGGTGATATAGAGATTGATATGGAAGCCACGTCAGCTTGGCTGATGTGCGCTCTTACCACAATACCTAACGCTAATATGAATGTGCTTTAGGATAACTAACGTAGGCACCTTTTAGAGTTAATGTTGATTTGGACCCCTAGATGGGTTCTTTTGGACATTTAATTGGCTTAGGTACAAATGGTATTTAGACTCTTGTCTTTTACTTAGCTTATTGGCATATCCTTTTTTTCAGCCGAATTATTCTCTAGGAGTGTGGGCCTGAATAGCCTTGGAGTGGACTTAGAGTAGTCTATATTCCTCACAAGTAACCCCCCCTCCTTCCCCAACAAAAACAACCCTAAAGTTTATATTGTTACGGTAACGAGATAACAAAAACTTCTCTATATTACACATAAAGCATCTTTCATTTCCAACTCAGGTTATGTTACTTTCCTTTTTTTTTTTGCAACAAAATTCCTACCCTTAGAATTTCTAAAGGTGTTTGACTGAGGTTTTTATAGTATTGTGTATGATTTTTAAAGTAGTGGTGTCATTTCAGACTTTTCCTTTATTTAGTGGGTTTCTAATTGTAGGGCCTTATGTTAAGAGGTGCATATTGATCGGGACTTATATAGATTATTTCTTCTATCTTCTCGAACTTAGATTTTACTTTAAATTGAGGAATATTTAGCTATTTATTGAGTTTGTTGATTTAATATAGGTTTTCAACCCATGGAATAAAGATTCTGAAAAAATAAAGAAGCCAAAGAAAAGGGCTAGCACAGCGCCGTAACGCTCCACACCCACTGCTGCGATGCTCAAGTAGAAGAACAATGGGTAATTTCCCAAGTCTATGCATCGCGACGCCCATTCACCAGCGTTGCAACACCCGAGGCAAAAAGTTAAACACCATGGCGCTTAGAAGCTAGCGTTGCAGTGCCTATACGACCAAAGAGAAAAAATTTATAATTCCTAATACAACTTAGATTCTAAACCATACGACTCTAGGGTTATGAAATCCTATAAAAAGACTACTTTATGCAGCTAAAGTGACAGAGAACATCAAAGAGTAATAAAGAACAAGAGCAAAATATAAAGCAATAAGAGATTAAAACAAGATTGAGGATTGGAGATCAAGACTTATGTATCAAGCAAAAGAGAGAAAAAAGTGATTCAGGGCATCCACCATATTTTATTTCTTATCTTTTCTCTTATTTTCATGTACTTCTTTATTATATTTTTCAATAATTGCGTTGATACTCTAAAATTCACCATGAACTAATTTTTTTTAAAATATGGTTAAACTTTTGAACTTGATATGTAGTTAAATTCTATTAATTCTTTTTATTTTATGAACTCAATAAAAGAGATTGTTCATGCTATCTTGTATTTAATGCTTTTATCATATCTGGGCAATATATTAATTGTTTAAGGAACCATAATAAACTTGATAGAGAAATTTATGTATTTAGCCTAAGATAATTTGATACATGGTCACTGAGTAATAACTATGAGTTCTATATAAGATAGAAATATACCTATAATATGGCATGTATGACATTAATAGATTTATTCTCAGTGAATTTCATTCTATTATGATTACTATATATATATATATATATAGGTAATTGGTATGATGCAATATAGTTATCTAACATTGACAGAGGCTTATACCGATATTAGAATTTTAACTAATAATTCAGTACTGAGGGATCAAATAAGAGAATACTAGGATCAATGAAGTATTAGAAGATAAGTTGAAATCTTAGATTCTTTTTATCTGGTGAATTCAATTTTTCTTTGCTTTTTGCTTAAGTTAGGTCAATTTTTGTATAATTAGATAAATTAAACGTTTATTCTTTAGATTTTTCTGAATAAAAGTATAGTACAATTAATTTTAGTAATTGATTAACGATTAGGTTTAGAAGTCTTTGTGAGAACGATATTAGATTTTGATCATTATACTACTTTGTATGATATGTACACTTGAATATATTTGTGCTATATTTGCATCACACCACACATATGCTCCTTAGATGTATGACATATGATATCTCCCTAACACTATATTAAAATGAATGGCCAAGATTGTTTCACATTTCTTCCTTTTTAAACACTATACTTTCTTTCATCAGCCTTAATGTTCACATTTCTAAAGCCGAAGAGAGACAAAGGGTTTTGTGAAGATGTTTACCTTTCTCTTTCTCACGATTCTTTCTTGACCGGAATTCTACTCTTCACTAGTGATTCCCAGGTATGTGAATCCTCTCATCTTTCCTTCTCACTTGATCAGCCTACTCAATTTCTGATGCGATAATTCTATATCATAAATTAAGTGCAAGTATACACTATCGTATGCAAGCAATAAAGAGACTAATTAGTCGGATGTCGAACCCACAGGGATAATTTCTTCTTATTAACCAATTACTAAAATTATGTCTTCCTAATAATTATTCAGAAAAATAAAAATTCAAGAATGAATGTAGAAAATATAAAAGTAAAAACACAATGCAATGAGATTTAAAGATAACAACGTAGAGAAAACCTAGGATTAATATTATCCCTCAATATGCTTTTTAATGATTAATCCTCTAATATTTAACTCACTTAGTCTTTATTATTGATCAAGACGCTAATGTATTCACAAGCCTCTTCCAAGGTCATGCAAGTATACACTAATTTACCAAATACCTATATTCTTATGGTACTTGTAATAAATTAAGATTCGTTAAGATTAGGTCTTATTAATCATACATGCCAATTAGGTATATTCTTATCCTAAATTGAAACTTGCATATGCAACATTGAATGTTACTCTACAATCATGCATCAAATTACCTAGGTCTAAATATATTGATTCCTCTTTCAAGTTTATCAAAATATTACCAATTCATTCATCATATATTGGCCAGATATATTGAAGCATTAAACACAAGTAATTTAAATAATAAATGACTAAGTTTATTAAATACTAAAGGATATGGCAATTTAAGCGCACATATTGAGTTTATTAAATTCTCATCGGACTAGGACTCGCACTACCGCTGGCGCGCTATGCATCTGTCGCTGGGGCGACGCGTGAAAAAGCTATTACTGCTGGAGCGGTGGGATCGTGGCGCTGGGGCGCTGTCTCGTCGCTGGGGCGGTGACTGTCTGGCGCTGGGGCGCTATACGCGACTTAAGCAGGTCGTTTTTCTTATTTCGATTACTATTTCAGCGCTGGGGCGATAATATTATGGCGCGGGGGCGCTAGACTCAAATTTTGGAAACTTTGCATTTTAGTCCTTGTTTTTGCTCATTTTGCATTCTTTCTTTAAATTTCGTTCAAGTCCCTACAAATAACAATAATGCACATAAATAGCCATCTATTCTCATAAAATCATAAAATATCAATAATAAAAATATGAGAAAATATATGACAAATTTGCCCTTATCAATTTCTCATCTTACTTGTGTTACTTTCTCTTCAGCGTCCCACCTATCCATTCCTTTAGGCCTTGTTGTGATCGATCTATTTCTAGTTGCTACTTCTATAATCTTCAAAAGGTATGAACTTCATCTTGCTCATTTTTGTGGTGTCTTTATTTTGTCAAATCCCACTTTGTATGTGTGCCATTGCATTTGGCTATTGATGGAGGATTTTGTATGTTTAACCTTTGTGGTGAAGTTGTAATATTAATAAGTACTATAGAGTGGTTACAAGATGGAAAGAATCGATAGGGCCAAGATTAAAGATATTTCAAACAGCAATAAGGATCCCTTGGCCTAAGTAAACCTCAATGGACACATTTAAATGCTATTACCATACTATCAAGATGACTACTAAAAGTATCTATCCAATAGTAAATCCTTTAGATTCAACATCAACAATACTCTAACCTTGAATTATTGAAAGATAAGTAAGATGGCAAACAAAAGAAAAGTAGCCCTATGTTCGGATCTAACAATACCATACCATAATTAAAAGGTACAACACTCAAGCGACCAGACTTAACATAAATGTAGCCACTAAAGAAAACATTGATGTCCCAATCTTGAACATCATTTTCTCTTTATCAATCACTAAGGTATGAATTTGGATCTCAAATAGTAGAAGGGGATGGCTTTGTAACTTGAAGGGATGTTACGCTACCTAGATATGTGTATGGATCAAAGAAAACTCAAGGTCTTATTAAGAAAAGCTGCAAGGGCCGACGAACGGGGAAAAATAAAACACATTTTTTGGTTCCTCCAGACCCGGGAGGTGCTTTGTGGGGGTGTGCCACAGCGAAATAAGGGAATGAAAGGCTGTTTTGCATTAGATACTCTTGGGTGACTCGATGGAGACATAAAAGTCCAGAAGGCAAATTAAAGAACTTTAGTTTTAATCTTGAGAAATAAATAGGCAATCCCTTTTAGTAAAAACCCTCTTCCAAATCCACCTCTCAGTCCTCTAAAAAGAGAAAAATGGACATTGTCAAAAGAACACACTTTTTACCTCTTATGAGGTATTCCTTCAAAGTTTTTAAACTCCTAACTCTTGTTATAGAGGCTAAGCCTCACAACCCTTCCGCGGCTTACTTTCCACTATCTACCTACTCTAAGATAAAAAAGTCTCAACTCTCTTGCCTTCGAGCTCACTACTATATTCCTTCTTCAATCACACTCAAGATCCTTATATCTAGCAAATCTCCCACAAGTCCTGTAGAAGTAGACATATCAATTTATGAAGATTTTATGCTTTTCAATCTTCAGATTTCATTTCAGTCCTTCTTTAGGGAGTTACTGGCTACCTTAAATATTGCCTCAACTCAATTGACCTTATTACTTGACGGTTAGTGATTGGTTGCTAAGTATTGTGGAGGAAGGCTTTTGAAGCCGATTTCATAGTAAATGATTTCAAGCATTTATTTCACTTGAAAAGTGTTGTATGGTTTCTAAACTAAAGTGCAAGTGCACGTGCAAGTGCACATGCACGTGTACGCTATCATTAACAATAATACTATCACGGCCCATATTTTGCGTCACCTCAAGTCCAGCTCAAGTGGTACAAAGACAGATTCGTTAGGCAATTTAAGCTCAGTGAGCCAGGTTCGATTCCTTGGGGGTATCATTTGGTATCTGGTCGCATGCAAACTAGAGGTTATGCTGGGGCCTTTCCCTAGGTGACGCAAAACACGGGCCGTGACAAATACAATAATAAGAAGGATATCAAGCCCACAAGGAATTTATATATATTTTGGATCAATTGCTAAAACTAATTCTTCTCGCCTTTATTTAGACAAATTTTTTTTGAATAGTTGCACTAAAACTAAAAGTTAATAATAATGATCCATCATAATTTTACAAGCAAAAAGTATGAAATCAATATATAGAAAGTATCTAGGATTATACCTGTCCGTCATTATAATTTTTTAATAATAAATGTTACTCCCTCAGTTTCTGTCAATATGGTTTTTTTAGTGATAAATGTTACTCCCTTAGTTTGATTATTGGTCACAACACTAATTTCATTGCAAGCCTTTTTCGATGGTCAAGCAATTATACCTTAATTGACAAATTACTTATATTCTTATACTATATTGAAACTATAATTGTTATGCTGTAATCATGTATCAATTTGTCCTTGCCTTTTTCAAGTTTATCTTAATATACCCTATTCATCCAATAACTAGATAGGTTAATTGAATGCATTAAGAGCAAACAAATTGAATAATACGCTGAGTTCATAACATTTAAGATTAAAATAATCAAGTCCATATATTAAGTTCAATGTTATAACCTTAGAAAATAAATTTAGTTTAACATAATAAGAAATTTTGAATTAAATACAATCATAAACATGATATAACTAATCTAAACCAAATAATTGAAGATACAATGTGGCTCCCAATCAAGCCTTGGTTTTGGTTGAATCCTCCAGCACTTTTCAATATACTCTTGATTATATTGTTATATTGTAATATTTCTCCAAAATGCCTTAAAATGTTCTTTTCCTTGTTTTTACACAATATAGAATGATTTCAGAGCTTGGGACGAGTAAGAATTAGAAGAAAATTGATTAGGATTGTCATAAGCTGCTGAAAGAGTCCAAAAAGAAGACTTTTTATATTATGCATTAGCCATGATGTTTTGTCTTGAAGGTCAGAGCATTCTCTTAAATGTTGCCCTAATGCTGCAACATTCAGTTCTTTCATGTGAGAGCATTTTCAGTGCTGTGACATTACCCTGGACTGTGAGAGCATTACCCATTCTAGAATTTGCGTCACGGTGTTGACAAATCATAACATTACAAGTATTTATCATCTCGTATAAACGTTGCAGTGTTTATTATCTCACATAAATGCTGGGGCATTTGGATGATGAATGCTAAGGTAATCATCTCATTTCTTCAAATTTTTGGACTTCAAGTCTAAATCTTCACTTTATGACTCTAGTTTCAGCTATTTTGCTCTAAATTCTCTTTTTTTTTTTGTTTTTACATCTTTTTCATAATAAAAACTTGTAAAAATAACATTGAATGCATAAATAACTTAAAATCACTAAAAATAGGCAATTCCTAAGATAAAATGGTGCCAAAATATTAATCTAAATTACACCTATAAAAAAAAAATAGCTTGGTCGAAGGTACTTACTACCTTAGCTCTTAGGATAAGAGCATCAACCTTGTTAACAAGTACCAGTGTAGACTTAAAGATTATATGACTGTATGCAAATGACAATTAAGGCTTCTAATTAAGGTGGGTTGAGCTATAAAGAGAATTTCATCCCAGTTTAGCCTTAAGTGTATGCACTTCCAACCATTTTACTCATTTTTATTGAGTTTGTTGCTCCGTTAAGCTGAGCTCAGAAGGCCTACTGTACTTGAGGTGCTTCTCTCAACCTGTTAAGCTTTACTGACTCATTTCATATTTTATTTCAAGGTTGGGTTAAGAATTGCAAGTTGGTTGCTGCCACTCAAGAGTTCGCTGACAAAGCTATAAAGCACGTTGCTGACTCTATAGATGATAGCTCAAATGTGCTGGAGAAGTACCAATTAAGAAAATTAGGGCTTATTAGTCCACTAATTTTGGAAACTTTGCCTCTAAGTAAGTGTAGTTCAATCTTAATAATTATGTTTTTGGCTTCGTGTATATTTGTATAAGGCGTATGTATATTGTTAAGTTAAGCTTCTTTATAGGTTGTCTTATAGAACCATCACGGGAGCAACTCCCGTTGCTCCTTCCTTATTAGCTCATTTTGAATCGAATAAGAAATTTTAAAGTAAAGACTAGATGCAAGACCTTTTGAAGGATCTCTTTAACTTCTCTTGAGCACCTTGTGCGAGGACCTTAATATAATGAAGCTCTATTGCTTTCTCTGCCTTTAAGTAGAAAAAGGCTACCTCTACCGGGTCCAAGAAGAAAAAAGTCATCTAGGCTAACTAAGCCTCAACCACCTATTGTTTTCACATAACTTAGTCTCTCATTCAAGAAAAATGCTAGTTACCTATTGAATCACTTATATTACACCCACAAGAGTATGAAACTTGAGCTGATTAATTTGATCTCCTAGTAGAACTTATAGAATGCCCTTCTAGAATATTGGGTCTTGCTCATGAGGTGTTATTTTGGGCTAACCACTTAGTGTAATTCCTTTTCATGATTGAATCCTTATTCAATGCCTTGAATTATGTGCACTTCTTTTATAGGCCGCCTTTACCTTAAGGAAGCATAAAGAGAGGTTTGAGAAGGCGTTGAAAACTGTAAAGGATCTGATGGTGTACTGAATAACATCCAAGCAAAGTGAGAAGGCCATAAAAATAAGGGGCAATATTGTACAAACAAAAGTGTTCCTCATTGACAAATAAGCTTAAAACAGTCCATAAAAAGTCTATTGAAAGAGGTTAAAGAGAATAGGGTGCTCTTATAGAAGAATAAGGAGTTGATCAAAACTATATCCAAGCTGTACAACATAGTTGACCATCTAGAGAGGAAACTCTGTGAATATGTCCATAAAAGCCTTAAGCCATGCTTATCATAGAATAACTAGGGATGGAAAAAAAAATTGGATTCGGACCTGAATTCGAATTTAAAACCCAACCCAAAAAATCTAAATTTTTTTCCTAGATCCGAGTCCATTTTTTGCCAAAATTCAAACTTTAGTTTTTGCGAGAACCCAAAAACGGGATCCAGATTTTATTTATTTATATATTTTTTTAAAAGTCTTAAATTAATTCATAAAACTCCTAATCTTTAATATATTTAAATCTAATAATTGTTTAAAAAATAAATATCTCTACAATTCAAATTAAACATAAAAATTTGAAAAATAAATTTAAATTTAAAAAAATAAATAAATCCAAGCTTAAATCCGGATCCTGATTACCTAGATCTAGATCTGAATTTAAACCCAAATTCAGAAAATTGTGAAAAAACTCGGGTTCTAGGTTTATTAAAAAAATTTGAATCTGGATTCGGGTTAAACAAAACCCAAATCCGAATTCGAATTTTGCCATCCCTAAGAGTGACTAAGGCTTACCAAGGCATGTACTTTAGCTTTCTTAAAGTAAGTGTTAAGAAGTAAATCATTTTACACAACACCTAAGTAAAGGTAAGGATAATTATGTTCAAACTATTCAAGCATCCTCAGTGAATCTTGGACAGGGATCGCTGAGGAAGTCTATAGTCTTGTTTATCATCAAGTGATTAAATTGAGATGAGGGTATAACATAGGTCCTGAATGTTTGCACCTTAGACATCTTAGAGTGTCTTTACAGTGTTTAGGACCCATTTCACTCATGTTCATAAGTATAGTTTATCAATGCCCCTTCCTTTCTGTGAGGCTTGGGTCTATAATGAAACAGTACTGAAATGATCTTTTTAGTGGCCTTTAACACAGGCTCAGTTCCTCAAAGGTTGCTCATGGCCTCTACCCACAGAGCATTTAGAAGGCAGCACATCACCTCTTGCATTTGATCACATGCAAGGAGGATAGAAAAAGAGTGCAACAAAAGTCACATAATAGTAACAATAGACTTGCAAGCATTCTGACCTTTAGGACTTAGCATATCCCTATTGCACTTAAGGCCTATTCAACCACTCTCTCCATTCACACTGAGGGAACAATCGCCTCCACTTGATTTGCTTTAGTACTCAGCTATACACTATTGTGTTAGGATACGTGCTTATGTGCCATCCCTGTTTGTATGATACTTATTTGATAATATTTATACAATGTATATTTTATCAAATCACTAATACTCTTTATTTAATGGTAATAATGCTTATCACATTACCGACACTGTATGATCTAAAAGGATTTAGATCTGGTCTGAAGGACATTAGACTGGTGCTAAGAGTTAGTAATGTCGAGGGTTATAAATGCAAACAATTAACACTGTTAAGAGTTAGTAGGTTATAAAAGTTAATAAGTTCTAAGAAGTTAGAACCTTATCTATAATGGGATAAAGACCTGAGGATGCACCAGTGATGATATAGTTACAAAGAGTTGCAATAGATGCTAAAAAATGTCATTATACAAGTATATTCTCAAACATTTGTGTTCCTGATCTATTTCATCAATGCAGATCTATTGGTGAACTCTTTTCATATAGATAAGTGTATATCTCTATCTATAAGGTGCAAATGGTTGTTCTTAGTTGACCATAAGCTCAGAGTTCATATGAGCATATGGGTATTCAGTTAGAACTAAACAGTGGACAGACTCAAGATGACCCCAATAGATATCTTACAAAATCGTTAATGGCATGAGTTGAGTAATATATATGATCATCTGACTTGAGCGCTAATAGGGCATAAAAGCACTAGTATGATTTGTATTTAACTTTTATATTTTGCTCTAAATCATGAATTTTAGGCTATTTAACTGTGTTTTTTTATCATAAATAAGAGTGCGATGGAAAATGTGACGTATAGGAACAAACGAGAGGCAAATCGGACGTAAAATAAAGAATTGCGCTCAAAATATAAGAGCGCTAAAACACAGGCCTGAGCACTGCAATGCCCAATTCCCGAATGTGGTGCGCCGCAGTGCCTACTTCCCAACGCTGCAGTACCCACATAACAAATGAAAAATAAAACCACTTTTTTTTACTCTTGTTTCAACTTAAATTCGAATCCCCTTACCCCTAAGGTTTCCAATACATATAAAAATACTCTTTTAAGGGATAAAACACAGACTTTAGAGAAAAAAAAACTTAGGAAAAGAATTAACAACATAAAATCAAATATCAAAGTCAAAGATTGAAGATCAAGATCAAGATTCAAGCTTGAAGTCAACTAAGAGGGAGAAGCACATTAAAGAGTCACTTTGATTAGTTTTTCTACTCTTTATTTACCATTATGTTCTTGTTTTTGTTGATCTTTATGAATTGGTTGGATATTTTTGGTTTTATGAATGGCTTAGTTCTTCATCTAGGGTTAGTTTATATGAACCTAGTATGGATTTGAATTTTGTTAATTATTAGTTTATAAACTTAATACATATAATTGATTCATTCTATCTTGTGTTTAATATTTTCATTATATCTGATCAATATTTTCAATGATTAAGGAACCATGATGAACTTAACGGATGGTGCATGTGTTTAGCCTATGATAATTTGATGCATGATCATAGGGTAACAACTATAAGTTCCATTTAGGATAAACATATACCTAGGTGACATGTATGGTATAATTTAAACTTGATCTTAATGAATTACATTCTGATTTGATTACCATGATATATATATGTGATTGTTAGAATGCATAATATAGTCACTCGATCATCGACAGATGCTTATTATGAGATTAGTGTCTAAGCCAAAAATTGGCATTAAGAGATTAACTAAGAGGCTAATAAATTCAATGAAATACTAGAGGACGAGTCAAAACCCTAGATTATCTTTATTTGTGAATTCTACTATTTCTTTTGTTTACTTTAATTAAAAGAGTTAGATTAGTTAATTAAATTTCAGATTGTGATTTTCTAAATAAAATTTAAGTATGTACAATTTTAGTACTTGATTTGTAGAATTAGATCGCATAATCCATATTAGTTCAATATCTTGACTTAAAATCCTATATTACTTGATATGATAGCGTGCGCTTGTGGTTAGCTACTATAGCATCTTTCAAGTTTTTGGCGCTATTGTCGATAAATATTTCTTTCTATTGTTAAATTAATACTAATACCAAACTACTTACTTTTAATTCAGATTTTTATTTTTGTTTTTATCTTCTTATTTTTACTTTGATGTTCTTTTTATTTTTCTTTAACAAATTAAACTGTAAAGGAAAACAACAATAACATCAATAATTCTATCTTTGAGTCTATAATACTACAGAGGGCGTTAAGAAAATATGCTGTCCTAAATACCGATGGTGTGTAATCTAGTATTTGGCGACCAACTGTCATTGCCAACAACTTTGACATTAAGTCAAATGTTATTCAAATACTAAAAAAGACTATATAGTTCAGTGAAGCCTCCAATGACAATCTAAACATGCATATTATAAATTTCTTAGAAATGTTTGATAGCTTCAAATACAACAGAGTCTCCAACAATGCCATTAGATTGAGACTATTCTCTTTCTCTTTAAGGGACAGAGCCAAAAGTCAGTTGATATCATTGCCGTCAGGATCCATATTAATATAGGAAGATTTAGTACATAAGTTTTTAGCCAAATTCTTTCCATTAGCAAAGACAGCAAATATAAGGAATAACATCACCTTATTCAGTCAGATTGATGGAGAGTCATTGTATGAGGCATGAGAGTGCTTCAATGACATGTTGAGGAAGTGTCCTCGTCTTGGAGTCCCTAAATGACTATTAGTCTAAACATTCCATAATGGATTAGAAAGCCATTTGAGGACTATTATAGATGCCATGCTGAAAGAGCTTTAATGTATAAGTCTATAGATAAGGTTTATGATCTATTAGAAGAGATGGCATCAAACAGTTACAAAGAGAGTTACACCCAAGAGAGTCGCCGATATAATATGAAATTAACGCATTCAATGCATTGACAGCTTAAATCAATACTTTATCTAAGAAGTTTGATGCATTGAATGCTGTCAAAACCCGACAAGTGACATGCAACCTTTGTGGTGATAACCACAGGAATGGGCAGTGCATGGAAGCAGTGAATTATACGAAAAATTTTGATCGTTAACAACCTAACCCACAATCAAATTCCTATAATCTATAAAGAAGAGATCATTCAAACTTCTCTTGGCATAACAACCAAAAGAAGTCATCTAAACCAATGAATCCCCCAGGATTCTAACTACCACAAAAGAGGAAGCTGACTTTAGAAGACATGTGGATGCAATACATGAAGTCAACAATGCCATCCTATAGAATTATTCAGGATCATTAAAGAACTTAGAGGTCCAAATGAGATAACTTACTGCTGTAATTAATAGGAGACCTCAAGGAACTCTACCAAGCAATACCAAGATAAATCTTAGAGGAAGTGTAAAGTAAGGCTAAGCTGTCAACTTATGAAGTGGTAAAATCTTACATGATAACACACTACTAACACCATTTCCAAAAATGAAGGAAAAAGATCGGGTTGAATAATAAGAGGATGTACAACCATTTAGATCACCTATTCCTTTTTCTTAAAGGCTACAAAGGTGCAATACAAGTGTAGAAATTTAAAAAGTGGCTCAGAAGAAGAATTATGCCTCCAGTCAATTTTGCTTCATATCTGACTTTGCAGCAAGACAATCCTAAAAGTGCAAAAAAGAAAGATGGGCAGCATACAAGTACAGAAAGTACCAGTTCAGATATGCAGAAACATGATAACTCAGCAGTAAATGCCAGTTAAATTATGCAGAAATAACCCTCATAGTCATTCACACCTCCTCTACCACCATTCCCACAGATGTTGCAAAATTAGAGATTATATAAGAAATTCTCTAAATTTCTTGATATTTTTAAGAAATTATATATTAATCTACCTTTTACAAATGCACTTAAACAGATACCTAGCTAGGTCAAATTCATGAAGAGTATCATTTCCAAGAAGATGAGACTAGAGGACTATGAGACCGTAGCATTAACAGAGAAGTGTAGAGCTATTCTTCAGAATAAGCTACCTCCAAAGCTCAAAGTTCTCGGGATATTTACCATATCATGCTATATTGGCTATCATGACCTTAGTCAAGCTCTATATAATCTAGAAGCAAGTATCAATCTCATACCCCTCTTCGTCCACAACAAGCTAGGTTTAAGAAAAGCAAAATTGATCAATATCACAATTTAACTAGTTGATCGCTCTCTCTTACCCAAAAGAAATTATAGAGGACGTGCTAGTAAAGGTGGATAAATTTATCTTCCCCACCGATTGTTTTATTCTTGATATGAAAAAAGACAAGGAGATCCTCATCATCCTTGGAAGACCCTTCCTAGCCACGGGACATATGGTCATAGATGTTCAAAAATAAGAGATGACCATGAGGGTAAAAAAAGATACTGCAACCTTTAAAGTCTTCAAGAAAATCAAGTTGCCATCTGAAAGTGAAGACTATTGTAGCATTAATAAGATGCATCTATATGCTAAGGAACTCAAAGACATAGAGAAGTTAAATCCTTACATAAAAAAGAATGCGTTAAGGCATAGAAGGAGAAGAAAGAAAAGGAAGGAGCAGCAGTGCAATGAGATGATCGAATAAAAGGGCACAAAAGAAACACTTCATCGGTCAAAGATTCAATTCTTTCCGAAGAAGCACGATGAGAATAAGGGAAAAGTTGATGCTCAAGATTTACTTAAGAAGATGTGGAAGTTAAAAGAAATAAAGCCTAACGAGCTCACATATAAAGATGCTTCCACCGTTAACTTTGATCCTTGATAAGAGTATAAAGAACCTCATCAAGCCTAAGAGGCTAAATTAAGCTCTTCTTAGGAGGTAACCCAAGTAATTTTTATTTTTATTAACTTATTTACAGTATTAGTTATGTTAGTTTCTTTTATTTGTAGGAATAAATCAATAAGTTAAGTAGTCAAGGAAGCAGGACAAGCAATTGCAAGCATTAGGTGCAGAGGAATATCACAGTCCAACCAATAGAATACAACACTGCGATGCTTCAATTTCATTTACTAGGGACGCTTTGTACTCTTAAGTTTATTTTTAAACATTAAGGACAATATCTAATTTAAGTTTGGGGGTAGAAAATACTTTTTTGTGCTTATTTTACTGCTTTTATTGATTGGTTGTCTTGTATGGATTTTTTGTGTGTTAAGTTTTGGTTGAAGATGATGATCATTAGTCTATGATAAGAAATAGAACAATGACTGAATTTATTTTCATAAATCTTTAGGAAACAATAGATGCTTGAGATAATTATTATATCATGAATCTTGAACTGATTTCGACTTTTTTTTTTATCACTTACTCTTGAGCACATTAAAATAAGTATGTATTAGTTGATCTTTTTTTTCTTAGAAATACTTTATGCTTGAGTAGTACACCACAGTCTCGAAGATCAATGCTCTAGAACTTGCTTGATTATTACTTGAGGTGAAATCCTAGGAATCACATGAATAAGAAAATGATATTAGGCCATCTTTGGATCAATTGAACCTTTTCTAGCATAACTTATATGTATATTTATCCCTAGTCACCCCGTTTGAGCTTAATTACCCATTTTTTTCTTCTATTTAACCATATTACAAACTGCAAGACTTTTTACTTATTTATCTTAAAATCTATTGGTAGCACCATAAACTTTGAATTTACTTAGAAATATTCTGAAAAGAAAAATGGGTTGTATTATTGAAAGGGATAATGCAATGAAAAGCAATAAGTCTTAAATATGCATATCAATCTAAATTTGGGGGTATATAAAAAAAGATAATAGAGAGAAAGAAAAATGTTTAAATGTATAATACCCTTACCTTAAGAAAAAGAAGAAATTCTTTGCAAAAGAGTGATTAAAAGAAAATATGAGAATAACATAAGTTTGAGGGAGGAGATAAATCAAGGAGAAAATATCAAGAAGTTCTAAGTAAAGTTAAGTATTCATTGTGTGAGTTGCGCTTCATATTTATATATCTTTATATCCCACCTTGACCTTAGTCTTACATTACAAGATAAATAAAGTCCTAAATAAATCTCTAAACATGTGTATTACTATATTAGTGGAGAGTTCTATGAATTGCAAACTTATGGTAGTGTTATTATATTGAATTATGTCAAGAGACCATCTTTAGTATTATCTTAAGTTATTAAGTAAATCTAAGTTTCATTTAATTATTTACTTGCTTATTGCACACATACATAAGTGATCAGTTATAAGGGAGAATGAAGATCTTGATGAATGATGTAATGATTTATTGAAGTGTATTACGTTCCAACAAGACTTGTGCCATTTCACAACTTTTGGGACTAAGATGATTATCATTTAATCAACTGAAGCTTATTTTTTAGTCTTAGTTTTAGTTTTAGTTTTTAATTTTAAGTCATGAATAAGTTGTGAATATTGTTCTTTATTTTTTTTTAGGATAAGAAAAGTCTTAAGTTTTGGGGTATTTGATAGGAGCATAAAAGCACTAGTATGATTTGTATCTAACTTTTATATTTTGCTCTAAATCATAAATTTTTGACTATTTAATTGTCTTTTTGATCATAAATAGGTGTGTGAATGTGACGTATAGGAACAAACAGGAGGTGAATTAGACGTAAAGCAAATAAGTTGAGCTCAAATTACGAGAGCGCCAGAACGCAGGCCTGAGCTGAGTGCTGCTACACCCAAGTCCCAAATGTGGAGCACCGCAGTGCCCACGCAACAAATGAAAAAAACAAGACCACTATTGTTTACTCTTATTTCGACTTGGATTCGAATTCCCTCGCTCTAAGGGTTTCCAATACCTATAAAAACACTTTTTTTTAGTGCCCAAACATAGAATTTAGAGAGGAAAACATTTAGGAAAAGAATTCACAATACAAAATCAAATATCAAAGCCAAAGATTGAAGGACCAAGATCAAAATTCAAGCTTGAAGTCAAATAAGAGCGAGAAGCACATCAAGGAGTTACTTTGATTAGTTTTTCTACTCTTTATTTACCATTATGTTCTTGTTCTTGTTAATCTTTATAAATTGGATGGATAATTTTAGTTTTGTGATGGGCTAAGTTCTTCATCTAGGGTTAGACTATATGAACCTAGTATAGATTTGAATTTGGTTAATTATTAGTTTATAAACTTAATACATATAATTGATTTATTATATCTTGTGTTTAATGCTTTCCTTATACCTTATCAATATTTTGAATGATTAAGGAACTATGATGAACTCAACGAATGGTTCATGTATTTAGCCTATGATAGTTTGATGCATGATCATATGGTAACAACTATAAGTTCCATCTAGGATAGAAATATACTTAGGTGACATGTATGATATAATTTAAACTTAATCTTAATGAATTACATTCTAATTTGATTACCATAGATATATAGGTGATTATTAGAATGTGTAATATAGACACTTAATCATCGACAAAGGCTTATTATGAGATTAGTATCTAAGTCAATAATTAGTAATAAGAGATTAACTAAGAGGCTAATAAATCCAATGAAATACTAGGGGACGAGTCAAAACCCTAGATTATCTTTATTTGTGAATTCTACTATTTACTTTTGTTTAGTTTAATTGAAAAAGTTAAATTAGTTAATTAAATTTTAGAGTGTAATTTTCTGAATAAAAGTTAAGTAGATATAATATTAGTACTTGATTTGTAGAATTAAATTGCATAATGATAGGGGCATAAAAGTACCAGGGTTGGGCGCTGCAGCACCCATAACTGAGCATTGGGGCACCCAGGTTAGTTGTTGAGCACCGAAGTGCCCACAATCCAGTGCCACAGTGCCCGGCGAGACTTTCCAAAGTCGTCTTTTCAGGTCTTGGCGCCTGTTCGACATATAAAATCCCCTCTCAACTCTCGTATTGCAACTTGGATTCGAAGCCCCTTGCCCTTAGAGTTTCTCATACCAATAAAAATACTCTTTTGAGGTCAAATACACAAAATTTGGAGAGGTAAAAATGTAGAGAAAGAATTCACAACACAAAATCAAATATCAAAGCCAAGAAATCAAGATTCAAGCTTCAAGTCAAGATTGAGAGAGAAGCAACCAAGACATCTTCTTGATTAGTTTTTCTTTTCTTTTCTTATTATTATGTTCTTGTTCTTGCTGTTCTTCATGGATTGATTTAATATTTTTGGTTTTATGATGAGCTAAACTTGTTATTCTATGGTTAGACTATGTGAACTTAATATATAGTTGGATTTCGTTGATTCTTAGTTTATGAACTTAATTATTATAATTGATTCATTCTATCTTGTGTTTAATGCTTTCATTATATCTGGCCAATATTATGAATGATTGAGGAACCATGATGAACTTGACAAAAGGATTCATAGTTGAGCCTAAGGTAGTTTGATGCATGATCATAAGGTAACAGCTATGAGTTTCATCTAGGATAAACATATACCTAGGTCACATGTATGGTATAATTTAGATTGATCTTAATGAATTAAATTCTGATTTAATTACCATAGACATATAGGTGATTGGTATTATATGTAATATAGTCACTTGACCATTGATAGAGGCTTATGATAAGATTAGTGTCTAAGCCAATAATTTATATTAAGGGATGAACTAAGTGGTTGAATCCAATGAAATACTAGGGGATTAGTCTATACCCTAGATTATTATCCTTTGGTGAATTTATATCTCTTATTTGTTTGCTATTTAGGTTTAGTTTAATTGGATAGAATTAGGTTAATAAATTCTATTTTAGATTTTGATATTTCTAAATAAAAGTTAAGTAGATATAATTTTAGTAATTGATTGAAGAATTAGATCACGTAGTCCCTGTGGGATCGATATGTGAACTTAATTCTTATATTACTTGATACGATAGCGTGCACTTATGCTTAGCTAGTATAGCACACATCACATAGTCCCTATGAGATCGATATCTTGACTTAAAATCTTATATTACTTAATATGATAGCGTGCGCTCGCGCTTGGCTACTATAGCATCAATCAAGCACTATAATGGACTTGTGGATAATCCACCATGCTTTGGTTCCATGCAATCAGAGACCTTTTTATGGTCTATCCGTTACGTGTCACTGAGGGTGGGTCGATGCTCATAAAGTCTGGTATACGTAAATAAAGGATTCGTCAGCTCACATAGGTGGGTTGTATATTTAATGCTTCGAGATTGTGTCTCAGAAACTTTTACGGCCGTTAGCAATAAACCTAGAAAAGTAATTTCCCACAAAGTTGAACAATATAACAAAAGTATTTGTTTATATTGTTTATAGAGATACGAATCTGGAGATAAGTTTATGGATGAACACATGAGAATTTGACGGTGCTGATCTATACCCCCACTCATTGAGGATATAAGTGACAGAATGATTATACGTATGCGTTCTGACCTCAATTTGTATAGTTTTACGCACTGATTTGTAATATCAATGACGTGTGCGTAGGGCATCGATCATAGACTCATAAAATAGTTTCATTTAACGAATCAGTCGTGGACCTAGAGAGTTTCACAATATGAAGTATACTCATTGTGCACTGAGGCAGCGTACCGAATTGAATAGTTTAATCCAATAAAATCCAACAAAGTCGAATATTTGTTTCAAGAATCCTCGAGATACGTGTATGTCAAGACTTAATTGTTAAGTACAATTAATTGTATAACAATTGTTGTTGACCAATTAAGTGGTGACACGTAATGTATAGTGAGCCTTCAAATAAATTAACTCAAGTGTTGGAATTGATGGGACCCATTTTAGGTTAAATGAAGGCTTTAGGAGAATATCTCTTAATTAATTATTTAATTATTAAATAATCAAAATATTTATTTATTTATTAAATAAATAATTAAAATAATTTATTTAATTGTTGAATAGATTATTAATTTAACTATGGTTAATAGTTAACCTAACTTTAGTTAATACTTAACCAAATGGTTAAAGTTAAATTAAGATATTTAGTTAACTAAACTAGGGTTAAGTTAATTAATTATAGTTAGGTTAAAGTCCTAAATATCTAACTATACCTAAGGGTTAAGTTTGCTAACTAAATTTAAGTTAAAAGTTAACTTTGG
This sequence comes from Ailanthus altissimus, assembly GCA_946807835.1. Classification (NCBI taxonomy): domain Eukaryota; kingdom Viridiplantae; phylum Streptophyta; class Magnoliopsida; order Sapindales; family Simaroubaceae; genus Ailanthus; species Ailanthus altissimus. The sequence goes on from OX327699.1 coordinate 666,638, forward strand.
TTTGGTTAAAATTAACTATAGTTAATTGAAACAAATGTTATTTTAATTAAAAGCAACACATCACATAGAAGAATATATGTGTGGCCAGCCAAAGATGGAAAAAAGAGAGAATTTTATTTTTCTTTAGTTCTTGTTTTTAAGAGTTAAAAAGAAAAGGAAACAAAAGAATTCCATCTTGTTCTTTTCTTCATTTTTGCCAATCAATTACAAATAATTTATCAAATGTTGATATGTTTTTGTTGTTCAAGTTGTTGAACTAGAATAAAACACTAAGTGCTTTGTAGTGTATTTTTAGTTCAAGTGTTGAACTAATAGATGAAAAGTTAATCTAGGATTTAAAATGTTAAACCAAATTATTAGATTCAAACTGTTGTCTAGTTGATCAAGCTCACTCAGTTGATCACTAGTACTATTTACGAGTTACATTTCGAGCAGCCTTCTGAAAATTTAAATCTAAAAGCTTTAAAGGTGATTTTCTCAACCACTATTTTAATTTGATTAAAAGCATAAAATATGTTCATATGGTAGTTTTAAGACTTCCACTGTGTAAATGATACGTATATGTATGTATGAGATGCGTATATATAGTTTATGACACTTAGACCACATGTATACACTGTAGAATAATCGGCATATACAAATGGTATCAGAGCATATTTTATATTGATTTGGTATTATTTTGAGTATTGGGGATGTTTTTGGTGAAGTCCCGGTGTCAAAGGGTACATTGCAAAGGTTAAAATAAGTATACCATGGGAATTGACACTGGGACGCCGTGGCGCTGGGGGCTCGAACTCCTTGCACCGCAGCGCCTATGGGTTAATGCCGCGGCATTGGAACACTATACTCCAACATTAATTTTTTAAAATTTTAAAAAACATTAAATTAACATGTGGAAGTTTATGAGATATAATAATAAGAGTTATTAGTCTGTATTATAAACCTAGGTCATTTTTCTCTGTGTTTGTAACTATAATGGAAGCCCTACTGGTGGGGGTTAGTTGTGTTTACATAGCAATAAGTGACTGATTGAGAAATCAACTTCCCATATGATAAGAGCTAAAGTATTAAAATCTCTGTTAATCAAATTGAATTTTATTACATTATAAGATAATATTTTAAATGGTCCATCTTATTAGTACTGTGTTAAACTAGTCATATTTGTCTTTTCCCAAGATCGCTATACTATAAAGGATTTGGTTGGTGGGATTCTTTCTATACCGATTAAATATGCGATGGGGCAAATATATGCATAACTATTGCCCTAAATCGCTACAGTGTGCGGGTAGTATCAGTTACATATATTTACTAATTGACAAGTTAATCTGGAATACATTTACCCTAGATCACTACAGTGTGCGGATAAGGTGTATTTAGGATCAGGGTTAAGAGTTACATGAAATGCACTTGACAAGAGTTGTCTACCTTTTGGATTTACCAAGGCCTAGATCGCTATAGTGTGCGACCTGAGTAAAATGCCAATAAGGTCTATTTTTCACTGTATAGTTTAAAAGAGTTTAAGTTGTTATTATCCCATTTAGGAGATTATAGGGATTATGTAAAGTAATGAGAGGGCGTTTTATATTGAAAATTGTATAATTGTTATATCAATGATTTAAAATATTTTATTAGTGATTTAATAATTTTATATCCGCTAACATATTTTATTTTGTTTTGTTTTGTTTTGTGAAGTTATGATGGTGTTCGTCAACCCTTTGTTGCACATACTAGATGCGCACCAGTTTAAGGGTGCAGAAAATTATTCAGACTGGCTCATGAATCTACAAATCATTCTAGATTCAGAGAAGCTCGAATACATTATTGATCAAAAACTGCCAAGAGGTGTTTCTGATACTGCCACCCTAGAGGAAAGGGTGATGCATCATAAATGGTTGGATGATGATTTAAGAGTTAAATCATACATTCTCGCCTCGATGTCCACTAACATACAACGGGAGCATGTCTGTGTGGATAATGCTAACAGTATTATGCTCTATCTGAAAGAGCTGTTTGGTGACCGATCTAGGTCAAGATTTATAGGGTCGCCAAAGTGCTTTTCCAGTTCGTCCCCACATGCTCAAGATGATTGGATTCGTCGAGAGAATAGAGATAATGGATATTTCTATGAATAATAAATTGAGGAATACTTAATTCTCTAGTAGCTGTCAAGGTCATATGCACAATTCATCATGAACTTTAATATACAGGGATTAACCTTTATTTATGATGATCTTCACAATATGCTGAAGATAGCATATGAGGATATGCCTGGCCCTCTTACTTCGGGGTGCTTCTTCTTCTGCCTTGAGGGTTTTTGGAAAGTTCAAGGGGAAGAAAAAAAATGAAGGGAGAGCAGACACCCCAAATAGGTCTTCAAAGATGATCGATATCCAAGCCTCAAGAGAAGAAGGACAAGACAAAATGAAAATATTTCTTTTACGGCAAGGTTGGGCATTGGAAACGTAACTATCTCAAATACCTTCTCTCTTTAAAGAAGACTCCATCAAGTATTTGTTTTCCTATCATTGACATTTATATTGCATCTGATGTTAGTTCAAGCTAGGTATAAGATACCGTATCTCCTTCTCACATCTGTGATATGTTATAAGGTCTAAGGAAAGTTAGATTGCTCTAATCGGGAGAAGTATTGCTTTGAGTCAGAAATAGAGATTTCCTATTGGTTGAAGTAGTTGGATTTTTATTTACTTCTTCCATATAATAGAACTATTGTATTAAATAACTGTTATTTTATACCTAACATCATTAGACAGATTATTTCCTTTATTGTACTTGACAATGAAAGGTACCATATGTATATTCGGAACTGTTCCCTATATTAGCTGAATGTCAGTTAGTGAATGGAAATTATATATTGAATACAACTGAAAATGTAATGAATGTGCAAGCTAGTACTAGTAGTAGTTCGAAAACTTTAAATGTAACAAAATTGTGGCATATAAAATTAGAACATATATGTGTGACATGCCTATTCTGTCTAGTTAAGGATGGTTAGATACTTGATCTGACCATAGAATCTTATCCAATTTGTGAATCTTGCATTCAAGGAAAAATAACCAAATCTCCATTTTGGGTGTTGTCCACCGTGCTTATGATTTATTAGAACTGGTACATAGTGATGTATGGGTCTAATGAATCATATAGCAATGGATGGTTTTCGATACTTTGTACTCTTCATCTATGATTTATCACGACATGGGTACGTGTTTCTTATGAGACACAAGTCAGAAACCTTTGAAAAGTTCAAAAAGTATCTTGAACTAGCATGTACATGGGCAGATCAAGTACCTTCGATCAGATCTAGGCGGTGAGTACATGAGCAGTGAATTTACGAATTATTAAAAAAGAATAGGATTCTTACTCAACATAACCCTCCAGGTACTCCATAACATAACGGTGCTTCAGAGAGGAAGAATCGAACTTTATTAGATATAGTCTGATCGTGATGAGCTTTACTGATCTCTCCAAATACTTATGGGGTTATGCTCTAAAACTACTGCTTACATATTAAATAGAGTTCAAACTGTTCCAACCACTCAACATAAGATATGGAAAGAGAGAAAACCAAGATTTGGGGCTGTCCTGCTTATGTAAGAGTTGTACAACAGGATAAACTTGCACCCAGAGAGTACAAGTATCAGTTCATTGGGTATCCTAAAAATTCTATAGGATACCAATTCTATAATCCAGATGTGCAAAACGTGTTCGTTTCTTATTATACCACTTTCTTATAGAAAGAGTTTCTCATGGACTGTGGTAATTGTAGAAAGGTTGAACATGATAAAGTCAATCAGAACCAAAATGAACCAATGATGGAACATTAGGTTCAATCGAGCAGAACACCTTTAACACACCCTCCACATAGGTTAGAAAGGATGTCAATGCCACCTACCAAGTATGATTAGATGCCTGAAGGTTCCCTTGGAGTTGTCTTACTTGAAAGAAATGATCCTTTGACTTATAGAGAAGCGATGTTATACATCGACTCAAAAAAATGGTAAAATGCCATGAAATCTGAAATTGACTCAATATATCACAATCACGTTTAGGACTTGGTTAAGCTTTTTGATGGAATAGTTTCTATCAGTTGTAAATAGATTTACAAAAGGAAGCGTGGCTAAGATGAGGAGGTAGAGACCTTTAAAGTTCGACTGGTTGTTAAAGGTTATTGTCATGCCCCAGACTCAAAAGCTCTGACACACGACATCACTAACATTCATTCAATAATATTTCTAAGCACATTCATTTTAATTTCTTTCAAAATTATAGCAATTGAATTATAACTGAGACAATTAGTAAACCGGAGATACGCAGAGTTTTCTCAGAGATTAACACTCTACTACGTCACCAGTAGCAACTTTGTTACCGGAAGCCCAGAATATATTCATTGCAAATTCTTACTTAAAATCAATCCATTACCATACTTGGTGAAACTTAAACTAAATCCAACCACACATAATAAAATAATACATAAGTATTTATTCAATAGGGGCAAATCAAATATCTTATCCCACGTGTCCCCAAATGAAACACTTAGCAACCTAACAACTTAGGAAACCCAAGGAACAGCAGAAGCCTTGCCAAATCCACTAAGCACACATGTACCTTATTTACCTGAAATCACCATAAACTATAATGAGTATAAAACTCAGTAAGCATACTTATTTTTCATATATCAAATACAAATACATATATGTACATAATGCATATGTATGATATATTGTGATCAATCAAAATCATAATCTTATCAAATCACATATCATGTAAGCGCTTACACATTCTTTCAAAATATATAATAGGAATACTATCACTCAACTACTACTTAGTAGGACTTACACATCACATATCACATAATGAGTCAAATGTCACTCGTAGGTGACATGCCGTATGAGAGAAATAGTACAAGTGAGGTTTTAAATAACACATATATAATGCTCATGCCCGAAGGTAAAAGCCAAACCCTCACCCTGATTATTGGTGAGTCCTCTCACATGCACCAATACACCATCACACGAATGTGATGACTCAATCTTCTTTTAGGTACCAATAGGATCCTCCCTATATACGAAACACATAACATATACCAATCTCGAAGGAAAGGCCACACATAAAGGCTCCACAAATCACATAAGATGCCTACTAAGTCAACAGTGAGTTCAAGCATCCTCAAAATAAAATGTTTCTCATGGACATATTACACTTCAAAAGCTCTCTTTGTTAAACACATTTTATTTTGAAAAGCTCACTTTCAAAAACACATATATGTCATGTATGTCCATGCTCACATTCATAAACACATGCCTTCACATTTCATATCAAAATATATTTTGACATAACATAAACATATTCTTAACCACATTTACAAAATCATTCATAACACTTACTATGTTTATTGTGATTTCAATAAAAAGTCTAGTATACTTACCTCTTAGCACTTTCAGGTATAAGGCTTAAATCTCCTTAATCTATCAATGGAGATTAGTCCTTTCATGAGCCTCAACATTCATAAAAAATACTTTAAATAGCTTACAAAAATATACATATTGCACTTATCACATCGAATTGGTCTAATTACTTGGTTTCTCAAAACTTGTCATTCTGACCACTTATACTTAACAACATTTTCTTATATATTAAATGATGTCCAATTACCCCAAAATCAGAATATATCATTCTTAACTCATTTATACTTCTTATGTATGAATATTATATCATAATTCCTATACAATCTATTCCATAAACACCAACGAATCCAAACTACTAACCTGACAGGATCAAGATACTTACTAAATAATATTCAATCTCCTAATTTTATAAAATCATATACTAATTAAAAAATTATAAAACTATCACAAAATTACTCTTGACATATATCTCAATTCATAATAAATATTTTACTTCAAAACCACTGCCAAAAGTATTTTAAAACTATTTTATTCCATAGCTTTAAAAATCTGTTAATCAAATAATGCAATAAGCTAACACTCTTTAGAATATTATAACAATTTAACCACATTGATCTAACTTCTAAATTTTGAGTATATCCTATTAGACATATAAAATTATCATATTACATAAATTAGTAATTTTTGAACATCATTCAGTAGGTCAAAAATTATTTGCCACTGTATTATACTGTTCACACAGGAAATTTCTAGAATTTCAGCGTCATTTTGGTAAATTCACTATAAATTCAATTTCTTGAATTTTCAATCAATTCAAAGTCTTAGATAATTCTAAACATGTCTAATTTAATATACCCAAAATTTAATACCAGAATCGAATCACAACAATTTATTAAATTTCTGGATCAAGAGACTATCAAATAGAAATTCTGCAATTCATCATGATTTATCAAGCTCTCTACATAGATCATCATCAATTCTCACAATATCTTATGAAATACACATCAAATACTCAATTATACATATTTTCAGAAATAAAAAATTAAAGGAATTAACTTAATTAACACCAATAAATTGAGAAATAGTTGTGATATACCTCTTAAAATCCAAAATTCTAATTTCTTCTTCTTCTTCTCTTTCTCTCCCATTTCTTTCTCTCTTTTCTCACTCTAAAAGGGATAGCTCGGCCAAAATGAGAGGATTAGGGTTTTAAAAGTGTATTTTTATACTAAGAGGCTAATTTTTGATATTTATAAATTTGCCCCTAAACTTTTAAAGTATTACAATTTGGTCTCTAAAATAAATCTAAAGTCTTGCAAATAAACCCAATACTAATAGTATGTCCTTAACCTATACAAACACTAATAATAACAATATATAAATCAAGTATCACCCACATATAAATAATTACATATATATATATATATAAATACTTAATGGTTGGGATTGATTTTGAGGAAACCTTTACACCAATAGCGATGTTGAAGACAATTAAGATTCTATTGGCTATTACTACATATTATAACTTTGAAATTTAGCAAATGAATGTAAAAATAATATTCTTGAATAGATATCTTGAGGAAGAGATATACATGGAACAACCTGTAGGTTTTGTATCCAGCCAAACAGCTAGTCTAGTGTACAGACTGGAGAAGTTCATTTATAGACTTAAGCATGCCTCTTAAAGCTAGAATCTTTATTTTGATGAAGTAATCAAAGGGTTTGGTTTTATAAAAAATAAAGATGAAGGTTGTGGGTTCAATATGAGCAAGATAGTCTTCTTAGTTCTTTATGGTGATGACATACTAATTACTGGGAATGATATATATATGTTATAATCAGGAGAGAGCTATCTAAGTAAGAACTTCTCTATGAAGGATTTGGGATAGGCTTCCTATATATTGGGTATAAAGATTTATAGACATGGAGTTAGGAAGTTAATAGGACTCTCTTAATCATCATACATTGATTGTATCTTAGAAAAGGTATTGTTTCACTATTGTAAGATAGCTAGTGTATATTTCAGACATGGTATTTATCTTTTGAGGGGAATGTCTCCTCAGACGGAAGATGAAAGAGTTAGAATGTCTAATATACCATATACATTAGCTATTAGAAGCATGATGTATATTATATTATGAAGGAGACCTGACATCAATATGGCTGTAAGTGTTACTAGCCAGTACCAATCTGATCTAAGTGATAGTCATTGGATGACAATCAAACATAACCTGAAATACCTTAAGGGTACAAAGGACAAGTTTGTCATTTATGGAGATAGTGACTTACAAGTTAGAGGATACACAAATTCAGACTTTCAGTCTGATCTGGATGATAAAATGTTTACATCCGCGTATGTTTTTATTCTCAACGATGTCGTAGTGAGTTGAAAAAGCACTAAGTAGAGGTCTACAATTGATTCTACAACAAAAGCGGAATACATCATTGCCTTAAAGGCAACGAAAGAAGCAGTGTGGATATGAAAGTTTGTCAGAGAACTCGAAATAGTCTAAGTTTGATGGATCCTAACCCATTATTTTGTGATAATAATAAAGCCATAACACAAGCAAAAGAGTCAAGAGCACACCAGAGATCTAAACATGTGGAGAGGAAATACCACATAATTAAAAAGATCTTGGCTAGAGGAGATGTAATAATTTGTAGAGTAGATTCTATAAATAATGTAGCAGACTCACTGAGTAAGGCCTTAACTCCAAAGCTGGTTAAGAAACATGTAGAGTATGTGGGTATTAGATACCAGTATGAATGATACTAGAGCCAGTGAGAGTTTGTTAAGGTATATGCTTACGTGTCATCTTTATTTGTATGAATAATTATTTGATAATAACATAATGTATATTTTATTAAAGCACTAATACTCTTTATTTAATGGTAATTATGCTTGTCACATTATCGATATTGTATGATCTGAAATGGTTCAAATCCGATCTAAAGGAGTTTAGACCAGTGCTAAGAGTTAACAATGATGAGAGTTATAAATGCTAACAATTAGCATTACTAAAAGTTAGTAGGTTATAAAAGTCAGTGAGTTTTAAAGAGTTAGAACATTGTTTATAATATGACAAAAACCTGAGGGTGCACTAGTAATGACAGAATTGCAAAGAGTTGTAATAGATACTAGAAAATGTTATTATACAAGTGTGTTTCAAACATTATATTCCTGATCTATTTTCATCAATGCAGGTTTATTGGTGATTTCTTTTCTTATAGATCAGTGTATGTCTATATCTGCACGGTACAAATAGTTGTTCTTAGCTGACCATGAGCTTAGAGCTCATATAGGCATATGGGTATTCAATTAGAAGTAAATAGTGGACAGGCTCACGAAGACCCCAATAGATATCCTATGAAACCATCAATGATAGGTTCTCTCAAGTTGAGTAGTATATGTGGTCCTTTGACTTGTGTGCCATGATGGACTAGTGGGTGAACCACCATGCTTTGGTTCCACGGATGTCAGAGACCTTTTATGGTCTAACCGTTACATGTCGCTAGGTATGGTCCAATGCTTATGAAGTTCGGTGTGCATAGATAAGAGATCCATCAACTCACATAGATGGGTTGTATATTTGATGCTTCGAAATTATGTCTCAAAAAGTCTTAGGCCATAGGCAATGAACCCAGGAAAGGAGTTTCCCACAGAGTTGAACAATATAGCAAAAGTATTTGCTTATATTGTTCATCGAGATATGAATCTGAAGATAAGATTATGGATGAGCACATGAGAATTTGACGGTGCAGATCTATATCCCTAGTCATCTAGGATATAAGTAACGGAAGGATTATACGTATACATTCTAACCTCAGCTTATGTGGTCTTACACGCTGATTTTTAATATCCATGACATATACGTGGGGCATCGATCATGGACTCATAGAATAGTTCTATTTGACAAATCGAGCGTGAACCTAATGAGTTTTGCAATAAGAAGTGTACTCGTTGTGCACTAGAGCAATGCACCAGATTGAATAGTTTAATCTAGTAAAATCTAACAAATTCGAATATTTATTTCAAGAACCCTTGGGATGCGTGTGTGTTAATATTTAAGTGTTAAGTATAATTAATTGGATAATAATTATTTTTAACCAATTAAGTGGTGACACGTAGCGTATAGTGAGTTAAATGAGAGCTTAAGGGGAATCTCTTAATTAATTATTTAATTATTAAATAATTAAAATATTTACTTATTTAATTGTTAAATAAATAATCAAAATAATTTATTTAATTATTGAATAGATTATTTGAACCGTCCATTGTTCCCTATGATGTCTTGAGAACATGGGACACATATTTCTTAAAGCACATCACGGCTCCATAATCAAAGCAAATACTATGAGATCTATTCAAAGAGTATCATCTTCATTTTAGTGATTAACATTATAAGCAAATCTAGAATTATCTGAACATTCATCTATATGTTGAATAATGGAGAACAAGGTTCCATGTTCTGTCCATATGGACTTCTGTGAATTCAAATTAATATCTAAACTAGTTAGGGGTTGGATTGAGCTTTTAACAAGAACTTAAGATAGAACATAAAGAAAATAATCACTTGTAATTTCAAGATCAAGCTGAGCTAGGCTAAGAGTCATCCACCCCTTACTAATAATACTAATAGAGTTGGGCAATATTTTAAGGGTGCTTCATTAATCAGTATACAGTTACTGTTTTACCCTGATAAATAAATGTAAGTATCAAGTTGGATTTTTTACCAGGAAAAGTGAACACGTCAACAAATTTAGATAAGAAAAAATAAATGAAATTAGTTAAGAAGCTTTACAATGACTGTTATTCTTATTAAACGCCACGGGTAATAGCCCAAATAACAAATTCTTACTAAGATTAAGCTTAATCAATTTATCAATATTTCCAAGCTCACCAAGAATAAAACCTGTCAAATTATTATTTTATAAATTTAAGAATTGAATGTTTGAAAGTAAACTTAAACAGCTGAGAATTTTTTCTTATATATAATTTGAAGAAAAAAATAATTAATGTAACCCAATCACACTACCCTACCCCACCACCTCACAAGTATACAAATCCATCTCTAAATAAAAAATTGTATAATCGCAAACAAACAAATATAGAATCAATCACAAACAAATATACAAACATTCATAGAGCCAAAGTCTCAACTCTACATTCTAGCATTTTACAGCATCTTAATTTGTACATAAATGCATGGACATAAATGTGTATTACACAGACTTGCATTTTTCATTACTGTCAACTTCCCTCCTTCCATTGGCACCAACATCGAATTTGTCATCCCCAAATTAATCCCCATCACCTTTTCGTTAACCACTTTGACAGCCTCTCTTCTTCTCATTTTATTATTTCCCTCATTGTTTAGCTTCAAAAACATAACATTTGAAAGGCCAAAGTGGGATTTTTTTGCTCAAAGATGAACAAAAAAAGACTATTATTGATGTTGATGATTTGAAATTACTTTCTTCGCTTTCAAATCAGCTCCCAACAAGTCCTCAACACTTTTTTTCACGATGGACGCGACCTTGTGTGTCACCTTTCCTTTAATTAAGTTGATTCTCAATGCCACATGGTGAGAGAACAATGGGTTGGAAATGGGGGAGGGAGGCACGTGCGGCAAAAATGGATGAACTGGCGTAATGGTCTTAATGAGAGATAAAATGGTGGGGATAATGATTTCTAATCATAATGATGAGAATAGTCATTCAATTTTTCATTTCAATACAGTGGCGAGTCGTTTGATCAAAATGGATAGCAAGCAATAAAAAAGAAACAAATGGAATTGAAGGTCAAGATTTGGTGGTGATAGTCGTAGAGATCGAAGAGTTATGAGATGATTAATGATGGGTATTTAGAGATTGTGTTGATGATGTATTTAAGGGGTTTCGGGCGTGGTCATTGAGGAAACTAAAGATGTAGAAGATGTGGACCTTGGCCACGTAGATCTGATTAAATTTATTTGGAAGTTTCTCATTTTAATAATATTCTTGTTTATTTGTACAAAGTACTATCTTGCCTTTACTTCTGCTAAAATAGATGGGAGGAACTAACAAACAGGATGTTTTAGGCTTTTTTTTTTAAAACTATGGGAGTCTTTTAGTCAATTTTTCCAAATTTTAGAGGTCTAGGTGTCCAAAGCCCTTATTATTACTATTGTTCTTGTTGTTGTTGTCGTCGTCGTTGTTATTGTTGTTACTACTACTGCCATTATAAATTTTTTTTTCTTTTTCTTATTATTATGATTTTTATTTATTATAATTATTTATTATTATTTTATCATCATCATCATCATCTTATATTATCATTCGTATTCGTATTCTTATTATTATTATAATTATTGTTGTTGTTTCTGTTGTTGTCATCATCATCATCGTTATCACTCTTATTTTAATAATTATTATATCATTATTTTTCCTAAAGGCTCTTGGTCAAACCCAGTCTATCAAAAGGATACCCTAAGCATGAATTTTTGGAGGATATCCTGCTTGAAGCCCATAAAAAAGAGCCATCTATATGAGGGCACTCAAGGACCCAAAAAAATGGCCATCTACATGAGGACACTCAAGGCCCAAGCCTATTGACAGAGGAAGGCCTAACACACATCATAGACATCCTTGGACTTATTCATTATCCTTGGTCTCAAAAGCACTCTCGGTATTAACTAATGCTCTCGGCAACTTATCCAAATTAAGATGACCACCTAATTGCCGTGGAAAGGGCTGTAGAGGTACTTGTCTCTTAAGGACTTTAATTGTCCTTGTCTCCCAAGAATCTTTAAGCTTTCCAAGACTTTCGATGTAAATTCTACTTTTATAATCTTAGAATGGCTGCAAATCAGGAACATAAATATATGACTTAATTCTAATAGGACTTATTAACCTAATAGAAGCATATAAAAAGAAGGCTAAATAACTATATAAGAGATGGACTTTTGGAAAAGAAAGAACTAAGAACCTTACTTTTTGCAAACATAAACTATTCTTTTTTTTATTATCATTATCACTATTTTCAGCCACCGTTTTCCCATAGACCCGTTGTTGACTTAAACAACAAAGGCTCATTGCCGGGAACACTTTCTAACATGATATAACTATATTTATGGTTATGGGAATGCTTCTAGGGTCCAGCACAAGTCAAGGAAGGTCATCTAACCCAGTTTGGAAGAATCAAATTCACAATTCCCAAGTAGAAACAAATTCATCTCATAGGCTTAGAATTTCCTAAATTCAATGGTCTATAGCTTGGTGCCATTTAAGAAAACAAATTCATCTCATAGGCTTAATTTTGTGTTGTGAATTATTTTTCTAAGATTTTCCTCTCTAAAAGTCTGTGTTTTGGCTCAGAAAAGAATGCTTTTATATGTTTAAGAAACCCTAGGATCAAAGACCTTCAAATCCAAGTTGAAATATGACTTTTGAGAAGGTGTTTCATATGTCACACAGGCTACGTTGTGCTAAGATCTGGAATGTGAAAATGGTGGAGGGCCGTTGGGTGCTGCAGTGCCCAACTTTCTACCTTCAACATTACAGCGCCCAAGCCTAGGTTTAGGTGCTCTTGTATTTTGAGAGCAACTTCTTCGTTTCACGTCCATTTCACCTCCTATTTATCCTTATTCGTTACATTTTTTCTTGTGCACCTATGATCAAAAACACAATTAAATAGCCAAATATTCATAATTTAAAGCAAAACTTAAGTTCAGAGTGCTAAACATACTAGTGCATTTACGCCCATATCAAATACCCTCAAACTTAAGACTTTACTCGTCCTCGAGTAAAAAAAGAACAAACAATCACAAATTATTATTAACTCTAAATAAAAACTTAAAAACTAAATATAAGCCTTGGTTAATTTAGATGATTATATTCAAAGTCTCAAAGGTTGTTAAATGGCACAAGTCTTTTAAAACGCAATAGATAACTTTTAATAAATCATCATATCATTCATCGAGTCCTTCATTCTCCCTTATAATCAATCACTTGTGTGTGTGTGTGTGTGTGTAATAAGCAAGTAATTAGTCAAATAAAACTTAGATTTACTCATGTGTGTGTGTGTGTAATAAACAAGTAATTAGTCAAATAAAACTTAGATTTACTCAATAACTTAAGATAGCACATAAAGATGATATTTCGGTATATTTCAATTATAACACTACTATAAGCTTGCTTTTCATATTACTCTCCACTAATGTAGAAAAATAGACATGTCTATGAATCTATTTAGCACTTTATTTAGCTTGTAACGTAAAGCTAATGTAACGGTAGGATATAAGGACATATATAGTTCAAATCATACTATAAACACTTATCTTTACTTAAAAATCTCTTGAATCCTTCTCCTTGATTTATCTCCTCCCTCAAACTTATGATACTATCATTTCTCTTTTAGTCACTTTTTTGCAACAAAAAAAATTCTTAAGTTGGGGATATTGCAAATTTGAAGCTTTTTCTTTCTTTTCTTTTCATATTTTTAGAATTTACCCCTAAACATATATTGATATATACCTTTAAAATTTATTGCTTTTTCACTTCATTACCCTTTTTAGACAACCATAACCTTTTTTTCTTTTTAAGAATACTTTTAAGTAAACTAAAGATCTTACAGCTTGTAATGTGGTTAAATAGAAAAAAAAATGGGTATTAAGGCTCAAAATGGGTAATTAGGGATAAATATACATCAAAGCTAGGCTAACAAAGGCTTCAATTAGTCCAAAGATGGCCTAATGTCATTTTTCTATTCATGTGTTTCCTAGGATTTCGCCTCAAGTAGTAATCAAGCAAGTTCAAGAACCTCGAGACTGTGGTGTATTACTTAAGCAATAGTATCTCTAAGCAAAATATTTCAACTAGTACAAGCTTATTATCAATATGCTCAAGAGTAAGTGATTAAAAATAAGTTTAAATCTAGTCTAAGATTCATCATATAAGAATTATTTCAAGCATTTATTGTTTCCTAGATACTTTTGAAACTAAATTCAGCTAATATTTTATTTCTTACCATGGACTAATGATCATCTTTTCAATCAAAATATAACACTAAAAAAAGAAAAACTAACCCATAAGACAACCAAACAATATAAGCAGCAAAATAAACACAAGAAAGTGTTCCCACCCCTAAACTTAAATTAGACATTGTCCTTAATGCTTGCAATTTTATTTGCTCCTAACGCTTGCAGATGCTTGTGCTACTTCCTTGAATGCTCCTATTATTAATTTTATTCCTAAAAAGAAAAGAAATGAACATAACTAAAACTAAAACTAAGCAAAAAATAAAAATAAAAATAAAAATTACTTGGGTTGTCTCATAAAAAGCACTTGATTTAATATCGTCGGCTTGACGGGGTTCTTTCTACTCTTATAATGGAACAAAGGCAATGGTGGAAGCTAATATTCACCAACAATGTAACAAAACCCAACGCCAAAATATGGAATCAAACCTCAAGATCTTCAAGATGCAAGTTTAATGAGTCATGACCCTTGACTTAGCAAGGCAAGAACCAAGACTGTTTAGATAGAGGACGCCACACCAAGAAACCCGAGGACATAGGTGAAAAGAAAATAACATAACTAAAACTAAAATTAAGAAAAAATAAAAATTACTTAAGTTGCCTTATAAGAAGCACTTGATTTAATAATGTCATCTTGACGGGGTTCTTTCTACTCTTATAATGGATCAAAGGTAATGGTGAAAGCTGATTTAAACCTCGCCAACGATGTGACAAAACCCAACACCAAAATATGGAATCAAACCTCAAGATCTTCAAGATGCAAGTTTAATGAGTCTTGGCCCTTAACTTAGCAAGGCAAGAACCAAGACTACAGTTAGATAAAGGATGCCACACCAAGAAACCCAAGGACACTCAAGAATAAAGGTGATAAGTTCGATTATTTAAACGCCACAAAAATAATCTTGATAACTTCAAGTTCTTTCAAGAATGAAAAAAGAACACAAAAACTCTCTAATTTATTTTTTAAATTTTGTATTGTATAATCTTTCAATCCCTATGGAATTTATAGAGACCATATGAAATGTCAAGTTACAAATTTAAACTTAATTTCAAACTTACAACTACCTTCACACTCAAAGTCTAAAAATACATCTAATAATACAACAAACTTACAGCTACCCTCACACACAAAAGTCTACAATTACAACTAGCATAACAAATGCAATCACAAAATTCAAACATAGTTTCTACTAATTCAACAAGTGGGTTCCTAAGTCTTGATTTGAAAAGAAAAGTCTTCAATTCTAAGAAAGATGTCAAGCTTCACCTGCTAAATGTCTGACTTTTCTTCTTAATTTTCTCTAGAAAGTTTAGAAACATGTGCTTGTAAAACTTATTCTGAAATTTGTAAAGCAATTAACCTCTAAAAACTCTGCTTATATCAAATTTAAATTTGAAATTAATATCTTGGGCTTTTCAAAGTTGTGTAAATCTTCAATTTGACTCTTCTAGAACCTTAATCAAAGTGATTAGGTTCCTTTGAATCTAATTTGGACTTATTTGAAACAGATTTGAGCTTATGCCAGGTTCTATATGCTTGCTATCTCACCAACTTGTTGAATCAGCCCATTTAATGCTTCTTTAAAATGCTTGGCTCTAAGTCTTATGATTGGCCTGCTTGGCAAACTTAATGGATCATGTGAGTGTTGGCCTTGAGCCTCTCCAAGTCCATAAGTCTCATAAATACCTCAATTCCCATATGTGAGTTCTGGCTCTTGTATGCTTATAGGTTATGCATATTTATTTGCATCATTCTCACCATCTTGAAGAAGATTTGTTCTCAAATCTTTATTTGTGTCATTACCTACATCGAAATGAGATAAGTTAGAAACATCCAAAATAACACTCACACCATACTCACCAAGTAATTCTATTTTGTAAGCCTTGTCATTGATGCGTTCTAACATGAAACGGCTCATCACCCTTAGGAAGAAGTTTAGAACATCTTTGCTCAAGAAAGCGGTCATTCCTTATATGCAGCCAAACCTAATCTTCTAGTTCAAAGACAACCTTCTGTGTCACTTATCGGCTTGCTTGGCATATTGCTCCGTACACTACTCTATATCTGCTTAATAAAATCAGCTTTCTTTTTACCATCTAAGTTAACACGTTCTCTCAAAGGTAGAGGAGTTAAATCCAAATGAGTCAGTGGATTAAAACCATAAATAATCTCAAATGGTGAGAACTTAGTTGTAAAATGAACACAACGATTATAAGCAAATTCAATATAAGGAAAATAGTTTTCCCATGTTTTCAAATTTTTTTGTATGCTTGTACGCAACAAAGTAGACAAAGTCTTGCTTACTACTTCGATTTGACCATTAGTTTGTGGGTGACTGATAAGGCGTAATTGTATAAACTATTTTATCTTCCTAACTTGATATTTGTTCAAATTATCTCAATAATTGGGCTATTTATGCATATTAATGTTGTTTGATAGGTTGAAGCATTATCGGAGCAAAAATACCGGAAAACGGACGCAAATTGGAGCATTAGAGATAGAAATACGAATGGAGGCACTGTTGCTACAGTAACACTGTAGCTACAGTACACTGCTACAGTGTCACTGTAGCAACAGTGCAGCGCCGCAGCGCTGGATTTCAGCGCCGCGGCGCCGATTGCAGAAACTGAGCGCCGCAGCGCCAAATCGCAGCGCCGCGGCGCCGGGACCTGGGCAACAAGTTTTGACAGGTTCCTGAAAATCAGGAAACCCAAAAGCAACCCAAAATGCGCCCTAATTCCGTGCTCTTACCTATTTATTTGCTCAAAACTTACATTTTAGGGAGGACTCCAGCTGGGACAGCAGCTGGAAACACAAAGAAACACCTAACTTCTAAGTTTGGAGAAATCAAAGAGGAGGGAAGCAAGCTTCAACATACAAAGGCATTTGACAGGGATGTCTTCTTTGCTTTGATTCTTTACTTGTTGTAAGATGTTTAGTTTACATGTATTGATGGAATTAGCTTCAAGATTGTGTAGTTTAATGATGAGCTAATTTCGTTCATCTAGGATTACATCCTTGAACTCATTATGTGATTGATTTTAGTTCTCTCTTTTATGGTTTTAATTCAGCTTTTGATATATTCATTGTGCTTGTGCTTAATGCTATTTGATTACTTGGCCAGTGGTTAAATTGATCTAGAAATGCTTAAATAAACTTGACAAAGGCATTTAGGTATTTAGTCTTAAGCATATTGATGCATGATCATAGTGTAGTACACTTGAGTTTCATATGAGATAGACATATACTCATAAGGCATGTATGGCTCATAAAACTTGTGCTTAATGAATTTTGTTCAATTTATTTATCATAGACATATAGATATTTGATTGGATGGAATAGATTCACTTGACCTGCAAAAGAGGCTTGTGATGTGTTGAGTGTTTTGGTCAATATATCAAGTTGAGAACCAATAAACATCAAAGAGATTCTGCTGAATTTATTTGCATAATGGGGGATAGTTTGTAATCCTAGGATTTCTCATATTGAATATAATTTGTTGGTAATTTAGTTTGTCACTTAGCATAATTAAGTTGTTCTTTTACTTGAGTAGTTTAATATCATACATTAAATCATTTTCTGGATAATAGTAGAAAGACACCATTTCGGTACTTAAACTAGGAAAGATAAATCATTCTCTGTGGGATCGACACTCTACTTATCATATATTACTTGTTGCGACAACGTGCACTTGCGCTAATTTGTGTTATAGAAAACACACAACAGTGACATGTAGTACAGAACAACAATTTAGTTCCCAACTTTTCCCACAAAGTTTTTTAAAAATAACTCAAGAATTGTGTATCCTGATTAGAAATAATAGTCCTAGGCATTCTATGCAACCTAACAATGTCCTTAAAAAACAAATCGGCTATATGTAATGCATCATCAGTTTTATAACATGCAATAAAATGTACCATCTTAAATAACCAATCAACAACCAAAAAAATTGAGTCTCTCTCCTCTTAGTCTTAGTTAAGCCTAATAGAAAATCTATTGAGACATTAACCTAAGGTGCATTAGGAATAGGAAGGGTGTGTACAACCTATATAGTTACTGCCTAGACTTAGCTTGCTACAAGTAATGTATCTCGCACAAATCCTTTCTATGTTATGTTTTATGTATGGCCAAAAGAAATGCTTATGTAATACACCTAAAGTCTTAGCTACCCTAAAGTAGCTCATCAAACCACCGCCATGTGATTCCCGAACAAGGAATTCACATAAGGATGAATGTGGAACACATATTTATTTTCTCAAAAACGAAAACCATCATGTAAATAGAACTTCCCACTTGCCCTTTTAGTGTAATTGTTAAACAAGTCCCCAAAATTAGAATCCATTGCATACAACTCCTTAATGTACTCAAATCCAAGCAATTTAGCATCAAAGGTTAAAAGCAAGGCGTACCTTCGTGATAGTGCATCAACAACTATATTTTCCTTACCTTGTTTGTATTTAATCATATAGGAGAATATTTCAATGAACTTCACCCAACTGGCATGACTTCTGCTTAACTTATTCTACTCTTTTAAATGCTTCAAAGATTTATAATCTGTATGAATCACAAACTCTTTTGGCCATTGGTAGTGTTGCCAAGTCTCTAAAGTTTAAACCAATGCATACAATTCTCTTTCATAAGTAGGATAATTTAGGATTGTCCTACTCAATTTCTCACTAAAGTATGCAATCGATCTTTCCTCTTGCATCAACACCCCTCCGATACCTATACCTGAAGTATCACACTCAATTTCAAATATTTTAGTAAAGTTAGGTAAAACAAGTAAATGTGCATTAGTGAATTTATCTTTGATAAGCTTGAATGCCTTTTCTTACTCCTCTTTCTACTTTAACAGAATGTTCTTCTTGATTACTTCAGTTAGAGGTGCAGCTATACTACTAAAATCTTAAACAAAGCGCCGATAAAAACTAACCAAGCCATGGAAGCTTCTTACCTAAGTCACTGAAGTAAGCATTGGCCAATCTTGAATTGCCTTCACCTTTTCCTCATCGACTTCAATCCCTCTAGCACTTACAATAAAACTAAGAAATATAAGCTTATCAGTGTAAAAGGTACATTTCTTAAGGCTGGCAAATAACCTTTCTTTCCTTAAAACCTCTCAAACAAGTTTTAAGTGTTCAACGTGATCATCCAAGTTTTTGCTATAGATCAGGATATTATCAAAGTAGACAACTATAAATTTTCCAATAAAAGCACGCAAAATATAGTTCATAAGTCTCATGAAAGTACTAGGTGCATTAGTTAATCAAAAAGGCATAACTAAGCACTCATACAAACCATATTTTGTTTTTAATGTAATTTTCCACTAATCACTTTCTTTCATCCTAATCTGATAGTATCCACTCTTAAGATCAATCGCAGAAAACACACAAGACCCATACTGTCACGCCCCAGACCCAAAAGATCCGACACACGACATCACTTACATTCATTCACTGCATGTGCACTCATAAATAATATTACACAAAATTTTCAACTTTCATTTCAATTTCTTTCAGAATTATAGCAATTGAATTATGACTGGGACAATTATTAAACCGGAGATACGCAGAGTTTTCTCAGAGATTAACACTCTACTACGTCACCAGTAGCAACTTTGTTACCGGGAGCCCAGAATATATCCATTGCAAATTCTTACTTAAAATCATCCAATAACCACACTTTATAAAACTTAAACCAAATCCAATCCACACACAATGAAATAATACATAAGTATTTATTCAATAGGGACAAACCAAATATCCTATCCCACGTGTCCCCAAATGAAACACACAACAACCTAACAACTTAGGGAACCCAAGGAACAGCAGAAGCCTTGCCAAATCCGCTAAGCACACATGTACCTTATTTACCTGAAATCACCATAAACTATAATGAGTATAAAACTCAGTAAGCATACTAATTTTTCATATATCAAATACAAATACATATATGTACACAATGCATATGTATGATATGCTGTGATCAATCAAAATCATAATCTTATCAAATCACATATCATGTAAGCGCTTACACATTCTTTCAAAACACATAATAGGAATACCATCACTCAACTACTACTTAGTAGGACTTACATATCACATATCACATAATGAGCCAAATGTCACTCGTAGGTGACATACCGTATGAGAGGAATAGTACAAGTGAGGTCTTGAATAACACATATATAATGCTTATGCCCGAAGGTAAAAGCCAAACCCTCACCCTGATCATCGGTGAGTCCTCTCACATGCACCAATACGCCACCACACGAATGTGATGACTCACTCTTCCTTTAGGTACCAATAGGATCCTCCCTACATACAGAACACATAACATATACCAATCCCAAAGGAAAGGCCACACATAAAGGCTCCACAAATCACATAAAATGCCTACTAAGTTAACAGTGAGTTCAAGTACCCTCAAAATACAAAATATTTCTCATGGACATATTACACTTCAAAAGCTTTCTTTATTAAACATATCTTATTTTGAAAGCTCACTTACAAAACACATGTATATCCATGCTCAATGTCAATGCTCACATTCAGAAACATATATTCACATTTCATATCAAAATATACTTTGACATAACATAAACATATTCTTAACCCCATTTGCAAAATCATACAAAACAATTACTATGTTTATTGTGATTTCAGTAAAAAGTCTAGTATACTTACCTCTTAACACTTTCAGCTACAAGGCTTAAATCTCCTTAACCTATCAATGGAGATTAATCCTTTCATAAGCCTCACAATTCACACAAAATACTTTAAATAGCTTACAAAATTATACACAATGCATTTATCACATCAAATTGGTCTAAATATTTGGTTTCTCAAAACCTGTCATTCTGACCACTTACACTTAACAAATATTTCTAATACATCAAATGATGTCCAATTACTCCGAAATCAGAATATATCATTCTTGACTCATATATACTTCTTATATATAAATATTATATCAAAATTCCTACACAATCCATTCCATACACACCATCGAATCCAAACTACAAACCTGACAGGATCAAGATACTTACTGAACAGTATTCAATATCCCAAGTTTATAAAATCATATACTAACTCAAAAATTATAAAACTACCACATAATTACTCTTGACACATATCTCAGTCCATGATAAATATTTGGCTTCCAAATAACTGCCAAAAGTATTTTAAAACTATTTTATTTCATAACTTTAAAAATCTGTTAATCAAATACTACAATGAGCTGATACACTTTAGAAATTCATAACACTTCAACCACATTGATCCAAATTCTCAATTCCGAGTATATCATATTAGACATATAAAATTATCATATTCCACAAATTCATAATTTTTAAAGATCATTCAGCAGGTCAAAAATTATTTTCCACTGTATCATACTGTTTACACAGGAAATTTCCAGAATTCCAGGGTCATTTTGGTAAATTCACTACAAATTCAATTTCCGAGATTTTCAGTCGATTCAAAGTCTCAGATGATCCTAAACATGTCTAATTTCATATACTCAAAATTCAAAACCAGAATCGAATCACAACAATTTATAAAATTCCTAGATCAAGAGGTTATCCAGCAGAAATTCCATAATTCATCATGATTTATCAAACTATCTTATAAATCATCATCAATTCTCACAACATCAAACGAAATACACATCAAATCCTTAATTATACATATTTCCAGAAATCAAAACTTAAAGAAATTAACTTAATTAACACCAATAAATTGATAATTAGTTGTGATATACCTCTAAAGATCCAAAATTCTCATTTTCTTCTTCTTTTTCTTCTTCTTCTTCTCTTTCTCTCTCCTTTATTTCTCTCTTCTCTCTCTAAAAATGGGTAGCTCGACCAAAATGAGAGAATTAGGGTTTTTAAAAGTGTATTTTTATACTAAGTGGTTAATTTTTGGTATTTACGAATTCACCCCCAAAACTTTCAAAGTATAACAATTTGGTCCCTAAAATAATTCCAAAGTCTTGCAAATAAACCCAATACTAATAGTATATCCTTAACCTATAAAAACACTACTAATAACAATATATAAATCAAGGATCACCCACATACAAATAAAATACGTATATTTATATATATAAATATACATATTCTTACCGGTTATGGATACTGGTTACTACACATACAGTTCATCTAACATATCATTTAACTGAGGAATAGGATAGTCAACATACATCCTCCATGTTCCATCATTCTTAGGCACTAGTATCACCGAAATCACACAAAGACTAATGCTCTCTCTAACATACCCCTTTTCCATTAGCTCGTTAATCTTTCATTGAAGTCGTCTCCTCGAGATTACTTCTATAGGCTGGTAGGTTTGAAATTATTGCACCGAGTATAAAATCAATTTGATGTTCAATTCCTCGAATTGGAGGTAAGCCTGAAGGAACCTCCTCGGGAAAAGACATCTTCAAATTCCTACAAAAGAGAAATAATGATGCTTAGTAAAGATCCAGCAAGATCGTTAGAAAATAAAAGGGTCTCCTTGTACATGAGTACTATAAGAGGCTGCTGTGAAAATAAAGCTATTCTGATCTCGCCTTTTTTTTTTTGTAATGTAGTTGTATTTTTCCTCTCTTGCACTTACCAAGGCCACAATTCTCTTATTTTCTCTCTCACTCCCTTTCAAGCTTTTACCTTTCTCTTTTTCTCTTATATCTTTTTCTTTTCTCTCAGCTTTGGCCTCTCTCTCTTTTTCTTTTCTCTTTTACTTTTTTTTACATCTTAAGTTGGTCTTCGAGAATTTGTTTTGGAGTTAATGGTATAAGTGTTATAAGATACTTTTTAATAATAAAAGAGTACCTATTAGTATAATCGCCGTGCATGACTCACCGATCAAACTGCCATGGTCGTCCTAATAAAATGTGACATGCGTGTATATATACCATATTACAAAGCGCCTCATCCTCGTACTTGCTAATGAAAAATGCCGCCAACACTTATTTTGTTACCTTGACTTCTCTGCAATTGTTTAGCCATTGAAGTCGGTACGATCGTAGATGTTTCAAGGTATGTAGTGCCAATTTCTCCATTAATTCGGTGCTGGCAACATTGGTGCAACTCCCACCATTAAATATAACGCTGCAAACTTTGTTGTTCATAAAACATCGAGTATGGAACAAGTTCTCCCTTTGATTATTTTCTTCTTCCTTGGCTTGTAAGCTAAGAGCTCTTCTTGCCACCATTAATTCTCATTCTACCACATATTGCCCTTTATAGTCATCTTCAAGAGGTGACATGTAATTTACTTCGTCTTCTTGCTCATCTTCTGAATCAATCTCCCTCTAAGCATTGATCACCATCACCTTTTTGTTCGGATATTGACTAGCTATATATCTTCTACCTTGGCATTTGAAGCACTTAATGTCATGGCTTCTAGAAGTGGTGGATTTGGTTTTACCTTGTTTTAACATCGTAGCTTGTTTGGCATCCTTAGATAGCTCAAACTTAGGCTTAGTTGATGAAATTCCATCTCTTTTAGAGGCTAGTCTCCATAAGTTTGTGGAAGTCGTGCTTAATCTCATTCTAACTATGTTCATTCACTTTAATTGCTACTCAACTTTGATAGTTTGGTACACCATATCCATCAACTCCATATAATGTTGCATCTTCACCACGTCTACTATCTCTCAGTTAAGCTATGCAAGAACCTAGCCATAGTGGCTTCTTTGTCCTCCTTTACATTCACTTGGATCATAGCAATCTCCATCTCTTTGTAGTATTCATTAACGCTCTTAGATCCTTTAGTTAGATGTTGCAACTTGTTGTATAACTCTCGATGGTAGTAGCTAGGAATGAAGCGTCTTCTCATAATGGCCTTCATCTTATTCTATATCTCAATAGGTCATTCATAATTTCTTCTTCTTTCCTTCAACAATTGATCCTACCAAACAATAGCATAATTAGTGAATTCAATTGCAACCAATTTTACCTTTTTAGCCTTAAAGTAGTTGTTACAATCGAAGATCATCTCTATCTTATTCACCCATTTTAGATACGCCTCAGGGTCATTTTTACCTTAGAATGGAGGAATCTTTACCTTAATGCCTCCTAAGTTATCATCATGCCTAGGTCTTCCCCTCCTAGCATTTATATCTCCAAATCCAAATCCAAATCCAAATCTTCCCTGGTTCATTGGTGGTTTATCTAACTTATCCAACTCATCTTCATCTTCATCTTCATCTTCAACATCTCTTCATTGTACCCCTAGTTGCACTCGTCTAGATGGTTGCCCAATGGGAGCATTTTGATGTTGCCCTCTATTTTCTAACCTGTCCATCCTCTTACGAATTTGCTCTAATTTGGTCCTCGTCATTCACCTCATCTTGCTCAATAACGCCTACAATTATAAGTTATGATTGATTGATTGTTGTACCTCTTCAATTGAGTTTTCTTCTTAATAGTGTAACATGTTTAGAATATATAAAAAAAATACAGTTAAATGCCTGACAAGCACTCCCTCACATGTTTTACTCAAGCAAATTCACTCACTCTCATATTTAGTACTCAAATGGCTTATACCCTCTTATGCTTTCACCACTCTTGCCTCTTTCCACTCATGTGTCTTGTTTTTACTCTTAATCAGACTCAAGAACAATTAAGATTCAAGTAGCAATTCAATATGAGAAGCAACCAAGATAAGTCACAAGATTCAAGAAGAAATCCTTAAAAAACTGATCTAGCAATCAACATGGCAAATTTGGTTCAAAGTTGTTGAAAGAGAGATCGAAATTCAAAATTTTGATAAAAATGAATTTGCAACAATTTTTTGCTTTCTTTTTTTCCTTTTTTTTTTCTTTTCTTTCTTTTCTTTTCAAGTTTTTTTAATATCAGAAACCAGAAATATGAAATATGAAATATGAATTTATAATAAATTAGAGATTTCAAGATAGAACACGGTCATAATTAGGATTCTTCTTAACCAAAATAATTTATGCAAGATTCAATGGAATAATAAAATTATTAAAGGGATAATTTAAAATTTCTTTGAAACCAAAGCTCTGATACCAACTGATATGAACTTCGTCAACAATGTAATAAAACCCAACACCAAAATATGGAATGAACCCTAAGATCTTCAAGGTGCAAGTTTGATGAGTCTTGACCCTTGACTTAGCAAGGCAAGAACTAAGACTACGGCTGGATAAGGGATGCCAAACTAAGAAATCCAAGGACACTCAAGAATCAATATGATAAGTCCGATTGTTTAAACGCCACAAAAATAATCTTGATAAGTTCAAGTATTTTCAAGAATGAAAAAAGAACACAAAAACTCTCTAACTTATTTTTTGAATTCTGTATTGCATAATCTTTCAATCCCCATGGTATTTATAGAGATCACATAGGATGTCAAGTTACAAATTCAAACTTACAACTACCTTCACACTCAAAGTCTAAAAATATAGCTAACTTACAGCTACCCTCACACCTCAAAAGTCCATAATTATAGCTAACACAATAAATGCAATTACAAAATTCAAACATAAATTCTACTAATTCAACAAGTATGTTCCTGAGTCATAATTTGGAAAGAAAAGTCTTCATTTCCGGCAAAGATGTCAAGCTTCACCTACTAAATATCTGACTTTTCTTCTTAACATGTTTTAGAAAGTTTAGAAACATGTGCTTGTTAAACTTATTCCAGAATTTGTAAAGCAATTAAACCTTTAGAAAATCTGCTTATATCAAATTTAAATTTAAAATTAATATCTTGGGCTTTCCAAAGTTGTGTATATCTTCAATTTGACTCTTCTAAAACCTTAATCAGAGTGATTAGGTTCATTTGAATCTTATTTAGTCTTATGTGAAACAGATTTAGGCTTATGACAGGTGTTGTGTGTTTCTATAACATAAATTAGCGCAAATGCACGTTGTCGCAACAAATAATATATGATGAGAAAAGTGTCGATCCCACAGAGAATGATTTGTCTTTTCTAGTTTAAGTACTGAAATGGTGTCTTTCTACTATTATCCAGAAAATAATTTAATGTATGAGATTAAACTACTCAAGTAAAAGAACAACTTAATTATGCTAAGTGATAAACTAAATTGCCAACAAGTTAAATTCAATATGAGAAATCCTAGGATTACAAACTATCCCCTATTATGCAAATAAATTCAGCAAAATCTCTTTTAGGTCTATTGGTTCTCAACTTGATATATTGACCAAAACACTCAATACATCATAAGCCTCTTTTGCAGGTCAAGTGAATATATTCTATCCAATCAAATATCTATATGTCTATAATAAATAAATTGAACAAAATTCATTAAGCACAAGTTTTATGAGCCATACATGCCTTATGAGTATATGTCTATTTCATATGAAACTCAAGTGTACTACACTATGATCATGCATCAATCAATATGCTTAAGACTGAATACCTAAATGCCTTTGTCAAGTTTATTTAAGTATTTCTAGATCAATTTAACTACTGGCCAAGTAATCAAATAGCATTAAACACAAGCACAATGAATATATCAAAAGCTGAATTAATACCATAAAAGAGAGAGCTAAAATCAATCACATAATGAGTTCAAGGATGTAATCCTAGATTAATGAAATTAGCTCATCATTAAACTACACAATCTTGAAGCTAATTCCATCAATACATGCAAACTAAACATCTTACAACAAGTAAACAATCAAGCATAGAAGAAATCCCTGTCAAATGTCTTTGATGTTGAATCTTGCTTTCCTCCTCTTTGATTTCTCCAAACTTAGAAGTTAGGTGTTTCTTTTGTGTTTCCAACTGCTGTCTTAGCTGGACTCTCTCCTCAAAATGTAAGTTTTGTGCAAATATATAGGTAAGAGCTAGAAATTAGGGCGCACTTGGGGTTGCTTTTGGACTTTCTGATTTTTAGCATCCTGTCAACTTTTGCTGTCCCAGGTCTCAATGCCGCGGCATTGGGATTCAATACCGCGGCACTCACTCTCTGGAATTAGCACCGCGGCATTAAATGCCTCGGTGCTCAACTGAATGCCCCGGCATTACACTGTAGCAAACAGTGCCTCCATTTGTATTTTTATCTCTAATGCTCCCATTTGCGTCCGTTTTCTCGTGTGATGTTCCAAATGTCTTTGAACCTAAAATTCATAAAGAAAGTGTACAAATATAAACAATTTGAGGTCTAAATGAGCAAATATTAATCTTAGGAGTATCAAAATATTATATGAAAATATGTATTATCAACAGGCTTCCATGTGTTTGCTATCTCACCAACTTGTTGAATCAGCTTATTTAATTCTTCTATAAAATATTTGGCTCTAAGTCTCATGATTGGCTCACTTGGCAAACTTAATAGATCATGTGATTGCTAGCCTTAAGCTCCTCTAAGCCCACAAGTCTTATGAGTACCTCCATGCCCAAGTGTGAGTTCTTACTCTTGTATGCGTACAGGCTGTGCAGCTTTATTTGCATCAAAAGCCTCATTGTATGTGATCTCCTTGGTTATCTTATTCTTAGGCTTCCATATCTTCTTAGTTAAGCCAAGGGCAGTAGCTTTTGCCTCATTATCCTCATGCTTCTCAGGAAAGATTTTAATCTTAGACCGAAAAATGATTTTCCTTTGCCATTTTCTTTGATCCTCTCATTAAGGTAATGCTCCTTCTTTTTCTTTCTATACCTTAAAGCCTTCTTTTTAATGTAAGGATTCATGGTGTCCATGACTTTGAGCTCTTTAGTATTTGGGTGCACCACATTAACGCTGCAATAGTCTTCACTTTCAGATGGCAACTTGATCTCTTTAAAACTTTCAAGGTAACGGTGTCATTTTACACCCTCATGATCAACTCTTCTTTTTTAACATCAATTATCATTCGACTCATGGTTAGAAAAGGTCTTTTAAGGATGATAAGGATCTCATTGTCTTCTTCCATGTCTAGAATGATAAAATTTGTAAGGAATATGAACTTATCCACCTTTACTAGCATGTCCTCTATGATTCCATTCGAATAGGTGAAAGAGCAATCAACAAGTTGAAGTATGACATTAATAGGCCTTACTTCTCTATAAACTAACTCATTTAAGAAGAAAAAAGGCATGAGATTTATACTTACTTTAAGATTACAAAGTGCTTTCCCAAGATAATGATTTCCAATAGAGCACGGGATGGTAAAGCTTCCAGGATCCTTAAGCTTAGGAGGTAGCTTTTTTGGGAGAATAGCGCTACATTCCTCTGTCAATGCTATGATCTTATAATCTGCTAGTCTCCTCTTCTTTATAATATCTCCTTCATAAACTTCATATAACTTAGCATTTGTTTAAGAGCATCTACAAATATATATTAATGTGATTTTTTTTTTAAAGATATCCATAAACTTTGAGAATTATTTGACTAGCTTTTGTTTCTGTAGCCTCTGAGGGAATGGTGGAGGTGGATAGAGATGTTGAACTGCATGTTTCTATTGGTTTTTATTGTTGTACTGCTGCATATGCACTTTTCTATAATTCTACATTATTTTCTACGCTTTGCTGCTACTGCTACATATCATGTTCTACAGTATTTTGTGTATTTTTCTACTGTTGCGCATCATATTATGCATTTTTTTATTGCCTTGCTGTACTTTTTCAGTTTCTACACTTGTTTGACACCTCTATAGTCTTTTAGAAAAAGGAATAAACGATCTATATAGCTACACTTCTTCTTGTTGTGCCATATTCTCCTTTTCTTTCGCACTTGATGGTGGTGGTTTGGATGTGTTATCATGTAGGATCTTACCACTCCTCAAGTTAATGGCCTAGTATTACTCTACATTTCTTAGATTTGCTTTGATGTCGCTTGGTAGAGTGCCTTGAGGACACTTATTAATGGCTGCAGTAAGTTGTCCCATTTGAACCTTTAAGTTCTTCAATGATGCTGAATGATTTTGTAGGATGGCGTCATTATACTGCATATATTGCATAAATATATCTTCCAAAGTCGGTTTCTTTTCTTGCAGTGGCTGGAATCGTAGGGGATTCAATTGTCTAGATGACTCTCATTAGTTGTTACACCAAGAGACATTATGAGGATCTCTCAACCCCAAATTATAGAAGTTGGATTGTGGGTTAGGTTACTGTCTAGTAAGATTACCCACATAATTCACCAATTGCATGCACTACCCATTCATATGATTATCACCACAAGAGTCATATGTTATTTGCTGAGATTTGAGGACATTCAATGCATCAATCTTCTTAGATAACATGTTAATTTATGCAGCCAATGCATTGAATATGTCAATCTCATATACACTGGCAATTCTCTTGGGTGTAACTCTTTCATCTGGCTATTGGTAACTGTTTAACACCATCTCTTCCAATAGATCATAAGCCTCATACTTGAACTTAGTCATTATAGCTCCTCCAGCTATAGCATCTACAATAATTCTCAAATAGCCTACAAGTCTATTATAGAATGTTTGGACTAATAGCCATTTAAGGACACCATGGTGAGGACACTTACTCAACATGTCTTTGAAGCACTCTCATACCTCATACAATGACTCACCATTAATCTGACTGAATGAGGTAATGTCATTCCTCATCTTTATTATTTTTGCTGGTAGGAAAAACTTTGCTAAAAACTTCTGCACTAGATCATCCTACGTCGATATAGATCCTGACGACAATGACATCAACCAACTCTTTGCCTTGTCCGTTAAAGAAAAAGGGAATAGTCTAAGTTGAATAGCATCGTCTGAGACTCTATTATATTTAAAGGTATCATAAATCTTCAAGAAATGTATGATATGCATGTTAGGATCATCATTAGGTTCTCCGTTAAACTGTTCAAACTCTTTCAGCATCTTAATAATATTCAACTTGATCTTAAAGTTGTTAGCATTTACGATTGGTCACTAAATACTAAACTGAACACCATTTGTAGTTAGGACAATATACTCTTTTAAAGCTCCATGTGATATTATGGGTTCAAACACTGGATTATCAATGTGATCGTTATTTTCCTCAATGTTTAAAGATCATCGGTGTTGTTCATATGGAAGTCTTTGCAATGTTCTTTCGATCTTAGAATCAAAAGAAATTAAGTCAGCACTTTTCGCTCTTCACATAAACTGTCAAAGAAAAATAGAAAGAAAATCAAAGTAAAAAAAGAAAATAAACTAAAACAAAAATAAAATAAAATCTAAATTAAAAGCAAGTAGCTTAATATTAGTATTGATCTAAAGAATAGATAGAAATAGTCTCTAGCAACAGCGCCAAAAACTTGATGTATGTTTTGGTAGCTAAGTGTAAATGCACCCTATCATATCAAGTAATATAGAATTTTAAGTCTAGATATCGTTCGCACAGGAACTATGCAATCTAATTCTATCAATTAATTACTAAAATTATATCTATTTAACTTTTATTCAAAAAATCAAAATCTGAAATTCAATTAATTAACCTAGTTCTATCCAATTAAACTAAACCTAATATTTAACCAAAGATAAACAAAGCGATGAATTCACTAATTATAATAATCTAGGGTTTAAACTTATCCTTTATTATTTCATTGGACTCATTAACCTCTTAGTTAATCCCTTAATATAAATTGATTGGCTAGACTCAAATCTCATCATAAGCCTCTGTTGATGGTCAAGTAACTATATTATGTATTCTAACAACTACCTATATGTCTATGTTAATTAGAATAGAATGTAATTCATTAAGACCAAGTCTAAATCATACCATACACGTCATCTAGGTATATGTTTATCCTACATACAACTCATAGTTGTTACCCTATGATCATGCATCAAACTATCATAATCCATATATAATAAAAGCAATAAACTCAAGATAGAATGAATCAATTATATGTATTAAGTTCATAAACTAATAATTAATGAAATCCAATTACATAGTAGGTTTAATAGTCTAACCCTGGATAAAACAAGTTTAGCTCATCATTAAACCTAGAGTATCAATGCAATTCAATAATAACAGTAAGAACAAGAACATAATGATAAGAAAAGAAAAGAAAAACTATCACAAAGACGTCTTGGGTTGCTTCTCTCTCTTCTTTGACTTGATTGCTTGAATCTTAAACTTGAATCTTCAATCTTAGCTTTGATCTCTTAATTTTTTGTTGTGAATTATTTCTCTAAATTTTGCCTCTCTTAAAGTCTATGTTTTAGCTCTGAAAAGAGTGCTTTTATATATTTAAGAAACCCTAGGGTCAATGGTCTTCGAATCCAAGTCAAAATAGGACTTTTGATGGGGTGTTTTATATGTCATATGGGCACTACAACGCTAAGACCTGGAACGTAAAGATGGTAGAGGGTCGGCTGGGTGCCACGGCGCCCAACTTTTTGCCCTGGGAATTGCAGCACCCAAGATTGGGTTTGGGTACTCTCAAATTTTAAGAATTACTTTTTCATTTCATGTTCGTTTCACCTCTTGTTTATCCTGAATTGTCATATTTTCCATTGTGCACCTATTTATGATCAAAACATAATTAAATATCCAAATATTCATAATTTAAAGCAAAAATCAAGTTTGAAGTACTAAATATACTAGTACATTTATGCCTCTATCAATGAGCGACCTTTTTTCCATTGCAGGATTAAGGCAGAACTAGATGTGTCACCTATTTCACATGAACTTGGAAGGATAAACTAACCTTTAGTACTAAATTTTAAAGCAAATGAGAATTTCTTCCTATAATGAGTTGATAGATAAGTTTGTCTAGCATTTCTACAGAGCCTATGAGTCAGTCAAAGCCCCCCTAACAGCTAAAGAGGCTCAAGTAAAGCTAGATAGAAAGCTTAAGAGATTTCATGGAATGGTTTCACAAAGAAGTGATCCAATTATGAGCTTTTAACCTACTAGTCGCCCTGGAAGCCCTGAAGTCTAGCTATAATTAAATCAGTTCCGATATTATTTACCAAGAACCTCATCACAACCTATACAGATGTTTGTAACCAAGCACTCAACTACATAAGGCTTGAGGAAGAAAAAGAGGCAAAGAGGATGACAATAATAAAAACTTAAGGAAGAGCTTGGGAAAGAGATTTAAGATTTCTTAAGATGAAGGATCAAACACCCCTAAAAATGGCCAAGTATCATTGAAGAGACAGACTACATGAAGAGGGTCAAGAAGATCTCCCCTGAGAGTGGTGAGAATTCAAGAAAAGAAGTATGTCCCCGTCACTGTCCCTTTAAAGACCGTCTTTAAAACTATCAAAGAAAAAGGCCTGCTGAAGGAGCCAACTGCTATAAAAGCACCTGCAACTCGACGTAACAAAGGTAAGAAGTATGATTTCCATGAAGATCATAGGCATATACTAACGAATGCCATCATTTAAGGAAGTAGGTAGAACAACTCATAAAAAATGCGTACTTAATAGAGTTTAGGGCAGACCGATAGCCAAAGGATCTTTAGTAGACCGAGAACCTATATCTTAAGCCTTCACCTAACTTGGGTGACTATGATAATTATTAAAGGTCCTATATTGGTTGGAGACTTTAATCAACATGGGAAGAACTATTCTTTATACTCTATGGTGGGGAACTTAGTGATGTGCAACACCTTAGCTACCAAGAAGCCTTAGATGCAATCAGTTCCTATCATGTTTATTTAGAAAAACACTCGAGGGATCAGTTACCCGTATAATGACACATTGGTGGTCATTGGGTGTATGTAACAAGCACTAATGTCAACTGAGTATTCATCGACCTTAGGAGTTTGATAGATATCATCTTCAATGAAGCATTTGATGACCTCGACATTAAAGAATTGAATATAAAAAATAAAATAAAAAACACTGACCTTTCTGCATGGATTCAAAAATGGTTGTGTCAAGCCATTGGGAATTGTTAACTTACCCATATCCTTAGGGAGAAGCCCTATATAAAGACTATGATTGTGAGCTTCGCTATTGTCAACCAACTATTCTTTTATAAGATCATAATAAGACGTCTTTTTATAAAGAATTCCAATGCAGCTATATCTATCTACTATCTGGAGTTGAAGTTCTCAGTTAGAGATAGACTAAAGCTCAAATATGATCTGAGCACATTGTTTAAGGAGTTCTCAGACATTTTCACTTTGTCTCACGAAAACATGTTAAGCATAAACCTCTTCCAAATTTCCTCTTTCAAAGATTACTAACTGGTAGACTCCATAATTAGGCATGCACTCCTCAGCTTAAGAATGCCTTCTCGCGATATAATCAAATCGGGATGTTTTTGCCAAACCAAGAGAAGATCTCTTTTATTTCTCATCAAGGAACCTACTGTAAGGTTATGTCATTCGGCTTAAAAAATGCTAGAGCTACTTATCAAAGACTTGTTAGTTGATTGTTCAAAGCCTTAATCTAGTAGACCATGGATTTTTATGTGGATAATATGATAACCAAGATAATGTTGCCGATAGATCATATGAATGACCTAAGAAAGACATTTGAAATTTTAAGGGATCATAATATGAAGTTGAATCTAAAAAGTGCGCGTTTAAGGTTGAGTCGAGTAAATGTCTGGGATTTATGATGAGCCAGAAGAGAATATAGGCTAATCCCGATAAAATCAAGACCATCTTGAAAATAAAGTCCCTAAGCATAATAAAAGAAATCCAAAGGCTAGCAGGCCGAGTTGCTGGCCTTATCTTATTATTGTTGTTGTTGTGTTTTTATTACGTTTATTCTTTTGTTGTAATTATTATTTTTATACTATTAATATTATTTTATTTATTTTATGTTTATTATTATACTATATATTATTAGTATTATTATTGATATTATCATTACTATTAATTTTATCAACGTAAATAATTTTTAAAAAATTACAAAAATACTTCTTTGTAATCTTAACCTACTTGTTTTGGGTCTTTAGAAGGTCTAATCGCAATAGAAGTGAACATGTTACTTCCTTATATGATAGCAACTATCATGGTTGATTTTTTCTTTATTCAGACGGGGTCCATAAGTTTTTGAAAATTATAAAATTATCCTTAGAAAGTCTTGGCTTGTCCTTGCTACGTCTTTACAGATCCATTTGGCAATGGCACCAGAGGTGCAACATTCCTAGATGACAATTACACTCTTGGTTGAGTTTTGTCTCGATCAAATGGCATTAAATTTTTGGTGACTTAAAAAAAATATTCATCGATAGTCATAGCCTACTTGTTTTGAGCCTTTGGTCGATCAATCGTGTGGCACCAGTTGTGTTGTTTCCTTATTACAAGGTCAGCAACTTAGAGCCTGTTTGTTAGTGCTTATTTTTTTTTTACAATAAAAGTACTTTTTGATGTTAAAAGCACTTTGTGAAGTGTTTGGCAAAAAAATTAAAAAGTACTTTTACATTTAAAAAAGCACTAAAGGTGCTTTTTGTAATTAGCACCCCATGTGCTTTTACGGGTAGCACTTAGTGATTTAATGAATTTTTTGTAATTCTTAAAATACCCTTTTAAAATGTTAAAAATTCCAACGCAAGTCCCATTTATTTTAACCTAAAATTCGTCTACACTTACTTTCACATCAACACCTCCATCACCAACAATAACAAGTCCATCGAGATTTGTAACTTTTTTGGTGGGAAGAAGATTCATTTCCCTCCTCTTTTTTTCTTTAATTAATTTTTTTTTACTTATTTTAGTTTTATGGACTTCTTTGTTCAATATATTTGTTATTGAATGCATAGCCATACGTGTCTTTTGAATTGGCAAATCATTTTCTTTTTCATTTTTTTTTTGTTGTATTGTTCAAATAAAATATAAAAAATTAATACTTCTATCTATTCATGTTTTATTTGGCTCTTAATATAAATATTCATAAAATAAAATATTATTATTATCATGCTATCATTTTAAAATATATAATATTTATTAAAAATTAAAAAAATATTCTTATCATTTTTTAATTTATAAAAATAGTTAAATAAATATATCTAATTATAATATTTATATTAAGTTTTTTTAATTATAATAATGTCTATTTTAGTAATTTATTAATATCAAAGTACTTTTTTAATTACATATCCTTACACGCGATAAAATACCTCAAGCACTTCAAAAGTACTTTATATAATTAAAAGTTAAACGTTAAATGCTTATTCAAAAAAACACTATCAAAAAAGCACTAACGAAAAAAAAGCGCTATAAAACAAAAACGTTTTTTTTCTAGCACTTCCAAACTGATCTTAATTGTTTTGACTTTGATTAGACAACATTGAGAGTTTTTTAATAAAATTATGAAAATACCCTTAAGCCTCCTGAACCTACCCTATTTGCTCCTTTAACAGGTTCCTAATCACGATGGCACTGAATATGCTACTTCTCTAGATGATGGTCACTATCTTGGTTAAGGTTTTCCTCGATTAGAGGGCGATGAGAATTTTGATAAAATTATCAAATAACCCTTGATTGTCCTAAGCCTACTTGTTTTAGACAACCAGCTAGTCTTATTGCGATAATATTAGACATGCTACTTACTTACTTGTATAAGGTTACCATCTTGGTTGAATTTTGCCTCGATCGAATGATGTTGAGAATTTCTATAAAATTATAAAATTATCCTTGGGATAGCCTGTCGATTCCTCGAATTCAGTAGGTCCAATCACGATGGCATTAGATGTGCTAGTTTCTTAGATGATCGTCACCATCTTGGTTGAGTTTTTCCTTGATCAAATGACATTGAGAATTATGAACAAGAAAATTATGAAAATACCCTTGGTTAGTTTGCCCTGCCTATTCTAGCCTTCTTTTTTATGAGTAAACGAAAATACTAAGGGTTCAGCTATCTTTTTTAGTACATATAATAGTTTTCTCTTCTTTCTAGAAATTGACCCTCTTTTTATAAGAGTAGATATTTATGTGTTGGGCAATTTGTTTGAAAATAAATAACTTATTTGGCTACATATTTTTGAAAAACAAATTGATAAAAATAATATTTTTAGGTATTGAAGTTCCCTAAATATGGACACTTAAAAAAATTACCTCTTCACCTTTGCTCACTCTTTGAAATAATAAAACTCACCATCCTTCAAAAAAAAAGATGCTTGAATCAGTTTTTATCTAAGAAAGAAAATGCTTCGTGTGTAAGGAGTGTTTGTAATGACAAATAGGGTTATTATTATTATTGTTGTCATTATTTTGTAGGAATGAATGGTGAATGTGGATCAATGATCAACAAGTATAAAATGAATAGTTCATAAATAATTGGGTGTAAATCCAAATCTTATTCAAAGTATGCATGCATAAGTTTAATTCAAAATTTGATTAAGAGAGTGAGAATCTAATTTAAAGTATGCTTCCACTTGGACAAGCAGTGTGTTGTAGTTTATCGATACAAATTATGTTTAATTTGGTACTTATAGAAGTCCTCCACAAAAATCACATATCCAAGATTGATTATTTGTTTGAAAGAATGATGGGTTTATCGGTTAAATTAACAACAACAAATTAGTGCTTGAGCTATTGGTGTTTTGTTTTTTAGGAAGCATGCCTAAATTTTTTTTAAAAAAAACATCGAGTTTAGACTTGTATTGGTCTTTTCAAGAAAGTAGGCTTAGATTAACTCATTATATTCATATGCTTATTTTGTAATTTGAAAGTAAGTTTTAATTGAGTTTAAATAAATTTAGCATATGAAGAAATTCTA
Organism: Ailanthus altissimus; assembly: GCA_946807835.1. Classification (NCBI taxonomy): domain Eukaryota; kingdom Viridiplantae; phylum Streptophyta; class Magnoliopsida; order Sapindales; family Simaroubaceae; genus Ailanthus; species Ailanthus altissimus. Next base: position 703,692 of record OX327699.1, read on the forward strand.
TTAGATTTTCTAATAAAACTGTAATTACTCAAAATATAAATTCTGTTTAGGGGCTTATTTGCAAAGTATTGCAAATATTTTATCCTAAATCGAATTATCCAAAACTTAGAATAAGCTAAGTGAGAAAAGCGAGATGAAACCTTAGTTCCTCTCTTTCACTCTCACGCTCAACTTTTGCATGTCGTCGATCAACACCAAATTGTTGGCACCAAATCGTCAAATAACTTCAGATGTTGTTGCACACCTCACTGTTGTCTAGACTATTATTGAATGTCGATTGTCGTAGCAGCAACCTGAGCATCGCCTAAGAAAAAAAACACCAAAAGTTGGCAACCAGTTCTTGGTCACACTGATGCAGGGTTACTGCTGCCAACCAATGGCTACACACGCCCTTACCACGAATGGTGCCTTCATCTGCGGTTGCTACTTTAAATCCTATTTTCGTCTTCTTCTTTTTTGGTAACTTGTTAAAAAGTTAGGTTTTTCATTCAAACTTTCTATAGATATCGCCACTAAAGTTCTCTAAATATAGAACTTAAAAAAATTACCTCATCGCCCTTATTCACTCCTTAAAATAACAAAAGCGTTTTGTTCTCTTGCAAGAAAAAAAATATTTCATTGCTCAAGTCAGCGTGTATTCAATAAAAAAACTGTTTTTGTGTATAGGAAGTGTTTTCAATGACATGTGGGGTTATGATATTTCCTATATAAATAAATGGTGAATGTGAATAAATGATCAATGCGTATAGAATAAATAACACATGAATAATTATTAATATTTATAGGATATGAATTTAAATTTTATTTAAAGTACGCATACAGAAGTTTAATTCAAAATTTGAATAGGAGAGTACAAATCTAATTTAAAGTTTACTTCCACTTGAATAGGTAGCGTATTGTAATTAACTAGTATAAATTATTTTTAATTTATTATAGTACATATTATGTTTAATTTAATACCTAATAAATATATATTTAAAAAGTAGAGAACAACAAAATATTGCTCTTTACCGTTTTTGAAAAATATTTTAAAATTATTCTATAAGTTTCTCATTAAAATAATTACATCACTTATTTTCAAAAGTAATATTAAGCATTATTGTCACTATTTTTAATTTTATAAAATTTCTTTTGATACACACAATAAAAAACATCTTTCATTTTTATAAATATTTAAAAAAGATTATATTAAAAAAAATTCAAACTCAAAACACCACTTTAATATATAAAAAAATTCACTGCAAATACTTTATTACTAAACTGTAATTACTTTGTAAAAATTATTTTTTAAAGAAAACGTTATCAACGTACCTAATTTTGGACCATTCCATCCAAAAACGGAATGTTAATTTTGAAAAAGAAAACGTGACCAAAATGATGTCATGATTTGGATTGAATCCGACGTGGCAGTTTCGTCGACCCCACAATGCTAAGATTTTGACCGAAAAGCGTTGGCTTGCCCGTTGCCCCTGTCACGTCGCTTTCCATCCGTGATACAGCGCGAAGACGGTTTTGACTGCGTAGGGCAGCGGTCAGCACCGTTCGGGCAGCCTCTTCTTCTCTCTGTCTGTGCACGCTTTCCTCCAAAAAATAATAATAATAATAATAATAATAATAAATAAATAGAAAATAAACAAAAAGTTAAAAGAGAGATAATAAGATAACAATCGCTTTCTCAGTCTCGCTCTCACACACATTCACTTCCTGGCTTTTTTTTTTTTTCAGAAACAGACATTTCTATTTTAATATTTTTTTAAAACAGATATATAAATTTTAATGATTAAAAAAATTCATTAATATATTTATTAAATAATATTTTTTATTTATTTTAATCAAAGAAAATATGTACATCTTCTTTTTTGTTAAATCTCAAGAGTTTTTTAAGAGTACACATATTTTTTTTATATAAATAAATTTAAACTTGAATATTTTTTTAAATATAACAATAAGGATCCTAACAAAAAAGATATGTAAATTTTGATAATTTAAAAAAATTTACCAAATTAGGTAATAGTTTTATTTATTTTAATAAAATAATAAAAATATGGATGAATTTTTAAAATTATTAAAATTTATATATTTTTAAAAAATATTAAAAATCTAAATAATTTTTCGCTTTTATTATATGAAAGAGATATTTTGAACTTAAAATCTCTATTTAATAAATTACTATCAGCACTTTATTGTTTGATTGATGACACAAATATGCTTATGGTTACTGGGTATTATAAAAATTAAAAAATTAAAAACAGAAACAATCTTTCTCTTTCTCTTTCTCTTTCTCTTTCTCAGTCACACACATAAGCACACTGGCTACTTATTAGAAAGTGAAAAAAAAAATGGAATAAAAGGGAAAGGTGATTTTGTTTTGTGTTGTTGCCGAAAGGTGGTTAAGGAAAAAAAAAACAGCTGCTTAGGGAAAATTTCGAGTTGTGTTGGTTGTGAGTTTGCTGGGTTTCCATTTTGAGTGAGATTGAGATTGGATACGATGTGAGATTGGGCGGTAATGTAGGAAGCTAGGGTTTTAGTGATATGCTGTGTTGTTGTTTGGGTTTTGTGTGCTTTGTGGATCTGAAAACCAAAAAAATGGAGATAAAGGTTTGGGCTCTGTGTTTGATCTTCTTGGTGTTGGTGCTCCATTCATTATGCCTTGCATCCGCTAACATGGAAGGTCTGTATATTTCTACTTATCTATCTATTCTGTGTTTCTTTTTTTTTTGGGTTTTTCTTTTCGGAGATTTTGATCATTGTTTCTGCATTGTTTGTTGATTTCTGCAAATGGTTGTTTGCTTTTTTATGATTTCTTTTTGTTTTTTGGGACAAATTTAATTAAGTGAGAGTGTTTGAGTCTTTTTTTTTCGTAATTTTACTTTTATTCCTTTTTTTTCCTCTTCTTGTTGAATTTGTTTTGCTGGTTAAACTATGATAGTAGTGTTAAATTCATTTGTCTTAAAGGTTTTCTTTTCCTTTTAGTTTAAAAAAAGGGGCAATGGAAAAAGAGAAACTGAAATGTTCTTATGGTAATGGCACATTGAGAGAATGTATCTCAAGGGAATATTTTTTATTACAGCCTCTATCCAAGTGCTTGGAATATTTCCTTAGGTTGGGAAGTTGTCTACTTTGGAATACACTATGGATGATGAGTGAGTGATACTGTGACAGTGATCACTATGTTAAGCTTTTGCAACTGTATTTTAACCCTCCCTCTTGTTATTTTAGTTATGTCCTGCTATGCCTGTGGAAGCCTTAAATCCATTCTAGTTGTGAAGAAAATATTCCCTTTGTCATCCAGCTCAATGCATGGCCAACATATTTCTGTCTTTTTGATATCACTTTCTGTAAAATTGGGTAAATTTGCTCCTTTGAAACTTTTTTCATCTGGTTTATAGCTTCACACAACTTAGGATTCTGATTTTTAATGATTTTCAAGTGTCTGTGGTTACTGAACGGGGTTTGCATTCTCATTGTGTGAAATTGGTTGTCATACTGTCATTCAACATGCTCTCATTAGTAAGTTATTTGCTGGCCCTTATTGTCTTGGCTTGTATCTTGGAACAGGTGATGCATTACATAGCTTGAGAACCAACTTAAATGATCCTAACAATGTTCTGCAGAGTTGGGATCCTACCCTTGTCAATCCCTGCACATGGTTTCATGTCACTTGCAATAATGATAATAGTGTTATAAGGGTGTAAGATCTCCTTGATTTCTTCCAAGTGCTTGTTTTCTATTTTAACATCTTAAATTTTATTACATTAAATAACCTTTTATGACCTTTCTTTCTATGTTGATTTTTCAGTGATCTTGGAAATGCAGCTTTGTCTGGTCAACTAGTTCCACAACTTGGCTTGCTCAAGAATTTGCAGTATTTGTATGTTATGCTTCATCATTTGAAAAATATTGTCTGTTTCTGGTTTTCACTCTTTACTGCATTTACATTTTTCTTCTTGTTACAAGTTCACATAGACTGTCTCATTCAACCCTGTATCTTCTTTATGTGGAAAAGAAACATGTTAAGTAGTTGGGAACAAGGTAATAAGCTTCATTGATGCATTGATAGGAATTGGGTAGAGTACTTGGTTGCTATTTTGGTCAGTTTTGTTGTATGTTCCTTTCCATTTTTCCCGTTCGCGGAAATAGATCTTCTCTGCTTATGAAAAGATTTGAAGAGATTTTCCTTAGTCCAGATTAAAGTGGGAAAATCATTAGCTGAGGTATATGATTATATTATCAAGAAGCTCATATCTCGATGTTAGAAAAACTATGACGCAAGTTTGTTTGGTGGGGATGAGCAGAAGAACAAATGGTAAATCAAAACAACTTCCATCCTTTTCCCTGTTTGGTCAATTTGTGAAGAGGCATGATAGATAATTAGCAAGGACATTTTCTTTTGGATTACTAAAATATTCTGCCCACACGAGGTGGCATGGAGAGAAACTTTAACATTGGAATATGATAGCCCAAGGCAATATTATTCCCACCAGGCATGCATAAATGGGGTTTATTTTTCTAAAACATTTTTATCCCACCTGTGATTTTATGTTGAAACCAAATGGGGTTCACATAATCATAAAACATTAATTAACTGGCATGCATAGTGTTTAACAACCCTAACCTTTAGGATATAGAGTTTGCTTCAGGTGCCTGTAATTAATATGTTTAGCTGAAGCTGCTGTAGGAACATCCATATCGTTTCTGGTCAGGTTTGCAATATATTGGTGAATTTACATTGTCTCTTTGAATGGATCCGTAACAATCATGCTGTATATTGGATGTTGCCAAAAAATCTTGACTAGCATGATGATGTCTCCACACAGAGAATCGGAATATAACTATAGTCATTGAATAGGGTTATAAAGTTCTATCACTATATGTTTAGCAAGCTTGGGATCATGTTAAGGCTTGTAACACGAATACCATTTTCCTGAAGCTTCAGTTATAGAATATGATACTTGGTGATATTGATGAAGGAATTAATGTAAATTGCTGAGCAAGTGATATTTTTCTGCAAAGGTATTAATCTTTAGTCTCTGAAACATTCATCCTAGATTATTGTGACATTTTATGCAGGTCCGTATATTTCTTTGGAATGTTAGTATATTTCCCTTGAACAGGCCAAGGAACATGATCTTGGGTCAAATCATTGGTTTCCCAGTAGCCGCTGTGTGAATTTTTTAGTTTGTACCATGGGAAACTAAGTTTATACCCACACTAATTTTAAGTGTCAATGCAAATCATGGCAGTATTCTTATAAGTTTATACCCATCACTAAGTTATGTTGTTTATAACAGGGAGCTCTACAGTAATAACATAAGTGGACCAATTCCTAGCGATCTTGGGAATTTGACTAGCTTGGTGAGCTTGGATCTTTACTTGAACAGTTTCAGTGGTCTTATCCCGGAGTCATTGGGAAAGCTGTCAAAATTACGATTCCTGTAAGCATACTGTTCTATACCTGTGTTTTTATCATGTATTTAGTGCATATCATATATTTTAGAGTATATTGTACGAGACACATGATTCTCATACGGTAATGATTGTATTTTGATTAATAACATGACCAATGACATATAAAAGATTCTTCACTTAATATGTAGTATTTAAATGGTGGTTTTAAAAAGTTACTGACAAAAACAGTTCATTCCATTTTATTGCTCAATATAATACAGATGATTTTTAACAACAGTTCATGAGCTTTTTGACACTTTGTACTGGTAAAGCAATATAACATAAAAGGGATTTTATGATTAAGTGTAACATACTGGTATGTGTTTATGTACATAGTTGTATCTCTTTATTGGTTGTATTAGTTCGTAACATTTGTTCGTTTTTTGAAATGTTTGTGTAAGGATAGCCGGCTTAATAACAACAGCCTGATGGGTCCCATTCCTATGTCATTGACTAACATCTCCTCACTTCAAGTATTGTGAGTGCCAATATGCTTTTTCTGTCTAATCATTAAGACATCTCTCTCTCAGATATCATTACAATTTCAAAAATTTACGTTTTCTCAAATTGCACTATGGGACACAGGGATCTATCGAACAATCGACTTTCTGGAGTGGTTCCAGACAATGGCTCCTTCTCACTATTTACTCCGATCAGGTTTTTTGTTAATAACTTAAACTTTACTCATATTGGCTGCCTGATTTAGAAGACTATGCTTAATAGCTAATGATGTTTGCAGTTTTGCTAACAACTTGGATCTTTGTGGCCCGGTTACTGGGCACCCATGTCCTGGATCTCCTCCATTTTCTCCTCCTCCTCCATTTGTCCCACCCCCCCCTATTTCTTCACCGGGTAATGTTATCATCAGTCATATTTTGGACTTCACAATTGTAGATAGTGCTCCGTATATTTACTCTTAAAAGAATGGTTCCAATTGTGATTGGTTTCAGCTTTCCTGATCTGATTAGCCATTATTACATATGCACTTACGTGGATTTCATTGATTTACTACAGTAGTGATTTGTGGTTGCTTTAGCATTTGTTTTTCTTTCCTGGCATTTTTACTTTCTAACTGTCCTTTTCATTTCTTTTGCTTCCATTTTTGATGTTTTTATGTTTTTTCACCCAAATGGTGTGCTAGCCAGTAGCTTTCATAGTTAGTTTTATTGGTGATACTTGACCTGGAGGATTTGCTCTTTGAGCATTCTCATTTTTATTTGGCACATTGAATTTCAGGTGGGAATAGTGCTACTGGAGCAATTGCTGGAGGTGTTGCTGCTGGTGCTGCATTATTATTTGCTGCCCCTGCAATAGCGTTTGCATGGTGGCGTAGGAGAAAGCCTCTAGAATTTTTCTTTGATGTACCCGGTATGTGTCATTTTTTAAAATTGAGTATATTCCAATTTTTGTGATGAACACAATCATCAACTGTTTCCATCTTGTTGCAGCTGAAGAGGATCCAGAAGTTCATCTCGGTCAACTTAAAAGGTTTTCTCTGCGAGAACTGCAAGTTGCAACAGATAGTTTTAGCAACAAAAATATACTTGGTAGAGGTGGATTTGGTAAGGTATACAAAGGGCGCCTTGCAGATGGTTCGCTTGTAGCTGTAAAAAGATTGAAAGAAGAGCGTACTCCTGGTGGGGAGCTGCAGTTTCAAACAGAAGTAGAGATGATCAGTATGGCTGTGCATCGGAATCTCCTTCGCTTACGTGGTTTCTGTATGACACCAACTGAAAGATTGCTTGTTTATCCCTACATGGCAAATGGAAGTGTCGCATCATGTTTGAGAGGTAAAACCTGCAAGCTTGTTACGTGCTTATCTTTTCTTATAACTGCCTTGTACGCGGTCTCTTCTCTGCTGTTCGTAAAGATTTTCCCATCAACTTACGCATCGTGTTTGATAATCAAACATCCATTCATAATTTTATTAATGTGTTCTTGTAGAACGGCCACCTTCACAACCTCCTCTGAATTGGCCGACAAGGAAACGAATTGCATTGGGATCTGCTAGGGGTCTTTCATATTTGCATGATCATTGTGATCCAAAGATCATTCACCGTGATGTGAAAGCTGCTAACATCTTGTTGGATGAAGAGTTTGAGGCTGTTGTTGGGGACTTTGGGTTGGCTAAACTTATGGACTACAAGGACACTCATGTTACTACTGCTGTCCGAGGCACCATTGGGCATATAGCTCCAGAGTACCTTTCTACTGGAAAATCTTCAGAGAAAACAGATGTTTTTGGATATGGGATTATGCTTCTAGAGCTAATCACTGGGCAGAGGGCCTTTGATCTTGCTCGTCTTGCAAATGATGACGATGTCATGTTGCTTGATTGGGTATGCATATGCTGTACTTTCATATATATTTGTTGATATGTTTAAGTTTTCTCTGCTATTTCCTTTCCTGTATTAAAATTATGCGACATGTACTTCATCTCTTGGTCCACTAGGGTATGAGACCAAGAAACCATTAAGAGTAATGCTACACATCTCAAGTTGTATCCCAAGTAATGATGTGTCAAGTAACTATTGGGTGATGAAATGGTGTAATGACACATCATTACTTGGGATACAACTTGGGATACAACTTGGGATATAAACTTGGGATGTGTAGCATTATTCAACCATTAATTCCAACAGCTTTAGTTGATATAAAAGGGCTCAACAATAGTATTTATACTCTAAAGATGGTATGATAAATTGTATGAGAACAAATCTAAATTATTTGATTGCTAGAAAAAAAAAAATAGGTGAAGTAAATGTTGGAATTTTGTTTTGATGCCAAGGACAAACATCATATGTCTAGTTCAGTTTGTCTTTCGGGTGTAAATTAGAAGATTTGCTTTCTTTTTTTTCCCTTCTACGTTGCCATTTTTGCAGGACACATTTTCTTTAGGCAAAGATATGATACTCTGAGGAGATATATAGCTTGAGTCTGGTTATCTTATGAACTTAGTGACTTTATGTTCTATCTGCAGCAACCTGGAAAACTGATTTGGGAGTGCATGATATAATGAGATGTTTATCACTTCAGCTTTGCAATACACAAGTTTGACTGGCCTTTGAAAGATTTTAAACTTTTGGTTAATCCTCATGTACCCAGATGAGATGAACCAGAGGTCGTAGCAGAATAGGACCTTATAATCTTAAATGGGTTGTACTAAACCTCATTTGCGGGTCTAAATTAGCTTTATACCACTTAAACTGTGGCATCTCACATAACTCTTTAGTGCTTTGGCACCTTTGATATCTATCTGTCAGTCTAGTTTCTCTTATCCAAAAATGCTTTAGAGCCATAAAACTCGTGACTTCTGACGCAATCGTGCATTATGTCAGGTGAAAGGACTTCTGAAGGAAAAGAAGTTAGAAATGCTGGTTGACCCTGATCTGCAGAACAATTATGTGGAAGCTGAGGTGGAGCAACTAATCCAGGTCGCATTGCTTTGCACACAAGGCTCCCCTATGGACCGACCCAAGATGTCAGAAGTTGTGAGAATGCTTGAAGGTGATGGCTTGGCAGAGAGGTGGGATGAGTGGCAAAAAGTGGAAGTTCTCCGGCAGGAGGTAGAACTAGCCCCTCATCCAAATTCAGACTGGATAGTTGACTCAACAGAAAATCTGCATGCGGTTGAGTTATCTGGTCCAAGATGACCTACAAGTAAAAAAGGAAAGATTTTACTACTTTTTCTTTCTTTCTTTTTATAATAGTTTTTCTTTTCTCTTTTATTTAACGACTATATCCCAATTTCACTGAAGCCTATGCTGCATTGTATTCATTACACTTGTGCATACGAGTCTCTTTGTCAAGGTGCAATTTGTATCCGCCTGCTGCAGTTTGATAGACCCTTTTGATGTTTCTAGATAGATGCAGCAGCTGTGGCAGCTCAATTGATTGTGCACCTTTCATTCATGCATTTGTTCCAACTATGATTCCATTATGCTTTAATGATATGGAAATAGAGCAGAGTTTTCCGAAGATCCATCGTGGTCTGGTCCTGGTAAAGTTATTTCATTTTGTTGATAGTACATATTTTGTAGAACACTCTGCAAAATGAACTGATATATCATTTCCATTAATGCTTAAGTGATTGATCCAATGATTTTTTGGTTTTGAAAATTCTGGTGTATGGAAAATTCTTTTTTTTTTTCCTTGGATCCATCAGTTGGTTTTACCATTAAAAGACATTCTGTTTCACGAATTACGGGTGATGGATGATATCAAGCTGAGGGTAAGGGCTGGCTGGACCGACTATGTTTGTTTTGTTTGTAAATTGGATATTTTAGTCCGATCAACTTTGTCTTTGACTGTAAAGTGAAAATATTTGCCATTAAAACGAAAAAATGAGGCTGCAATTGGTCCTACCTGTCACCTTGTATTGCTCCTGTCTACCACTTTGGCAATTAATTAATTTGAAGGGGTTGGCATTTCCTTTTAGAATAAAGTTAAATTTTTTTAAATATTATTTTAAATTTATCTCATATAGCTATTAAATAATATAATAAATAATTTTAAAAATTATGTTATTTTATTATTTAATACGTTAAATTTAAAATATAAATTATAAAAATATGATATTACTTTTTCTTTTATCCTTAGAATTTATAAATTAGTGTGCATTGCGCACGCCGACAGGATAAAGAAACAAAACCTTCAATGACATGCAGATGAGATTTATACGTATTCATTCTTATAGGCATCTTAATTGATTCAACTAATTAAAACATCAAAGCATAAAACACATGAAGATCAAATCAAATCTTGCCCGGACCGATTCAAGTGAAATTTGATTTTTGTAATAATACCAATCCTCCCCAATGACATTGTGTCTGCAATGTCTCACTCTGTTGGCTGAGACTACAAATCACAACCCATGAAGCCTCCAGCTAGATTATGATTATATATATATATTGAAAAAAGGTTTCTCATAGAAGAAATCATTATTTCAAGCAACACGATGACATTTTGTGTGAATCAGACACTCGCAAAAGCTCATGAGCATAATACAACCTCATTGCTCATAACTGGTTTCCAGCTAGTACTTCTTCATGCTCTATTTGCAAACAATTTACAGAAATAAAATAAGAACAACACTTTTTCTGCAACTATAACACAGAAATCAACTGACCTGCATGACCTGAAAACAAGATGAGCAGAAGGCCTAATAGACTCCATGCTCAGTTGGATCTTGAATTATCAGTAAAGGATTGAGAGGCAGATCCAAGATTTGAGTTCTGCGATGTAAACAAATTTGGGTATGAGAAATAGGAATCATCATCCAGTGAAGTCAATCTTTGGGGCTGGTGTTGTACAGGCTCCTGGTGAGAGATACAATCACTTGAAGGAGAAGAATCAAAACCAAATTTGAGTTTGTCAAGCGAAGGAAGATTTGGTAATTCTGATGAACCATCTTCATGAACTTGATGGCAGACGGGTGAATTTGAAATGCCATCAGGATCTTTCAAAGAGGTCTTAGGATCAAATTTTGGCTTTTCTACTGTAGCTGATTGTTCAGAACCATCCATATGAAAGGGGTTCTCACAACCACTCTCAGGGATATCAATCTTCTTCTGGGTTAGCTCCGAAATTCTGATCTGTGCAAGACTTGCTGCTGAGCGAGCTGCAGCTGCCGCACGTTCTGCAGATTCTGCAGCAGCCTGAGCAGCAGCCAAAACATCCTGCAAATCCACATTGGTTTCACTTTTCATTTTCGAAATAGTGGGTGGCGGACTACTCTGTCTTGCAGAAAATGATGCAGAAGATAGTGATGGGGGAGCAATGAATGGCACAAACTGTCTGTCTTCCTTGGCAGAGACTGAATTATCAGGAATTTCAGCCTCGTTAGCCACTGGTCTTTCTTGTATCACTACCTCAGGTTCCAAGCATAGCTCATCTGACAAATTTTCAGCAGTTCCAGAGTGTCCTAACACTTCATGAACAATTTCAGGGTGTGATAGAGCTGGCACAGACGGACTCGTTGCCGTAGCTGAGGCTGGATTTGTATTTGGCCGCAGTTCTGCTGTTGGAACTTCAGGAAAAGCTAACATCTCAATGCTTATATCAGGATCAGGCTGTTCATCATGGGCAGAATTTAGTGTTTCATCATGTTTCTCTTCAGGAAGGGGTAGCTTAGAACCACTGACGAACTGTGTCGGGCCATTCTGACAAAGGAAAAGGACACATAAGACGGGAAAAGGACACAATACCCAAAGAAGTATAACAATGTCCTTACCAGCAGATCTTCTTGTGGTTTGAAAAACTCTGTTTCTGTGGTAGCTGGATCCCAATCTAATTCATGCTCTTCAGCAATTTCTTTCAGAAGCTTCAGTTTTTTTTCGGGGGAAGGAGCACGGACAGAGAGCAATTCTATTAACTGCAGTTTTTCAGAACAAACGTCATAAAGAATAGAATAAAAAATACTGGAAAAAAAACTTAAGCAACTATCGTCAAAATAAGTCAACCCTCAGAAAAGAAATTTGTAAGACCTGGCGATTAACTCCACAATCTGGCATGAGCTCAGTTGCAGCTGATATAAATTCCTTTCCATATTTGGCAGCAAATAGCATCTGCACCTGCAGCAACTCTGGAAGATCGGCACATCTTGGCGCAGCAAAACACACACTGGATATCGCTTCTTTCAAGTCAAGGGGGCATTCCCTGAACAACCTTAATAGTTAATATTTTCATTTTCTGAAAATGCTGCAATTATGACCTCAAGTAACTTAAAAGATTCCATAGCTAACAAATTTAGGTTAAAGTATTTGATGACTCTTAAATACGGACAAAGCAAATAAGTAGCCAGGCTCAAAGAAATCTGTAAAGCACTAAGATGCCAATACTAGAACTTTGCTTGCCATAAGCTTGACCCAAAAACACCAATATCAGATAAGTTCAGATCGGGGAGCAGAGCTGATACTTCACCTTTCTACATTAACATCTTAGTATTCTCAGTTGCTATAAGCTAATGATTATGCTTAGAATGTCAAATACTTCAGCACTCAAGGGAATGTTCCACAATGAACACCCACAAATCTTACTTATTAGAATCTACTAAATTTACCTAAATATTTCCAAAAGGCCTATACAGACATTTAATCATAACAAAAGCTTTATTACATAACCACTAAGTAAACGAGAAGGCATCATCCAACTCCACCAAAAGACAAATCTTGGGATAATAACCAGAAAGTACTCGATGATGTAGTGCATCTCAATTGAAATTGTTAAGTTTATAATTTTGAAGTCGCGTTTCCTTATATATAAGAAATAAAATAATTAATATAATGTAAGATAAGAAAACTTTTACACCAACTATTAACCTTAATAACTCCTCTGAAGCCAGTTGAAATTTTTAAAGGAGGGTCAGAAATTTTACAACTTCAAAACTTTTAAAAAAAAAAATTTGGAAGGGTATAACCTCAAGACTGAATAACTAAAAACGTGGCGCTCCTTTTAAGACACAGATATCTGTCATTGATTTACTTCATCTGACCTGAATCAAATTTTTTCTTTCTAGATTTCACAATGTTTGCAAACTCTGGTCGATCTCTTGTCAACCTATCCTTTTGCTTTAAATTAGAGCCTCTAATACAAAGTTCAGCCATCTAAACGGAAATAGATGAGCTATCTTTTCATTCTTTTGAAGTACAAAAATACCAGAACCCATAATAGAAACATCTAATATAGAAAAATATTTAGAAAAAAGAGGAATACAGGATAGCAAAGAAAAATATACAGAAGCAGAAAGAGTTTTTAAAGCAAAAACCAAATTAGAAAATTGGAAAACTTTACTAGAAGCTAAAGATATATTAGTATTAAACCTACGAGGACATAAACAGGAGATTGGAAACATGTATTTCATGAATGGGAAGGAAATTTATTAAGACAGTCAATGGAAGCATTAGCGGTAATAACAGACCCAACCTATAACACAGGAAAAATGTACTAGTTAAAGCAATTGTTCGTTCAATAACGATTAGTTACCGTTGTGTTTCAATAATCGGAAGACGGACAACAATAAGCTCACAAAACAGCTCCAGGATCTCTTGAGCAGCCATCATATTCTCTTCCCTTATTATATGCTCTACCTGAAATCAAACTTAACCATCTCTTCAGACCACAAACAATACCGGAAAGGCAATGCAAAACATGGCAGAGGACTGTGTACTTCCAAAATAGTCTAATGAATAGGTTTTAAACATACCCGGATGCGAGCTGTGGCCTCTTGACCCGTCTCAAGAAGCTTGGCAATGTCACGGCGCATTTGCTTAATCTGAATCTCTCTCCTGTTTCTAAGCAACTTTATGCGTGGAATTGTCAATTTCAGGAGGGTTTTGCTGCAAATTAAACAACATATAATAATAAATAAATAAAAACAACTTGTTAAATCTGGAAAAGCTAAAGCTAATTTTTTTTTTTAAGAAACAAAGAAGAATTTAATAAATTTAACATCAAATTCTCGGGGGAAAAAATCATTTTTTTTCATAAAAATAAGTCCACATAGCAAAGACAGCACCGAGATTAAACATAAATACTCAAATTGAGTATAAAAAAAAAAAAAAGTTGCATCAAATAACAAATAATTAAAAGAAAAAAACTAATAAACAGCAAAAAAAACAATTCGCTAAAGAATTCCAACATTTTCTAAGCAATTCATTAACTGGACCCATAAGAAACAAATGAATCCTCATCCTCTTATCCCCATCACTCATATATTTTTTTTCTATTTAAAAAAAATAGCAAAAGAAAATGAAATCAATAAAATAAATTAAATAAAAGAATACCATTTAGCTCCTTTAAATCCCTTGTTGAAGAAAGAATCGAGCATCGACATGATCAAGATCAGATCAGATCAGATCAGATCAGTACGTGACCAAACTGTAGTCTTTATTTTGACATAAATAAATAAATTCTGCTTTTACTGGACAAGGAGATAATCAGATGACGATAGGGTCGCAAGTCATTTACTTAGGTTTTAAGGAAAATTCTTTGAGCAGATATTAACGCGGGTTTTGTATTGGATTGGATGCGGTGTCTTCTTTATCAGTTCCTGCCGACACCTGCGCCTACATTAGGATTGAAAACGACCCGCTAATTCATTAAAATGGACTCCTAAAAGATTTAATAATATTTCAAACGAATTTAGCATACAAAAATAAAATTTATAACAAATTTAAAAATAGAACGATTTAATAAAACATCTGTAAATATTATCAATATTTATATATATTTTTTATTTCAAAAAATAAAACTAAATGATGTATTTTAATTATAACTTTAAATAAAAAAATTAAAAGAATAATTTTTATTCTTTTAATTTATAAATTAATTTTGTTCTTACTTATAATACAAACGTGTTATTTATCATACAAATGTTATTCTATTACTTTGTCATATTTGATTTTATATTCTCACAAAGTTATTAATTTAGACTTATTAAATATTTTCTTAATTTTTAAATAATATTTTTTTTATTTTTTTAAAATTTTTATTTCATTGACATTAAATTATTTGAATAAATAATATAAAATATTTTAAGATAGATTAATTTTTTTTATACAATAGAAATTGATAATTATTTTATTTAATTATTTTATTTATTTTTCTTCACATGATTAATTAAGATTGATAGTTATTTTAAATGTTATAAAAAAAATTTAAAATTAATATTTTAATTTTATATATTAATATTTCATTTATAAAAATGGTGCAGATACAAATTTAAGGGTATTTGTATTAAGTTGTATCCTTAGCATGTATTTTCTTTTTTTCTTTTTTTTAATATTTTTACTTTTTAACCATCAAACAAAATTTACTCTTATATAAACCCTGTAGCAGAATATGAGCACTATTCATTATTTTAATTTAAAATTTTATAGGAAAATTTTAAAAAAATAACCTAAATTTTTAGACGATATTTTTTTTAACATTAAAATAATAGATCAATCTTTTTTAAGTTAAAACAATGTAAAATGAGTATAAATTTCCTTGTTGATAAAATATAATAATAGTTATAATATTTGAAAGCAAATGTATAAAAAAAATTAGCTACTTTTGGAAATTTTTTTTCAAGACACACACTCTAATATTTAATAATAAAGTTTTAAAGAAAAACAAAGTAAATGAAAGAGAAAAATTTTAAAATTTTAAAATTTTTAAAAATTCAAGATTTTTTAAATAAAAAATTCATCACAAAATGCCTTGCATGCGAGAAGTGATCACACAAAATGACTTTCATTTTTTTTTAAATTTATTACTTCTTTCAATAAAATAAAATTGTTCAAATTATCCTAAAAGTATAATTATTTGATTATTTAAAAGTAAAAAAAAAAATCTCATTCATGATTATGGAGAGCAAAATTTAGTGGATAATATTGTAAATAAACTTTTGTTTTTGCTTTTGCGTATTGGTGACATGCAATTAGTTCTCACGGGCTTTGTCAATAGTCAATTATATTGTCCACACAAAAATAGAATATACCTCCACATTTTCTCTATTCACAATTGCATGATTTAAATAGACATTCACTTAAATGAGAAAATTATAACTTTAGTCCCTATATTTTAATTAAAATAATTATTAAATTTTTATTATTTTAAAATTTATGAATTATAATGTCTACGTTTTAATAAAAATGTTAAAAAACCCAATAAATAATTCAACAAAAATGTAAAAATTAAATTTTCAATTTTTATATTTAAATGTGAAGAGGCACGCCACATTTTGATATGAAAATAGATAAACCCATTATATTATTTGTTTTAACTTAAAATAGTAATAGTTTATTTTTTAAAATTATTGATTCAATAATTATGAATGGAAAGATGTGTATAAAAAGATATATATTAAATGTAGAGATACATGAATATATATAGTAGTTTTATTATTTGTATTATTTTTGACACCAAATTACCCATTTTTTTTAAATTGTAAAAAATAAAATATTAACTCTCGACAAGCTTGCAATATTTAAGGGTATTCGAGTTTGCTCTTATTCAGTCTATAATACAAGCAAATAAATAATTATTTCATTAGAGATGTATTTACTCAACCTATGTATATTCCCAGATTAAAAAGCAAATAACGTCTTAAAAAAAACGACATATTTAACAAACTTTGAAGCATATATTTACAAAATTTATAGAACTATTTTTCTTAGTATATACACAAATTATGCACATTCTATTTCCTACCAACTCTCTATTTCCCCCACATTATTTCTAAATTTTCCCCAACATTCACTTCATTTATTTCTTCATTATATTAAAACATTGAGCTATTTTTTTTATTAAAAAAAAAATAGCTCTAGCACTTTTACAATTTTGAGCTAACTTTTACACGTGATCTATAACCATTGGGTGCTTATTTTCTTTTTCAAAACACAGTGACATAGGTTAGAAATCATGCTCGCCCTGTACATTTGACACAAACAAGTGAGCTGGTGCCAATAATCAAGTTGAATATTCTGAACCTAGCTAGCTAATATCTTAGCTTAAATGGCAAATGATAAGTTTTCTGATTTTTCGTGTAAGTCTACTGGATTTAATGTGACAGAAATTAAGGACTTACTTGCAAACAGCTAGCTAAAGCTAACTAGAGCGATCATGAATAGGCAAATTATTCATTACAGAAAGATTAGAACAACGCTGGTCATGTCAGCACACTTTTTTATGGAGAATTTAACTTCATTTTAAAAAATTATCTTAGGAAATTATTCGAGTTGACCTAATTTAAAATTAAAAAAATTATTTTAATTGAGTTAAAATAATTTAAACAATATTAATCAAATATATTTTTTTTTCTCTATTTTACTCTTATTCTAAAATAATAAAATAAAAAGACAATTTTTTAACTTTCACCGACACTCTTCTCTCTCTTCCTTTCACGATTAACTCCCTCTCTTTCACGGTTAACACATAACAAATTTATCTCATTTCACTCATAAATTTAAACTCAACAAATTTTAAAAATTAAAAATATAATTGAAAAAAGTGAAAAAAAATTAGTAAGTATATTTTTTAAATTTAATTTTTATAATTTTGTGTATTTTTATATGTAATTGTTAGAAATGTTTAGAAATGTGCGCCAAGCGGGTGCGCCCAACAGCTTGACTCGTGCCACCGCGTTAGGCACACGCCACTTGACGCGCGCCCAACTGTTTGCGTCTAATATGGTGGCGCGTGCGTCTACTCGTCCGCCACTAGTAGCGCTCGTCTCAGGCAAAAAAATGCCGAATTTTACCATTTTCGGTCATGTGCCTATTTTTTTTTAATTAATTTATGTTGTTTATGTTTATTTATAATTTAATAATTTAAATTGTTTAATAGTTATGTAAATAAAAATTTATTTTGTCAATATTAGGTTAGGTTGTTAGTTGTAATTAAATTTTAATTTAATAGTTAGTTATATGTTGATTATTATTTTGTTAATATTAATAATTTTTTAATTTTTTTAGAAAGAAGAATGTTCTCAAAAGAATATGTAATTGCCAAAAAATATTTCTACCGACCGAACGTACATACTTACTCGAAGTTATGAGTTATACGAAATATTAAAAACAAGATGATTGTGCCCATCTCACCGTATCAACATCTTCTTTCAAATTCTTCGTTACATCAGGTCTCATTTGTCGCATCTTGCTTAATTGGTATTGAAAATCAGGGACACGATAAGCCTTGGCAGCAGTGAAGTAGGCAATGAAAAAATATGATTGCTTCTATCTTTACAAACGACCACAAACATTGCACTAAGATAGGAACCTTTCAAAAATGTTCCTTCCATTGCAATCATCGATCAGATTGATGAATTAGAACTTCTGATGTAAGGTCCTAACGCCATAAAGAAATACTTTAAAGTGATTATTCGTGTCATTTTTCAAATGAGTAATCGTACCTAGGTTATTTTGTTGCAACACATAGCTGTATGCATGAAGCAATCTGAACGAATCCTCTGGAGCACCTCTTATCAATCTTAATGCACACTCCCTAGCATGCCAAGATGCAGTATACGTTATCTAAACACCGAATTGTTCACGTATATCTGCTTGAATGTCTTTCGGCCTATAATTTCTATTGACCGATGTAAACTTATTTTTTATTACTTTAGCAATAATTCGGCTCTTGACTTGCCGGTAACCATCCCGTAATTGACTCAAAACACAAGTGTGCTCTGTATTTACTAGCCTAACAATGAAAAAATGTCGCCCTTCTATCGACACTGCCCATAATCTCCACTTGTAGCTGTCATAATCGCATTTCAACTTGAAACGATCGTTAGTGGATTTGTAAACTACTCTAAACCTCATTTTTTCCTTCAGTGCAACCATACTTATAATTTCATGAATTTCATCTTTGTTGTTATATAATTTTCCTACAAATACATCACCAATCCCAGTATAAGATATTTTTTTTCAATACATTCAAGTCAAATAGTGGTATTTCAGGCTGAAACTGAAATGAGTTTTCTACTTTAACCCTTTCTTTTCTACCATAATAATAATCATCATCATCATTATCACCCTCATCATCACCAGCATCACCATTCACATTCCCATTCTTATCATCATCATCATCATCATCATCATCATTATTTTTACCATCATCATCAACCTCGTAACCATGATTATCATTCTCATAACATTCCTCATTTTTTCCCTTATTACTTACATTATATCCAATATCATAGTCAAGATCAACGCCAGCATCTTCATATATCTGACTATTATTATATGTGTAGCTTTGTTGTTCGTTAAACATCGAAGGAGAATAATAAAAATCCTCCGAGGATTTTAGAATATACACAGGAGTTGTCGATGTGAATTGCTTAGCATAACTTTCTTTTTGCTCCATCGGTGCTTCTGCATTACCTTCAGGTCCTCGAGCATCTACTGTTACACAAAGCGGTATAGCCATATTATTCTGTAAGCTCAACCACAATATTGCCTCATCGTCATTTGTAAGTGGAATGGGTCTCAACTTTATGGTACTTTAAGGAACCTCAAACTTCAGAGTTACTTTATAATGCACCTGATCAACTCCTAAAAGATGATAAATTCTTCTCAACAATGCTTTGTGTCTAATATTTTTTGGAACAACCATATGCATATTTTGATATCTAATGTATCTTTCAAAATCATCGCTACAACTCTCACATCTTTCCCCAAAACATATAATGGTCAAAATTTGTGACATAATCAACGGCACCTAAAAAAATAAAATATAATTTTAATTTAATTATATATAATTAAATTAAAAATAAAATTATATATATAACTAATTATATATATTAATATATTTTTATTTTAAATATATAAAATAAATAGATAAATTTGGTGGTGGTGGTGCGGTGGTGCGCATGAGCACCTTGTTGCGACCGGTGCTCATACTTGTTGTGCATGAGCACCTTGTTGCAACTGGTGCGCACACAAGGCGGCAGCCAGCAATAACTACATGTGCAGCCACGCGCAGCCACAACCCAGTAATAACAGCTACATGTGCAGTCACGCATCGTCCGAGATAATCAAGTTTAATCATCTATTCATTATTTTTCATCCATTACATTTATTTCAATAAATATAAACAACACTATTAATTAAAACAAACAAAAACTTACTAGTTTTCAACTTCTGCTATTCTTCTGATTCTTTAATTCGTCGCATCAAGAAATATCTTCAAAATTGACAACAGATCTAAGATTTTTCTTAGAAGTGGGTTTGAGAATAAAACAAGAATAGATGATATTGTGAGGGGTAAAATAAAAGAAAATAATATTTAGAGTTTGTATGGTTTATATATTTAAATAAAATAAAATAAAAAATTTACTTTGAGCGATGCATTAGGCGTGCGCCCAACGTATGGGCCTAAAGCAAAGCGTTGTTGGGCGCATACCTTAAGTGCGCGCCCAATGCATGCGGCCAAAGTAAAGTGTTGCTGGGCGCATGCCTTAGGCGCGCGCCCAACGGATGCGCTCAAGGCTTTGTATTTTTTAAAATAAAATTTTATTTTTAATTTTTTAATTTATATTTAATTTATTTATAAATAATATTTAATTAATATATAACTATTTATTTTATTTTTTAAATTTATTTATTAAAATAAATAAATTGGGTGCTTGTTAGGCGAACACCCAAGCATGCACTGAGCGAGCAAAATGCTTGCTGGGCGCATTGTTGGGCGCGCGCCCAGCAAGTTTTTTTTCTTTTTTTATAATATATATTATTTTTTTTAAAACTATTATTATTATTATTATTATTATAAATAATATTTTTTATAATTAATTAAAAATTTAATTATTTAAAATGTTATGTTCTTAATTAATTTATATAAAATAAAATAAAATATTAAATAACAATAAAAATTTATTAAAATTATAATAAAAATAAAATAATAAACGTCACGTATATTTAATTAATATAATTTAAAATATTTAACTTTAATAAAAATAAAATTTTATATTAAATTAATTATCAATATGAGAAATTTCTCAATTATCTTTCATAGAAAGGATGTTGATATACAATGTACATAGAAATCCTAATTTATTTATGTGCTTGTTTTATGTCTCCATTTGAATGTCGATGATGATGTAAAGTTTGTATTTTGGTCGATGTAATATTTTATATGTTTACTATTGATTAGTATTAAATAATAACGACTATGTGAAAATCATGATTCTACACTTTTGGTTGGATTAGTATTAAATTTTTAACTTTTTCAGTCAAATAAATCAGTTTTGGATAAAAATATTGTTTTTACTGTTTAAACAGTATCCACTATAATAAATAGTATTCACTATAGTAATTTTTAAATTTAATTTAATTTTATAACTAATTTATTTATAATTTTATTTTACTTAAATTATATTTATTCAAATTTAAATTTATATTTATTTATTAAAACTATATTTATTTTATTTTATTATATTATTTGTTAATAATTTAATTTAATCAAGTTATTATAAAATTTAAATAAATATGTAGTTAAACTAAACTAAATAAATAATATAATTAATTTAAATAATTAACAAATAATATAATTAAATAAAATAAATGTAATTTGAATATACTAACTTTTTAATAAATAATATAAATTAATTATATAAAATAAATAAATTACTTATTATATATAAATTACTTATATTATATATATTAAAATAAAATATTTATTTATATAATTATAAAAATAACAATTAATTTAATTATAATTTAAATAAATAATAATAATATCACACTTAATTATTGGTGCGATAGGTTCTATCGCGCCCATGATAAATTTTTATTATATATTTTAATTTATTTTTTATTTTATTATATATAGAATGATTAATTTTTGTTAATAATAAATAAATTAAAAATATATATTTAAATTTTTATTTATTTTATTTAATTATCAATAAATATAATTTTTATAAAAAATACAAATTAAGTTTGTATTTGTTTTTGAAAATTAATTTTTTAATTATTTTATTTTTAATTTAATTTAACTACATTAAATAATTATAGTGTTTATGTAAAATTTGTAGTAATATGATTAAAATAAATAATTAAATAATATAAAATAAATATAATTTTAATCAAAGATATTTATTTTGAATAAAAAAGTTACTATAGTGAAGATATTATTCACTGTAGATGTACTATTCACCATAGAGGATACTGTGTATAAAACAAATTGCGCTCATATAAAAACCTATCGCACACATATGGGCGCAACAAAAAACTTATCGCACCTATATGTGGGTGTGATAAAAACATATTATGCTTATATTTGGGTACAATAAAAAATATGAACTTTTTATTTTAATTTTATTATTTATTATAATATTTTATTTTTATTTTTACTTATTAATTTTTATAGTAAATATTTTATATTTTATTAGTATTTTATTTATTTTATATAATTAATTTACATTATTTATTAAAAGTTTGTAAATTAAAATTATATTTATTTTATTTGTTAATTATTTAAATTGATTATATATTTTTTTAGTTTAGTTTAACTACATATTTATTTAATTTTTATAATAACGTGATTCAATTAAATAAATAATAAATAATATAACCAAATAAAATAAATATAATTTTAATAAAACACAAATTTAAATTTAAATAATATAATTTAAAGTAAAATAAAATTATAAATAAATTAGTTATCAAATTAAATTAAATTTGTAGTGGGATACTGTTACTGTTGCGGGTATTATTCACATAGTGAAAGGGTACTTTTGTCCAAAAGTGATTTGTTTAATTAAAAAAATTAAAAAATTGAAATAGTGGCTAAAAATGTTAAAGACCTTCAATTTTGGCTATTTCGAAAAAAAATTCAACAATGAATCTGAATCTTTGATAAGACTTAGATCTATATCAAGTTATTTTGTTTTTAACATTTTATTGTAGGACCGTTATGCATGAACGATTTTTTTTAATAAAAAGATTGTTATGTTTATTTTAATTTAAAAACAAAAAGAATATAAAAATATATATCTCAACCGTAAATTTTTAATAAATGTTTTCTGGTAACACTAAAAATCTTTCACACTATATTTCCTACCAATAAATTACTCATGTGAACAAATTGATTAATTGTGAAAATTTTAATTTTGTGTTCTTAATTATTTTTTTTCTCTAGAAAAATTAGCCCAAATGGAAGCATAGATTTATTCACATATGTTGTAAATTGTGTTTAATAAAGTCTCTAAACACCCTTTTATAGTATATATATATATATATCCTTATTCTATCTAAATTCCAAATCCTAATAAGATTAGAATAAAATAATATTTATATATTATTCTAATTTAAATAATTAAAATGATAAACTCATATCTAATAAGAATTAGGATCATATATAATATTATTTGTAATTAAATAATTTTGATAATTTATAATTATTCAAATTAAATAAATAATCTAATTATTTATTTAATTTCATAACTATTATGGATTTAGTCAATAATTGACTGAGTTCAATGAATTTAATTGAATTAAACATGTGCTAATAAAATTAATTAATTGATCATAATAAGTGTAATCAAATTAAACTTGGGTCGATTAAGATTTTAGATCCTACAACCAATTCAATAGTCCATTTTAGTATTTTTTTAGAATTAGCATGGCGACCTGATGGATCTACAAAATTAAGCTCCAATAAATTAAATCATTTGATTAAATTCTTTAATCAATATGACTTTAAGAATTTAATCAAATGATTTTATTTATTAACTTTAAATTATTTTATTAAAAATATAAAGTTGAACTCTTAATTTTGTAGATAAATTATAAAACAAAAAATTGTCTTTGTCCATTTAATAATCATTTCATATAGATCAATCATCTATAAGTGCTTATGATTAGAGATAGGTCTAGTGTCCGCTAATCTCTCTAATTACATCTTTATCCTTGATCCACATTGTTCTCTTTTGAACATTTAATTTGTGAAATTCACAAATTTATTATTTTCTTTAACCCTTAAAGAAAACTAAGCTCTCATTATATTCAAAATCATAATCAATTATTAAGGAAAAAATTTATCTAACTTCTTCTCAAAAAGAGTGGATTCCAGATCAATAAGAAATATTCTTAGCTATCCATTTTGTTATATCTATAAAATGCTTAGTAATTAACTAAAAATATTTTACAGTCTTTCTCTTATAGATTAATAAATGTAACGCAATGAATAAGAGTTCATTAATCACTTATAATTAAGATTAATCAATATGTGATTATATTGTGATAAAATAAATTCTCTTTACTAACAAAGATTAACAGAGAATTAATTTTATCGTGGTCCAATTTTATATAATCAAAATTATACAAAGTGCCTTTATTTTTTATGTGGTGATATAAAAAAATACAAGCACTTTGTATAATATTGATTATATAAAACTGGAATACCACATAAAATGATCCGGATAAGACCATTGTATAAAATATACAAATAGACCTTATAGTCAATTAAATGAAATTTTCTTCTTCATTCAAATTAAAGACTAGTTTAGATTATTATGCTTAAACTTAATTCTCTTATGTATAATTATTTTGTACTAAGTTTAAGGTTATATATAATGATCAAAGAATTTTATGATATTTAAATAAAAGTAATTAAAATTATAAATTCAATGAATAATTTCTATTATTTATTTTCAACAATAAATACAAATAATTATACTTTAATAGCACACTTCTAACACATTATGTTATCATTTGATCTTAATCTATTTAAAACGGAGAGTTTATTGTTTGAGATGCAATTATTTGTGAAGATTTAAACTTTTAAATAGAATTTAATATTAAACATTTTAGTTGTTTTAATAAAATTTAAAAAAAAAATGAATTAGATCAAACTGAAACTCTTCTGATTCAATTTTGGTTATTGCTTAATTTTAATCAATTTATAATATTTTTTTAACATGCAGTGTAATATTATTAAATAAATCAATAATATTACAACGTAGAACTCTTGATATAAAACTAGAAGATTATCGAATGCCATGTCACGCCCCAAATCCAAAAGATCTGACACACGACATAATTTACATTCATTCAATAATGTGCACTCATAAATAATATTGCATAAAATTTTAAACTTTAATTCAACATAGGAATCCTTAGCAAGTTGCTAATAAGTTCAACACTAAAATCAATCCATAACTTAAAATATAAACATAAATATTTATTAACTATATTTAAACATTCATTTCAATTTTTCAGAATTATAACAATTGAATTATGATTAGGGCAATTAGTAAATCGGAGATGCGCAGAGTTTTCTCAGAGATTAACACTCTACTACGTTACCAGTAGCAACTTTATTACCAAAAACCCAGAATATATTCATTGTAAATTCTTACTTAAAATCAACTAATAACCACACTCAATAAAATAATACATAAGTATTTATTCAATAGGGACAAATCAAATATCTTAAATCACGTGTCCCCAAATGAAACACTCAGCAACCTAGCAACTTAGGGAGCTCAAGGGACAGCAAAAGCCTTGCCAAATTCGCTAAGCACATATGTACCTTATTTACCTGAAATCACTATAAACTATAATGAGTATAAAACTCAGTAAGCATACTAGTTTTTCATATATCAAATACAAATACATATATGTACACAATGTATGTGTATGATATGCTGTGATAAATTAAAATCACAATCTTATCAAATTACATATCAGGTAAGCGCTTACAAATTCTTTCAAAACATATAATAGGAATACCATCACTCAACTACTACTTAGTAGGACTTCAGTATTACATATCACATAATGAGCCAAATATCACTCGTAAGTGACATACTGTTGATAGGAATAGTACAAGTGAGATTTTAAATTACACATATATAATACTCATGCCCGAAGGTAAAAGCCAAACCCTCACCCTAATCATCGGTGAGTTCTCTCACATGCACCAATACACCACCACATGAATGTAATGACTCACTATTCCTTTAGGTACCAATAGGATTCTCCCTACATACGGAACACATAACATATACCAATCCCGAAGGAAATATCACACATAAAGGCTCCACAAATTACATAAAATGCCTACTAAGTCAACAGTGAGTTTGAGCATCCTCAAAACACAAAACGTATCTCATGAACATTTTCTACTTCAAAAGCTTTCTTTGTTAAACACATTTTATTTTGAAAGCTCACTTTTATAAACACATGTATGTTCATGCTCAATGTCAATGCTCACATTCATAAAAATATGTCCTTCACATTTCATATCAAATATACTTTGACATAACATAAACATATTTCTAATCAAATTTACAAAATCATACATAAACAATTACTATGCTTATTGTGATTTCAGTAAAAAGTCTAGTATACTTACCTCTTAACACTTTCAGCTACAAGGCTTAAATCTCATTAACCTATCAATGAAGATTAATCCTTTCATGAGCCTCAACATTCATACAAAACACTTTAAATAGCTTACAAAAATACACATATTGCACTTATCAGATCGAATTGGTCTAATTACTTGGTTTCTCAAAACTTGTCATTCTGACCACTTACACTTAACAAAATTTTCTTATATATCAAATGATGTCCAATTACTCCAAAATCAGAATATATCATTCTTAACTCATATATCCTTCTTATGTATGAATATTATATCATAATTCCTACACAATCTATTCCATAAACACCATCGAATCCAAACTACTAACCTGACAGGATCAAGATACTTACTGAACAGTATTCAATCTCCTACTTTTAGAAAATCATATACTAATTAAAAAATTATAAAACTATCACAAAATTACTCTTGACACATATCTTAATCCATAATAAATATTTCACTTCAAAATCACTGCCAAAAGTATTTTAAAATTATTTTATTCTATAGCTTTAAAACTTTGTTAATCAAATACTGCAATGAGCTGACACTCTTTAGAAAATCATAACAATTTAACCACATTGATTTAAATTCTCAATTTTGAGTATATCATATTAAACATATAAACTTATCATATTCCATAAATATGTAATTTTTAAAGATCATTCAGCAGATTAAAAAATATTTTTCACTGTATCATACTGTTAACACAGAAAATTTCTAGAATTTTAAGATCATTTTGGTAAATTCACTACAAATTTAATTTTTAGAATTTTTAATCGATTCAAAGTCTAAAATGATTCTAGACATGTCTAATTGCATATACTCAAAATCTAAAACTAGAATCAAAGCACAACAATTTATAAAATTTTCTAATCAATAGATTATCAAGAACAAATTCTGCAATTCATCATGATTTATCAAGCTATCTACATATATCATCATCAATTCTCACAATATCTTACAAAATTCACATCAAATCCTCAATTGTACATATTTTCAGAAATCAAAACCTAAAGGAATTAACTAAATTAACATCAAGAAACTAAGAAAGGGTTATAATATACATCTTAAAGCTTAAATTTCAACTTTCTTCTTCTTTTTCTTCTTCTTCTTCTTCTTCTCTTTCTCTCCCCTTTCTTTCTCTCTTTTCTCACTCTAAAAGAGGTGGCTAGACCAAATTGAGTAAATTATAGTTTCAAATGTGTATTTTTATACTAAGAGGCTAATTTTTAGTATTTATGAATTAGCCCCCAAAACTTTTAAAGTATTACAATTTGGTCCCTAAAATAAATCTAAAGTCTTGCAAATAAACCCAATATCAATAGTAGATCATTAATCTATACAAATACTATTAATAACAATATATAAATCAAGTATCACCCACATACAAATAAAATATGTATATATATGTATATGTATAAATATTTATTCTTACCGGTTGTGGATAAATTGTTATTACATGCCACATAGGGATAAAATAGGTCTATAAAAGCCTGCCCAAGCCTACTACTCTCTTATAGAGAGAACAAATAAATTCTAAATTGGGGGACCCCAATAAAGGATTATAACTGTTACCCCGAAACGGGAAAGCCCACCCATTCATAGAAGGGAATACCTACCCGCTCTCGTAGGAAGGGAATATCTACCCTCACAACGGAGGGATAAAATCCTCATACCAGAGGAACAACACAACACAATGCCACATCTATACAACACTCTTACATCTACCAATTATAATAATACCATTCTACATCATCTAAATCACATATCAGGCAACAACTAACTCAACAAGAATACAACGTGGGGAGACAATGGAGTTTTCTGTCTGAATAGTAAAATGGCAGACAAGAAGCTACTCAAGGTTGCTGAAGACCGAGAAAGAGCCGGGTGACAATTATGGTGAGCGAAATGCTCAGAAATCAGAGGCGCTTGACCTACGGTGGTAGCAAAAAGTGGCAAGCTACTAGAATCGGTCGGAGAAGAGGAGAACAAGATGGTCGACTATTGGTTCAATAAAACTAGAGGTCAAAATGATCGAAGAAGCGGCGAGTTTGGCCGACGTTGGTGAGGCTCGTCGTTGGCCAACAGTGGGTCCGCAGTAATAGGCACGAGCCAACCACAAAATTCAGGTCCATCTATAGTAACCAGTATCCACGACTGGTAAGAATAAGTATTTATATATGTATAAATATACGTATTTTATTTGTATGTTGGTGATACTTGAATTATATATTGTTATTAGTAATATTTTTATAGGTTAAGGATATACGATTAGTATTGGGTTTATTTGTATGACTTTAGATTTATTTTAGGGACCAAATTGTTATACTTTGAAAGTTTTGGGGGCAAATTCGTAAATATCAAAAATTAGCCTCTTAGTATAAAAATACACTTTTAAACCCTAATTTACCATTTTTAGGTCGATCTACCCATTTTAAGAGAGAGAAGAGAGAAATAGAGGAGAGAGAAAGAGGAGAAGAAGAAGAAAAAGAAGAAGAAATTGGAAATTTGAATTTCAAGAGGTATATCATACGTATTTCTCAATTTATTGGTATTAATTAAGTTAATTCCTTTAATTTTTGATTTTTGAAAATATGTATAATTGAGGATTTGTTGTGTATTTCGTAAGATCATATGAGAATTGATGATGATCTATAAGATAGTTTGATAAATCATGATGAATTATGGAATTTCTGCTGGATAACCTCTTGATCTAGGAATTTTATAAATTGTTGTGATTCGATTCTGATTTTTAATTTTGAGTATATGAAATTAGACATATTTAGAATCATCTGAGACTTTGAATCGACTGAAAATCTCGGAAATTGAATTTGTAGTGAATTTACCAAAATGACCCTGGAATTCTGGAAATTTCCTGTGTAAACAGTATGATACAGTGGAAAATAATTTTTGACCTGCTGAATGATCTTTAAAAATTACTAATTTGTGGAATATGATAATTTTATATGTCTAATATGATATACTCGGAATTGAGAATTTGGATCAATGTGGTTGAAGTGTTATGAATTTCTAAAGTGCATCAGCTCATTGTAGTATTTGATTAATAGATTTTTAAAGTTATGAAATAAAATAGTTTTAAAATACTTTTGGCAGTTATTTGGAAGCCAAATATTTATCATGGACTAAGATATGTGTCAAGAGTAATTATGTGGTAGTTTTATAATTTTTTAGTTAGTATATGATTTTATAAAATTGGGAGATTGAATACTGTTCAGTAAGTATCTTGATCCTGTCAGGTTTGTAGTTTGGATTCGATGGTGTGTATGGAATGGATTGTGTAGGAATTTTGATATAATATTCATATATAAGAAGTATATATGAGTCAAGAATGATATATTCTGATTTCGGAGTAATTGGACATCATTTGATGTATTAGAAATTTTTGGTTAAGTGTAAGTGATCAGAATGACAGGTTTTGAGAAACCAAATATTTAGACCAATTTGATGTGATAAATGCATTGTGTATAATTTTGTAAGCTATTTAAAGTATTTTGTGTGAATTGTGAGGCTTATGAAAGGATTAATCTCCATTGATAGGTTAAGGAGATTTAAGCCTTGTAGCTGAAAGTGTTAAGAGGTAAGTATACTAGACTTTTTACTGAAATCACAATAAACATAGTAATTGTTTTGTATGATTTTGCAAATGGGGTTAAGAATATGTTTATGTTATGTCAAAGTATATTTTGATATGAAATATGAATATATGTTTCTGAATGTGAGCATTGACATTGAGTATGGACATACATGTGTTTTTGTAAGTGAGCTTTCAAAATAAGATGTGTTTAATAAAGAAAGCTTTTGAAGTGTAATATGTCCATGAGAAATATTTTGTGTTTTGAGGGTACTTGAACTCACTGTTAACTTAGTAGGCATTTTATGTGATTTGTGGAGCCTTTATGTGTGGCCTTTCCTTCGGGATTGGTATATGTTATGTGTTCCGTATGTAGGGAGGATCCTATTGGTACCTAAAGGAAGAGTGAGTCATCACATTCGTGTGGTGGCGTATTGGTGCATGTGAGAGGACTCACCGATGATCAGGGTGAGGGTTTGGCTTTTACCTTCGGGCATAAGCATTATATATGTGTTATTCAAGACCTCACTTGTACTATTCCTCTCATACGGTATGTCACCTACGAGTGACATTTGGCTCATTATGTGATTTGTGATATGTAAGTCCTACTAAGTAGTAGTCGAGTAATGGTATTCCTATTATGTGTTTTGAAAGAATGTGTAAGCGCTTACATGATATGTGATTTGATAAGATTATGATTTTGATTGATCACAGCATATCATACATATGTATTGTGTACATATATGTATTTGTATTTGATGTATGAAAAACTAATATGCTTACTGAGTTTTATACTCATTATAGTTTATGGTGATTTCAGGTAAATAAGGTGCATGTGTGCTTAGCGAATTTGGCAAGGCTTCTGCTGTTCCTTGGGTTCCCTAAGTTGCTAGGTTGTTGTGTGTTTCATTTGGGGACACGTGGGATAGGATATTTGGTTTGTCCCTATTGAATAAATACTTATGTATTATTTCATTGTGTGTGGATTGGATTTGGTTTAAGTTTTATAAAGTGTGGTTATTGGATGATTTTAAGTAAGAATTTGCAATGGATATATTTTGGGCTCCCGGTAACAAAGTTGCTACTGGTGACGTAGTAGAGTGTTAATCTCTGAGAAAACTCTGCGTATCTCCGGTTTAATAATTGTCCCAGTCATAATTCAATTGCTATAATTCTGAAAGAAATTGAAATGAATGTTTAAATATTGTCAAGAGAAGTTTATATTTATATGTTAGGTTATGGTTGATTTTAGTGTTGAACTTACTAGCAACTTGCTAAGGATTTCTGTGTTGAATGAAAATTGAAAATTTTGTGTAATATTATTTATGAGTGCACATGCAGTGAATGAATGTAAGTGATGTCGTGTGTCGGATCTTTTGGGTCATGGGCGTGACACCATCATAGCGTTCAGGTTAAAAGACTACATATACTACTCAACTCGAGATGACCTATCATTGACGGTTTCACAGGATATCTATTGGAGTTCTCATGAATCTGTTCAATATTCAGTCATAACTGAATACCCATATGCCTATACGAGTTATAAGCTAATGGTCAGTTAAAAATAATCATTTGTACCCTATAGATGTAGACATACACTAATCTATATAAAATAGATTCACCTATAGACCTGCATTGGTAAAAATAGATCAAAAACACAGTGTTTGAGAATACACTTGCATAATGACATTTTCTAACAGCTATTGCAAATATTTGCAATTATGTCATTACTAGTGTACCATCAGGTCTTTGTCTCATTATAGATAAGGTTTTAACTCTTTAGATCTCGCTAACTTTTATAACTTGCTAACTCTTAGCAGTATTAACTATTAACATTTATAACCATCAGCTTTGCTAACTCTTAGCACAGGTCTAATCTTCTTTAGATCAAATCTGAACTCTTTCAGATCATACAGTGTCCATGTGACAAGTATCATTACCCTTTAATAAAGAGTATTAGCAATTTAATAAAATATACATTGCATAAATATTATCAAATAAGTATTTATACAAATAGGGATGGCACATAAGTATATGCCCTAACATAAACTATCTATTTTTATATTAGAGGAATAGTACAACTCAATGCCGCATATATACAACACCCATACATCTACCAATTACAATAATACCCTTCTACATCATCCAAACTATATATAAAAAAATAACTAACTCAACAAGAATACAACATGGGGAGACAATGGAGTTTTCTGTCCGAATAGTAAAATGACAGACGAGAAGCCATTCGGGGTTGTTGAACACTGAATAAGGGTCAGGCGACGACTATGGTGAGCGAAATGTTCAAAAATTATAGGCGTTTGACTCACGATGATAACAAGCGGCAACAAGCTACTGGAATCAGTCGGAGAAGAGGAGAACACGGCGGCCGACTATTGGTTCAACTGCTTTTTTCCTTTTGTTTGAGAAAAAAAAAGATGCTAGGATAAACTCTAAAAAAACCAAAGAGTTGATCAATTTATAATATAAAGAACTTAAAACTTTCCATTCATTTTTAGTTTTGGCAAAAATAAAACTATACTAGACCCACGGCTCAACAATCTTTCAACTATAAAAGCAATGAAAATTTATTAAAAAATTATGAGACTGGGACAATTTAGTCTTCTAAATAAGGTTAAAATTAAATGGACATATTCATTTTTTTTCTTAATTCATTTAATTTTCTCCTTCAATTTAAATAAAACAAGGGTATTTTAGTTTAATTACGTATATATTTATAATATGTACTAATATTGATATGTGCATAATATAAAATTAAATAATTATATTTAAATTATTTTAATCAAAAGAAACAAAATTTAAAAAACTTAAACCATTGTCAGTTGGATGACATTTGAGCGAAAATTTGGCAATTGATTTAAGCGAAGCAAAGACACTACCGGACTTAAAAAGTCCCCCGAACAAAGTAATAGCAGTGAGGTTTTGTCAATGGAGCAGTAGAATTATTTCACAGCAATGCTCGTCTTGACACCTCCATCAAACGAAGGAACGTGACAATAGTCATCGATCCAAAAGTCTCCTTTAGTTTTTTTTTTTTATACTCTAGCGATAAAAAAAAATACTGTAATAATTACATTTTTGAATTCCGATAATGTAAACAATAAACCATTCCGCCACTATTGATGGTGGCATTCAACAACCAATTGTCAATTCCATTACTATTGTCTAATTTTATATATATATATATGTAATTTTTTCTAATTTTAATTATTAAATTTTAATATAAATTAAATTTTTATTATTCAGATTATAAATTATACTAATTAGAATAATTCATGAATTTAAAATTAATAAAAATCAACTATATATTAAAATGTATATTATATTTAAAAATTATAATTAAATACAAATATTAAATGTAATACTAAATAAAAAAATTTAAAATAATACTCTTTAGGGGAAAAAAACACAATTTTGACATGCATTTTAATGTAATATTAATTAAATTTTTAATTGTATAAAATACATAAATATTTAACATGATATTAAATATAAAAATATTATATTTGAATTTATTTTATTTTATTAAATTATATTATATGAATGAATGAGATTACTTGATTGTTCAAAGTTAGTGAATGAAATTGTGCCACATGTTTAAAATTAATAAATGAACGAGGTTGTATTACTGAATCCAAAATTAGATTTATTATATATTTAAATTTAACTAGAACAAAATTATCCATTTGACTCGCAAGATTAAATTGTTCTTAATGATAGAATGCAAACTAAATTTTATTAAAAGAATAAAAGCAATTCTTAGTTGAATATGAGATATAAGAGAAAGTATTAGATAAGATGAATATATTTTAAGCTATTTATATACACACACTCCACTTATCTATAGTTTGAGCTACTACAATTTTAAAAAAATTCAAGGGCAAGATGATGATTTGGGCATGTTCTGATCAGATTCAGGTGTCAATGGCTTGATTCCGATGATTAAAGCATGTTTTTATTTTGTTTCTCTGCAAATGATGAACGAGAGAAGAAGATGAATAGATTATTTAGTGTCTCTAAATGCCTAAATTATCAACTCAATCACAACATGACACGTGGGCCTGATTAAATATGCAATGTCATGTTCGTTAACTTTAAATTATAATTTTATGTTAAAATTTTATTTTTATTATTTTTTTAATTAAAATAAACGAAAATCGTTAACTAATAAGAATGTCAATAAAATTTTAAAAACATCAAATTTTATCCGTTCTTTTCTTAAAATTTTGAAGATTTAGATTTTTTTTTTTAAAAAAAAATTTATTAAAGAATAAAAGCAATGCTCAGTTGAGTATGAGATTAAAAGAAGTATTAGGTAAGACAGAGTGTATGATGTCATTTATGTGTAGGAGTGGAATGATATAGAGGTGCATTTAGGTATTCCAAATAAATTTGGGTTTGGTATAAATTATCTAATTAATATGAGGACAAAGTAATGATTTTTTTAATTTTATATTTAAACTAAGAAAATAAACTAAATTTTTTTTAAAAAAAGTTAACAATAATATTAAATGGTGACTAAACGTGTTCGGATTATAATTTTGTTATATATATAAAAAATAATAATCTAATAGATTACGAAATTTATTATATGATGAGTAACATTATTATATATTATTATTTAATAAATTTATAATTTTTATATAATTAATAATATATTACAGAATTCTGTCATGTGTCTAAAAGTTACGTAATCTATTAAAATAATTATATATATATATATGAGAGAAATAAGAAAATAAAAAATTCTTTGTATTTGCACACCTCCCTTACCTTTGATGTTTTCCAACCTCATATGTCAAATATTTTTTATTTAGATAAACATGTCATCGTTTTCAGTTTATTTTTTTAAAAATATAAATAGATTGTTGGAACTTAAGATTTGATGTATTTCTTTATTTGTTCTCAACAAAGAGATATGAAAATGAATATATTTGATATAATATTAGTTGTTTAAGGTCACTGTTTATCATTAACCTCTTCTAATCTTCCCTCTGCTCAAGTTTAATTACTATGAACATAGTCATAAATTGTATATATCATCTTAATTTCTTTCAAGTATTTTAAATATGTAGTTTATGAAAACAAATTGTGAGTCTCACTTAATTCAATTGATAAAATCTTTAAGGTGGTAATTTAATTACTTAAAATTTCGAGTCTTAACATCAACACTTGTACGTAATTAAACTCTAATTTAATATAATTTTAATTTTAACATTTATTCTCACCTTAAATTATGATTCTACCGGGTAACCAAATTCGTTGTTTTTTTTTTATTTTCCTTTGATCCTTAGGTAGTTGAAAGTCAAAGTCAGTAACTTGACAAAAAAAAATTCACAAATTAACAAGAAATGAGAAGCAAGAAGAAGAGACATCGAAAGTAAACAGAACTTGAAGAGGAAGAAACTAGCTGCAACTTTTCATTAATTGCAAGTAATCCCAATCTTTAGGCACCGCAACTCTTTTAACACTTTCTCACTTGACTTTACAACAATTATATTAAGAATGGCAGACCTACAGAAATATCACCATCCCCTGAAACTTTGCTAAAAATCGCATAATTACAGGGCGGAATATATAAATTGCAATGATATCCTATTTACTAACTGGTTGAATAAAAGCAGCAATAACAAAAGAAAATTTGTGACACCAAATAGAAATAGAAATAGAAATTACCTATGCATTATGACTGTTTTTACAGGACTTGGACTGGGAAGAATCATCATCATCTTTGATACCGCAAAGTTCACACGGGTCACGGGATTCAGGCGAGCACCAGTGGTCCGGTACACTCAAGAAGTGAGTAGACATGAACTTCCGAAATCTCTTCTTATACTCTCTTGGAGAAATAACAGTCGGCAACACATTCTTAGGAACAAGAGAAGACTTAACCCATGTCTCCAAGTGCTTGTCCCAGGTATATTGCCTAAGGTAATCAATGATCCCACAAACAAGCTCCCTCCGCTGACCGTCCACACCCACAAGTAAAGAATAGTCCATCACATCGATTGACTGCAAAAGCATAGCAAATCAGTGGTTTGCTTGACGATATTAGGGTACTATGTTCAGATCATTATAAGCAGAAACTATGTCAAATTTTGGCATTACTCGTATGTATTATGCATTACTGAAAATATTTTTCCATCTCCATCACTATTTTGTTCGATGGTGGCTTTTAAACTATGACTAGGGAACTAAATTAGCAGCAAGTGCAGAGTTTGTAGCCCATGTGGCATCATTCATTTATTAAATTAAATTCTTACTCACATTGAGGAAAGTTGTGTCATTCCAAACAGCTCGTTGCATGAGTCGTTTTGCTGTATTACTCACATATAATGGATAGGAATTCATGTCATTGACAAAGTTCTGATCCAAAAGAACATCTCCAGAACCTTCGGCAGCTGTATTGTATCGAGCGTGCAGAGCCCCTTTAAGATCATACTGGCGAATAATATTTCGTCGAAAGGTAAGATTCTCCATCACCATCAGATCATGTCTCATCTCTTTCCCGCTTTTTGTCTGTCTCACCGTTACCTGCGAAGACATCAGCCATTTACAAGAAAGACCAAAGAAGTGGGGTACTCATTGGGGAAAAGAAAATCAATCCGACTGACCTGATAAATCCCAAGAACTTTTGCAAGGCAAGTCTGGTTCCCTAAATCAAATGACTCATTCATGTACTTGAAATATTGCAAAGCAAACTTGTCAAATGAATCAAATTCTGTCTTTTTAATCTCCTTTATAATGAACCTGTCATCAAGTGTCTTAGCAAAGAAGGACTTGCTCTTCCCACCTTTGGCATCCCAGTTTCTACAACGGCTGAGGGAATCTATATAGTCAAGCTCAGATGGGCAGCATCTACTCCGCAGATCACGGAACTGGTTTGCATATAGACATTTAACTGAGTATTTACCCTTTCCAAGTGATTTTGAAACCCCAATGGAAACCTCGGGACTCAGGACTGCTGGAGGAATCAGAGATTCCAACAAATTCAGTCCATCAAAACTGGAGAAGCGCGACTCTTCTGAAGAAATGCTGCTTAGTGCAGAGTGGGTGGAATCTGAATATGAAAAACCATTGATAAACCAATGCGGGGATGTCATGGTGGGAATTCGAGACAGGCTGTGCAAACTTTCAATTGTTTTGACACCCATTTCACCTTCTCTCCTATTATCTTTATTAAATACCACTGTTGATACAGGTAGATCTTTCAACAAAGCCAGGGCACAAGCAATTATACTTGAGAGTTCACCTTCATGATCTGACACCACATAATTATCAATTCCTACAGGGATGTGCAGCCGTGCACCTTCCTTACTCATTATTTCGTAGGCAGCAGGCAAATGTTCAGGAGTATAGCTACTGACACATTCAAATTTCGGCACATAACCTCTCTGCAGATCTTTCATGTATATCTGCCGCAGTTCTGAAAATGGCATCCAAAACCATCCATTTAGTTTTTCTAAGTCGGATAATAGTGACTGAGACGACATTCCACTTTTTAATGCATTTGAGTCAACAGAATCATTATATGCAAGATGTGCAGAATTGGGATCGCTTTTATCCACTTGAAAGTTTTCAGTGAAAGGTAACTTCTCTGCTTGGAAATTATCTTCACCTGAATTATCAGAAACATTAGCTATCACTGAATAGGCTTCACTAGGCAACCTGTTTGGGCCTAAACCACCAGCAATTGGCGTCTCAACATCCTCCAACACAGTACACTTGTTATGAATATCACAATGTTCTTCAGATTCTTGGTCAGGACCATCAATTGGAATTTCTTTAACCAAAGTTTCATTTGGGTCTGCAGATAATTCCTGCATAACTTCCAAATTGCTGCAATTGTTGGAAACATTATGGCCATTCCCAGAATCAATTTCAAGCCCCTCATTTCCTCTAACAGTAAAGTCATCTACATTTGACCTCAGTTCTTCTGGCACCACTTTCACAATGGCACCAGCAATAACCAAAGTAGGGTCAAGCAAGAGCAGCGAATGCAGACGCCTATCCCAAATGCATGATTCAAGCAGTAGCTCCCAACGCAATCGGTTCAAGCTGAGAAATTTATGAGAAGCCTCATCTGGATTTACATTCTTAGCAACTGTTTTCTGAATGTCAACCTGCTTTCAATTTTTCCAACAAAGAAATTAAGCAAAGAAATAATGTAAAACAATTTAAAATTTTATAAAGAGCAGGATAAGAAATTGTTGCATGTCAGAAATACAGTTACTCTGAATGAAGAACAATAGTTCAGAAAGGATGTAGATATGATAACTTAAGAAATTACCATTTTTTAAATTTCCCAAGGAAAACAACTTCCTATTATCTGAGGAGCTAAAGACTAAGTTTAGCATGAAGAACAAAGAGAGATCCCTAATGATGCAAGTTCAATAGTCATGCCACACTCAAGTAACCAATCCCTGCTATAACGGTTCGGCAATCTTTTCTTTTTTTAACATTTCATTAATGAAACAGATGCATGGCGATTCAATGTTTAATACACTTCAAGGTTTCTAGGCAACTGAGTTTGGCCTGTATTAATAACACATAATAGAAATGAAAATCCTTCGAACAAATGCCCACCACAACTCGGATTATTAGATTGAGAAAAACAAATGTGCGCTGAATTCTTTTAAAAGGTTATAACAGTCAAAAGTTGAGCTGGCACATATGAAGCACATTATAACACAACTAAAATAAGGAAAAGCAGTTTCCTCAGAGTTAAAATTTCAGGCAAGTACCAAGACAAGACT
Organism: Ailanthus altissimus; assembly: GCA_946807835.1. Classification (NCBI taxonomy): domain Eukaryota; kingdom Viridiplantae; phylum Streptophyta; class Magnoliopsida; order Sapindales; family Simaroubaceae; genus Ailanthus; species Ailanthus altissimus. Next base: position 742,362 of record OX327699.1, read on the forward strand.
GACCTCAAACACAGAACGTTCCTGCTTTAGCATCTCTAAAGTGACAGAGAACTCTTTCAATGAGCCTCGAAGGTTCAGAATTGAGCCCACAAATCGAGATCCTATCTGTTTTAAAGATCTTTCAACTTCTGTGAATAGCAACATCCCTTTGGTGTATAACTGAAAGAAAAGATCACTTTTAATTATTCAAATGTATTTCTAGCATTTGGCCAAGAATAATGAAGCACAAAATTGGATAAGGCACTTACATTTTGAAATTCTTCTTTGAGCCATTCTTTATTGATAGAATTGCTTAACTCCAGCTTCTGAGGTGGCAGGGAGACAGTATAAGTCATGACAGGAGAGTATCCGAACATTGCAACCATGGGTCCTAATCTGGGGGGGCATGAAGATACCATGAGCAGGATATCAAAAATAAAATGCAAACTTCCCATATTCATTTTACAAACAGCAAGAGGAATAAAATTCAATGCCAGAATGATATATAATCATATCATTCATTTTCCTAAAAGAAACGAAAGATAGCACCAACAACTGCCCCTAATTCCACTATTGGACAGAACAATGAAATCCTACATCATTATCATTATAGGCAAATTTATGCTTGGCTAACCTGCAATGGGTGATTCCACTTCTCAAGTCATGTTCATTATTTTATTATTACTATTATTTTCTGCTTGGAAAATTTACTCACAACCAAGCGGCAACACAACCCCACACAGCTGATGAGGGAAGATGCCATAGGTCCAAAAGCCTTTCTACAAAAGAAAGCCAAAAGCACAATAAGATGTAACACTAATTCAAAGCTGACTAAGAATCCATACCCAAAAAAGTAGAGGAAGTCCCTGTGCAGAGAATGCCCACAGCTTGATAATTTTCTAGATGACGAGTGGTGACAAAAGCGTAGTTCCAGGAACTTCCCAAATGACAGACCACATGCAGCGGTGGAAAGTACCACTCTCTTTGTTGATTTTGAAACCCCATTTCCAGTTTTACATTTACCACACCGACTCCACATCCAAATTTTTCTTTTTGCTTCTCCCGGCAAATGCATTGTATCAGGAAGCCGTTTAACTCGTATTGTGAGCTGTTTATTATGGTGTGCATAATAGTAAAAATGAGCTTCTGGCAATTCACTGCATGTGGCACATTGCCTTCTCTGCAAAATATTGCTCTTTGTATAAGGGCACGTCAACCAAAATCTAAAAAAAAAATTAAAAAGAGAAAATACTAAATCTGAGAAAAGTTAGGTATCCTAACATTCAACTGATGATTTTGCTTGAGTTAGTGCCATAACGAGTACAAATCATATATTCTAAAATATCAAAATCACACGATTTAACATCCTGACAAATTAGGAACCTTGTTTTTCTGCAATAATATGTGCAACAAACCCCATTAAACAAGAAGAATCACCCCTTGAGTAACAACTATATAAAGATAAGATTTTTTAACAAATGGAGATCTGAATAACCTGATTGAGTAAATTATCTTGAAGAAACTTCCCAAGGGGAACATCAAAATTCTTGTAGAACATGATGTGAGAAAAATGGCTTTGCTCACAAATAGTCCCCTTTAAGGCGTTCCGGCTGGACATCAAAACCAAAATACTTTGAGAATCCAATGACGCATTAGCATCCTCCTTACTTTGTGATTGATCCTGATCATTGCCACAATCTTTTCTCATGTTTACAGGGGATTCAGAGCAAGCTAGCAAAGATGTTGGTTGCCAATCAAGTGATTTCTCTTCATCAGAACTACTACTTTTAACTTCCTTTTCACAAGGGTCAGAAACCTCCATCGTTTTCGAAACTGGAACAACTTCTGTAATCTGACCATTCTGTTCCTTTCCGTAGACGCCAAAGTACGAAGACAAGGATGGAAAAGAAGCAGCAGACGCAATAGGGGAATTTTCCCCTATAACTTTCTTTAGTGAGGCTGAAAGAGACGAAAACACAGAATTTATGGCTGGATTGTATGGCTCATAAGATAGTATGGAATCTCCTTCTAATGCACTGGTTGCATGCGAGCTATCCTCATGGATTCCATTGGAAATGGGAATATCCATTGTACTTGAATCAGTTTCAGCAGTAAATTTTTCAACACAAGGAACATTAGAATTACCATTTTCTAAAGCAGGGTATTGCCGACCCATTGGCAAGGCATCTGACACTTCAGCAAAGGGAATGGTAGAAAACATTGCTCTCTGATCAAAAAGGAAAGATGTTTCAAGAATTAAATGATAGGCCATGACAACTGCACACTGCACCACAGATTTAATCCTCTTCAATTCATCACTGTTGCTCCCTTTCAGCAATACCTGCAACATTGCATCATACATTCAGTCAAGAGAGCAATTCATTGGGAGTACCTATAATTGACATACTCTTAGAAATTCCAGCACAAAAAAAAAAAAAACAAGAGACCTGCAATGGTCAATATCAGGTCAAGTTGAGATAATACGGCCAGACTTTCAAACAAATGAACATTGAGAACTAAGGAGAACAAATTATCTAAACATCCAAAATGAAGCAAAAGGAGAATGAGAATTAAAAAAAATCCAGCTATGACAAGCTAATAACCTGTTCTATTTGACCATATTATTAACCCTCATATCTAAATTCTTCCTCCATACTGATTTGCCAGACTCCATTATGTCTAGCATGTTTTTTCATCTTTTTATATGTTTATATCCCGTTCAACTATTTATATAGATATACATCTGAACGAGCTAGTGCATCTCCTCAACCACCCAAAAATTTAAAACAAAAGGAAAATCATGGGTTACAAACTCACTGTGCAACCAAGACATGTGGGACAACCCTCAATAAACATCAAAGTTTTACTTGGCTGCTTTCCACCTTCAGCAAAACCAGCATGTTCCTCCACAAACTTCTCAATATGAAAGGAATCACAATGCTTTAGCTTTTGACCTGTCAATGCATCGGATGATAATATTGGCGAGCCAGTGCAGCGAGCAACTCGTTCTAGACGATGAAGCTTCATGTCAAAGACCAGTGTCATTCCTTTCGCAAGAATGGACTCTTGAATATCACGAGAAACAGTTTTCTCCACCAGAATCACATTTGGATGGCACATATCTATCATCTCCATGACAGATTTCAAATGACACTTTTCCTGCAGATCAGAAAACAATGAGAACTCGTAATATACATCCACTTCATTAAGGTTGTGATGTCTTCTAATTACCTGCTCCATTGCATTAAATGATGACAATCCACTAGAAGATAGACCAAGCACGCCGCGAATCAACAACAACCTTGGGTTCTTGTACTCAGTCTGCATGTGCTTGTGAGCAGCATGCTTTTTAAAAACCAGGCCTTTGATTACACGACTGCCAAACAAAATATTAATTCAAAAGTTCAAGATAAAATCAGAAGACACATCAAACTAGCTTTACCAGTTGATTAAATTCAAAATAAAGCATGGTAAATTCTATTTGAAGAATGCATATGAAACACACTCCTAGCAATTGCTTTTGTTGGGTTATAAAGAACAAAGGCTATTTACAGGAGTTGAACACTGAGACGAGTTTCCTCTCCTGAAGCCAAAATCAATGGAGAATAAGCAAAGGAACTCAAGCATACTTTATGGAGGAAAAAATAAGTAAGCCATTTTTATTCACATATGTAAGAACTGATTAACGACAATGCATTAAGAAAACTTAGGCAGCAACCAGTAGTCTCTATTTGCATTAATGGAAAACCATATAATATCAAAAACTCGCACTTCTCCTAACTTGTGATGTCTATCCATTTATCCCAGGAGTATATAGCAGAAATAAATATAAAAGAGAAACCGAAGGCTTAGTCATATCACCTTTGGCTGCGAGATCCAGTTGCAATGCATTTTACTTTTATGTAGGTATTCAGATCCATTGCCTTCCCATCAATTGACTCAGGCTTTAAAGATGAAGCAGCTTCCCACGATAACGAAGTAACTATATCCACCCAACTTTCTCCATCTTTCCCCATAGAGACCACACCAACAGATTTAAGTAATTGACTCACAATGGCCTTAAACTTCCTACTTACCACCTCTTCCATTGCTCTTTGTTTTTCTTCTTTAAACTTATATCTCCTACCACCTTCATCTCTGAAATGGCTCAAAGAACTTGGCTTGCCCCACTTAGTGCCATCACCACAGTCATCATCGTCATCGTCATTATAAGCCACACTACCCTCCACATCATCCTCCGGGTCTTCTGATTCTGGAGGTTCCCAAATTTGGAAATCCATCTCACAATTACCAGAAGAAGAAGCCTTAGATACATCACGGGTGGATCTGCTACTATTTTCAACACCACTAACTTCTGCTTCTTGATCATTACTACTCTGAATTATTTCCACCTCTTTCACAACATCATTATCATTGCGATAAACAGCATTCTTCAAGCTACTTCCTGTCGTCTTATTTGATCTATCATGTCCGTTTACTGCAACTTCGAAGCGAGAATTTTGCAGCTGGCCGTTTGATCTAAAACTAAGATCCTCTTGATTACTGTGTTTTGCACATTCCTCTTGATCACTCCTAAAAAAAGGAACATTGATTAGGAAAAGAAGTCAGTTATTTGAATAAAGCAATGAAAAATAGTCTTACTATGCCAGAATTCAAGTGCTGGCAGACCTACCGTTCATATGAGTTTCCATCAACCGAAAACTCACCTGAAAGAGAAGAGTACAGGAAAATATTAGGCCAAAATTACAAGGTGAAATTCTTGACCAAGCTAGTCGAGATTTTTGAAGTGAAAACTAGAAAGGGCATTTACTGCAGCTTGAGAAAGTGCGGTCGCCGCTGGACAATGAAGTTGTTGGACTGATCATTGGCGTTGAAAACGGACTTGAATTATCCAGCTTCATATATTCTCGCTTTTGCTTCTCTCACAGATTCTGCAGGACCATATGGATCCTTCACTATTTAATTTCAAAAAATTGCCATTCTCCTGCTTCCTCTTCTCCTGGTTTGCTTTTGTCAGTTGAGCACCACAATGATGACACATGCTACATATCTGATGCATATATAACTCCAACAACCGGTCTGATCTGAACAGGTCCAAACTTGATCCCCTAATTAATTCAATAAAAAGTCAAAAGTTAACTAATAAACAGTGTGAGATGTCCAAAATCATTTACTTCCAAGGAAAACAGACTTCAGAGTAAGATCCCTTATCGTCAGACTGACTTCTAACATACAAAACAGTTCCAGGATTTAAATTTACTAGAAGAATTTAAGCATGTTCACTAGCTATAAGCTAAACTGAAACCTAAAAAAAGAAAAATAATAAATCAAGCATATATACACACGAAAAGAGCGCAACAACTATTCGACTTGTTTAAAATCAAACAAGAAGAAGAAGAAGATGATCATGATCATGATGATATTAACATACCCAGATCAAAAATCGCCACTTTAACCAAGTTAAAAAGAAGTGATCAAATAATTCAAACAAGTTGAATGTGATAACAAAATGTAACGTCATAATTTTTGACAAAGTATATATATAAATAGAGAGAGAAAGAGAGAGAGTGATAACTGATCTAAAGAATCGGAAAAAAATCACCAACAAAGTAAAAATTCATGAGCAACCCAACTCTGGAAATATGATCATTTGAAGATTTCCACCCAATCCGACCAAAACAAAAACCACAAGTTACCATGTTTAAGCAGCTCTCCAAGTCTGAACCCAAAAAAAAAAAAGTCGTCAAATAACAAAATTAAAAATGGAAAGCGTGAAAGTATGACTTACTGTCAAAGCAATCCTCCTATCTACAAAGATTTGGTTCTCGCCGCCAACCTTTGTCGTCCAGCTCATGCCCCCAACATCATGCAAATGAAACAATTCCCAGAAACGAAAAAAAAAAAAGAGTTTATTTTCAGTTAAATATTTCTTTTAAGAAAATTTCTAAGCTAAGTTGGAGGACAAAGAGAGGTTCCACAAAGAAAAGAAAAGTGCAGAGATAAAAAAGAGAGGGAAGAATGAAGAATGAATGAGAAAGAAAATGACTCAAATTTACAAGGAAAGTATTTTCAAAAGTGGGCCCGCTGCTGTTTATTGTCTTTTTTAACACTTTTATTGTCTTAATTTACTGGGGTATTAACACTGTCACCCCTCGAGATTGACACAAATTACATTTTGACGACGATTTTAATTTTAATTAACTTATCATTATCTCATTTAATTAATTAAAATGACGAAAATGTCATCCTTACGATTTTGCTATAAATAACTAAAATATTCTTAAAATGTAAAAGTATATTTGTCTTTCAATTAAATAGAGAGAGTAATAATATAATTAAATTCAAGCTATTATCAAAATATAATTTATGCCAACCTCAAGAGGTAACAGTGTTAATATTCTATTTTACCTTCTTTTTTTTACGAATAATACTAAATATTTTAAATTATATCTTAAATTATATTTTAAAAAGTTATATGTTAAGTAATCTTTGGATATAATAAATAATTTTAGAGTTTATACAATTTTACCACCTAAATGTTACTTAACACATTATTTTTAAAGATACAATTTAAAATATAATTTAAAATATTTAACATTCTCTTTTTTTTTAATAATACTATGCTTCATCTAAAATTTTTAATTTAACCAACGTGTGAAATAATTATTAAATAATAAAAAATTATTATAATTAATGATAAAAATTATATTATTTTATTATTTAATAATTACTTAATATATAAATTTGAGATAAAAATTATAAAATAATGAAAAAAAATATAATAGTTGATCGGAGAAATTACACCAATTTACAACCTAATATTGTTTATATATTAACTTATGATAAATAAAAAAATTGATAATATTTTAAAAAACAATCCTTCTTTTTTTTTTCTTTGTATTTGACCGGCTGGACATGAGTAGATTAGATTTATATTAGATTAGATTAATGTCTAAATCCTATACAATTGGATTCAAAGGGTAATTTTTCAATTATGCCCCTCTTCTTTACATTATTACATTTCTTTAACACTTACTATTCATTTTCTTCGTTTCCCTTTTCTTTTAATACATTATCCTCCTCCTAATCTCTTAGATTTTTACTTTCCTAAATTTAAATAAATACAGAGGCTCAAATTTCTTTCTAATTACGAAGACAAACATTTAGTTTTTACATGTCTTGAATCAAATTGCTACATAATTCACAAATCTAAAAACTAACCTTCAAATTTTAAAATTTTAAAATTTTAAAATGTTCATTTGTAGTACAAGAACCAGTTAGTCCAACCAAAGATTTTTTTAAAATTACAATGTAAATTTTATGAACACTAAAAACATTCCTTTAAAAAAATGAAAATATAAATATTTAATATACTATTTTGAAAAAGAAAATCCAACCCAAATACAAGAAGAAAATTTAAAGTTTGATTGATTTATGTCTTTTGAAAAAGAAAAAAGAAAAAAAAGCAATCTAATGGGTTGAATTAAATATATTAATTAAAAGAAAAAAGGAAAAGACAAAATGTATGTTGCTTAACATTGTTGTTGAGGTTCGATTAATTTTTAAAAACAAAGAAACATTAATTCAAATATGAAATTTAATTTGTGTCTTACTTAAGAAATAAATGTGTTTCTTGGAATGGCCTAAAATACCGGTTTAGCCTCCCTTTGAATAATGAAATGTATCAAATGACCTTGTATCTTTTATGACTTGTTTGGTATAGCGAAGCTAACAAAAAAAGGCAATGGTGAGATTTACATGTCGATTTTAACTAGTAGTGTTATAATTTTTAAATATTATATTTAAATTAATGTGTTAAATAATTATTTAATAATAAAATATTATAATTTTTAAAATCATCCATTATATAATTTTATTATTTAATAATTATTTAATAATTATTTAATACATTATTTAAATTAAAAAAAATTAAATAACTTTTAAAAAATATAACATTATTTCAATTCTAATATCCATGCACTTATACTTATTGTGCAAGTCAAATCATATAAGACTTTTTTATTCTTGCTCATTTATGATATTAATATAAAGAGTAAAATTACATTTTTTAAATATCATCTTAAATTATTTATTTTAAATTAATATAATAAATAATTATTAAATAATAAAATAATAAAAATTTTAAAATTACTAATTTTAAGACCCATTAACTTCACGTCTTATGCAAGTCAATTCATCTAAGACTTTTCGTTTTATGTCCATCCATGACATTAATATAAGAATAATTTTATATTTTTTAAAATTTAAATAACTTGTCAATCAATCGTTGAATAGTAAAATAATATATAAAAATTATACTATTTTTATCACTCAAATTTAATATATAAATTTTAAGATATCATTTAAAAAATATAACATTACTCTTATTCTTAATATAAAAAGTAATGTTACATTTTTTAAATTTTATAAAAAAAAAATCATCTCAAATTACTAAATTAAATAATCATTGAATAATAAAATTGTGTAATTTTTAATATCATCAATTACACCATTTAACTACTAAATATTGAAAATTTCTTAAAGTATATTGATGGATGTTTTAAAAATATAGATTACGCACACAACGGATAGTATGTTAAGGTGTGTAAGAGTACACTATATTTAAGGATGAATTTTCACCCTTCGAGGATATTGTCCTGGTGCAATTAAGTTGTATAACAGTCTAACCCCAATATTCAATAGTTTTGGTTCTGTATGAATACACTTTCGTGATACAAAATTCTTAAATAACTTTGTTGACACTATATCCTCACTTTGTAGAGCATTGTGCTCTCTCTTACACTATTGTACTCTCTAGTGTACTTGTGCATCATTGGGCTTTTTTATACACTTTCTTGCATACTATTATGCACAATATTCTCATCTCATATTAATATTTTTTGTATCAACACATATTTATAAGTATTCTTTTATTTAGGGCATAACCCTCTACATATACTTCTTTATTTATGACTATTAAATTAAATTTAAATTTGATCAATGGTTCTAAATAAATTATCATTATTTTCAAATCAAATGTTGTCTCCAATAATTGTATCATTTCATACTAATTATGAAATGATACAACATTATAAAAGACCACAATTTAATAGTTCTAAATCATCACTACTTTTTAAATCAAAATGTATTTCAAATGTTATATTATTTTATAATTAATATAAAATAATACAATTTTATGAAATATCGTAACTTTTTATATTTATGTATTTTGAAATTCTTATAAAATATCTAATATCAAATAGTTACTTAACACATAATTCAATATAAAAAATTTAAAAAAATATTAAAAAAATATAACATTATTTTTAATACAAAAGTGTGATTCTGCATTGAATTTTTTTTAATTTCTAATTTAAACCAGCAATACGATTTTATGTGTATTTTATTTATTAGGATAAGCCGGTTGAATATATGATTTTGCATTCCAGTCCCCAATTGGCACTTCACAATATATTTTTTGGGAAATTATTTATTGCATTTGCTGTTGAAACTATTTTTTCTTTTAAATTTTTTTTTTTATTAATGGTAGGTTAATAAAATTTGATATCTCCACTAATGCACACACATCATGACTACTACGTTCCAATCAGTAATGCACATTAAAGACCACATCATTTACGATACAAACTTCAAACTTTATAAACATATTAATGTTATTTTTAATCCCTTTTGATTTAGTTTTTATTTGTTAACCGATGATATAATAATTACAATTGAAATTAATTAACATAATTTCGTCTGCAAAAATAAAATTAATTTTATTATAATATGTTCCATTCACTTAACTTAAATTTTTGACTTAAAATAATAAATTAAAATTTTATTGATTGATCTTAAATATTTTAATATAAAATTAATTATATTAAATATTACTTTTGACTTTAAAACTACTTATTAAATTATATAAAATTAATGAAAAAGTTTTTAGATCACCTTTTTAAGAAAATATTTGAAGTTAAAAGAATAGCACTTTATATAAATTAAAAAAAATACTATCTACATCATTAAAATTAATTATTGCGATTGTGTTTATGAATAGACATTGCGAGTAATGGTTCATGTTTTAATAAATATGATATTATACAAATTAATATTTATTTTATATATAAAATTGTTTTGTCCTATAAATAATTAAAAAAAATATTTATCCTTAAAAAAACTTAATTTTACAATAATAACATTAGATATATTTAAAAAATTATTCATATAAATTTACGTAACATAATATAATTGAACGAATAAAAAAAAGTGAAAGTAATAAATAATAAAAAAAAAATATATGGTAGTAATTACATTTTATTCATTTAATTATATTATTTCACATAAATCTGTATGAATGAGTTTGTATAAATATATTGTATGTGTAGTATTATTTTTTAAAAAGATTTATTTTTACAATTTGAAATAGTGCTCTAGATTTGTCGTTTTGAGTTCGAATGCTCATTAGTAGCGTATTTCTAAAATAGTAATACAAAAATTAAAAATACCCATTTGATAAAATATTTAAAGAAATGAATATGAGAGAAATTAAATATTGAAAATAATATCTTTTTATTTTCAGTTTTTCTTCAATTTTTTTTCTTAGAAAAATCAAAATCTATTTTTCCTTAATCATTTTTCCCAAAATACTTCAAAATTATCGGTTGTTATATATATAAAAAAATTATTCTGGTTGCAATAACGTAAAGGCACAAAATTTTGACTTTCACCCTAATAAACAAAAATAAAAATATATAAAAAGAAGAAGAAATTAAATGCATAAATCAAGCAGTTTTTTGTGGCCAAATGCAAATAAATCAATGTACAGGGTCATCAATATGAAACGAAAACTTTCGTAATTGTTGTTTGAACGAAATGTCTGTTATAACCCCGACAACAAGTCAGTCGGCTTCGTCTTATGTAAGAAGAATCGAGGACAATTAGCACATTTTGGCTTTTCCGAGGTTACCTCAACTTTTGGTTGTCAGTTGTCTCAATTTTTTTTTATTATACTATTTCGATTAATTACTTGACATATATTTTAAGATAAAAAATTAAAATAAATTTTTTCTTTAGATTCTTTTAAAAAAAAAATAAAAATCTTTTATTTGACTCTTTTTATATTAATTTGACACCCAAATTAGATAATTATTTTTAAGAAAAGAAAACTTTCATTAATAAGTAATATTATATTTTTTAAATTATATCATAAAATTTACATCTCAAATAAAGTGTCAAGTTATCATTAAATTGACAAATTATATAATGAGTAATTTTTAAAAATTATAAAAATTAATCATCTAATAATTAATTGACACTTCATTTAAAATTTAAAATTTAAAATGCGTAACATTATTGTTTATTAATATATTAAATTGATACAAAAATTAATATATTTTTAATAATAAAAAATTTTGTGCATAAAATTTATATAAAAAATATTACTCATATACATGTATATGCTTCTAGTAACTTATTTTTTATACTTGCAGATCATCTATTTTAATGATAGACTCTTCCAACCAAAATTACTCAAGTTAGATAATTTTAAGATTTAGAGAATTTGAATCCAGAAATATTTTTTTTTATAAATGTCAGTAAATTGTTTTAACAAATTTTAAGTAGAATTAATTAAAAATGTATACGAGGATGATTTCCCTTAAAATGTTACAGTAAAGCAATCAAATTCAACTACATTTGGTACACCGTAGAACTGCCGCTAAATTCAACTCGCGCCACGTGTCAACAAGTGAATGACGTAAGCCGCGTATTCTAGGAGCATCTGATTTGTTTGGATCTGAATGATTGGGCTGAATCGCCCAGTTGTCATGCACGTTCGCCACGTGGCAAGGCAGAGGGCTGATTTTGTCAATTAAAGCTACAGGTAATGACTAAATTAGCCTCTTTCTTTGCCGTGAAGTGAAGGTAACTCCTACCTGTCTAGGATGACATGGCAGGTTTTGACTGGATATGTGTAACACTCATGAAAACGATCCGTATATTAAACGTAAAGCAATAATTGTTCTCAATTATGTCATATGGGAGAAAGAAAATAAATTAAAGAAAATTTGATTTGGCTTTTAGATTTCAAACTTGTCCCTAAAATAAATAAATGTAAACATAAGCCATATTTTAGTTAGGCCTAAACCCTCTAATTGTATCACTACAAATTCTATTTGTAATAGTCTTCGTATCTTCATAGTTTAGAGACAAGAACAATTTTATTTTTAGAATTTAATTTTATTCCACAAATTTTAAAAAATTTAATTTTATCATAATCTATTAGTTTGATTTTGTTAAAATTGACAAAAAATTTCTTTCAATAGTATATTGACAATTTTTTCTTCTTTTATATATTAATTTAATATGATGATGCAAATATATTATACAATGTACATATGTCACATATTAATAAGTATTGAAAAAATAAAAAAGTCATGTGTCATACTGTAATAGATTGAATAAAATAATAGAATAAATAAATAAATGGAGTAGTCAGACAGTGGCCATCGTTGTCGGTGGCCGACCAGCGGCCATCATTGTCGGTGGCCGACCAGCAGCCATTGTTGTCGGTGGCCGACCAGTGGTCAGTGACCAATTATGATTTGACTCAAAATTAACATCATTAGACTCAAAATTTTATGATTTATGCAATAGTGTGATTTGTTTTATCAATGAAGCACGGTAGATGTGCCTGAAGTGGGGAAGAACATGGTGGTTAGTGTTGGCGGAAGATCTTAAGCACGTGGGTGTATGCATTTGCAATTGTGTTAATTGCCTAACGCAGCAAAAATGTGTAAATTTTGCAATAAACACAATAAATACAACATATTAATCATATTAATATATTTATAGGATTACAGAACTCACCATAACGTATAACGTTATACACGTATTTTCCTAGAGTTCGCATGGAGGCCAACTAATGTGTAGTTCTAGTCATTAACACGATGGATTTGGTGAGCTAGAACAGCAGCTCTGTATTCAGCCTGGGATTAACTCTTAATCCCAAAAATGGCAGGGAGTGTGTTTATATCATTTTCTCTAAAAGGATAAGAAGTTGAGAGTTTGAAGCAATTCATAATTGCTTTAATTAGAAGCATAGAGAAAAATAAAACAATTTTATTTTTCCTCTTCTTCTCCATTTCTTCTCTCTCTCTCTCTCGGCCGAATTGGCCAAAATTCAATATCTTTCTCTCTTTCTTTTTCTTTATATATATATATATATATATATAATATAATATAATATAAATAAAATAATATATTATATAATATAAAAAGAAATATATTTGATTATTTAACTATTAAATAATTAAATTGAGAAATGACCATTTTGCCCCTCATAAATAGTTACCAAGTTTATCTCTTAATGGGTCCCACCAAATTTCACACTTTAGTAAACTTAACTGAGGGTCCACAATACACTATGTGTCATTGTACAATTAATAAACAACAATTATTAACTAATTATTATATTTAACACTTAAATACAGACACGCACGCATTTTTCGTGGTAGTGCTGAATATTGTTGAATTAAACAATTTAATCTGGCACGCTGCTCCAGTGCACAACGAGTACACTCCATATCGCGGGACTCCCTAGGTCCTACGCCCGATTCGTCAAATGAAACTATTCTATGAGTTCATGAGCAATGCCCCATGCACACGTCACGGATATACAAACCAATGCGTTGAACCATGCAAGCTGAAGTTATAACGCATACGTATAGTCCTTCCATTATGATATCCTAGATATGCAGGGATATAGATTATCACCGTCAAATCTCTAGTGCTCATCCATGTCTTATCTCCAGACTTGTATCTTAATGAACAATATGCGCAAACTCCTTTGCTATATTGTTCGACCTTGGCGGAACTCATTTCCAGAGATGATTACTTATAGCCACAAGACTTTCTGAGATATAGTCTCGAAGCATTTGGATATCGAACTCTATATGAGAGCTGACGGATCCCATATCTGTACGCACCGAACTCCATAAGCAACGGACCATACCCAGCGACACCCACCGGTCACACCATAAAATGTCTGTGATATGCGCGGAACCAAAGTATGGTGGATTACTTACAAGCCCACCGTGGCACTCAGGTCAAAGGACCACGTATACTACTCAACTCAAGAGGACCATCCGTTAACAGCTTACATTGGGTGTCTATCGAAGGCCCTGGTGAGTCTGTCCCATATTCAATCCTAACTGGATACCCATATGTCAATACGAGCTCCAAGCTCACAGTCGGCTAGGAACGACCATCTATACCATATAGGTACGACATATGCTGATTTATATATAAAGGTATCCACCGATAGATCCGCATCGGTAGAAATAGATCAGGAACAATTATTCAAGAACATACTTGTGCAACATGCATTTCCTGGCAACCGATTGCAACTCTTGCAACTATACAGTTACTAGGATATTCCCAAGTTTATGTCTCATTGCAGACAAGGCTCCAACTCTTGGATCTGCTGAGTATTATAACCAGCTAACACTTAATTATGCTAACATTCAGCATTTATATCTCTCAGCGTGGCTGACTATGAGCCCTTATCTAAATTCTTTAGATCTGATTCGAATTCTTTCAAATCTACAATGTCTGCAACGTTACATGTATAATACCATATGAATAGGTATTAGCTATTTAATGGGAATATATACTTATATAAATACACAAGTGTATGTACATTCAGGGATGACATGTAAGCACCGATCCTAACAGTTAGCAACGGCCATTGCCGATCTGTCCAATGAAAAGGGCGGTGCATGCCACAGCCCAGCCATTCATCAGCAATCGCCAACCCGTGGTGGTTGGCGGCGGCAACTGCCGTTCACCGTCAATCAGCCAATGGAGGCGGTGCGGCACTACCCCGTTGTTCGACGACGAACGACGGTAGGCGCCAACCACCATGTTCTTTTTTACTTTTGACACATTTATAATGCTCAGTTGATAAAACAAATCTCGTCATCGCATAGATCACAAATTTTTGAGTCTAATGATGTTAATTTTAAGTCAAATCGCAATTGGTCACCGACGGCTGGTCGAGCACTGACAATTGTAGACACTATCCGGCTACCACATTTATTATTTTATTATTTTATTCAACTTATTACAGCATATTACGTATCTTTTTTTTAAAAAAAAATTCAAGGCCTATTAATATGCGATACGTGTACATTGTATAATGTACTTATATCGCCATATCAAACTAATATATAAAAGAGTGTAAAATTATTAATATACTGTCAAAATGAATTTTTTGTAAATTATAATAAAATTAAATTAACAGACTAGGATAAAATATAATTTTTTGAAACACGTAAGACTATTTAGAATTAGATCAAACTCTAAAGACAAAAATTTCTTTATTCCTTAAAAAAAATCTATTTTTATTTAAAATAATATTTCACAAATTTAATAAAAAAACACAAAAATAAATGATATAACAGATGGTAATAGAAAATATTGCTTAATAGGGATCTTGATGAAATATTTAAAAACATTATAATTTTTTTTTATTTTAAGAATTCATATATCAATTTTTTTTTTTGTGATAATTTTACATGTATTGTATACATTTTTATATATAAAAAAAAGGAGGGAAATTCAAACACATAGCTACAAAATAAAAATGCTTGTCAACTTTTAATCATTGAATTATAATGGCTTATACACCTACATTAAGAGGTATTTTCTTTAATCATTGTGTAAAGAACGGCAAGAAAGACAAACGGGGCATGAGCCATAAGGTAGATTTACAAACTTATAAAGAGACAAATTATAATTTATAAGAGTAATATTACATTTTTTTAAATAATATTTTAAATTTTTTATTTTTAATTAAAGTATTAAATAATTATTATGTAATAACATGATGTAATTTTAAAATTATTCGTTATATTATTTTATTATTTAATAATTATTTAACACATTATTTATAATAAAAAAAATTGAAATATAGCTTAACATTATTGAATTGATAACAAATTCTAATATTTAATTCAATAGCCCTAATTGTGAATATTTGCTATTTTGTATCATTTGAACTCCGGAAATGTACCGTTTGTCATTTTGCCTATTGTTTACAATTTGGAGCCGATCTATCAACAAGTGTCTCTATATTACTTCTTTCTAAATTGATCCCTTTCATTTTCAGTGACGAGGGGCAAATATTTTTAATCATTCCCCCACCCAGCAAATTTATTCGACCTTAAAGTGGCATTATGTGAAAGTTTTAGCGCCACATAATTTGAAATCATTTGAAATTTTCGCCAACTAACATGACATAAAACTTCTTTCAAATTATACCCTCGTTTTGTTAGTAATCAGATTAGGAAAAAAAATCAAGACCTGCAAAGTCGACTCTAATTCTTTTTCTTCTTTCTCTCAATTCTAAATAAAAAATAAAAAATTAATATAAATCAGAATATTGTCCGTTCTCAAGTATTACAATATAATAAAAACATCTAAAATATAACGCAAGATTGTAATTTTAAAAATTTATTAAGTTGTAATAACTTTAGATCTGTAAATTTATATCCTTCTTATTTTTTTATTTTCACATTTAATTTTTTTGTTATGATATGTAGTATTTAAAAAGTGGATCCCTTCATCAAATTTAATAATAACGACATTTATTTTTCCTATAATAGTTTTACTATTTGTGTATTCATATTTTATTTCAATAAAAATATTTTAATGATTATCGATTGTATTTATTTTAAGTCTAATATATTTTTTATGTTATACAACTCAAATCTAGATCTAAAGTAGGTGTTTTATTAATTCTAGTCATTTTTCTCTCTCGAATTGTTTTAAAAGAAAAAAAACTAGTACAAGTTCAAAATGTTGTCCGTGTTGTGTATTGACTAGGTTTTGACAATAAATTTTTCCTGGCAATGTAATAAAAATATCATGAATATAGTATAAGATTGCAATTTCACAAATTTATCAAATTAAAATAACTTTAGATCCGTAGAATTATACCTCTTATATTTTTTTGTCTTTATACTTAATCTTTGACGGTGGTTTATGACAATTAAAATATAGACTCTTTCATCAAATTTAGTAATAGTAACATTTATTTCGCTTAATTGTTTTGCTATTTGAGTATTCATGTTTTATTTTAATAAAAATATTTTATTATTTATTAGTTGTATTAATTTAATATTTATTTTAAATATTGTATTTTTTTATGTTATACCACTCAAAATTATATTTAAAGTGAATGTTTTATTATTTTAATTATTTTTAAATTTATTAATTTTATTTTAAGATACATATCTATTTTATAATAAAATATAATAAATTCATCTACAATTTTCTATATTATAGTAGTCAAATATTTTATATATCAACTTCGGATTTTATAATTCAGGGGCTTGAATTTACTGCCAACAATGATATTGAAGAATAATTAATATCAATCCTTTTATCACTTATTTTCTTTTAATAATATTTACATCCCTTTTTGTGTTTGTAAATTGCAAGCAACCGGCTCCAAATGATGGTACTATGCCTTTAGGATTCTTTCAGATGTCCACATCGGCGAACTCTCTATGGATGATAACAAAGGAAACCCTCGTAGTGTCCTTCTTAGAGAGATTATTTTATATCGGATTAATCGTGAAATTATTAGAAAGATAGGGTGTTAATCGTGAAATTCTTAGAAAGATAGGGTGTTAATCGTGAAATTATTTGTATATATTTGATTAATAGTTGAACTTCATCACTCTTAATTTCTTATTTTGATTCAACAATTCAATTTATTTTTTATATCATAAAATGACCCTTTAATATTGGAGACATTTTAAAAGTTCCTTATGAATTTGAAAAAAAAAAAAATTTCGTTGAACTTTCCCTTTTAATTCCACCCTAATGTCTTTCATATTACTAGAGAAATCTCTATTATAAGTCAGATGATGAATTTAAGACACTATTATTAGGCAACCAAGAAGGAAAAACAAAAATAATTTTCAACTTTTTTCTTTTGAAAATTACATGAGATATACTGCTGCTAACCCTTTATCACTAGACTTTTAACAAAAAGTTATAATTTAAAAATTATGATAATTTTGACATAATATTTTATATAATTTTTAAATTGTTAGATCAATGTCCAGTTAATGTAAGAATCCTCTCTCGTGTTAACAATAATAATTATAATAAAATTTATAGCGCATAAAAAAAATAAATTTATAATGCATTTAGAAACCTCCCTTAGTTCATATGGCACATGTCTTGCACGCTTCCTAGTGTTACGGGCCGGACGCTTGTCATTGACCCAAAAGACTAGCCTGTTAGGTAATACTGCATACCTACTCTTATATACCCAATATCCATTCAATTTCTATTCGATGTGGGACATGATATTCTCCCCCACCCAATCACGTGACGCCCTCGTCACGGTGTGACCCAAACTCAATGACCAACCTGGCCCGTATTGCCTATCTTCTTGAGGATAGGGGACCCACTACCCACGTGGCAATCTTTATTGGAGTTCAAGACACAGGATTTTTAGAACCCGCTTGGCCCGTATTGCCCATCCTCTAGCGGCATAGGGAACCCATATCCCATGTGACAATCTCTATTGGAACGATTTTGAGGGCCCACATACAAATGAGAAATTGGATCTGCTCTGATACCACTTATCACGGGTCGGGCGCTTGCTATTGACCCAAAAAACTAGGCTGTTAGGTAATGCTGCATACCTACCTTTATATATCTAAAATCCATCAAATTTTTATTTAATGTGAGACGTGACACTAAGAATAACAAAATTATAATTAATACATAACTTAACAATAATTTTAAGTTAATTTTTATTAAATAAAAGAAGTGAACCCTTTTTTTTAAAACTCTTTTGCTAAATCTAAAAAAAATCTAAATAATATTATTAATTTATCTCCTTCAACATATCCTTACCTATTTAATGTGTTGATATCTCCGCCATATAAAATCATGACTTTTTATTTTTATAAAAAATTTATGTAATTTTTGTCTTTTTGCACTCGAGATGGAATTAAAAATTAATATTTATTTTCGTAATATCTTGTTTTGATAATTTTTTAATTATAGTGTCAATAATTTTTTAATATAAAATTAAATTTAAAAAAAATAAACTGATAGAAAACTGAAATTGGAATGTTTGATAAAAAACTTACATATAATAAAAAAAATTAAAAATTAAAAGATTTGATCGAATTAAAATGGATCTACTATAAAATAAAATAACTATGTTTCGGTGCCATTCATTGCATTCAACCTCTCATTTTCTATGAAATTATGGGGATATCGATAAGAGAGAAGTATTATTTGAATGTCAGACCCTAAATAATTAAATTTCAACTTGCAATTTAAATAATAAAAGCAAGAAAAAAAATCCTCTGCTTTGTCATTTTCAAATCATTAAATTGTGATTCCAAAAGGAAAAAAAGTGGAGAAATTAAATAAATAATTTAGGAAAAAATCAGAATTTAAAATAAGGAATATCAGATGTTAAAATAAAAAGTTATATTAGAATATAATTAAATTATATGATGATTTAGTGTCGTATTTAAAATTTTAAAGGAATTAAACTATAAAAATATTTATTTTAAAGTATAAAAATTATAAAAATATATTATTAAATTTAAAAAAATTGGGACTTGAGGGGCCATGGCCCCTAAGCCCCAATGGAGCTCCACTCCTACGATTAAATCGCGTCAAAAGCAAAAAAAATTATTTAAAGTTGTGATTTTAAAAATTATGTTTGAAAGATGGAAATCACTTGTTTAAAAATCACATCTTATATATCAAAACAACAAAAATTTGTGTTAATGTAAAAAAATTACTACTTCAATTCTTACGTTTTTGTTGAATTATTCATTAAATCTCTAATAGTTTAAAAAGTCTAATTATATTCCTTAAAAATTAAAATGATCATATTTCAGAGATAAAAATTAAAAATATATATATATTTTCAAGATGATAATAATAGTAAAAATGTCTTTAAAGAACATAATTGATAAATAAATTTATCAATTATTGAAAATAAATTTCGGAGACAAACAACAATGGATGGCACATTAGAAATAATAAGACAACAACTTAGTCTCATAAAAAATATTGTTTAAAACTTTTTTAATGTGACAATGACCAATTTTAAGTTGGAATCAGATTATTCCAGAGAGTAGTATTCATTTGGTTTATTATGAGAATATTCAAAAGCCGAATATGCTTTTTGATTTGAGTGCTTTTCACAATTTGGATTTTATTAAAATTGAAAAGTGGACATTCAAGGCCCATACTGAACTTAGACAAAATGTGGCCCATTTCACCATGCTTCCAACTTCCCATTTAGCAATGTCTTTAAAAACAACAAGTACATCTACATTTTATCCCTTTTTTTAACAACAACAATGAGAATTATGGGCATCAAATTAATATAATTTGTACTAGTTAATTACTGTATGTCACTTGTTGAATGGCATTGATAATTATTGAATTGCATTAATGATTATTGAATTATATTAATAACTATTGAAATGCATTAATAATTGATAAATTGTATTGATGATTACCTATGGTTAATAATATTTATTATCAATTTAATTGAATTTATTTATTATTATTTGACAATAACTCTTAAGATTTGGATCTATATAAATTTTTATAAATTTATTTGTTTTGAGGCATATTTTTTAATTAGAGGATTTTTCAAGAACAACTATTGTAAAAAAGAAACTCGAATCTAAATACATATAAAATTATCAACTTTGCTTGTTTTTGCGTTATTATTCACTTCCTCACGCACACGCACCTTTTTTTTTTACCAGTATTGAATTGAACATTAGAATATTTTTTTTATAAGAGGACAGATGGTCTTTTTTTTAAAATAATTTTAAAGAGTACGTAAGGATAACAAAATAATTTATCATAAAGTTTGTACCAAAGAACTTCAATAACAATAAAATATATTAGTTGTACCACAAACAATTATTTTTTGATATGAATTTTATTTCGTTAAACGGTTCAAGGAAATGTTAAATTTATAATAACAAAAATTATATTATGATTTTTTTAATATAAGAAGGGAGTTTTAAATTCGAAACTTTTATTAAAGTAGAAGTAGATGTATTGTTAATTTTTTTATTATTAAACTGTTAACATACATATAAAAATTTATATTATGATTTTAATTAACATTATTTTTAAAATCTATTGGGTAGGATTAGGAGCGCTTTCATATTTTAGGTAGGTTCTTATACAAATTTTTAAACTAAATTAATAAAATTCAAATGGATATAATTAAATTTTAACAGTGTAAATATATATGAAATTTAAATCAATTACAAAAGATAAAATTGTATTAATCTAACGATATAAAAATTGTAAAAGAAATATGAGATAATGTATGAGTTAGTAATGTATTTTGTGAATTGGATGCATCGAACCCAATTTTCAACTTGGCCAGACAAATTTGTCCAAACAACTCGGATGATTACCATTTTGTTTTTCCCAAAAAATAAAATCATTTCATTAATGGTGGATTACTTTATTATTACTTTGTATGTAATTAACAATACTATTTGGTCTTCGTTCTAAGAGATTACATATTTTCAATTATTTTGAATGTTGCATAAAATTGAATATATAGTAAGGAAATAAACCTTTGTGTAAGCCCTTGGCCTCGGATGATATTTCTTTTTTGAAAATTGAAACTAATAAAAATTCAAACAGGAAAAGGGACAAAGAAGAATTAATAGGCAAAAAAAAAGGAGCAAATGACTAAATTTGACTACTTAAATCAAGGGTGGAGTTCCATCGAAGTCTAAAGGGGTCACGGCCCTCTCAAACTCTAGTTTTTTTTTTTTTAATTTAATAATATATTTTTTAATTTTCTCCTTTTAAAATAAGTGTTTTTGTGATTTAATTTTTTTAAAATTTAAAATTTAATATTCTCATAAGTAGTGTTTTCAAAGGGAGGGAACATGGTAGTATTTGCCTTTACACATGCATTTGTAGACAATAGGGCAGGATTCTGCAATGGAACACTTGAAGCTCACCATCACCCTCTTGCATGGAAAGCAGCCTCCGCAGGCATGAGAGCAGTCCGGCAAGCTCGACCCCGAACCGGACAACCGGAGGCTGCAGCCCTTTGTAAGTAGCATCGACAACATCATCACTAAGACTAAACAAATGCGAGCTCTAGTTAGGAACAACATCCTATTCATATTTTACTTACTTATTTTTATATGAATATTGTGATAAGACAAATATAATATCACTTTGATGAGAGAAAATAATATAAATATGGTTAATTTTGTTTCATGGCAAATGATCAAAGAGTGAAGGCTAACGAGAAATGATGAAACTGTGAGATGGCCCAAGAGAATTTTGTGTTTGTGTTTGATGGAGGAGGCTAAGGTTATTATATAATAAGAAAGAGAATTGTTTTAAATTCCAAGGAAGAAGACATCACGTAGTACTGATGCATTTCCCATGATCCACGCCACTTCTTTGATAGTTTTCACTCACGTCCCTCAACTCTAAATAAATGATATCCGATCCCACGTTTTTCAGAATTATACATATTTAGACATATCTCTAGACTCTGATCAAGGTCAGAAAAATATACAAATTTTATCAGTAAGACAGACCTTAAGTGTTAAAATGTTACTACTTTAAATAACCAAATGTATACATTTTTAAAAAAAATATAATAACTGTCGTAAGAATAATATTATATTTTTTAAATGATATTAAAAAATTTATATTTAAAATAATATGTTAAATAATTATTAAATAATAAATAATATTTAAATTTTATTATTTAAAAATTATTCAATATATTATTTAAAATAAAAAATTTAAAATATTATGTCGAACCGTATCATTTGGTAAAAGTACTTTTCTTGTGAACATGTTAAAGTTAAAAACTAGAACTAGTACAACTCATTTAATTCAATTGAGTAAGCATTTGGTAAAACTACTTTTTTTTTTTTTTCATGAAATTAATTAAGGTAGCTGCGGAAATGCATGAGTTAATTATAAAATTTGACGACTGTCGAGGTTTTTTGAACTACCTTTTCTTTTGAAAATGTGAAAGTTAAAAGAATTAGAAGGCCAAAATTTAATTACATACTTTAAAATTTTTATTTAAAATTTAAAGTTATAAAAAAATAATTTATTTATTACCACCGGCCTATAAATGCAAGGAAAAAAATTATAAAATTTAAGTTATAATTATCGGTGAGATGGATTAGTGTTACAATTTTGAAAAAAAAAAAAAAAAGTTATTATGCGGATAGAAGAAGGGAGAGGAGAAAAAAAGTCTTTCATACATTAAAAGTACTACATTTATTTATAACGGTGTTCTTTTTAATTTCAACTCAATCCCTAATTTTTTAAGAGGCAATGTAGTTTACAAAACTACATTTTGAGAATGATTTATTAAAGGTTCATAATAAAGTTTATTATGCAGATATTTTAGGCTTCGACTTATTATTACAAGAAAATTTTTAATATTAAATAAAAAAATATTCTTATGATTTATTTATAATCATTAACTCTGAAGTTCTTAAAATTAACAAATATCTTAACAATTAGCATTTAATCAAGTTGATTACAAAAGCTCGAAATCAATCATATAAATTTTTTAAGAGGTCAATTATATGAATTCTCTAGGAGGTTAATTATATAAACTCTCAAAGAAATTGATTACTTAAGAATTTTTTAGAAGGGAGTTTATAAATAAACGTGAACTTTTATTAAGATTTAAGAAATTAAAGGACTCTTTCGACTTTAGAAAGTTTTTAAAATTAATAATAAAATTTTCTAATATTACTTTTAAAAAAATATATTTTTATGATTTGATTTTCTAAAATTTTTAAATCTAACAATAATTTTTTTATAGAATTAAACACTAATCCATATAATTTCTATTTTTTATTTTACATTCAATGCCTACTATTTAAATTGTGGTTGGGGCTCTGTTCATGAGTAAAGAAGAAAGACAAATTGGATATAAAGTACTTGGGGTGTGGAAAGACAAAGTCATAGGCATAGGCCTCCTGCATTAAATTTGTCTTTATCTCTTTTCTGCTTTTTTTTTTTTTTTTTGCTTGGGGTACAATTTTATTGCTTTTTTTTTTATAAGGGAAAAGTCAAAATTTTTTATGATATATCCATCTCAACTGAAGAAAGATTTGATTCGTATGTGTGCAATGTTGGTAGGTGAGCAAGCATGCCGAAACTCTATATAACATTTGCTTCAACAACTTTTACAAAGTATATAGAGCAGCGGAATTGAAATTTAAGGGAGTTAAATATTAAAGAGAAAAATTATTTTAAATTAAAATTTAATTATATTAAAATTTTATTATTAAACTTAAAATTTTAAAAAAAAATTAAAAAATATAATTTTTTAAAAAATAAAAATTATAAAATTTATTATTAAATTTTTAAAATTTTTGGAGTTTGATGGCTATATCCCCCAAATCTTTTAGCACATTATATGGTATTTGAATACGTGATAAGATTATATAATATATAATAAATTATATAAAAATTATGAATTGATTAGATAATATTATTTATTATATGATAAATTATATAACTTATTAGATCATTTTATCATATATATATATTTTACAATAAAAAAAATACATTCACTATAATTGGATGATCATGCATGATACCAATACCCATTATAATTGGAAAACAAAGTCGTTCCACCTCCATAATTTTTCAAGAACACTTCAAAACTCACTTAAATGCACTAAAAAAATAATTTATGTCGGATTTAAAAAAAATTAGAGGAAAAATAAATATTTACATAATTGGATAGTTCATACAATTTAAAAGTATAATATTAATGTTGGAGTATCGAGTTGTGCTCTTCAAATTTGACACTCGTATGGTATCAATTAAGTCACAACTTTGATATCCTTTTATGTGCGTGAAGCATAACTCAAAAATAAGGAAGAACATATAAGATCAACACATCATTAAAGATAAAGAAAATAAACCACAACAAAATTCAAGATCTATGTGGTTTAGCCAAAATTGCATACATTCACGGGGGATTCATGATCCAGTTTCTTTTATTGATATAGATCACTAAATATCTTCTTACATCATCAATGATCTTACAAGACTCCTTGGTATCTCTCATAGAAACATCTACATATATTCTTAGACCACTATGACCTCTTCAAGACTTTTTAGTATCTCATCATAAGAGATTTTTATAAGAAATATAAGAATAGTCCGAACCTCTAGCCAAAAGGATATATGGTGTATCTTTGTTCACACAGAACAATTTTTACCTATACAACGATTCCACTCTAGCATATATAACACTTAGTATTTAATAGACTTTTCTATTATCTCTTATAGTTTAGATTTTGAAAATTTATATGCTTGACTTTCTCTTGCATTTAGAAAGATTTATAAAGTGAGTAAAACATTATTAGAAGTCCTAAACCTAATTGGAACAAGAGTTTTTATTTGTAAGAGTTAAATTTCACTTAAAGAAGTCAATTGAGCTAAAATAAGAAATACCCATAAGTTACCGCGAGAACAATACCCGTGTGAACAGTATCATCGTGTGACCAGTACCCATTCTTCTAACTTTTCGTTTTGCTCCTCGTTGTACACCCATGACCCAACGCGTATTTGACTCCAATGTGACTCTTCTTTTAATATTCATCTCAATTTTTTATTACATACAAGATTGTTAAATCAATAATTTTTAACAATTAAGTCTTATTATTATTATCTTCATCATCATTATTATTATCAAGTTTATAAATTTAACGTGAAAATGAATTAATTTTATTAAATTTTTAAAAAATATATTTAAATAATAACCACTCTTACTCACTTGTTCTCTTTATGTTATTCTTTTTTTTTCTTTTAACAACTACACAAAAATAATTCCTCTTATATACTTCAGGTTAATTTTTTTTAAAGAAGAATGTATATTATTATTTTAAAAAGTTAGTATAGATAAAATAACTCAAGAGACGTGGCATCAAATGCAGTTATAAATCATGCATATTATTACAAACTGTAAATTTAGTTAAATAAAAAAAAGAACTACAATATTACCACTTTGATGAACAAAAGAACAAGACACATCCTTCATATCTTTTAACAAATGAAGGATAAAAAAAAAAATATCACCAGATGAAAGATAAAAGCGAAAACATCACCCTGAACTCCTTCCTGAGAATGACTTTTTTTAAAAAACTTATTAATAAATGAATAATTGGTTTTCATATTAAAATAGAAAATAAATAGTTTTTTTATTTGAGGACATGAATAATTTTATTTTATTCCAAATTAAAATCCTATTTGGTCTTCATCTCTCATTATTCAACAAAGTTAATCTTGGTGTACTTGGAAGAGATTAGATGTTGAGGGAGGAAACACCATTCTCCATCTCGAGGTTATGTTGAAGCGAACAACTTAAGATTCAGTTTAGAACACTAATCTCCTTACGCAGCGGAATAACCTGTCAATTAAGCAAAAACAACAAAAATCCAAAGCAGAAAACAAAAGAGCACAACACAATCTTATGTGGTTCGGCCAATTGTCTATGTCAACGGTAGATCCAAGGATCCTAACCTCTCTTATTATAACTCTCTAGAGATTTTACAAGAAAAATCCAAAGAAGAACCCTCAAAATGACATAAACGTTTAGTGAACCCTTACTATACCACGAATAATGATCACCCAAACAACAGTTCCACCCTAGCGCACACAAGCACTTAGTGTCTACCCAGTTCTTCCCCTCTCTTAGAGTCTCTCTTAATGCTTAATATGAAATTAAGGTGTAAGAATATTGATTAAAAATCATTGGAATATGATTTGGGGAACAAGCCAAGTGCGTAGGGTACGCACGGATCGAAGACGGACGCGAAAAGAGGCGAAAATCGAAGAAGGGCGCGCATCAGGCGCCAGCGCTGCGACAACCAGGATGAGCGCCGCGGTGCCACTTCCAGTACCTGAGCACCGCGGCATTGGGATTCAGCGCCGCAGCGCTCAGCAAATATCGGGCCAGTGCCGCGGTGACGCGAACCAGCGCCGCGGCGCTGAACGTAGGAACAGCGTCCCGAAATTAGGAAACTTCCTAATTTCGTCTTCCACTTGCTCTAGGATTCCCTAATACGACTCCCACACGTATAGGGAATACCTAGGACATCCCAAGGCCTATATAAAGGCTATCAATTGGCTTGTAAACACAACTTAGTGAACTTGACAACCTTTGTGATCAAGTTAATGAGATCTTTGTGATCTTAGAGAGATCTTGGTGATCAACAATAATCTTAGTGATTATTCTTAGTGGTTCTTTGTGAGAGAAAGAGAGAGTATTCTTATGATCTTTCTTGTAATAGGCATACTTTGTGGTTGCCTTGTGATTCAGAATAAGAGAAGAGTGTGATCTTGATCCGCCGCAGACGTAGGCAAGTTGCCGAACCACGTAATTCTTTGTGTGTTCTTCTTTTACCCTTTCTCTATTTTATTTTTTAATAACTTGTTCTGCATTATTATATTACTTGGGTGAATTGTTTAGCTCGTTTGTGTGCTTTCGCTTCAACAAACTGGTATCAGAGCTTTGGTTCTAAGCAAACATGGCCACACCCAAGTATGAGGTAGAGAAATTCAACGGTACGAATGACTTCAATCTATGGAAGATGAAGGTTAAGGCGTTATTGGTGAGCCAAAGACTTGGTTCGGCATTAAAGGAGACTGCAGCTCCATCTAGTGATGAAGAGAAGACGCCAGAGTCATCTAGAGTAGAAGCCGAAAGAAGGGACATTCAAGAAAGAGCTCATAGTACAATCGTTCTATCATTGAGCGATGAAGTACTAAGGGAAGTAGCAAGTGAGACGACGGCAATAGATCTTTGGAAGAAGCTTGACTCTCTTTATATGAGAAAATCGTTGGCCAACAGACTACATATAAAGAAGAAGCTGTATCAGCTGTCCATGTCAGAGGGGATGCCGATGAAAGATCATATAGACGCCTTCAATAAGAGCATCCTTGATCTTGAGTCTATCAACATCCAGATAGAAGATGAAGATAAAGCAATTATTCTGCTGAGTTTACTCCCCAAGAGCTATGAGAGTTTTGTTGATGCGCTCCTCTATGGCAGAGAGAGTTTAACGATGAGTGATGTGAAATCATCATTAAACTCAAAGTTATTAGGAAAGCAGGCTGAGGGCAATGCAGAAAGTTTATCTGTAAGAGGAAGGCTCTCATATAGAGATGGGAAGAAAAAAGGCTCAAGGTCAAAGTCTAGGACTCCTAGGAAGTGCTATTGCTGCAAGAAAGAGGGGCACTTTATAAAGGACTGTCCTGAAAAGAAAGTACAGAACAAGAAGAAAGCGGATGCTGCGCTTGCCTATGATGATAGCTATGATAGCGCAGAGACACTCGTCGCTACTGATGGTATAAAATCTGAACAATGAGTTTTAAATTCTAGTTGTACTTTTCACATGTGCCCGCACAAGTCTTGGTTTACAAATTTCCAGCCTATTAGTGGTGGTAAGGTTTTAATGGGTAATGACGTTGCATGTCAGATGATGGAAATTGGTAGTGTTAAGCTTAGGCTGCATGATGGGCGAGTGAGAGAGTTGACAGATGTTAGGTATGTTCCTGACTTAAAGAGAAACTTGATCTCACTAGGGACTTTAGACCAGAATGGGTGTTCCATCAGGATCGACGGAGGGATTTTAAGAGTTTTGAAAGGTTCCATGGTAGTGATGAGAGGAGAGAAGCACAAAGGTGTTTATGTGCTTAAGGGTGAAGTCGTGAGTGGTTCTGCACTATTCTCTGTAGATGATGAGAGTATGCAAACTAAGTTATGGCATCTTAGACTGGCACACTTAGGCGAGAGAAACCTAAATGAGTTATATAGTCAAAAGGCGTTTGGTGAGTATAAGTTCCAGCCCTTGGAGTTTTGTGAGCATTGTGTGCTAGGGAAAGCACATAGAGTGAGGTTCAGTAACGGCGAGCATAAGACTAAGGGGACTCTTGACTACATACACTCGGATCTTTGGGGACCAGCTCAGACAGCTACTCGTGGTGGTGCTAGATATTTTCTCAGCTTGATTGATGACTATTCGAGGAATCTGTGGGTCTATGTGTTGAAGAGCAAGGATCAAGTATTTGATGTGTTCAAGACTTGAAAGACTCTTGTTGAGAATCAAACTGGCAAAAGAGTGAAGAGGTTGAGAACTGACAACGGCCTCGAGTTTTGCAACAAAAAGTTTGATAGGTTTTGTGCCAAACATGAGATTGCAAGGCACAGAACAGTAAGATCAACACCACAACAGAATGGTGGTGCTAGATATTTTCTCAGCTTGATTGATGACTATTCGAGGAAGCTGTGGGTCTATGTGTTGAAGAGCAAGGATCAAGTATTTGATGTGTTCAAGACTTGAAAGACTCTTGTTGAGAATCAAACCGGCAAAAGAGTGAAGAGGTTGAGAACTGACAACGGCCTCGAGTTTTGCAACAGAAAGTTTGATGGGTTTTGTGCCAAGCATGGGATTGCAAAGCACAGAACAGTAAGATCAACACCACAGCAGAATGGGGTAGCTGAGAGGATGAACAGGACCCTACTTGAAAGGGTTAGATGCATGCTTACCAATGCGAAGATGTCCAAGACTTTCTAGGGAGAAGCTGTAGTGACTGCTGCTTACTTGATAAACAGAAGTCCCTCCTCAGCAATTGACTTCATGACGCTAGAAAAGAAATGGTCTGGCAATCCTCCGAAGTATGGCCATCTTAGAATATTTGGTTGCCCTGCCTTTGTACATGTTAAGGAGGGGAAGTCAGAACCTAGAGCTATCAAAGGGGTATTCATAGGATATCCCGAAGGAGTAAAAGGATACAAGGTGTGGTGTAAAGACTTAACACCACCAAGGAGTATCATAAGCCGTGATGTGACGTTCGATGAGATGACAATGTTGAAAACCTCCTAAGTAGATGAGAAAGAAGAACCTGTGACCAAGGAAAACTCAGCACCCGAGTCAATAGAAGTTGAAGTAGCGCCTGAAAACGGATCTGATATGCCCCCAGATCAACACTTCAACAAGGAAATCCTTGAAGATGAACTAAGAACACCGGCGTGTTCCTCCAAGCCCACCCAAAAAAAGACTAGAACTCCTGAGTTGGAACTTGAAGAGTACCAGCTTGCTAGAGACAGGCTAAGGAGAACGATTAACCCATCAGTCAGGTATGCACAAGCAGACTTAGTTGCTCATGCTTTTAATTCTGCTTACACTCTTGAGTATGATGAGCCTAGGACATATGGTGAAGCTATAAAGAGTGAAAACAAGAAAGAATGGCAGCAGGCCATGGAAGAAGAGATTAGTTCTCTTAGGAAAAACAATACCTGGAAGCTGGTAGAGAGACCTCAAAAGAAGCTAGTAGGGTGCAAGTGGGTGTATAAGGTGAAGGAGGGGATACCGGGGATTGAGCCTACGAGATTTAAGGATAGGTTAGTAGCACAAGGTTTTACTCAGAGAGAGGGAGTCGATTTTCATGAGATATTCTCTCCAGTTGTCAAGCACACATCTATTAGGATTTTGTTAGCTATGTGTGCAAACCTTGATTTACATCTAGAGCAAATGGATGTAAAGACAGCTTTTCTACATGGAGAGCTTGAAGAAACAATATACATGACACAGCCGTAAGGGTTCGAGGAGCCCGGTAAAGAAGATCATGCTTGTTTGCTAAAGAAGTCATTATACGGGTTAAAGCAATCACCTAAACAGTGGTATAGGAGATTTGATGAGTTTATGATGGCTTGTGGCTTTAGTAGGAGCAAGTATGATGGATGCGTGTACTTCAAAAACATGAGTTGTGGGATGATGTATTTGCTTCTATACGTCGATGATATGTTGATCGCATGCAAAAATATGGAAGAAATACAGAAGCTCAAGAAGCAGTTAAGTGGCGAGTTTGAAATGAAGGATTTAGGAGCAGCGAAGAGAATTTTGGGTATGGACATTGTGAGGGAAAGAAGAGATGTTATCTTCTTGTCCCAACAGCGATATATAGGCAAAATTCTGGAGAAATTCGGTATGTCAAACGCGAAGGCTGTCTCTACTCCTTTGGCCATGCATTTTAGACTGTCAGCAGCACAGTCGCTGACATCCGAGGATGAGAAACTGCAGATGAGTAAAGTACCGTATGCAAGCGCTGTGGGGAGCATCATGTTTGCAATGGTTTGCACAAGACTAGACATAGCACAGGCTGTGAGTGTGGTGAGTAGATACATGGCGAATCAAGGTAAAGATCACTGGCTTGCAGTAAAGTGGATTCTGAGATATCTCAAGGGAACGTCGAATCACGGGTTGGTGTATAAGAGGGAGGAGGACAGCAATGAAATGGTAAGAGGGTACGTAGACTCAGATTATACAGGTGATCTTGATAAGAGAAGATCGTTGACAGGCTACGTATTCACAGTGTTTGGGTGTAGTGTGTGTTGGAGATCAGTTCTACAACATGTGGTTGCACTTTCTACCACAGAGGCAGAGTACATAGCTGTTGGTGAAGCTATAAAGGAGACCGTGTGGTTAAAAGGCATATGCGCGGAGATATTGGCTTACAAAGAAGTAAACACCGGTGTATACTGTGATAGCCAGAGTGCCATACACCTAAGCAAGCATCAAGTGTTCCATGAGAGGTCGAAACACATTGATGTGAGGCTCTATTACATTCGTGAGATTGTCCAAAGTGGTAAAGTTAGTCTGACAAAGATAGCGTCATCTAAAAACCCTGTTGATATGTTGACTAAGCCACTGCCCTCGGTTAAGTTCGTCCTATGCAAGGACTTAACCGGAGTCACTACTTTGTAAGGGTGACCGAAGATGCAGAAATGAGAGATTGAGTTACTTTGTGGATGATTTTGAATCAAGGAGGGGATTTGTAAGAATATTGATTAAAAATCATTGGAATATGATTTGGGGATCAAGCCAAGTGCGTAGGGTGCGCACGGATCGAAGACGGACGCGAAAGGAGGCAAAAATTGAAGAAGGGCGCGCATCAGGCGCCAGCGCCGCGGTAACCAGGATGAGCACCGCGGCGCCACTTCCAGTACCTGAGCGCCGCGGCGCTGGGATCCAGCGCCGCAGCGCTCAGCAAATATCGGGCCAGCGCCGTGACGACGCGAACCAGCGCCGCGACGCTGAACGCGGGAACAATGTCCCAAAATTAGGAAACTTCCTAATTTCGTCTCCCACGTGCTATAGGACTCCCTAATACGACTCTCACACGTATAGGGAATACCTAGGACGTCCCAAGGCCTATATAAAGGCTATCAATTGGCTTGTAAACATAATTTAGTGAACTTGACAACCTTTGTGATCAAGTTAGTGAGATCTTTATGATCTTAGAGAGATCTTGGTGATCAACAATAATCTTAGTGATTATTCTTAGTGGTTGTTTGTGAGAGAAAATCCCTAGAGAGCAAGAGTGAGTATTCTTTGTGATCTTTCTTGTAATAGGCATACTTTGTGGTTGCCTTGTAATTCAGAATAAGAGAAGAGTGTGATCTTGATCCGCCGTGGACGTAGGCAAGTTGCCAAACCACGTAATTCTTTGTGTGTTCTTCTTCTACCCCATCTCTCTTTTATTTCTTAATAACTTGTTCTACATTATTATATTACTTGGGTGAATTGTTTAACTCGTTTGTGTGCTTCCGCTTCAACATAAGGGTTTATAAGTATTTATATAGGGTGTATTTCGTGCCTATTAACCCTATTCCTTGTTGGAGTAAGAGTTCACTTGTTTTGAAAATTCAAAACTTTCCAAAACTAGAAATCCCGAAGAAAAATGGACTTTTGACGTGTCTGGCGCCACGGTGCTCATCTCTGGGTGCTGTGGCGTTGTGCATTATTGTGCCTAGCGCTGCGGCGCTGGGTTACTGTCCTGGGTGCCACGGCGCTCAGTCCTATATGCCTATCCCACATTTTCTTACTTCCTTCATGTCTTTGAGTCCCGTTTCGTTTCCCCCTTCGTGTCTCATACGTCATAAATTTCTCTATACGTATCCCACACGTTGTAAATTTCTTGTAACTCTTTACTTTGTTATTCATCTCAATTTTTATCCAACTAAAATTATTAAATCATCAATTTTCTAACATCATAATTCTCACAAAGATTTATATATCATTTAATTTATTTAATCACAATTTGCTCCATTATAAAATTATGATTGTCATTTCACCTTGATAACTAAAATTGAAGTCATTTAATTACCAAATTATTGTGCCATTGCCTTACCAATCAACATGCTGTCCCTTCATGAAAATATATTTATAAGTTTCTTTAATTTTGTCAACATCTTGGATTAGATCTTATAATCCATTGAGTTCTAATTTACAATCTGGTTGTTGCACATTCTTTTGGTTCAAGATGAAACATTGAAGATAAAAAAAAAAAGTAAAATAAGTTAGAGAGAGAAAGATATTAATGAATAATATATTCCACTACATCAAATATTTACCATTCAACCTTTTTAGACCTAATGGCTTAAAAATCCATTGCAAAAAAAAAAAAAAAGTTGTTTATCTTTCTCTATATGTTGCATATAAGCAAAGGAAGGCCCATAGTTAGAAGTGTGGGGAGGAAGCAAAAATGTTTAAATTAAAAAGTAAAAAAAGTTCAAGTGCATACAATAAAGAGTTAAACGGTCCAAATCAAAAATCAAAAATATAAAAATTTCAATTATTAAAGAATGAAATTATAATTATATAATTATTGGCTTAATTTTTTTTGTGGGACTTAGGGTCATGACCCCAAGCTAGATATAGTTTTGCCCCTGCGTATATAATTAGATTTTATAGCTTCATGTTTTGACACAACTTTTTTATATAATTTTTAAATTATTAGATCTTGTGTTTTAAATTTCAAATTTGAGCAAAGACATAGTAATTGTTATAAATTTGATAGGTTGGATGTGATGAAGGCACTAAATGATTAGGTTGGTAAGAATGCTGCATCTTATATAATAAACAGAAATTTAATAAGCCATGTGTTTATATAAATAGATAAGTAGTAATAGTATTACTTCGATTCCTTTGCGTCAAAGTACTTACTCAATCTCAATAAACATGAAAAGTAAAGGTTATTTGGCTATTAACTTAGAAAAACTTTTAATCTTATAAAAGATGTATTATAAATAAGGGTAAATGATATTTTTATCTCATGAGTTTGACATAATTTTTAATTTTGTCCCATAAATTTTTAAAAATTTAATTTTGTCCTAATTCATTAATAAAATTTTATTAATTTTAACATTAGAGGGACAAAATAATCACTCCACACAAAATTTTGAAATGGACTGACACAAAATAACGTGTCAATAACTAATTATTCACTTAAATAATTAAATAAAATAATATAAATAAATAAAAAGAGAGCAATCGATCAATAGCTACCGTCGTTAGTAACCGACTCATTATTGGTGATCAATTACGATTTGACTCAAAATTAATATCATTGGACTCAAAACTTTGTAATCTATACCATGTTGGAATAATTTTGGTCAACAGAATATCATAGATGTGTAAAAAGTGAAAAAACAAATATAGTGAGAGGCGGCAACCACCGCCGTTTGCCGTCGAATGATGGTGGTCACCGCCAACCATCATGGGCCAGTGGTCGGACAGCTAATGGAGGGGCAGTGGAGTTCATCGCCCCGTCGTTTGATGGCGGTGGCCGCCGCCAACCACCACGGGTTGGCAGTCGCTGACCAATGAAGGGGCGATGAATTACATTGCCCCAATCATTGGACAAATCAACCGTTGATCTATCCAACAGTGGGGGGCAATGTATGTCATCGGCCCACCGTTTGATGGTGGCACGTGGTGGTTGCCATCCTCTTTCTATTTTTGATCTATTTTTTGGTTACTTTTGTTTGACAAAAAATGATTTTACCATTGTGTAGATATAAGAAAATTGAATCCAATAGCGTAAATTTTAATTATTTTCGTTACCAAAATTCAACAACCAATAGTGGCTGGAGACAGCCAGTCGTCGTTGTTGGTGGTTCAATTTTATTTATTTTAATTATAAGATAAATTTTTAATGAATATTAAATTTTAAACTTAATAAAGCGTGTCACTTATCTTTTTTAATTTTTAATAGTTTATTAATAACTGACACGTGTATATTGTATAATATATTTGCATTACCATTTTCAATTATTATAATAATTGAAGACAAATTTGTTAATGTACTATTAAAAGAGTTTTTTAGTCAAATTTAACGGAATCTCATTAATGAATTAGAACAAAATTAAATTTTTTAAAACTCGTAAGATAAAATTAAAAATTAGGTTAAACTCGTAGAACAAAAATATCCTTTACCCTATAAATAATTTCTGCATACTTTAACAAAAAAATAAATAATATCCATGCTCAAATTTGTTGTATCACAAATGTTCTCTCGAGGATTTTAAAAACTCAACAACATTCTTAGTGTGAAACTAAAACGTAAAGTAAATATGAAATGGGAGGCAATCAAATAATAAAGGGGTGTTTACATGTAATATAATTAATAATAATAATAATAATAATTATTAAAGTAGTAGTAATAATAAAAAAGAGCGGTAATTATGCGCCACCATCAAACGTCCGATAGTGTTCGCAATTCATCTTACCGTCATGCCTTTTGCAATTCATCAACGTTAGCAAGTCATTGGTTGACATGTAAACTATTTAATTTTTAATTTAATATAATTAATTTCGTTATTTAGTATTATATTAACCAAATTTATTTTAAATATTAAATAATTTAATTTTTGTTAAATAAAATAAAATAATAACTATATTGATTTAGAATGAATTATTTATATTATATTAAATGAGTGTGTAAGTTTATATTATTTGGTTTAGTGATAAATAGGTCGTGTAAATAATAAGTGAGCATAAATCATCTAAATTAATAA
Organism: Ailanthus altissimus; assembly: GCA_946807835.1. Taxonomy (NCBI): domain Eukaryota; kingdom Viridiplantae; phylum Streptophyta; class Magnoliopsida; order Sapindales; family Simaroubaceae; genus Ailanthus; species Ailanthus altissimus. Next base: position 778,309 of record OX327699.1, read on the forward strand.
ATTTCGTTGCTAGATTGGGATTTTTATGTTTCTTTTAAAATTATTATAATTTTGTGTCTCTCTCTTTTTTTTTTAAATGTTAGGAATTACCTATTTTTTAAATTAAATTTATTGATATTATACCGAGCCTTTGAACCTAATACATGATGGGCTGTGATAGGCACGAGCTCAAATGAGCTAAACTAGCGGGTCTAGGCCAGAAGCGAGCCCACCAAACCATGGGCCTAGCTGGCCCAGGTCTGTAGCTTAAAACATGGCTAAGTAGTAAATCCAAAACCTCTCAGTGTACTGACCATCGTCCTTTTACCATCTGTCGCTACTCTCATTTCAGGTTCGTAGTGACTTCGGCCAAGTTCTTCATTCAATAGTCTTTCTTTCTGCAAACCCAGGTAACCTTCGTTACTTAGTTTTCCATTTGATTCCTGTTCGTTGTTTTCTAGAATGAGCTTAACACTGCTGAAAAGAAGAAAGCTTTTAACCATCTTCACAAACCCGCGAATATTTTTCTCAAAAATTAAAACAGCACAATACCCATATGTTCAAAATCCTCATATCCGAAACCCTTTAAGGGTTTCACAAAATTTCTCTTCATCAACCAAGTTCCCCGAATATGAGATGCCATCTGTCACTTGGGGTGTTGTTCAAGGCAAAAAGGAGAAACTTGTTACTCGCGTTAAAATTTGTGATTATCTTAAAAGTTTAGGCATTATTCCTGATGAATTAGAGAATGTAGAGTTACCCTCTACTATTGAGGTCATGGAGGAACGTGTAGTGTTTCTACAGAAGTTGGGGTTGACCATCGATGACATTAATCAATACCCCTTAATGCTAGGTTGTAGTGTGCGCAAAAATATGATTCCCGTTTTGAGTTATTTAGAGAAAATTGGTATTCCTAAGTCAAAATCGGGTGAGTTTGTTAAGAATTACCCACAAGTTTTACACACCAGTGTGGTTGTTGAGCTTATTCCTGTCATTAAGTTCCTTCGTGGTCTTGATGTAGAAAAGCAGGACATTGGTTATGTTTTGATGAAGTATCCTGAGCTTTTAGGGTTTAAGCTTGAAGGAACTATGAGTACGTCTGTGGCTTATCTTGTTAGTATTGGTGTTAGTCCTCGAGATGTTGGTCCCATGGTGACTCAATATCCATATCTTTTGGGAATGAGAGTTGGGACTGTGATTAAGCCACTTGCCGAATATTTGGTTTCATTGGGTTTGCCAATTAAGATCTTGGCTAGGGTGTTGGAGAAACGTGCATATATTCTTGGGTATGATCTTGAAGAGACTGTGAAACCAAATGTGGATTGTTTACTAAGTTTTGGGATTAGGAGGGAATTTCTTGCTTCAGTCATAGCACAGTATCCACAAATTCTTGGGTTGCCTTTGAAAGCTAAAATGTCATCACAGCAGTATTTCTTTAATTTGAAGCTCAAGATTGATCCAGAAGGGTTTGCCCGAGTAGTGGAGAAGATGCCACAGGTAATTAGCCTTAACCAACATGTGATTCTGAAGCCTGTTGAATTTCTTTTAGGGCGGGGAATACCTTCTGGGGATGTTGCAAAGATGGTTGTGAAATGTCCACAGCTATTTACATGCCGAATTGAGCTCATGAAAAACAGTTTTTACTTTTTCAAGAGTGAGATGGGAAGGCCGATGAAAGAGCTAATTGAGTTCCCAGAATACTTTACTTATAGCTTGGAATCAAGGATTAAACCCAGATACCAAAGGTTACAAGGCAAGGGGATTCGATGTTCATTGAATTGGTTCCTTAACTGTAGTGACCAGAGATTTGAAGAGAGATTGCAGGGTGATTACATCAAATCAGAGAGTTTGGGTCCATCATTTTGTATGGGTGGGAAGTTAGAGCTACCAGGGAGCGAAATTGTGTTGGGTGAGGAAGATGAGAGCGATGATGAAGTGCTATACAGACGAACTGTCACTCTTTAGTATACTTATGCTTGTAGGTTAATGAATACAAGTTCATTTGCAATTTTACACTGGAGAGAATATTCTTTCTTTGTTTCTTCTTAATATCAGTTTTAGATTCAGTTTTATGTGAATTTTCTATATACCAAGTTTCTCTAGACTCACTGTCCATAGTTACCATTACAATTATTATGAAATCATACATCAATTAATATGGTTTCATAGAAACCTGAAACTGTTAGTTGCAATCTACTAATCTGTCCTATTTTGTTCTGAGTTGATATGATATTATTATAACAATTCAAATTTGTTAAGTATTTTCTCTAATAAGAAATCTTCTAAGGAATTCACACCATGGGAATGATTCAAATATAAAAAATATCAGTTATATTCATGGGATATGGATTGGCAACTAATATGATCTTAGTCGCAATGTGGAATGGATGCTTAGCCACCTGCAACTTGTGACTTTTTATAAGATGCAACAGGAATTATATGCAATTTTTCTAGTGTTAATATTTTCTCTCTTTCATTAGTGAAAGTTTTGGCACAATCGGCAAAAGTGAAGGTTATGGTGTCAATTCCGTGTCAAGAAAGAATTTTTGTTATATCTAATAACTCAAAATTTAAACACTCGAGGAAGCTACCAATTTGATAATGTAATAATTCAATTTCTTCTTTATTGCAAGAACTTTGTGATGACATTTGGCACTTGGTCAACTTTTGGATGTTCTCTAGTTGATTTAAGTCTTAGTTGGATGATATTGATTGCATGGTCTGTCTGTGTCTTCTTCAAGTTACTTTTGTTCTTGGGGCCTGTTCGATGGGAATGCTGGACGAATATCATGTTGGAGTATATTCATGCCTGAGTAGCTTGTAGTTAAGTGTGTTGAGATGTGCTTTGCAAGCATCCTTCTCTTGTTTTTCTATTTGAAACCTAGACAAATTTGAAGTGTTGACAGGGGTATTACTCATCACTAAATCTAATTGAACAAAATTTGCAAAATTTCTGACATGATTTATTCTTTTTTAAATTTTGCATGGAAATTAACTTTCTTTTTTCTTGAACTGGAATTTGCACAATTGTATCCTTCTTACTGCAAGCTTACGTTAGCATGGCATAGAACATTGTATAAGGTAAGATTTCTGTTGAATGGAAATAATGTATAATATTTATGGGAAGATCTTCAATCTATGGATTGAACATATTAAACTATGGACAGATGCAAGGCTCTTATTTTTCTCCTATGGTCAGTATGTCTTGAATTTCTAGTCCAAATAAATGCCTTTCTAGAATTTTAATTGGTGAAGCTTGTAATTCAAGCTGTTAATTCAAGCTGTTAATTCAAGCTGTCTTTGGATACTCATTTAACAGGTGTGCTCTGTATCATGTTTCTTTGGTTTCTTACCATGCTTGTCAGTAATTAAGAAATTCTCTCTATCTGCCAGCAGGGTAGGTATCTGGCTGGCTATTGCCAATTGATTTGTCATTTTAGGAGGCTCTTGTTACCTGAAATCTTTTTGTAACTTCTATTACATGGAATTGTCAAATGTCAATACATTTACCCATCTTGTTGCAAGTGAATTTGTGATAATAATGGGAGTTAAACCTATAAGATTATGTGTTTCAACTGGTCCATTTTACAAGCACATGGAGTTGTATCTGCATTTTTATTTATGATAGTTGATGTCATGTTTATTAGGTATAATGCCTTCTAATTGATATCAATCATAATCTATTATTATGTGTATGCATGGATAATCCTTTTAAATGTTTTATTCGTTTGTTCAGGAGTTTGAACTATGTTATTATTTAATAGTCTTTTATGGCGATTTAGCTTGAACATTGAACATGTATTCCATATACATGTGTAAGTTTCATTTTCTCTTTTTCATATTAGTCATTGATGCTGAGCAATAGAGCTATCAATATGTTTAAAACTTATAAGATGTATGTTTTTTCTTTCTGATGGGCCTGTCTGCAAACTGCACTTCCACTTGTACTGAAGAACACTTGGTTTAGCTCTTAAAATTTATGTAGTTTTTAGCTCTACAGCCATGCATACGTACTTTAGGCTTGGTTGGACATTTGAAAACAGATGAGACTGGCACTATTGTTAATTCGTTTTTGGGACAAAAATGATTCCTTTCAATTAACTCTTCTGATTGTAGCTCTTCTCTTAAAACAACCTTATGCGTAGTAAAAAAATTGTGAATTTTGATTCGCTTTATTTGAAATGCCTGCTTTCCAGGATATAGGATTGGTATATATGTGTCTTTGTATCTCATCTTATGAATGAAAATGTTTCAGTCGGAATAATGCACGATTTAAGTGGCATAGACATAGTCTATTTCTGATTTTGTTTTTCATGAAAACTGTATCTCTGAAATCAGGTTTGATGCCTTTGTTAGTTAGTTTGGTATATTTTTGAACGCTATACATTTCTGTAGGTAATGAAGGTTGTTTCTCCTTGTCAGGGTTGTATATTCCGATCTGGTTATAGCTTGATAAGGTGTTCATGAAGCTTAGGAAATCATACCCTGACATTGCATCAACCAGTTGGTCAATTATGAGAAGGGAAAAGTTGTCCTTAGGATATGTTTTGTTCAGGGGTATGAAGTCTACACATGTCTCACTTTCTGTTTGAATTTTTGACTAGCACCACATTGGAGACCAATTCTAGATAGTGGGTTTCTCGGATGAAACCGGCATTGAGTAGTTTATCTACTTCTACTTTTATGACTTCATATCTCTCTTGGTTAAAGGGTTTTCTTTTTTTCTTAACTAGCTTGTAGCTAGGATCCATTTTTAGCCTATGACAAGCTATCTTTGGGTCAATCTTAGGCATTTTCTTATGGGACCAGACAAAGACATCAACATACTCCCTAAGGAAGGTGACTAGTGTTCCTCTGATCTTTTTAAAATTGAGGAGCCTATCTTGACAGTTTTTGTTAATTGGCCCACTGAGATGGGAACTTAAATAAACTTTGTAGCAAGCTCTCCTCTTTTCTCTTCCTTTTTCTTTTTTAGGTCAAGAATGGTATTTGGTAATTAGGCTTCACTGTAGTGGTATAACATGTTCAGGCCGCATTCTGTTCTTCGACAATGGCAATCACTCTTCCTTTTTCTTTCTTAGGTCAAGAATGGTATTTGGTAATTAGGCTTCACTGTAGTGGTATAACATGTTCAGGCCGCATTCTGTTCTTCGACAATGGCAATCACATTGTTGGTCAAGATCTTCATAACTAAGTGATAAATGAAGTTAACAGCTTGGGTTACCATTAAAAAGGGTTAACTCAAGATCACATTTTAGGTGCTTAGCTAGTTTACCACTAACAAGTCAATCACGTGGATTATTGAGTTTTGAGATTCATTAATAGAGACGTGAAGTGATGGATTTGAGGAGCATTACACTCTCCCCCACGAATCCTACCAAAAGAGTGAAGACATATGTTAACCTTGAAAATCCAATCCCTATTTTATCGAGCGCATCTATGTAGATGACTTCCATTAAGCTTCCGGTGTCAACCATTACTTGAGTAACCTCATTGGCACCAATCTTTAGGGTGATCATCATAAAGGAATACTACACCTCTGTAATCCTTCTCATTGAACATGATGGGCTTGTGTAGGGGAATTGGCTCATAAGGGGTTTGATGTATAATGTAGATTTCCTTTCCTTCTTCAACATTCCCTGTGATTTCTTTAGTATAACTTCTTACTCCCCTCCTATAGGTCCTTGCTCTAGTTGGGCCCCTCGAGATGACATTAACTTTGGAGCCTTGTTTTGGAGCAACTTTTTTGGTGCCATAACCCTTAACCTTATCTTTGTACTCAGCGTTTGATTCACGTTAAGCACTCATCACCTTATTAAAGAATTCCTTTAGTAGATTATTTTTGATTAGTGCCTTATTCTCTCTCAATTTGAAACACTTAGCAATGTTGTGCTTATACCCTTGATAGAAGGGATAGTACGGTGGCTTCAAAAACCCACTACCATAAAAGGAAGCTCGGACCAATTAAACAAGTGATAGTACTATCACTTGTTTAATTAGTCCGAGCTTCCTCTTATGGTAGTGGGTTTTTTAGAGCCATCGTATAGTGCTTTCACTTGTTTAAATGGTTTGAGTTTCCTTTTATGGTAGTGGGTTTTTGAAGCCACCCTTTGTTTTTTTATGACAAAAAGATATTTTCTTGCAAGGTGTTCATGGACTGTAAGACGGGAATTGAGAGACTTGCAATTGTGGGGCCTATTAACTAAACTTAGATGGTGGCAGAAATGTCATCAGAGCTAAGTCTTTTTGTGAATGGGGTCTTCTCGAAATAAGGGGCGACATTAAAGGCATATCAACTCTCCGTCTCTTCTAAGGCTTAGAGCCTTCTTTTTTCTCCTATTAGTTTTTCATGGGAAAGTTTTTATCTATCTTAATTTGCTTTAGTGCTCTAGCATATGCTTCGCTCTAACTCCTGAAAGGAAAACCATAGCTTCCCCGGAAGCTTTTTTGAAAGTTAATGAATATTTTCCTGGCACTGAGGACACTTATGTTAGTAACTTCCTTATGAAACCTTTGAACAAAGTCTTTATGACTTAAATTCACATTGTTTAACATACATCAGTGTTGAGGGGTTTTTAAGTTTGTCACGAGTATATTAAAATTGGATAACAAAGGCTCTGGAGAATTGGTCAAAACTATACACTAACTCAGGTTCTAAGCTCTAAAATCAAGATCTTATTGTCCCACATAAAGTGTAGGGAAACAAACAACACATAACATCATCATTTATTTGAATTAGCATTTGGCTTTATATAATTTTAAGTGGGTTACAAGGTCAATCTTACCCTAAAAACTAACCAACTGTGGCATTCTTTTAGGGGCAAGAAGCATTCTTAATGCTAGCAATAATAGGAGATCTAGCCTTTGCAATGGGAAAAGGATTTACCACTATGTCCTTTGCCCGATAAATTTCCTTTAGCTTCCATAGAAACTTGTTGACCTTCATTAGGAGCTTAGTAGTGACATTTCCTACCTCAGTGGCCTTTCCTCCTTGTGGGATCAGTGTTTGGGTTCAAGGAGTTTCAGAGGTCATTATAAAATGGTTCATCTCATCCATAATCCTCAGTGCTTCTTGATCCACTCTCAATTATGGACTTGAGTTCCTCGCTACGATGAGCATGGACTTGCTCTTGCTGGCTTGTTTACTATATTAAGGCTATTGAAATAAGTGACTTTTGGATTTGTCTTGGTGAGTACGAGTGACAACTAGTTGAGTTTGCCTACTAGCATCTTACTCTATTCTTCTCCAGTCACTGACGATGACATTTCTCGTCGTTGAACACTTTGAACTACTTCATAATAATCAATACGTTTTTGTTAGCTTGATAGTTTAATGCTCTAGAGGTATTCCTACGAGTATGTTTGAGGAATCTCTATATAAGTCCTCAACAACTTTCTCTATGGGCTAATTTCTAGTTAAAGACCTAGTTTCTTTTGACATCTCATAAATAATGAACAACTGTAACAAATTCTTAGTTAGTCAAGCTTAGTAAAGCATTACAAGATGGGTTTTTCTCGATATCTCCATAAATGGTGACATTAATATTAAGGGTAAAAAAATAATCGTGGCCCTTGAACATCAAGATTTTATTTGAATGTGGAGGAAACCGAGCGTATTAAACTAGTCTGGGTCAAAAAATGATCCTGGACTAATGGGAAAGTTGTGGAAGACAAAGCATTAAGCTGAAAGGTGCTTAAAAAAATGAAGGCGGAATGAAGCTATGGAACCTATAGAGCAAAGAAACACCCTGGTCAAAGGCAGATGTCGACAAGGTGATAGGTGACGATCCTCCGATGCTCAAGTAAGATGATGACTTTTGTGGTCAAGATTTTCTTAATGTTTCTGCCTAGGATGAGTTAGAGAAGAAGAAGAGAAAATCGTTTTCTTATTTATCTAAGAATTTTTTAGTCACTTGTTCTACTTATGTTCAAAAGTTGAGAATATACCTTGAGCATGGAGAGAAAAAAGGCCTGGAGAATTTTCATTAACGATGACACATGACAATGTATGATTGGAGGCTCCTATCTTCATTGAGGACTTTTTTGAAATATGTTAAGGTTAAGAGCTCTTTGGTAATTGAGCTCTTTGAGACTTGGAGTACAAGCACTCATTTGGTTGGACAATTAATGAATAGTTAGTTTTGTGGGACAACTGGCAGCGTGTAGTGACACTTGAGCTCCATTTAGTATAGGCTTGCTCCACCTACATCTAGATAAGTCTCATCTCACTATCAACAAAGGGATAGAGTGCTAAACATACAAATATAGTGATACAATAATGGCCCCTAGAATTACATCTCATGGAGACTCATCCTCTTCTCTAGTTATCCAACAAATAAGACTTTCTTTGTAAACTACTATCGGGTTCAGTGATAAACTAGAGGTTGACATGGTTTAACTGATGTGTCCTTAATTATGGGACTTAGTGATGATATGGAGCCTGACATAGTCTCGTTGACATGTCTTCCAATTGTGGGTCTTCATGTTAGCATGGAGATTGACATAGTCTCGCTAATGCGTCTTTAGATTATGGGCTTTGCTAACGTGGGTCTTAAGTGACCCCTACTTAGATACTGAACACTAATAGGCTTGAACTCTTGTTGAGTGTAATTATATAATTCTCATTTGAATTGATTAGTTTCTTAGATATGCGGGCTTTAAAAGCTTAGGTGTCATTAGAAATATCTTGAATAGATTATTGTAGCTAAAATTATTTTAAAAGATTTATTTGCTGTAAATTTTTTAAATGATTAAATAAATATCTTCTACATTTGATAGTAATGATTGGGTGGAATTCAAGTGAATTTTTGATATTGTATTTTTCTAGAAAAATTGCTTATTTCAAAGAAATATTTTCTTTGATTGTATGATTTAATTTGAGTTTAAAAGTTACTTCTCTTTTAGTTTATATTCTTCTATGAAAGATGTGTTGGTGAAAATCTTCTCTAACTTTTAATTGTTATGTTATATTTTCCTTTGCCTTGGATTGCTGGTGAAACTGAGATGCTTTTAAGTATTGGGCAATATAAAATCTATATTTCCTCATACAATCCAGATGGTGGTGGTGTCTGCTAACTTTAGAGATAGAAAAGACACTATGTTTGTGGGAGACTTGATAAAAAGAAAGTTATCCTTTATTAAGTTTGAGTAGACATCTTCTCGAGGCAAAACTTCTCTCTAGTAAAATATTATGGAAGCTTTATTCCTAATTGCCTTAATATCCAAGGAAAAACAATAAGGTGCTCTATTAATGATGCTCTTTAATGTTTCTTTACTTTCTAGTTATTATATAATAAATATAATATTAATAATTTTATTATAAAATAAATATATTATAAGAGTTTTTATTTATTTATTTTATTTATATATGATAAGAGAAATTTGAATTCAAAATATTTACTTTAGTGGAAAAAAACACTAAAAGCCCTTAAATACTATATTATTACAAGTTTACAACAAATATTTATTTTAGATAGACCCTTAATATTTGATTTAAAAAATAATTTTATTTTTATATTTTTAAAATTATTTAAAAAGACTCTTTTGATGAGATTTCAATTCATTGTTTAACACCATCGAATTCAAATCTTCGTGACTCATAGATGATAGTATTATTTTATTTAAAATAATTAGAGAAAGATCAAAAATTAATAAAAAGATATAAAAAATAATCCTTTTAAATAATTTTAAAAATAAAATAGTAAAATTATCATTTGAATCAAATTTTAGAAATTAAATTTTTTTCCCTTTTTTTTTTCTTTAATGACCAAACTGTGATTTTTTTTCCCTTTTTGTGTCCGGAAGAGAGAAATAATAACTAATGAGAGCATATAACTTAAATAATAAATTATTATTATCGGAGTATATCCAGGTAAAAGAAAAGATACTCAGAAACCTCCATCGACTCGCTGCTCTGATTTCAGATTCACATTGAGATCGGCCAAAGCTTTATTCAATTATCTCTTTGTATCTGTCAACCCAGGTAACCTTCGTTACTTAGTTTTCCATTTGATTCCTTTTTTTTTTTTAATTTGTCCGTTCGTTATGTTTTAGAATTAGCTTAACACTGCCGAAAAGAAGAAAAACTCTTAATCATCTTCACAAACCCACGCATACATTACTCAAATTTCAAAACCACATAAAACCATATGCTCAAAACCATCATATCCCAAACCCTGTTGTGGGTTTGACAAAATTTCGTCTTTTCAACCAAGTTCCTCGAGTATGAGATGCCATCCGTCACTTGAGGGGGTTTTTCAAGGGGGAAAAGGAGAAAAACTTGTTAATCACGTTAAAATTTGTGATTTTCAAAAAGTTTAGGCATTATTCCTGATAAATTAGAGAATGTAGAGTTACCCTCTACTATTGAGGTCATGAAGGAACTTGTTATGTTCTTATGGAAGTTGGCATTGACCAATGATGACATTAATCAGTATCCCTTAATGATAGGTTGTAGTGCACAGAAATATCATTCCCGTGTTGAGTTATTTAGAAAAATTTGGTATTCCTAAGTCAAAACAAGGCGAGTTTGTTAAGAATTACCCACAAGTTTTACACACCAGTGTGGTTGTTGACCTTATGCCTGTTGTTAAGTTCCTTCTGGGTCATGATGTGGAAAAGTGAGATATCAGCTATGTTCTGATGAAGTATCCTGAGCTTTAGGGTTTAAGCTTGAAGGAATGATGAGTATGTCTGTGGCTTATCTTGTTAGTGTTGGTGTTAGTCCTCGAGATGTTGGTCCCATGGTGACTCAATATCCATTTTTTTTGGAATGAGAGTAGAGACTGCGATCAAGCCACTTGCCAATTATTTGGTTTCTTTGGGTTTACCAATTAAGATTTTGGCTAGGATGTTGGAGAAACATGCATATAATCTTGAAGAGACTGTTAAACTGAATGTGGGTTGTTTACTAAGTTTAGGATTAGAAGTGAATGTCTGCTACTTCACTCATAACACAGTATTCACTAATTCTAGGGTTGCCTTTGAAAGTTACGATATCATCACAGCAGTATGTCTTTGATTTCAAGCTCAAGATTAATCCAGTAGGGTTTGCTTGAGTGGTGGATAAGATGCCCCAGGTAGTTAGCCTTAATCAACATGTGATTCTGAAGCCTGTTGAATTTCTTCTGGGGATGTCACAAAGATGGTTGTGAAATAACCACAGCTACTTGCATGCGAAGTTGAGCTCATGAAAAGCAGTTATTACTTTTTCAAGACTGAGATGGGAGGGCCAATGAAAGAGCTAGTTGAGTTTCTAGAATACTTTACTTATACCTTGGAATCAAGGATCAAATCCAGATGCCAAAGGTTACAAGGCAAGGAGACCTAATGTTCTTTGAATTGATTCATCAACTGTAGTGACCAGAGATTTGAAAAGAGATTGCATGGTGATTAAATTGAATCAGAGAGTGAGTATGGGTCCATCTTTTTGTATGGGTGGGAAGCTAGAGCTACTGGGAGTGAAATTGTGTTGGATGAGGAAGACGAGAGCGATGATGAAGTGCTTTACAGACGAACTGTCTGTCTTTAGTATATTTATGCATTTAGGTTAATGAATATAAGTTCATCAACAATTCTACACTGAAAATCTGGTTTTCTTTGTGTTTCTTCTTAATATTGAAGCTTGTGACCACCCTAGGTAGCTTCTTTGGTTTGCTTAACTGTATGCAAGTCGTCAATATGTGTAAAATCAAGTTATGTGCCAACAGTTCATTAGATTTTTTATACTCTCCAAAGTATATGTTTGGCAGTTGCGCTTCTTTTATAAATCTTGCTCTACATTTTTTTATTTCCCATTACACACAAGAATGTTCAGTCTTAAGTTATTTTCACTGTCTTTCACATGAAATTGGATGCATATTGTATCATTCTGATTATCAGATGCTGATATTTTCTTTTCTTTTGATCTTGATAGTAAATTGCAGCAAAAGGGCATCTGATATATCAAAATATGAGTCTAGCATGTCTTGTTTGTCATAGCGTTGAAAGTCCATCACCCTCTTTTAGGAGTTACTCTGTTTCAAGCTCAGACAATGAAGGAAGATGTTCAGCCATAGCAAACTGCTTAGCCCGAAAGTCATCTCTTCCTGCCCCAAGAACAGCTATGGGATCGACATCCAAAGTGACTCCACAACCAAACATTCAAACCACCATTGGAATGGAAGGCGCCCCACGTTTAGTCCGGAGTCGAGCTGTGAGAAGGGACCTTGTGAGAGACTGGAATTTCGACGAAGCTATAATGGAGCGTTAGTCTATAATAAGTTTGAGCTAATAGCATTAGAGCTTTTCTTTTTTTTACTTTTTTTTGTTTAAATTTTAGATTTTGCTAAGGGTGCAACTGAACTTAGACTTGTAACCATTTGAGAGAATTTGAATGTGAACCACTGTCCATGCTTCTTTTGTTTAGACTTGTTCTCTCTTACTGATCAACTTTTAGAGTTAAGAATAGTTGCTTGAACATTAAGGTATGAGAGCAGAATCATTCAGCACAAAGCTAGTTATATTATGGCTCAAAATGAGATTGTTTTTGATAAACTGAAAGTCATTTTTTTTTCAAGGAAAGAAAATTTAGATTTGAGTAAAACTAAAAATGGCTTTTGAAATACTGAATTTTTTTTTAATAATTAATATTTTTGAAGGGTCTTTTTAATAAATAATTAGAGATTGTAATGTCTTTCCAAAAACAGTTGAAAGTTTCAAAATTTAATAATCTTAATTTTGTTTTGTTAGTTATTTTGGGAATAGAAAAAAAAATTGAGGGGAATTTTTTGTTTTTTGATTATGATTTATAACATGATAGTTTAAGGGTGTTTAAGAATTCAATTAAATTTCATCAGTTCATCTCATTTCAAATTGATATGCTTTCTGTCAAATTTTATAGACCTGTAGATTAGATAGAATTAAAAATGTTAAAATTAGACTTTCTTTTATCAGTATTTATAAAATTAAAAGGTATATGAATTAATGTGGTATATGATATGTTCATAGATAAATTAATGTTATATAATTATATTATTAGTAAAAATTAAAAATTAACAGTTATTTAATATATGATAGTCGTTTATTAGTGACATATAAGTTGAGATATAAAATTTGTATTCAAATTTTATAATGCTACAGTAATTTTTTGTAATTATACTGTATTTTTTCAATTCCCTTTTCTATTTTAATAGTGTTTTTAAATTCAATTCAATCTGACTTGTTTTTAATAAAATTTGATAGATTAAAAAGAATTTGAAATTCAACTTTAATACATTGGTTTTAGAAATTTAAAAAATAATATTATTTTAGCATTTTAGGTATTTGAGTATTTGTAAATGTTAAGATTGCCTAAATTTTTCTCCCATTTTAAGGGGTCTTATAATTCAATGAAATGTGTTTAATGTTATATATATTATTTTTTTTATTATAGTTTGATGGGATGTACTAAACATTAAGCGTATTTTTCTTGATGATCTTGACAGTATAATCTAATATAAATATTAGTATTGTTTTTAATAATTTTGATAACATAATCTAAACTATGAGTAAATCAATAATAAGTCTGATGTAATATTAAATGTGTAATCCGACCGTCAATAATGAATAGATGAACATAATAATGTAATTTGATAATTGTAATAACAGTTAATTGATATAATATGAATTGAAGGTGTGGTTAAAAAAAATATTTTTAATATTTATTGATAACTTGTTGTTGGGGTCGGGTCGGGTCGGGTCCCTCAACCGTCTTCGTCTTCAATAATCAATAGAAGACAGCAAAGCTATTTTATGTGCAGATGCAGTGAGTGAGTGAGAGCTTCAGCCTAAAAAAAATGGCATTGAAAATTCATAATACTAATAATAAGAGTTCTTCTTCATGGGCATGCATATCTTTCACTCTCCTCTCCATAGTCTCATTCGCTTTCTTCTTTCATTTCATCTTCATAAGCAGCAGCAGCGACAGCAACAACAAACCACTTATAACAACAACTGCTTATAATCATAATAATCTCCAAAATCCCAATTCCAACTCCATTAAAGTCTACGTGGCAGACCTCTCCAGATCCTACAACTACGACCTCCTCAACCAATACTGGGCCTCCACCTCACCCGACTCCCGCATCCCTTCGGACCCTGACCATCACCGCCGTCCCCATCATCACCATCCCACTAAGTACCCCGCTTACCCTGCGAATCCATTGATAAAGCAGTACAGCGCCGAGTATTGGATCTTGGGAGACTTGGAAACCCCTGAAATTATGCGATCCAATTCTTTTGCTAAGAGGGTTTTCGATCCGGACCAAGCTGATGTCGTTTTTGTTCCCTTCTTCGCGACGCTAAGTGCGGAGATGGAGTTGGCTAAGCAGAAAAGCAGCTTTAGAAAAAAAGCTGCGGAATCAAATGATGACTATGGAAGGCAAAAGCAAGTCATCGATATTATCACAAATTCACTGCCTTGGAAAAGATCTGGTGGTAGAGATCACGTCTTTGTCCTTACTGGTATGTATGGCTATGGCTAATTTTTTTTTTAAAAAAAAAAAATTTCTTAAGTGCAAAAAATTAAAATTTTTAGATGAATTTAGTGTGTCAACGAAAATCCCGAGGCTGAGGGAGACTAATCTTATGATATAGTATTAGTATGTTTGTAACTGATAGTGCTTCTGCTTCTATGAGTAAAAGTAGTATTTTACCAACTACCCATCTTCTTTTACTTGATAGCTAGTAATTTCATTCCAAACTTCGCATCCTAAACTCCAGACAAGATTCTGTTTGTTTTAAATTTCAGGGGTTTTTGATTGAATTTACGGTTATGGTTATGGTGATGGTGTGGTGAACAAGAAAGTACACTGTTATTGTTTGTGCAGCTTATGATTGAAGCATTATTTGGCAGACCCAGTTGCGATGTGGCATGTCAGATCTCAAATTGCCCCGGCTATTCTGCTTGTGGTCGATTTTGGTGGTTGGTATAGACTTGATACAAAGTCATCCAATGGCAGCTCATCAGAGATGATGCATCACACCCAAGTTTCATTGCTTAAAGATGTCATTGTTCCTTATACACATTTGCTTCCTAGATTCGATTTATCGCAAAATCAGAAACGCCACAGCCTTCTTTACTTCAAAGGCGCTAAACATAGGCATCGGGTTAGTCGCTCTTTATTTAAATTTCATAAATAGTTGCATCATGTTGATTTAGCGTGGAGCATCTTATGCTGATTGTGCCTTGTCGTTGTACTTATAGGGAGGTGTTGTTCGTGAAAAATTGTGGGACTTGTTGGTTAATGAGGCAGGAGTTGTTATGGAAGAAGGCTTCCCTAATGCCACTGGGAGGGAGCAGTCTATTAAAGGAATGAGATCATCTGAATTCTGTTTGCACCCTGCTGGGGACACCCCCACTTCATGCAGACTTTTTGACGCCATCCAAAGTCTTTGTATACCTGTCATCATCAGCGACAACATTGAGCTTCCATTTGAAGGCATGGTTGATTATTCAGAATTTTCTGTATTTGTGGCAATTAGAGATGCATTGACACCAAATTGGCTTCTCAGTCATCTTAAAAGCTTTTCCGAAGAGCAGAGAGATAAGTTTCGTCGCAAAATGGCTGAGGTTCAACCAGTTTTTGTGTATGATAACAATCATCCTGGTGGTGTTGGACCCATTCCTGCAGATGGTGCAGTGAATCATATATGGCAAAAGGTTTACCAGAAGTTGCCTATGATCAAAGAAGCCATTGTCCGAGAGAAGAGAAAACCACCAGGTGTATCCATTCCTCGCCGTTGCCATTGTACCTAAACATATTCATGCTTTTACCTTTATGATGCTCCTTTTACTTCCTGGTTTTCTATTTATTAATTCAAAGAATTGTGAATTGTGCAAATTGCTGAACCTAGAGTCGACTTGCAGAAAATTAAAGTTTGATGGTATTAGTGTGCTGTGGATTGAAATCACTTTTTTTTTTCTCTTTGACCTTCCCATGTTTGTACATGTTTGGATATAATTAAAAATTTAAATTTTAGGTTCATGATAAAATTGCATCAGCATTTAGGATTTGTGCAAAGAAACAAAAATATGCCTCTTAACATCTACTGTACAGAGCACCCCATTGCAGCAAGAAAGGGTAACCAATTCCTTCCCTTGGAAGGAAACACCACAAACAGAACACTGATCACAAACCCAGCAACAAGAGGAAGTATTAATGATTTTCCTGGGCATTGCTGGATAATAGCGTGCCACAACATCGTTTTGTGATCCTGCAAAAGCAAGAAATGCAATCAATGAAAGTGAAGCGTAGAAGAGATCTGTCCATCTTAGCCTATAATCTGACGGCATACATGGCTTCTTCCTGCCTCCACTGAAAGACCATATCCCTCTGAATGTTGCCACCCCATAATACAGCCTTCCATTGACAGTTAAGAAGCTGTCGGTGAACGTAAAGAATATGCAAGAGGCAGACAGTAAGACCACGAAACATCAACCAGCGGCTGAGATTGGTGCACTTGCCATAGTTGGTTAGCAGAGGAGCTAAGTATGGTGAAGGCAAGGATGGTGGCTGTTGGTAAGAGAACATTGAGACGAGCAGTGCCACTTAGAATTGCATTGATGATATATATATGTATTGAGATTCATCATGGTCGTCATCACTCAGGTAGTAGTACTCGCCGTTGTGCACACGGCTTTCTTCTAGATCCTGGCTGATTGATTTGTTCATCTGTTGCGAAGAATTTCTGGTTAAATGCACAATGCATTTGCTTTCAGCTGAGATTAGCTGAGGTGAACTTTGGATCTAAACAGAGTATTCGTGAATTATGATAAATTAGACCCTTCTCATTATGGGTAGTGTTACACTTACAAAAACAATGAAGATATAAAGTTTGTGTTATTAATTAATTATATTATTTTTTTAATTGTTATTAATCTAGTAGTTAT
Source organism: Ailanthus altissimus (assembly GCA_946807835.1). Classification (NCBI taxonomy): domain Eukaryota; kingdom Viridiplantae; phylum Streptophyta; class Magnoliopsida; order Sapindales; family Simaroubaceae; genus Ailanthus; species Ailanthus altissimus. The sequence goes on from OX327699.1 coordinate 795,197, forward strand.
ATATTATCAATTAATAATGGACACATTAAATACCACAATTGTTAAAATACAAATTTTATAGTTAACAACTACAAATTTTATATCTTTGTATATCAACTATAAGTACAATATTATACTTTTATCAATAATCTAAAAAAAAGATCTTTTTAATAAATATGAATGTTGGAGTTTTTATGTGCTTTTAACGTCACTTTGTTTATAATTTAGTATTTTAAAATTCTAAATGCATGCAATACTGTGTGAGTTTGACTTGACGCTGTGTCGCCGACTTTTCTACCACCTTGGTGCTAGGCCTTCAATTTATTTTTTATTTTCATTTATTTCTCATTTATCTAACACGATTTTAATCTCGTGTTAATTTTTTATTTATTTTTAATTCAAAATCATTCTTTTTTAATTCAAAATTTTTCTTAAACTTAATTTTGAATTACAAATTTTAATAATAAATTATTTGCAGATTAATAAATTTAGCATATGTTCGGAGTAATGGTAAATTGCAAAAAATAAAAAATAAAAGTGCCTTTTTGGCAATATATTATTTTAAATATATTTAGTAAATTATTTTTTTTTTATAAAAAAATGATTACTTAATAACTCTAATTAAGAATACAAGTTATTCTAAGCTTTTATAATTGCTGAGTACACTCTTATAAAACTTAGTTATCGAACCTAGGAGAGTAGACCTTCATAAAACTTGATTTGTATCAAGATATTGAGTTAGAGGAATGGCATCTACTATTAAGTACAATGCATTTTTCATGCCTTAAAATTTAAAAATCAAGCTTACATCAAAACTTAAAAATTTCAAACACAAAGATAATGTTGCTTGATTATAAAAATTATCATTATAATGCTAGAACGATAATTAAGGTTGGGTATTGTGATTATCAATTTATTCAATTGGTAAATTTTTTGGATGAAATTAAAAGGTTCAAACTTCGCTAAAATGGTTTAGGCTAAGTAAATATCAATTCTATTAAGTTTTTATTTAAGTTGAACTAAATCGAAATTGATTAGTTCATAATTTTGTAATTCAATTCAAATCAAATTATGTATATGAACTCAATTAAACTAAATTAAACCAATTTAATTTAATTTTTAATTAATTTTAATTTTGTGTGCGTTGGATTTGGTTCAAATTCAACTTAAAATAAATTGAACAATTTTTAAAAGATTAGATCAATTGATTAAAAAAATATATAGTATAAATCAAACTAAACTAATTTATTCAATAATTTAATTCGCAAAATCTACAATCACATTTGGTTTTGAGCCAAATTATGTATGCTAAAAATGAATATAAATATTTAATAAATAAATACAATAATATTTATAAAATAAAAAGAAAAAAAAATGAATTTGCAAAGTTGATGAACTTTATTTGATAGAGATGTTTTCTTTATGAAAAGGATGAAACTTATTAAAAAATAATATTGAGTAAGGAATAGTAGTTATAAATAGAATTGTGTATTCTATTAAATTGAATACGAAGAAGAATATAATTATCTAATTAAATACTTAAGAGGCAAATCCACTTAGAATCAATTATAATTTTTCAAAATAATATGATCCACTTATTTGAGGATCGTCGTATCTTAGTCAATGTTTCGAATTCACTTGATAAAAAAAAGAGATAAAAATACTTGTGTTAATAAGTTAATGATAAAAAATTAACAGTATATTTATTTCCATTAAAAATCCTGTAAAATGATGTATTTACGAAGTAATAATTTTAAAAAAGAGAATTTTTTTATAAATAACCCATAATATTATTTTTAACCCTAAATTAATAGTCTAATTTTTTATAATAAAAAAATTAAAAAATGAATAATTTTACTTTTAACTAATATTTTTCTTTTCAATAAATAAAATCAATCGAACTGTTATAAAAATATTCTTAAAATCAGTCTAATATATAAATATGATTTTTTTTTGTAGGTAATGTATAAAAATAATTATATTATAAAAAATGTAAAATATTAATAAATTATATTGAAAAGAAGTAAAAACCCAATAAAAATAAATAAATAATCAGTTAAAAATCCAAAAATAACGGCAGTTGGTGCAACGGACGAATGAATTATCAATGATAAAATAATATAATAAATAATTTTAAAAATTATAAAAATTATTTATCTAAAAAATATTAACGCTTTATTTAAAATAAAAAAAAGTATAACATTATTCTATCATTAAGATAAATCAGCATTTTCTCTTAACTTAAACCCAATTAATTATCTGAAATACCCGAATTTAATCTTAATAAATCTTGTACAAACTTCAATTCAAAAAGAAATTATAATATATATATATATATATATTTTGGTGGCGGGGAAGAAATAAAACTCATACAGCGAGTTGAATGTCGCCCAAATCAAGCTGGGCCGCAATCTCCTCCAACTGCTTCTTCACACTCATATCAATCAACTTGGACCCGCCGTTCCCGTACCGGATCGTAAAACCTGCCACCAAACTCCGGTCAATCACAGTCTTTATCCTCACGTTCTTGGCCCCGGTCAACTTCTGCACTTGCTTCGCTATCTGCGCAAAGTGCTCCGATTCCAGTTTCACGACGGAGCTCACCACCGCCAGCTCCGTATCCGTTATCTTATTATAAACCGCCTCAAATTCCTTGACGATGTCCTTGATAGCATCGATCCTGTTGGCGTCGACCAAGATGTTCAAGAAATTGGCCGAGTGGGGTTGCAGCGCCGACGACTTGCTGATTTCGTCGACGACTTGTCGTTTCCTGGCGATGTCGATGGTTGGGTTGGCGAAGAAGTTGAACACCTGCTCATCAGCGAATATCTTCTCGATCTTCTCGACGTCGGAGCTGGTAGAGTCGAGGGTGTTATTGGATTTGGCGACGTCCGCAAGCGCCGCGGCGTAGCTAGAGGCCACCGTCGCGGACATTCTCACCCCGCGAGCGCCGCGGAGAGGGGCGGCGGCGAGCTTGAGGGTGAGAGGGTTTCTTAGTGTGGGTGTGGGTAAGAGATTCGACTGCAGTGACAGCGTTGTTGGGGTTCGCTGGAGAGACGCCATTGTTGCTTTGCAGAGCTTCAGAATCAGAATGGGGTCTCGAGTGAATGAAGATAGGGGGATTATCTTTTCGTACGGAGGTTGGAGGAGAATAGCTACTATTACTGAGAGGGCACGGCAGGTTGACACGTGGATGACACGTAATATGTCTAATCCTTGACTTCTGAAGTTCATTTGTTTAACTCAACGACACGTTGTCGTTCAGATCAGCGTGTCCGTACTTCTTTTACATCGATTTTAAAAGAGGACATAATTGGTTATGGGAATTTTTGAAAAGGCGGATATTTTGAAGTAATTTTTTTAGTCATGAAGTAATAATATAATATTTTATCGACCAAAAAATTTAACTTTTTGGTTAACAAATTTTAAATTCATTGAAGAGCTAACGAATTGGGCCTTGCGTCGTATAGAAAATGGGATTGAAATCAATGATTTTGACTACTTTGTAAAGAAAACACAGCAGCGTTATGATTTCACAGACGATTGTTTCGTTAGATTTTTTGATTTTTAAGTCAATAATTTAAAAAAATTGCTCAAAAAAATTTAAATGGAGATAAATTTCATTACCCTTACAACTTATGAAGTTACCTCGTTTGTAATTAATGTTTACCACTTCATCTCCAGAATTATGAGTAAGATATCTAGTCATCTGTGTCATGATTGATGGCGATTTTAAGATAATTAGATTGATTATTTCAAAATTTTCGCACTTACTTTATAAGATGAAGGCTTTAATTTTAATCCTGTAATTGATAGCAAGGTCGGAGTGATTAAATTGATCATTTTGAAACTTCTGTGCTTGTCTTGTAGGATAAAGATTTTGATTTTAATCCTATAATTCTCAAAGTTTTCCTTATCTGGCATAGTTTTAGGGTTGTGAGCGTAGCATGTGTTTTTTTTTTTTTTTTTTTGTCTTGAGGCTGTTTAAGGGAGAATTTTAACTACCTGCTTGAGTTTTAAGGACAAGTACCGAGGAGCTTCTTGTAGTTCTTATTTTCGGAGTAGCTAATAACCAGCAACTTGAATCTTTTTTTTTTCTTTTTTTTAATCAAAAAACAGAATTACATGCTAAATAGAATGGGGAAACGACAGGGAAAAAGGAATTGGATTTTTGGAAACTTTACCGTTAAAAGAATGAGAAAAGTAATTCCAAATCCTAATCAGTGAAGGAAAAATTAAAAATTAAAAAGGAAAACTTTAATCAACTTCTTTTAATTTCGTCTCCGAACAGGAAGCGGAGAACTCTCACTCTCTGCTCTCTATATATACTGCAGCCGGTTGATTAGACATTCTCACTTTGTATGTGTTTTTGTTTTCAATTACTTGGTGTTTATCTGTTTCTGTTTGATCATCAATGGCTTTACGGTTCAATCTAAGCCTGGAAGGAAGAATGAACTCAAGCCCAGTCGTCAGTGTAAGCATTCTGCTCAAACATAGATACCAAAAGCTGTATCGAAACGGCAATGGCCTTGAAATCTTGTTACAAGATTTGACGGTCTCCGAAGAGCGCTTCCCCCTCATTCAAATTCCTGTTGCATTTGCTTCGCCTCTGCATATTCTGAATGCGCTCATGGCGTGTCGTCTCGACCCTAGACTGCGTAACTTCTTGTGCGAACATCTCGGACGAATGAGTGTAGACTTATCTGCTGGTGGTTTGAGGGGATGTTGCTTATCTGCCCACGTCGAAGTTGTGCGAATTGAGGTGGTTCATGAAGACGAGGAGATTGAGAGATTTCTTAAGAAGGAGGCGTCGAGAATTCTCGTCCAGAGATTGGAGACGTTATTTAATCTTAATGAGGTGAAGGTAGGAGGAGATAAGTGTGCGGTTTGTTTAGAAGAGTTAGAAGAAGAAGAAGAAGAGGAGACAAAGACAAAGTTGATAATGATGCCTTGTTCTCATATATATCATGGGCCGTGTATTTCTCCATGGTTGGAGCAGCAGAATTCTTGCCCAATGTGTCGTCGTGAAATTCAGGCTGAAGATCTTTGTGGCTAGCTGTTCTTCTTGATAAATAACTTTGCTTCTGATTCTTGATGAAACCCTAAAATCTGTTCCCATTTAGGGATTCAATTCATCTATTTACTCGATTGTTGTTACAATGAATATTAGATGTATCGAAAGTGTTAAATAAATCTGGGATTCTCTCATGCAATTGCACATTTTTCATTAAACTTTTGCCTTTCATTGTACAAGAAACGTAGCAACGTGCTGCCTTTATTATTATTACTTTTACGTCTTATAAACCAACTATTGGCTGTTATATTTATTTAATTAAATATAGGACGGTTGCCACTTTAATCTTTGCGTTTTTTTAAATTATTCATCGGGTTTTTAATATTTTAAAAATTATTATTTACGACTTTTAAAATAAAAAATGATCACGTTTATGGATGAAAATAATAGTAAAAAAATATTTAATAATTTTTAAAATATTAAAAATTAAGTAATAATTCAACAAAAATATAGATACTAACCTTTTAATTTCTCTTCTATATAATGCAACTTTTTTTCTTTCTAATGTCATCTTCTATACCTACAGCATGCTATTATCCATTAATGATGAAGTATTTTAGTAACTAAAGAAAAATAAAATTAAGAACAAATGAAAGATGAGTTTCTGTTAAATGGGGGAGAGGAAAAGGAGTCAAAATAAATATCATCTTATTTAACTATATTATAATCTATTTAATAGTAAATTATTTTAACTTTTTTTTTTGCAATAAGAGGATTTATTTGGACTCCTTTTCTTCTCCCCATAATTTGTTTTAGGATAATTGCGAATTAATGTATGTTAATTTTTAAAGAGGTCGCGATGAAATTAACCCATCTCTTTATGTACATATCTGAAACAAAATAATTGTTCAAGCATGTCATCGAGAATACAACCCATTGTCCTATCTGTTTTCTTACTTTGCCCTATTAGTTTTTAAATCCATTATGTGTAAATTCTTGCCATAGTTGAGAAATTGCGTGTAAATTAAGCATGAAAGTTTGATTTTCATTGCTTCAAATAAATAAGTTTTAAAAAATAAATATATTTAAAAATGCACTTAGATGCTAAAGTAAAGTTTATGCACTCTTTAACTTAGGTCAAACGTTGGAATTGTTATTGATAATTGCAATAGATAGTTATTGTAATTTTTTGAGTGTAATTTGTTGGTAGTTGTAATAGGTAGTTATTGTAATCTTTTGGTTGTAATTTTTTTGAGATTTGTAGGCAATTTTATAATTCTTTGAGAGTTGAAATTTGTAATGTAATACTTATATTATTTTTTTTTCCGTTAGTGATGAAGTACATTTGTAATTAAAGAGAAATAAATTAAGAATAAATAAAAGATGAGCTTCTGTTAAATGGGGAGAAGAAAAGGAGTCAAAACAAATATCATCTTATTTGATTATATTTTTGTAATAAGAGGATTTATTAATATATGGATATTTAAAGTACTTTGATGAGTACAAATGGCCTTACCCTAAAACAAATTTTATGTTTATAATTTATAGAGAAAAAAAAAGAAAGAACGAAACTAAACGAAGTTTATTGGCTGCAAACAATTAGAGTCACTCCAAATGATGCACATTTTTAACTAGAGTTTCTAAGCACCCCATGAAATGACTTTCCTATAAATAATTAAAAATTAAATTTAACTCTCGATATACTTTATATTAGACATAATCATAAGTAGAATTTATATCCATAGAAATATATCTTAAAATTTATTATGTCAAATTATAAGAATAAATGCTGAAAAAAATATACTTGGGGAATCTATATTAATTAGAACTTAAAGATCAATAGTTTTGATTGAAAACTGAGAGTATAACAACTTTTCATAATTAAATCTATATTGCACTCAAGAGGGTTCTTTTTCTGTGATAAAAAAGAGGATAAAAGCTTTACGTTTAATGATTTGATTTAAAGATCACAATCTTAAAACAGTCTTTATATATTAATTTAAACTATAATCCTATCAATAATAATTCAACTAGTATTAGGTTTCTACACATGACAAGTTTATAATAAATTAGATGACTCTAGAGCCTAATAAGAAATTACTTAAATAGATAATTTAAATTGACTCTTATTTAAGATAACTCATAATGTATAATTATTAGTAACATGTGAGCCCACATAAAGAAAATAATAAAACTTAACAATTTTTTACTTAGGCCATATATGTCATCTAAAAATAATTATACATTATAAATCTTAGTGTGTAAAATAAATGCCACTTTACTCTGAAAAATCTCATTAAATATAATCTTGTCCATTAACTATATCAATATGGGATCAAAGTAATTTTTGTTGCACTTATTCATATCTGGACACATCAACGGTCACCATACCAATATTATTAATAACATTAATCAGATATAGATGTGTAGCATAAAAATTACATGAAATATAATTTCAAACATGTTTATTTTCAGCTGGTCCTACTTTATAACTTTAATTAGTGAAATACTTTCTAAATTTTATGAAAAATCGCAACAAAAAATATCAAACACTTTCTTAACTTTAAACAAAATTGCAGTAGAAAGTGCAATCTTACTTTAGAGTTTCAACAAATAATCCATTAAACTTTATTCTATAGAAAATAAACCATAAGTCTATCTAATAAACATTTAAAATTACACATTTAATAAGAATTTTATAATATTATTTTACATTACTAGTGTCATTAAGCTCTATAACTTAAGCATGTTTATAATATTGTACATAATTAGCTTTTAACTATTTTGTACTAGGTTCGATAAAATAGGCATAATATTCTACATAAGAATTCAATTGGAGTGATTCTTAATCCTATGAAGAGCTGACATAATGGTCTAACATATTGGATTCACTAGAAATTTATAATTTGAGCATTTGGAGGGTAAAAAATAAAATAGAACAAAACTGATCTGCACTACATGCCTGGTATGAACAATCTTCAATATTTGACTTATAACATGAGAAATACATATCTAATGCGTATGATACAAATTAATTTAGAAAGCCAATAGACTTATATACAAATTTAATTTTTGAGTGGAAGCTAATTCGCATCACATCGATTTCAAATTGGATAATCAAGTTGGTTCATTAATGATAATTAGTGTAAATTAGTTGCCTCCCTCTTTGATTTTTATCATTTAACTAATTCCCTCATTATTTGTCTTGTATTATCTATATTTTTCTACAAATAGATAGCCTGTTTATGCCCAAAATATGTAATTAGAGAGCTAGATTTTAGTTTAAAACATTTGTCTTTTGTATTATCTCTTTATAGTATTATTTCTTTTATTTACTAGTTGAAAACTTATGTTATCTCTTCTTGCATCTCTTTCTTTAAGTTTATTATGATCAAGTAATTTTTATTTAGCTAAGGTAAAAATGTCAAACTCTTGGTAAGGTAATATGATATATTTAAACTCTTATTCTAGAATTTAATGTTTCATTCTTAAGTTAAGCAAATTTATATATGATGTATTTATTTTATTTTGTAATATTGATACATTTTCTTACAAAGTGGTAAATCTTGATTTATTATAGACAATCTTTATGTTGGCATAACAAATTGTTGAAACTATTTACAGGATTTGGTGTATAATAAATGAAAGAAATTAATAGAAGTTAATATATAAATGGTGATGAACTTTGGTTGTTATATATTTTGATTGGAACCTCCTTTGTGTGAGAATTTCAATTAAGTTATAAAGAGAGTTGAATATGTTCTTATTTCATATGCCAAGAATGGATCCCCCTAGCCTTAACATTCATTTTAATTGGTTATTTAAATTATTATTTACAATTGTCTTATATTGCTTTATTTGTCTTTAGAGTATTTATAGTTTGTAATTCTACTTCTCTGTGGATCGACCCCGTTCTTACTGGGTTATTTATTAATTCTACTTCGACAATCCTACACTTGAGAATAAACTCTTATATTTTGGACGTGTCATTGTCTTAACCAAATGAACATCAAATAATAAACTTCTACTATTTATGCACATTATCAAAAAAATATAACACCTATATAAGTAATATGCTCATGAAAACCTTAGATGGTAATCCTTTGGTGAAAAGATTTGCAATCATGAAATTTGTACCAATATATTTTATTGACGCTTGCTGACTCTAAATTCTTTCTTTAACAACTAAAAACTTGATGTCGATATGCTTAGACTTTGAAGAGTTTTTATTGTTATGGGAATACATCATTACGACTTTATTATCACAATAAATTTTTAATGGTATTTCAATACCATTAAAAATCCGTGGCCTTGTGATAAAGTTCCACAATCATATCCCATGATTTGATACAGTAAAATAAGTTATAAAATCGATCTCAATAGTAGAAAAAATTATGAGTGTCTGTTTAGTACTCTTCTAAAAAATAGCTCTATAGGCTAAAGTATATATCTAACTTGATGTAGATCTCTTACTATTTAGGTATCTAGCAAAATTAGAGTTGAAACCTCATATTTTTCAATCTTTTTAATCTCTTATATGTGAGCATGTAATCTTTTATTCTATATAAATATTACCTAAATCATATGTCTACTTTTCGATGATCCATCTAAGAATTTCTTAAATATTTACCTAGCGTTCCAATAACATATGCAATATTTGGACTCATACATACTTGAGCATACTTAAGACTCTCTATCATTGATGCATGAGGGAATTTTTGCATCTCTTTCTAAACAATCTCATTCTTGGGGTACTAACTGAAACATACTTTATCACTTTTAGGATTGAGTGTATCTCTTGGAGTACAATCTTTCATACCATGCCTACTAAGCACCTTATCAATATAGTTTTTTTATTATATCCCAAAGATACCTCGAGTGTAATCTCTATGTATCTGGATTCCTAATACAAAAGATGCATTCTCAAGATCTTTCATCTTAAAATTCTTTAATGAAAATTTTTAGGTCTCGTGCAATAAGTTTATATCGCAACTTTCTAGTAGTATGTTATCAATATATAAATCAAGAAGATAAACTTACTCCCTTTGATTGCATCCATCAACAACATATTTCTTAAAACTAAATGAGGTAATCACTTGATGAAACTTGTGATACTATTGATGGAGTGCTTGCTTAAAACCATAGATGTACTTTTTTAAATCTTAAACTATATTTTTTAGATATCTAAACACAAAGTTTTCTAACTGCACCATATATATCAGTTTCTCAATATCATTATTGAGAAATGCATTCTTTATATCCATTTGATGTAGATCTAAATCAAAATGAGTTACAAGAGTTATGATGATTCTAAAAGAGTTTTTCATTGATACCGGAGAAAAAATCTTGTTGTAATCAATGCTTTCCTTTTAAGTGAAAATGTTGATAACAAGACGCACTTTATATATTTTGGTGTTGCTTTTTAAATCTTTCTTTATCTTAAATATCCATTTGCAACCAATAGATTTGAGTCTTTTAGGTAGCTCGACAAGATCCCAAATATCATTGTCTTTTATAGATTTCATCTCATTATTTATGACTTCAATCCACTTATGATAATTGAAACTTTATTTAGCTTGATTGAATCATTTTTTTTAGCCTTATGTTAAACTCTTATTCTTGGAGATAAATGATATAATCGTCTGAAATCACACTTTTTATTTCTCTAATAGATCTGCTCAGTGGCATTTATTCTTAAGATTGTTGAGGTTGCTTTTCATGAACAGGAGCAAACCGTTCATTTTGGATTAAGAGCTCTTATATATTATCTTATATTTTTAGATCTGCTTTTTGAATAATGTTAGAAAAAAGAGTTTTGATCACTTTTAATAGCAGCTGTAGTAAGATAAATAAAATTCTCTTAAAAAACAATATCCTCAGTTCTCGATCTCATTCCTCGTTTTCACTAAAGGCCATAATGAATCATATATACTATAGGGGATTATCTGAAAAGGTTTTAAAATTATCTTGGTCAGTATCAAAATTTCAAAACTATAGGGGATTAACAAAGAAAATGTAGATGGAGCTCTAGTTCTATGTTTCTGTCATACGCCATTCTTCCCTTATAAATTATATTCTACAAGTTTTGGTTAACATAAGATAACTGCTCATGTGGTTCCACTGTGACACTTGGCTTCCTTCCCAAGTCTTAGGTTCAATACTTGATCATAGCCCCTTATTTTTTTTAAAAAATTTTTATTGATAATTTTTCTTCACCCGATGAGGTGAATTCTTGATAGCAGCATCTTCTTTGACTCTTGAGAAGCACTTGAATGACTAATCTCTACAAAAAATATAAAAATTTTGGTTACTGACTTAACCACAAGAAAGCAAAAGAGAATAATATATCCCCCTCCGCTTTTTTTCCCCTATCTTCTCATTTCTTTCACTGTTCGATTCCTTCTCCCTTTTTATTTATTTATTTTATTTTGCTCGACGAGAGGTCAATTCTCTTGCAGTGTCTCCTCCTATTTTCTTTTTTAATTACAACACTTTCTTCACCTGAGGAGAATGTTTCAACTAGTAATAGCCTCTCCTTTTCTTTTTCTGGTAAAATTATTTTGTCACAAATTAAATTTAAAAGGAAATTTTGGCACCAAAATCTTTTTAATTAAGATCAATTGATTTTATATAGCATAAAAGAATTTGTATAAAATTAAGTCAAATTAAATATTAACATAAAAATTTAACGTTAATCAAAATCATGAAGTTATTTTTGGATATTTAATCTCCATAATTAGTTTTCATGACTTTTTGTGTCGTTTTTTATAATTGGCGCCAAACTGTTAACCTAAAAATTTGGGCGATACCTACGATAACGAGTTAAATTTATTTTTTTATTGTGAAATGAAATAGAGTTAACTAAACAAAGATAGGGAGACAAAGGAAAATAAATATATAGTAGTTTACCCAATTTCGATTTACGTCTACTTTATCAACTTTAATGGGTTCATTCATATGTACTATTAAATAATCATTTGTACACAGTAGTACTACAAGGCATCATAGTCATTAAAAAAAAGAAATAAGGAGAGAAGAAATATCATATACCCCTGCTTCTAGATCTAAGCTCTCTTTTTATAGGTGTTGTAAAGTCTTTTTAAGAAGGTTTATAATTCCTTAATTTAAGGGATAGTAATCTCATGATTTATGTGATATTAATCACATGATTTTATGGGGTATTAATCTCATAATTTAAGGTGTATATGTTTTTCATAAATTTCATGACTTTAGGGATTAGATTCCCTTATTAATTTTCTGATTTAATTAAGTTCTTTTAAAAAGAAGATGATCCCCTTTTTTAAGATTAAGGTTGACTCAAAATCTAATATAAATATATTTGCTTCAAATAAATAAGTTTTAAAAAATAATTATATTTAAAAACATATATATATATATATATATATATATAAAGTCTAAGTTTTTATTAAAAAAATTACTGAAAATAAAATTATGGGTTGAAATAGGTTCGCTCTAATTATAACAAAACAAAGATTGACTAAGAACTTGTAAAATTAACCTTGAAAATGTTAATAGCCAAAATAAAAAAAATAAGGATAAGAAATTGTTGGGATATTATTTCAAATTTGTTATAACATATATCGAACGTACGATAGTAAGTAAAGCTACAAGAAGATAATATATTATAAATGAAAGTATAAGGCAGAAATTTTTCGCGTGAACAATTAAGAGGCATACTCATTGACATTGCTCTAAATAAAATATTATTTTCATACAAGTAATTATGTTTTTATATTGACACAGCCCAAGCACTATAATCATTCCTGATCAAATTAAAGTTTATTATGTTTAAGAATGTTTTATTTAATTGCAGTAAAATGGTGTGAGAAAACTTAAAGTTCCAACCATATTTAATTACTTGATTCGAATAAAGATGATTGCGAGATTTTTCAACAAGTAGAAGAGTTTGAAAAAATTTATTTATTATCAATTATTTTGAAAAGCTACATGAATATTCATTGAAAATTTTGCTAGAAAAATTAATGACAGAGAATTTATTTCGTGTTATTAAAGTGACTGGATGACTATTGTTATAAAGATCACTACTATAAAATATAACTACTGTGAAGAAAAAAAATTCTATCACAACGCATAGCTTGTGATAGAAAAATTCTATCACCTAATGTTTATTTACTGATTTGTGATAATTGTTTTTCTAAACTATGATATTTTATATTTCAAGAAGAAAAATATTGTAATAAATTTGTAACAAAAATCATCACCAAATTATAGCATTTAACATTTGAAAAGCTATAATAATATATATTTTTTTATACCAGTAAGTATAATATATATATATTATTTGTTGTTCACAAATAAATTATATTGCTGAAATAATAAATTGATTCATAAAAATTAATAAATATAACGTAAATAATATATATTACATCTGTTGGTAGTTGATCCAAACATTAAAAGTAAAGAAAAAAAAATATTGGTAGTTTATCCTAAATCATTCAACATAATGAAACAATAATCATTTAGCCAATATACTTAACATTATCCAAAATTCATTGATAGCCACCTTTGCACTTCATCTGTTTCCACAATTGCTTGGTTTATATCTTCTCTGGAAGCCCTTGAAGTGGCCTTATGAAGAGATAATTTTTACAAAGATATTAATAAACAAAAAAATATAAATATAAAATTATAAGCTATTTGAGATAGGAAATACCTGAGCTTAGTAGAGCAATGGTCAAAATGTATTCAGAAGGTACAGTTATTGATTAATCATTTGATTAAATAATCTTCTTGTTTCAAGAACAAAGCCACAAAGAAAGTTGTTCCAAAAACATACCCATAAGAAAAACTTCTGCTGTTAATATTAACAGTATCACAATAATCCATATCAATATAGGATGTGTTGTAGGTAATTTAAAATAGTATATTAATTATAAATTCGAGATGGTGTGTTCTTAAAGCACTCTCTAAATTAAAATAATAATAAAAAAGAGAATATTTATGTTAGCTCATTCGGGTAAATAAAATAAAAAAAAATTAAAATCAAATTAAATGATGTGATTACAAATTATAGTTGTATATTACTATAAAAATTATTAAAAAAAAATCCTAACTTGTTAGTTATCAAGATGTGAATCCCTTGCTGGAGAATGATAAATCCCTTCTCTCAAACAAGAATTGTTAAGTTGTAGATAATAGTGTGCGAGTGACATTTACCACCATTGACATTGAAAAACCAACAATAGATTAAAATTGATAACTCGTGTTGTAGATTTATTTATTCCCATCAAAGCTCAATATTTTCCATCATTAACACCAAGGCTAATTTTATTTTCATTAAGTGCCTGTTAGCCTCAGTGACAATGGTGACAAATTTAGAGCGATGTCTTCTAATTATAGAAACTACTATTGTCATATTAGCAATCAACCTTGATTTTCTCTCTTCTTTCTTTTCACTTAAAAGATTTGTTTTGTGATTTTAAATCACATTATTATATATTGATTGTACTTAGTATGATGCTGTTGTTTTCCTAAGTACAAATTAGTCTAATACTCACTTGGGAATACCACTAGAATTTATGTTTGAGTTTCCAGCTAATATACTAAGTAAACTATAATTTTACTTGAATATGAGTATGGTTTCAAATGATTTTCAATATGTCTATAATAATATAGAAGCTATTGTAAAAAGGCTATATATATATAAACATATACACAACCTTGTTTATTTCAATTCAGCAACTATTTCAAATAGTTTTTTCAATACGAAATTACCAAAGAACAACATGCTATACAACAACTATTGTTTCTTAAAAAAAAAAAAACACAAACACATGGACCCCCGGTAAGTATTGTTTATACAACATCAATACAAACACAAGGACTACCAACACCAACATAAAAATAGGTTGGGACCATCGAATAAATTTTAAAATATAAACTCTAAACAAATACCTTACTTTTAGTCTAGTGCCCAATTTGTGATCCTTTACGAGACAAATCTTAAATTTTAAGCAACAATTTTGGTATAGACAAAGGGAATTGCATGCATGAAATAACAAACTCTAATCAACAAACGTCAAATAACAGTAAAAAAAAAAAAAATGATTTAGAGTTTTAAGAACTAAAAAAACTCACCAAGATTACTCGAAACACAAGTTAATTTTTGATTGACTCAAAATCTATGATGTTATCTTGATGAAATAATTAGGGTGCACAATATTCGCTGATGAATGATTTTCCTCTCTAATAAAGTTTTTCTCTCAAACACAAAACTCTAAGTGATGAATGATGACTAATGAATCACTATCGTTTATTTTTTTAATATCTTGTTGTGAAACGATGCCATTTTTATTTTTTTAAAAATATTTTGAAGCAAACGTCGTCATTTTGTCTCCTTCTTCATAAATATGTTATAGGCAAAATGGTGTCATTTGAGGTTCATTGTTTGCATTTTTAAAAAAAAAAACTACAGAAAAATGACACCATTTTTTTCTAACAATTACTTTAAAAAGACTGAAAACGACTTGTTTAGGAGGAAAACAAATTGATTATAGGCTGACAAAATTTGCCCAAATTTACAACAAAAAATGGCATCATTTCACGTAAATTATGGAAATGACACTATTTTTGTTACAGAATAAAAAATAATTATGTAGATACAAAATTATCCCATCATGTTTATTCACAAAAAAAAAAAAATGTCGTTTAAGATCATTATTTTGATCTTATTCTAGTGCATGTGAAGAGAAGTTTGAAAAGAAATGCAAACAAAAAATCGAGAATGAACTTTCTCCAATCGAAAGGGAATGATGCAACCCAAGAATTACAAGGATTCCTAATCAAATTACAATTTATTAGATTTTATTTTTTTACTTAATTAGAGTCATATTTTAATTGATTTTCCTTTTTTTTATATTGTATTAGTTTAATGATTATTATTTAGATCTTATTCTTAATTTAGCATAAAGTTTTATTTGAGTAATTTTCTCAGTCTAGTTTCAATACGTTATAGCTAATATAAATATATGTCTTTTGTGACTTTAGAGATAAGTTTGTTATTTTGATTATTAATTATGTTAAAAAAAACACCTCTTAATTTGAGTTGTTCTTGTTATTTTGTAATATTTATTAAATCAACGAGATTTAATATTTTAAATTTATGGTATTTTACGGCATCAAAGTAAATTTAGTTAAGTTTATTTTATTTATTTCAAACATTTTTATATTAAACAAAATATTGAATCTATCATTTACCTACCTATCCACTGCATTGGTTTTAAAAAGAGTAATGTTAAACATATCAAATTATATCTTAAATTATATTCTAAAAATAATATATTAAACAAACATTAAGTTTAATAAATTATTTCGAAATTAATATTATTTCACCATCTAATATTTGCTTAATATATCATTTTATAAGATACAATTTAAAATACTTAACATTACTGTTTAAAAAATATATTGTGATGCTTACAGTTGAACTCCTCAATAGACCCAATCACTAAAAGAAAACTCAAAGTTTCTCTTATCACAGTTGCTCTAATTGTGTAACGAAAATATAAGCAATTTACAAACTAATTATACTCTCATACAATTTGATGTGTAATAAATAGTTGGAAAGATAATATTAATAAAAAAAAAATAAAAATAATGATATGATAATAATTAAACTAATTATAACATGTCATGTTAAGTAGCACGAGTGAATTTGTATAATTTAGTTTGTACATGTTTTTGTAAATAATAATATGGTAATATATGTTTTTGTAGCACTCATCTCATATATAATGGGTTAAGCCACTTAGATATAACAATGGCTAGATTAGAATCATAATGATCATACTAACTAGCTTGTTAATTATGATTGTGTACGTTAGTTAGTTCAACGGGTAAAGTTTTTTAGGTGAAATTAAGAGGTGTGAAGTTCAAATCTAGCTCTACTCACATCAGAAGCGCAGAGGGTATGCTTTTTGATAGTGACATATTTATCATTTGAAACTTATAAAACCATTATCAAACCTACATTTACATTTACATGCACGTACAAATGTTGTAACTTATAATATTAATAAAAGGTTTTAAACCTTTATAACAATCCCTCTAAAGATTGGCAAGTTGGCTGACATTAATGGGATAAACTTCATTCGAAAGATAAGAAGCAAAAGCCTTATTTGCAATGTGAATATTGACAGCTTCTGTTGGATGCAAGCCATCAAAGTAAACGTGCAAGTTTCTGTCTTCACAGACGGGGCCATTTCTTGTGCAAGAAACTACATTTCCAGTTCCATTTGCACCCACATGGCAACATGCTCTTGTTGCGTCTTTGAATCCTGTAAATCCATTGAGGAACCAAAGCAATTTAATTTTTGCAAGGCAAAAAGTAGAAAAATAATAAATAATAAAAGTACCTTTGGAGGGAGGATCATTGATGATGTCGGAGATAATCTTGTATTGATTGACATAAACAAGAGATGAAAGGGGCATTTGGGGCTGGATGACATCAACCATGGACTTCAAGGCAGCATTGAAGAGGCGAACCCCACGATTCAACACTTGTGAACACCCCTTCTCCCTCGGCCGTAAGGCCTTCACCATCGGACAACACCCTATTGGATACACTGACATCAACACAAATTTTCGCCCTCCTAAACTGTACAGCTTCTGCTTCAATATCCCCATGCATGTTTCCAAACACAATTATCCAATATTAAATTTTATAAAGTATTAATTTATTATTCAATTCAAAAATTTAAATTATTAAGAGAAAGTCTAATATTAATATTAAAGATAAATTTTAATCGTCTCTCTCATATAAAATATGAATCTAATTTAAAGTTTGAGATAAAATAAAACTTTAGATATTAATACAGAGATATATTAAAATTTAAGATAGAATGAAATTTTAGAGATTAAAATAGAGATAAATATTTTAAAATTTAAAATAGAGTGGAACCTAAAGATTGAAATAAAAATAAATTAAGAAATTAATTAAAACAAGAAGACATACTTTTAATTCAAGACCTTAACTATAAAATTATATTAATTTATCACTTAAAAATTAAATTATTAAGAAAAAATTTAATATTAATATTAAAGATAAATATTAACGGTCTTCCTTATGTAAAATGTAAATCTAATTTTAATGTTTAAGATAGAGTGGAACTTTAGAAATTAAAATAAAGATAAATTAAAAAATTAATTGAAAATAAAGATATAAAATTTTAACTTAATATCTTAACTTTTATACTATATTAATTTATCCTCAAAAGATTAAATTATTAAAAAATATTTAATATTAATTTTAACGACAAATTTTAACATTAAGGTCAAATTAATTTACTGTCAAATAATAATAATAATAATAATAATAATAATAATAATAATAATAATAATAATAATAATAATAAAGCAGGGGTGGGGGACGGGGTACCTTGAGATGCCGAGACAGTGAGTTAGTAAGATGGGAAGCAAAGGCTTTATCTAGAATATTATTAGAAGTAGCATTAGAACTTGGGCGAAAATAGTTGAATGAGTAATCGTTCCCTCCAGCTCCCACAACAAACAAGTATTTGGATAGTAAATCCGAGCTCCTGCACCCCGTTTCAGCTTCTAATTCCGGCAACGTCACTTCCTCGAACTTCTTTACCTGTTCCGTTAGACTGAATACATGGCCCTGGAAATTCTCATTCCCACCGTGCAATCATCTTGTTAATTAAGCTAAATTATTTTCAAAATTAAAAGTTGTACGTACTATTTGGCTTACCACAGTTGAGCCAGTATCATCTAAAATACCGGAGCCACCAGAAGCAAAGTTGACGCCATGAACAATTCCGCTGCCCTTAGTTTTTGGATCAGCAAAAGCTGGAATCCAGCCTGGAAGCTTAAGCTTCTCACCAAGAAGGTCAATCACATTCTTCCCGTTTGTAAATCTGCCAGAAGGTCCATCAGGGAAATCAATTCCATATGGCAAGTAATTTGCTTTTGCCAAGTTTTTAAGAAAGTTGTTGTTCCCATTGTCAACCAGAGAACTTCCAAACACAAACATTCCTTTGATTCCAGTAGCCTTGCAATGGCAATTGCATGGCAATACAAAATAAGCAAGGACAGAGAAGTATAAAAGAAGAAATTTATTTGTTGTCATTTGTTTTGTGAGAAAATTTGTTTATACTCTTCTGATTTTGAACAAATGTTGAATTAGGTTGCATGTCATGGTTGTCTATTTATAGGGAGAAGTTTCGGAGTTAATCTTCAACACCTAACCCAATTATAAATTAGTCAAGATTTCAAAACATTTAGTTATTGTTGGCTAATAATTAATATAAACACATCTCTCTCTTTTTTGGTAGTAAAATACAATATCAAATGAATTAAATGACAAATTATTTATACAAACTCATTATATAAATTAATATAAAGTAATGTAATTAAATATGTGAAATTGTATTATTACCATATCTCTTATTTTTATTTATTGTGGTCATTTTCTTATTTAACATATATAATTATATTATATCATGTCAATTTATACGAATGAGTTTGGGTTGAAGCGGAAATAATAAATTTAAATAATATAATGTAATAATAAACAATTAAAAAAAATACATAAGAATTTACGTAATTCGATAATTTATTTACGTTTATGGTAGATCAAAATCTCACTTTTTTTTATTAATAACTCACAAATCAATCACAAAACGTGTCTTTTGTAAGAAAGAATTCAAACCCCATAAAGAACACTTTTAATTATATTCATAAAAAATACACAATTAATCTTTTATAAAAAATACACAATTGATCTTTTTTGTAATTTAAGAATTTTTTCTCTTTGTAATTATTGTGATGTCGTGTGATAATGTTTATAAGTTAATATAAAGCCTTTATATAAGCTTTGAACGCCTTAAAAAAAATTTAAACTGAGTGAAAATTAATTTTGAAAAGTCCTTACACACTTAAAATGTGTTTCCAAAATAATGGGCATGTTCTTACACCAGCATCGCGACATTGCACTTTCTGTTCCCAGTGCCGCAATGCTGTACATACTATTCAAATTCTTCGCATATCCTACATACTTAATTTAATTTTAAAATTATATCTTTATAATTTTTAATTAACTTTTTTATAGTTTATATGTATAATTTATACATCTAATATTACTTTTTAAAAAAATATTAAGAAGATTACAACCCAAAACGACTCCACAAGAAGATTCCAGTATATTACTTTTTGTTATAATAACAGTTATGTAAATATAAAATTTGACAAATTTAACATAAGTTTGAAAAACTTAACATGAAATCTGAGAAATTAACATACTGCGTAAAATTTATTGTGAAAACATTAAAGTTATAATATAAAATCCCGAAAATTTTATTAGGAAGGACCGTGAGAATATAATTATTGTAGCATAGTTAAACAAAGAAAGCTCATAGGAGTCCTTGCAATCTTCTAAATTTTTTCGTGTACTCTGTATATATAATAATCACCAAAATAGTTAACAAAATTAAAAATCAAAGTACTCAAAATGAAATTTTCATTAATTTGTTACGTTGGTGACTGTTCTATTTATAAATTCATGTATCAATTTTTTTTCAATTAATATGAGAGAATTAATTTATTTAATAATTTTTTCATTGCATAAAATCTTTGTTGGTGGTGAATTAATACTGATCTTTTTATTCGACAATTAGTTTATCTTTATTTTAGTTATTAGTGTCTAACTCTAATACTATTTGTTAGGGGATTTTGAACTTATAAGAAAAAAATATAAGATCTAAATGTACGACTTAAAAAACTAACCTAACGAGTGAAGTGATCATCTTATTTACAAACTTACGTATCAATTATTTTTCATTTAATATGAAAGAACTAACTCAACAATTTTAAATTTTCTCTACAAGTTATTTTACCATGCAGCAATTATATAGTGAAAGCAGTTCCAATTTTTTTGTTATTTTTCATCATCTGTGTTCAAATTTTTTGTTGTATGTTTCATCTATTTTGTTAATTTTTAAATATTTAGAATTTATAAATTGTGACATGCAATATAAAACTTTGAAGCATATATATAATTAATTTAATGAGTTACGTAATTTATTATATAGTGAGTAATACTGTCACATATTACTGTCTAATAAATTAATAATTTTTTTATAATATGTTACAAAATCTTATCACATATTTAAGAACTCTTCATATAATAAATTACGTATCTCACTAAATTAACTCTCTCTTTATATATATATTTGAAGGGTGCAGGAGAGCGGAGCTCCATTAGAGCCTCGGAATCATGGTTCCTCAAGCCTCAATTTGTTTTATAATTTAATAATGTATTTATATAAATTTTACTCTTTTGTAGTCATATTTCCTTAAAATTTTAATTTTGACACTAAAAACCTTCATTTAATTAAAATTTAACGTAATATAAATTGTAACTTTAACATCTAACTCTTTCTCATCTTAAATTTCTAATTCTGCCTCCTACCTATGAAAGATTGTAACAATTTCGGCAAAACGTTGCATCATAGACCCTCTCTTTCATTCATAGCTTCAGTACTATTACGTTGTAGAAATTCTTAATCATACATGGTTCCTTCCATTTTCTCCCCTGTCCAAGGCCAAGCTATCAAAAAATGCTAACAATTCCCACAAGATTGGCAAAGGTGTCGTGTGTGATGGCGAAATAGAGTTAAAAAGTCAAAGAAAGACATAAATGAAAACCAGTAAAGGGCAGGTGAGATTTGATGAGGTGACAGTGGTAGCTTTGATCATTGATGAGAGTATTGAAGGAGTGTCCGTCACAGTGAAGGCATGAAACTGAACTACTAACAATGGCCAGCCATTTGGAGATATGTTATGGCCTTCTGCTTTTCATGTCAGTCTTCAGTCTTCAGCTAGGCTTCAATCCTTGACTCTCATCACTTCGAAGATGAATCATTGGAGTCGTACACTTCAGAGTCTATTTAAAATGTTTCTACCAAAGCATATGCAGTACTACACATTTCGAAATCTAAATATGTATTTTAGTTAAAATAAAAAAATAAACTGCTTTAAAAATATTGTCACAATTAATTTGGGGTAGTTGTGGTGACAAGCGGGCTGCTGTTAATAAATAAAATGACCACTTAAGTTGGCACTTGTAGGGAGTGACCAAGTGAGAGTTATGTCACTAAAGTAATGGGGGGATCAAGATCATTAATATCTCACTCCTCAGTCAAGATATTAAATTGCGTCACCGCTAGGCCTAATGGCCAGAATACACATTAGCAGAGATAAATAATGTCTACGTCGATCTTCATGTAATCATTAAATTTTATAAAATTTTATCGAATAAATTTTATTATTGGATAACTAGATAAAATAGTAAAACCCAAACAGATATGTAATTTTAAAGGGGCCGTTGTGGTGTTGTTATATCAGCATGTTTAATATTTCATCTTTTTAAGAATAAAATACTGACGCTTATTTAGAATTAAATGAGGTAAGTCTGTACTATTAAATATTTTGTTTAATTTAAGTAGTGGAGGGTCGTCTTCAACCACCCCATCAACTCTTGCTTCTGATAAAGTATTTTTTTATGTTTAATTGATTTAAGGATTCGTTTGATTAAATTTTTTAAATAAAATTTTTAAAAGTAAAATTTTTTAAAATAAAATTTTTAGAAGTAGAACTTAAAAAAAAGTCATTAATCATTTAATTGTTAATTAAAAAAATTCTTTTAAAGTATTAGATCGTTTAATTATACAATATTAAAAGTGTTTAAAAAAATTTATTGATCATTTAGTTGTTAATTAAAAAAATTCTTTTGAAGTATTAGACTGGTTTAATTATACAATGTTAAAAGTGCTTATTTATTATTAAATTACTAAAAAATATACTTAATAAAACTTATATTCAAGTTCTAAACAATTCAATATTTTTTATATATAAATTTAAATTTATTATGTATTTTCTCAAATTCAATTTTTTAAAACACAATAATCAAGTAAAATTTATATATAGTAATCAATGAATCAATATAAATTATTGTATTTGGTACAAAAATTAAAAATAAAATAATATTTTTTTGTTTAAAAAAATAATCAACAAAAGATTTTAATAAATTCTTATAAAAATATAATGATTGTAGAGATATTCAACTAATATATTTTTCTAATATTAAAAATATATTTCAATATGTTTTTATTAAGAATGCACTATGAAAATAAGAAAATATTAGTAGGATATATGTGACTTTACACACATATTAAAAAAGTTCAAAAAACTCTACTCCCAAAAACTCAAAATTTAAATTTTTTTAAGTAGAGACAAAATAGTATTTTAATCTTCAAAATTTCTTCTCAAATTACAACTAAATGTCGTCAACAAATTTAAAAAGCTCATTCAGCCAGTAGAGTAGCCCAACCAAACATGCACTAAGTAGCTCAACATTGTCCTTGTTTGGTTTAAATAACTCTCAGCTCAACACTTCATCCTCCACCATTCATTGACATTCTCAAGTCCAACTCTTGGCATAGGTGGATAAGCTACCAAGGGTGTTGTGGTCTTACAAAACTACCTGAAGCACTGTGATAAAACACAATTCATATTTTCCTTTTGATTTGAAGTTGCCATTCTAGCTAAGTTGAGAGTAACCACATTCATGATAGCTTACTTTGATGAGGCTATGAACATGAGCTTGGTTGTAGCTAACAATGGACTTCGTGGAGAAGATGTGGAGCTCAACAACCATTAAGGTGGTAGCTTATCAAATGGATAATCAAGTTGTACAATTAGAAAGTTAGATCAAGATAGTTCAAAGAAGGTAACTTGGTTTTGTAAAGAGTAAACTTAAACATTAATAATCTTGTAGATGGAATCCTAGTCCCCAATTAAGAGGGTCCTTACTATGTAGATCGAGTGATCACGCAAAATATTCGTGGAACGCCATCTAACTCAAAAGTACTATAACTGAAGGATGTATGACCTTGACCTTAATCTAGCCTAATCTTAAAATTTCTTATTGGTTATTTTATAGTTCTTGGTACGGCTCAGTACAACCCTTAATGAGTTTAGTTTATTTAAATTCCAAAAAGTTTACGCAGACAAAGTAATGGACTCTAGTTATCCCTTACTCAATATTTAGATGAGTGTTAAGATTGTACAGGCTATGCTTATAATATTCAACACCAAAATAAATATGGTATTCTTTGAAGACTCATTTGTATTTATTTTGATTGTTAAGCCATGATGTGCCTTATCTAGTGTGCACCTTCATATCCTCGAAGTAGGAAAGAGAATGATGGATTGTAGGGAATTAAACTAATGTGAAATGCCATTAGAAATCTCCCTCTTCAAGATCAATGTGTAGTTGGGGACCCGAGTATCTAGAGTGAAAGAGATTACTCATCTACTATGAATTGAGAGACCAATGAAATGGACCGTAAATGTAGTAGGGGCATGCTGAATCCTAAAAGTCAAAACATTTAAAGTTATTTTGTAATCGCAACATTTCTTACACTATGCTATTTTCCTAATTTCCTTGTGTATAACCAAATGCAAGTAATGATTTAATGCCTTCTTAATGCTTCATATGCGAAGGTCCAGAGCAACTATTGGGAGATTGGGCCAATGAGGAAAATTGTTAGAAGTCCCTCTTATTAGCACTTTAAAATAGACCTAAGCCTCATAAAACGAAAGAGGTACTAGTTAGTTATACACTAAGAGATGAGTTAAATAGGCCTTGAGTGCAATAAAGACTCATTGAACTTCTCAAGGTATGAATGCTCAAGGTTCGATTTTCTCACCATTTTAAATTATTCTACTTGTCAATAAGTGTGACTTTTGACTTCCGCAGTGACACCTGAGAGTGGTGTACTGAGGATGCCGAGTTGTTTGAATATGGTTATCACTATTTCTATTTAAGTCCTTATATAAGATGGTTAACTCTTGATACTTAGAAATCATAAGACGTTTGAGGTTCCAACGGAATTTTATTTCCAGTATACATTTAAGGACTCAAATATAATGATGCATGCCATAAGTGGTGTTGCCTTGATCTATACCCTATGCTATACTAGTTTTGAATTTAAGAATGAAGTCATGCATGTCAACAAAATAATTATATGTGAATAACCACTAAACTTATATCAAGGAGTCATTAATAAATCATTAACCATATACTATAAAGACGCAAGCTAGCCTATTAGATCATAAAAGATACCTATACATTTATTTAAAAGCATATAGTAAAGATCATCTAATCTGTGGCAACCAAAGTAGCCACTATCATAGCATCATATTGTTGAAGTTGGTGCTTACGTGTCATTCTAATAATGTATTAGTATTAATTATTTAATATTTATACAATAAACATTTAGAATAAAAATTATTAATTTTGTTATTATATGGTATAATGCTTGTAATGTTATAGACATGACATGATCTGAAGAAGTTCAGATCTGGTCTGAAGGAGTTTAGACTAGGGCTAAGAGTTAGTAATGTTGAGAGTTATAAATGTTAAGAGTTAAAACTATTAAGAGTTAGCAGGTTATAAGAGTCAGTAAAATTCTAAGAGTTAGAGCTTTATCTAAAATGAGACAATGACTTGGGAATACACTAGTAATGACATAGTTGCAATAAATGCTAGAAAATATTATTATGTAAGTATGTTTTCAAACATTATCTTTTTAATCTATATTCACCAATGTGGGTCTATTGGTGAATCGCTATTATATAGATCAGTGTATATCTATATTTGTATAATAAAGATGGTTGTTCTTAACTGACTATGAGCTTAGAGCTTGTATAAGCATGCGAGTATCTAGTCAGGACTGGATACTAATCAGACTCACGAGGACCTTAATAGATATCTTATGAAACCGTCAGAGGAAGGTCTTCTCGAGTTGAGTAGTATTCGTGATTCTTTGACCTGAGTGTTACGGTGGGCTTGTGAGTGATCTACCATACTTTAGTTTCACATATGTTAAAGACCTTTTATGGTCTGGCTGTTATATGTTGCTGTGTATAGTCTGATGCTCATGGAGTTTGGTGTGTATAAATACAGGATCTATCAGCTGAAATAAATAAGTTGTATATTTGATGCTTCAAGATTGTATTTCATAAAGTCTTATGGCTACAAGCATATAAACCTGAAAAATAATTTTTCCACAAGGTTAAAAAAATATCGCAAAAAGTGTTTGCATATATTATTTATCGAGATACAAATCTGGAGATAAGTTTATGGAAGCTTATGAAGATTTGCGGGTATTGATTTATATCCCCGCACATTCAGGGTATAAAAGACAGAATGATTATACATATGCATTGTGACCTCAAATTGTATGGTCTAACACGCTTATTTGTAATATCCGTAATATGTGCGTGGGAAATCGATCACTGACTTATGAAATAGTTTCATTTGACGAATCGGATGTAGACCTAAGGAGTCCTACAATATAAAATGTATTCGTTGTGCACTTGGGCAACGTACCATATTGAATAGTTTAATATAGTAAAATTCAGCAATTTATTATGGTTAAGTTAACTAAAGTATATGGTTAATAGTGGGACCCATTTTGAGTTAACTTGGTAACCTAATAAGGGTATAAAAGTAATTTTACTTAGTTAATTATTTAATTGTTAATAGTTAAATAAATAACTTAACTTAACTATAGTTAAAAGTTAACCATATAGTTAAGTTAATTATATATTAACCTTACTTAATGGTTAAGTAATGGTTAACCTAATTATGATTAAGTTAGTTAACTAAGATTAGGTTAGTTAGATATTTGTTAACTAAGGTTAAGTTAATTCTAATTCATATAAGGTGGTTAACTTTGGTTAAGTTACATATTTAAATTCAAGTAAAATTAAAATCAAATGCATGTTAAATTAAGAGTTAATTAAAATGCATTTGGTTTATATTAACAAAATTTAAACAAAAACTAAAAAAATGGTTTTTTAAATGGTCGGCCAATTTAGAGAAAAATTGATAATGAGAATTTGTAATATTTTCAAGAGTTGAAAATATATTCTATTCATCATCTTCTCTAATTAAAGTTAGTCATTAAAATATCAAAAGCATTTCTTTTGTTCAAGAGTTGAATAAATAAATAATAAATTTAACTAAGTCAAAAAATTTAACTTAGAATTATGTTTAAGTATTAAACTGATTGTTGAATTAATATACTGCTATTCTAAACAATCAATCCCTTCTTGTTGATTGCTAAAATTGACAAAGTTTGCATTTAATGGTAAGCTTCAAGTAATTTTAATTTAAAGACTTTATAAGTTAAATTCTTAATCTTATATATTAATTTAATTAATATATAATAATTATATTCATTGATCATTTTTTAGACTTTCGCTATATATATATATATGTGATGTAGATATTTGATGATGAACATACACCCACAAGCACCCAACACACATATAGCCAATCAAACCAAGAACTGTACTTAGTACCATTTTAGTGCATTTCATAGATAATCCTAAAGAAAAGAAAAAAAGAGCTACAATGCCCTAAATTATCATAAAATTAACATAACGTTTAGAGTTGTTTAATATAATTATCTAAAAAGCATAAAATAAACCGACAATAACTATAAACAAAGCAAACTAAAGTCACAGACATCATGGCAAATGGCAAAAGAGAGCTCAGTCCTCAGAATACAATTGTTAGAAGAGCAGGGAGAAAGGTTAGTCCTCGCTCTATCACTGTTGCCGTCCTCATCATCGCTTTCGGATCCTTGAGCAGTTTCGTCCATTAGGCCATAATTTGAAGGGGGTCCCTACTTGACCCTTCCTTAGCAGCATTAGGTTCCCTTAGGGTGGTGTGGCTAATAAAGGCCTTAGCAACACTATCCTCATTTTTAGTATTTGACACCAAAGTAGCTGATCCATCCAGCTTAAAAAAGCTGAAGTATAGGTCTGGGTAAGCTTTAATTACTTTTATGATGGGCATGGCTTAAGACTTTCTGGACGGATTCATAGAATCTTATTTTCTAGGAGATCCACTACCATCCAGCTTGGACATGGTCTTAGTCAGCTCTTCATTTTTCTAGGCGAATGCCCTCCACTTCTTAACCTTATATGACAGCCTCTTCTAAGTGGTGGCAAGCTCTTTTATTAGAGAGGTATATCTCTACTTATATTTATTGCCTCTAGTTCTCAAAGGCTCCTTTCTCTCATTGTATGTAATTCAAAAAGACCTTTAGATCCTTTACTGCCCTTATAAAAAGAATAACTGATGATGACGTTGCAAAAGATCCACCCATTGATGATGTGGTAGGCAGTTTTAGCTGATGTTGATGTGGCAGATTTTTCAGCTAAAAGTTTGTTATATATTTAGATATTTTAGCTAAATTTATAGTAGCTTTAACTAATTTCCATTTAGTAGTCTTGCAGAATAAATATCAAGTGTAATTGTACCTTCATTTTATCTTTAAATCAATGCGAGTTCCTTAAGTTTCTCTCAGCAAATATTCCTAGCACTTTTCAAATATGTTTCATTTTCAATTTGGTATCAGAGCTAGAAAATATGGAAAATTCAAATTATATTACTTCTAATCAAACATCTTTAGTTACTTTCACTTTTCTTGCATAAATTAAGCTTGAGAGATCAAACTTTCTGCTCTGAAAAGCTTAGACTCTATCAGTAATAAGAGGAAATAGCCAGGTTTCATCGATGGATCCAAGCAAGCTCAAGAGCAATTTATTGCTAGATCTGTGACAAATACATCTGAATATGACAATTGGAGAGAGTTCAAATCTGATTGAGAATCCAAATTATACAATCTGTCCAAGACAGGACTATATTATGCTTGGATGGCTTCTTGCTTCAATTAATGAGAAGATCTTGGGCTTCATAATTAGCTATAAGACCTTCTGGACTGCTGTTCAGAAGCAATTTGGAATATAGTCAAAAGCAATGGAGATGCAACTGAAAGCACAACTGTCACATGCAGTGAAAGGTTCACTTTCGATTACTGAATACTTCGTGAAAATTAAAAATATAGTTGACAACTTAGCTATTGTTGGATGTTTAGTTAGTGATGATGATATTATTATGTATTTTTTGACTGGTTTAGACAAGAATTTTGATCCAGTAGTTGTTCATATTCAAGGAAAACTAAGTAAGATCTATAGATCTAAATGAAGTATTGTCCTTGATGCTTATACATGAGTGTAGGCTTGAACAAAGAAGTTCAAATGTTAAGTTTGAAGCAAACATAGCTCAGACAAAATAGAATTAGAAGAAAATGATTAATAACATTCAAAATCAGAATGTATAATATGACTGAATTTATGAATCAAAATGCTAGAAGAGGATTTTTTTAGAGGAAGAAATTTTAGTCAAGGAAGAGGAAGAGGTTTTCCCTTTGTGAATGGTTATCTTCAATCTGGTGCCTTTAGTAGTATTCCTAGAAATTGTTCAGGAGGTAGAGCTAAGATAATTTGTCAGATATGCTTCAAACTAGGCCATTCTGCTTCAGAATGTAATAACAGATTCAATAGAGGTTTTATGCCAAATCAACAAGGCTACTACAATCAGAATCAAAATGATAGTTATGGTTATAGATCTAACAGCATGAATCAGCCCCTAAATCGGTTCAATCAAAATTTTTACAAAGGAGAAACTTCATCATATGCAAAAGCAGCATATTATGCAGCACTTGAGTGTGTGGCTGATCAAGGATGGTATTTAGATAGTAGAGCTACACATTACTTTACAAATGCACCTAATGTGCTTACTGACACAGAGGAATATGTAGGTATAGATTCCTTGATAATTAGAATGGTTTAGGCTTGCAAATTGCTTGCATTGGTTTCACTTATCTCAAACACACATAGAGTAACCAAATCATCTATCCAAATAATGTCCTTTATGTTCCACAAATAACTAAGAACCTCATTAACATATCAAAAATAACTACTGATAACAATATCAATGTTGAATCTATGATGACATGTGCCTGTTAAAGGACAAGATGACAGGTTTGGTGATGTTCAAGGGGATTGTTGAAGTAAAACTCTACAAGTTGCTGGAAAAACCTTCAAACACCTCATACAAAGCCAAATCAAGCCAATGCAAAATGAGTCAGCCAATGTCAATGATTTCCTTTCTGTCAAAAAATATCCTACCATATAAAAGTAATATGCAAGTAAATAAAGTCACTAGCTCAGCTATGTATGTAGGTCATGAAACAAACAATAGAGTCTTTGATTTTGTTAGCAGCACAACCAACAATAGTAATATTGATGTTTTGTACATAAGATTTGAGCATCTTAGTAGTAAAATTCCATGTCATGTGATAAACTCATGTACTGATTTGAGAAAGTTTAATAAAAATACCATTTCAAATTTCTGTGATGCTAGGCAATATGTCAAAGTTCATAAATTCAGTTTCCCATTACTTCAACTAAATCTAGAAAACCTCTTGAATTAATATATATTGATGTATGAGGTCCAACACCATTACTGTCAAGAGAGGATTATAGGTATTATGTCCTATTTGTTGATGGCTAAACTAGGTATGTGTGGGTATTTCATTAACAGAAAAAGTCAGAATGCTTGAATATCTTCAAATTGTCCAAGCTTAAAGTGGAAAAATAATTTGAAGCAATTATTAAGATCTTACAATCTGATTGGGGTGATAAATGTAGAAGTTTTGTTTCTTTCATGGAGAGTGAAGGTATAGTCTTTAAACATCCATGTCCACACACACACACACCATCAAAATGGTGTTGTAGAAAGGAAACACATGCACATAATTGAGTTAGGACTGACTTTACTTGCATAAACCAAAATGCATCTGAAATTGGTAGGATTCATTTCATACTGCAATATTTCTTATTAACAGACAGCTAACTTTAGTTCTAGCTTTTAAAACTCCCTATAAAATGCTATACAAACATAAACCAGATCTCTCTTTTCTCAATTATTTTGGATGTGCTTGCTTTTTTTATCTATGACCTTACAATAAGCACAAATTTGACTTTCACACTTCCAAGTGTGTATTCATTGGGTACAACCCAATTAATAAGGGATATAAGTGCTGAAGGCAAAGTTTATATAGCTCAAAATATTATTTTTAATGAGCTTGACTCCACTTTTCATTCAGAACAAAACTTTCAGACTCCAAATCTAAATATTAGCATATTAGACAAGAATATGATAGTTCTGCTTTGTATTTTTTACCAAACCTGTAAACATTACTAATAGCAACAATCCACTTTAATAACACCCTTCATAAACATCTGAGTCCAATTCAGGTACTTTTTCTCATCATCGAAATTTATTATCTTCATTAGATTTATTTCCTTTACATTCAACCTCTCACACAGATCATCCAACAAATTTTGTTAATCAATCACCAACCTCATTAACCTATAAACCTTGCCAATACATTTCAACTCAGAATACAATATCACTGATACAATAACCTTACATCAAAATACATCAACTCTGCCAAACCAATCTACACATCCCATGACTACAAGAACCAAGACAAGTATTTCAAGCCTAAAGCATACCTTGGCAGTAAGATTGATATTGTACCATCCAATGTTAAACAAGCATTAATAGATAGAAATTGGAAAAAGGCAATAGAAGAGGGGTTTGCAGCCTTGATAAAAAATAAAACATGGACATTAGTTGAACCTAGTGCTGCACAGAAAGTGATAGGAAACAAATGGGTATTTAGAATTAAACATAACCCTGATGGTAATATTTCTAAGTATAAGGCTTGGTTAGTTGCAAAGGATTTTCATCAAATTAAATGAATCAATTACTTTGAAACATTTAGCCCTATGGTCAAGACATAAACTATTAGAGTTGTACTGAGTATAGCAGTGATGTTTCAATAGAAAATTCGACAAATTGATATAAATAATACATTCTTTAATGGCTATTTGTCAAAGGAAGTTTTTATGGTTCAGCTTGATGGCTTTATCAATGCACAAAATCTTGAATATGTGTGCAAACTAAACAAACCTTTGTAGGGTTTAAACCAGACTCCTCGAGCAAGGTATGATAAACTGCAAAAGGCTTTGATCAATTAAGGTTTTCCTGTTTTCAAATTAGATAGCTCTTTATTTATAAAGTTTACAAGGTCACAAGTGTTGGGATTTGTGCTTACGTGCCATTCTATAATGTATAAATACATAGTGATTGTATTTATACAATTATTATTTCTAATAAAATCGTTAGTATGATTTTTATTAAATGGTAAGATGTTTGTAACGTTTTAGACATTGTATGATCTGAAGGAGTTCAGATTTAGTCTAAAAAGGTTTAGATCAGGGCTAAGAGTTAGCAACGCTAATAGTTATAAACACTAAGAGTTAATGGTACTAAGAGTTAGCAAAATCTAATGAGTTAGAGCCTTGTCTGAAATGGGACAATGACCTGAGAATATATTAGTAATGATATAGCTGCAATGAGTTGCAGATGGTGCTAAGAAATGTCATTATGCAAGTATGTTCTCAAACATAATGTTCCTGATCTAATTTCATCGATGCGGGTCTATCGGTGAAACCCATTATTATAGATTAGTGTATGTCTATATCTGGATGGTCCAGATGGT
The DNA here is from genome assembly GCA_946807835.1 of Ailanthus altissimus. NCBI lineage: Eukaryota > Viridiplantae > Streptophyta > Magnoliopsida > Sapindales > Simaroubaceae > Ailanthus > Ailanthus altissimus. The sequence goes on from OX327699.1 coordinate 827,744, forward strand.
TAGTCTTAGCAAACCATGAGCTTAGTAGGAAGCTCGTATAGACATGCAGGTATTCAGTAAGGACTGGATATTGAACAGACTCACGAAGACATCCAATAGACATCTCATAAAGCCGTCAATGGAAGGTCTTCCGAGTTGAGTAGTATTTGTGGTCCTTTGACTTGAGCGCCACGGTGGGCTTGTGAGTGATCCACCATGCTTTGGTTCCACATATGTCAGAAACCTTTCATGGTCTGACCGCTGGGTGTCGCTGGGTATGGTCCGATGCTCATGGAGTTCGGTGTGCGTAGATATGGGATCCATCAGCTCATATGAGTGGGTTGTATATCCTAATGCTCTGAGATTGTATTTCAGAAAGTCTTGTGGCCGCAAGCATAAACCTCGAAAAAGATATTCCGGAGGAATAAACAATATCACAAAAGTGTTTGTGGATATTATTTTATGAAATATAAATCTGGAGATAAGTTCGTGGTTGAGCAAATAGAGATTTGACGGTGATAATCTATATCTCTGCTCTTCAAGGATATAAATGGTGGAAGGATTATACGAATATGTTATAACCTCAACTTGTATGGTCTAACATGCTAATTTGTAATATCCGTAACGTGTGTGTGGGACATTGTTCACGGACGTATGGAGGAGCTCTATATGACAAATTAGGTGTGGACCTAGAGAGTCTCACAATATGAAGTATACTCGTTGTGCACTGGGGTAGCGGATTGGATTGAATAGTTCGATCCAATAAATTTCAGTAAAAGAGAATGATTATTTAGGGATCCCTCGGATTATACATTTGTCAAGACTTAATTGTTAAGTACATCACTTAATTAATTAACAAGGGTTGTTAATTAATAGAATATTGACAAATGACAAAATTTGTTCCATGATTTGATTTTACCTTTTTACCATTTAACCATGGTAGTAAAAATTAGTAAGGTAAAAAATAATTATTCAAAATTGTTTTGAATAATTAAATCATATATTATTATTATATTATTAGATAATATTATAATATATATAGATCATGGCATTGTATTTTAATACAATGAGTGGCCTAGATGTTGGCCATTTAATTACCCATTATAATTAAAGTAATTATAATTGTTAGGTAAAGATTAATTTTGGTGGCCATTATTCTAGTGCTTGGTTTAATTAATTCTAAATGGGAGATCAACAATAAAATTGGTGGAGCACTTCATTTTGTTTATTTTGTTTAATCAAAGTGTTGAATAAACAAAATGAATTTTGGCAAAACAATTGAATTCAATTCATTCATTTCAATTTTGGGAGAAGAATTTGGCAATGGCAAGGAAGAGAGGTAAGAGAGAGTTCTTTGAGTTTTATTCTTTCAAGTGTTGAAAAATAAACAAACTTCTCTTCATCTCCTTCTTTAATGGATGGCCAAAATGAATGATATGTAAATGGAGAAAAAGATAATTATTTTACAAAGAGTTGTTCAAAATAATTATCATGTAGAAATTGTTTCTAAGATTAATATACAAGAGTTGTATGTTAAAGATTTTTAATTTATACAAGAGTTGTATAGAAAATATTTACTATCTCCATTTAAGAAACAAAAATTGTATTCAAAAGAGTTTGAATACAAGTGCTGAAAATTTTAAACACTAAGCTACCATTCTAGCTCCTTAATCCCACCAAAAGTTATGGACTAGAATTGTTCAACATATACTTCAAGGTGAGTTCTTCACATGGATTATTGAAGAACTTGAAGATTTTGTAAAGCTACCTTCATTAGGTAAGTATTTTACATTATGTGTTATAATACAATATTGTTCAACATGTTTATATTTGTATAATTGTTATACTTGTTCATATATGTGATATATGTTGTTCATCATGTTCATAATTGTATAATTGTTATACTTATGCATATATGTGATATATGTTGAATTTGTTAAAATGGGTGTATTTTGTAACATGCTTCCGCTTCGCATATAGTAATTTTTTGAAATTACGCACACACTCGTATAATCACACACTCTATGATAAACACCCAACAACAAGTTGATAGGACCAGTCTCGAGACCCTCTACTGTAGGTCCCAGCGGCCCCGCCGGGTACCTCGACGAAATTTTCTCAGAATTTAACTGGGTAAGTTGAGAAATTCTGCGAGGCGACCCCCTGTTTAGTTTTTGCTATTACGGAGAAAATCTTGTAATATACATGAAAATGACATTTTAATTTTTAAAAGAAAAACGAGCATGGTTTCCCCTATTTTTTAGAAAATTCATATAAAACCTACAAAGAAATTTCACTTCTATTTCAAACACTTCTCAATACTACCAATTCGGATCTTCGGTCCTTTTCAAAATCAATTCAACTCAACTCAATAATTTCATTATGATCATAAACTCAAATACTGATAAAAGAGTGAAACGATCATCAAAATATCGAAACTTTTCTTAGTTATACAAAATATATGTACAATACACAAGCTTAGAACTACTATGCTGAAAGCAAAAGGAGTGCTATTTAACACATTTACATGAATAAAATGATCTTCAAGTTTAGCCCACTACTTAGTAATAAGAGAATCGACAGCTTGCGTACTGAGACCTGCACCTGGGAAGGGGGTTTAGAAAATATAAAACACAAAACGAGTGAGCTAAAGGAGCCCAGTGAAAGTATTTAAGATTTCAAATAAAATAACATTATGCATAGATAGTAGATTCTAAAAGACATGCATAAATCATGCTTCTAAAATTGATGTAAAGCTGTTAAACGGTTTCTAACATCATATGCTGATGAAATCTTGCCGAACGGGTTTTATCTACATATTTGAAAAACAATCTCCAAAATCTGTCAACATAATAACTAGCATGTGCATAAAAATGCATAATCTGCTATCGGTAGATAGAAAGCTAGTAAAGTCCTCGCTCGACCATTTTTTTTCTAAATTGTACCAATGGTAACCCTAAAACTCTATACTCATGCAGCGACTCAACTAGCATCGTACACGTGAGTAGGTCACGGGGCACCTCAACTAGCAGCACCTACAGTAACATCTCAAGACATCTCACTGGCTATCCAGCGAAATCCTACATCGCATACATATAGCGAGACAATACTCTGTACATATAGAGCGACTCATAGAACTCGACACCCCGACTTCCTAGAGTTAGTGGCACACCCCCCATGACCTGCCCATGTGTACAGGATATACCGGCCGGATCTAATACAATCGCCACAATTATAATCTAAGAGTACCAATGGCCTTTAAAATAAATGCAGTAATTTTAAAACTGTTTCTTAAACCGAACATGTAAAAGCATATCTATGGATATATATTAAGATCATAAATCATGTTTATGCATTGAAAGCTCATAAAATAGACATTTTCATTATGCGAAAATATAATAAACGAAAGATAAAAGAAACGACATATTTTCACTCACAACCGCTCTGCGCTCAATTTCGCTTCGGATTTCTGCTCCCATTACAGCTCTCGATTTTCTTCACCTACGCGCCATAAATGACATTTAGAACTAAATCGAATGCTAGAATCTCATTTAACTACTAAACACCATAATCGGCATACAAAGCGCGGATGCATACTACTTTCTGATTTTTCATTTATGGAGTCATTTTATTTAATCTAACTCATTATCCGGTGCCTTAAAAATTATTAAACGCCTTATAACTTCGGTTGGACATAATTGCCCTCTACATATCCAAAATGAACAATTATGTCCAATTTTCTTCATTTTTGATTTTTCCATCAACCAAATACATTCAATTTATATAAGGCACCATTTATATACCACAATTCAATCAAAACACAACTCAAACCCTAACTTCCCTAAAGTGGCCGAATTTTACCCTAGGTTCCAACACATTTTTTTCCTCAATTTCTTGTTCCAATTACATCAAAATTAAGCCAATTTCATTCTAATGCCCTAATTACAACCAATTGAAGTCTCTACATTCAAATCAACCAAAACCCTAATTCTTACCTTGCCAATTCCTTCAAATTGATGACTCCTTCAAGCTCCACGCTAGAATTCAACTCAATCTAAACCAAGAATACACACAAGAACATCAATTGGAGCAATCTTGAAAGTTCACTTATAAATCTCACAAAACAATGCTTTTCTAACCTCTTTTTCTCGAATTTTCACTAATGAAGGCTTCAATTAAGCTTAGGAATTGGTATGTGATCTTATTTTAGCTTGATTAAGCATGAAAAATCATGAAAAAAAAGAAATTTCACTGTAGCAGCACCTCCAACACTTGCACGAATTTTACTCTCTTTTACTCTAAATGTTTACTTTTTGTTCTCTTGAAAAATCTACACGCTTCCAACATATATATAGTGCTCCCTCAATTGACCAGTTTGTCCTTCAACTTACTCTAAATTTTTAATTTGCTATTGGTTGGAAACTAAGTATGTAATTAGTTCCTTTGTAACTACCTAGTTAGAATAGTCCAATGAACTAACTAGAATTTTCAACTTGGCAATCCATGAGATTGTTTCTAATTGGTCCATTCTCTAATAAATGGAATATGTTTCTCAACAAAGGCTTGTTCCATACATAACCCTTAAATGAAAATTCATGTAGTAAATTAAAATTTCCTTTTCCAAGCCAATAGAGAAAAATTTCAAAAATATTCTAGGGTCATTCGATGGTCCGACCGCGTGTGAAATTGTCAAATTAGATTTAATATCTCTCATGCACACTATAAAAAAATATTTTTAATAGGGTTAAAATCGGGTAACCCTACGATGTCTTCATTACTCTATACCAAAATCTAGGCGCCAATACTACTAATAGGGATTAGATATTACACCAGTTCTCTTACTCTTAATTTATATTGATGACATTCTTGTGACAGGCTCTAGCACTATTTTGATTAATTAGGTTATTGAGCAATTGAACAATACCTTTGCTTTGAAGGATTTAGGTAACTTTAATTTCTTTTTAGGCATTAAAGTCTCATACAACAAGAAAGGAATTATTCCATCACAAACTAACTATATTCAAGACTTGCTTTTAAAAGTTAAAATGCATAATTGCAAATATTGTCCTACTCCTATGTGTGCAAGTCATAAATTGTACAAGGGTGATAGTGTTCCTTTTGAGGATGCTTATTTATATAGAAGTACAATTAGAAGCTTACAATACTTGACCTTTACATTGCTTTCTTAGTTAGTAAATTGAGTTAATTTTTATCAGCACCAACATTGAAGCATTGGCAGGCTTGCAAACGACTACTCATATATCTTCAGGGCACTGCAGTATGGCTTTTAGTTTTACTCTTTAGGAACATTTACTTTGCAGGCATACTCTAATGCAGATTGAGGTTGTGACTTAGATGATTGATGATCTATTGGAGGATACTATGTTTATTTGGGTAACAATTTAATTACTTGGTCCTCTAAAAACAATAACAGGTAATGGCTCAATTAAGCACTGAATTTGAGTATCGTGCATTAGTATCTTGTTGCACAGAAATTCTTTGGTTACAATATTTTTTTACTGAACTTCACCTGCAATTCTCCATGACTCCATTGATTTGGTGTGACAGTGTTAGTGTAATAGCTCTTGCTATGAATCTTATTTTTCATGCACACACTAAGCACATAGAGATTGATGTGCATTTTATTCGTGAGAAGATTCTTAATGGTCAGTTACAGGTTGCTTATATTTCTAGCAAAGATTAGGTGGTGCTGACATCTTTACCAAGCCAATGCCATATGAGTCATTTACCTTTTTTAGAGCCAAACTCAACCAATGTTCTTCCCAGAACCATAAGTTTGAGGGGGAAGGGATATAAGAAGAATACCTAATAAAGACATTGTAAAAGGTCCAGCTGTTGATGATGTGGTAGACAATTTTAGTTGATGCTTATGTGAGAGATTTTCCAGCTCAAAGTTTGTTATAGATTTAGATATTTTAGCTAAATTTATGGTAGCTTTAACTAATTTCTATTGAGCAGTCTTGCAGTATAGATATCAAGTGTATTGTACTATCATTTTATTTTTAAATCAATACGAGTTCTTTGAAATTCTCTTACTAAAAATTCTCAGCACTTTCTAACCATCCAAACACAAATATTTTTCATTTCCAATTGCCCTCAGTATCTTTTCCCATTTCTCATTGTGTTCTTCTATGGTAAAAGTTGGCTGCAAAAGAAATAGACATAAATCAAGATATAAAATTTGCATTCAGCAACAATAGAAGAAAATTACACTAAATAGTAAACTCCTTAAGAGTTCCTAATAAGTGAGGCCCAAAGCCCTGGACAAGGCACTTTGTATAGCTTATTGGGAGATTACGCTGGCCAACTTAGATGAAAGAATCTTGTAGGCACAATGTAGATGATTCAACAAATATCTAACTTTGTCTTTAAATTAAGGGTTGACGTCATCTGAGTGCAGAGAAACAATAGAGGCTCGATTGATTCAAAGTGAGTTGAGGAGGCAGGGCAAGAGTTATTCATGTGACAGCTTATATCATTTGTCAAATAAAAGCTCAACCTAAAAACATATGCACTTTAAGTGACCACACATTAAATCAAAGTGCAAATACTAAGTTTATACCACATTTACTTAGGTTAGACATTTTTGGGGTTGGGTAACCAGTGTACCCCACCTCTTTCAGGTGGCACTCATATAATAAAATCAAAACTATAATTTATAGATTCATTAAAATATTTAGTAGCTTTCTCTATAAGCTCTTGAGTTGTGGAGATTAATAAGGGCAAATTTGTCATATATTTTCTCATGTTTTTATTATTGATATTTTATGATTTTATGAGAATAGATGGCTATTTATGTGCATTATTGTTATTTATAGGGACTTGAATGAAATTTAAAGAAAGAACGCAAAAGGAGCGAAAACAGGGACTAAAATGCAAAGTTTTCAAATTATGAGTCCAGCGCCCCCGCGCCACAAGTATTGTCGCCTCAGCGCTGTAATAGTAATTGAAATAAGAAATACGACCTGTTGAAGTCGCATCTGGCGCCCTAGCGCTATACAGTCACCGCGCCAGCGACACTTCAGCGCCCTAGCGCTATCATCCTATCGCTCCAACGGTGAAGGCTTTTTCACGCGTCGCCCCAGCGATAACTTCATAGCACGCCAGCGGTAGTGCGAGTCCTAGTCCGACGAGAATTGAGATTTTCAAGCTCATATCAATCCCTATATAAAGCCACTCGTTTCCAGCCTTCAAGAATCAATCCAAGACAACCCAAGAGCACCAAGAATACAGAGCACGAGTTTTGGAGAGCAATAGGAGTTTAATTGAAGCAACTTTAGAGAGAGATACAAGACGTTCTTCGGCATCAAGAGTTCCTAGGCAACGCAATTAAGAGCAATTTGAAGTCTATATCGGTTTGCTAATAATTGTATCATGATTTATAATTATTTTTACTGCTGTTCTCTTGTAGCCATGAGCTAACTTATTTTCTAGGGTTAATATTTGAACTCAATATGTGCGCTTAAATTACCATATCTTTTAGTATTTAATAAACTTAGTCTTTTATTATTTAAATTACTTGTGTTTAATGCTTCAATATATCTGGCCAATATATGGTGAATGAATTGGTAATATTTTGATAAACTTGAAAGAGGAATCAATATATTTAGACCTAGGTAATTTGATGCATGATTGTAGAGTAACATTCAATGTTACATATGCAAGTTTCAATTTAGGATAGAAATATACCTAGTTGGCATGTATGATCAATAAGACCTAATCTTAATGAATCTTAGTTTATTACAAGTACCATAGGAATATAGGTATTTGGTAAATTAGGGTATACTTGCATGTCCTTGGAAGAGGCTTGTGAATACATTAGCGTCTTGATCAATAATAAAGATTAAGTGAGTTAAATATTAGAAGATTAATCATTAAAAAGCATATTGAGGGATAATATTAATCCTAGGTTTTCTCTACATTGCTATCACCTAAGTTTCTTTGCATTGTGTTTTTACTTTTATATTTTCTACATTCATTCTTGGATTTTTATTTTTCTGAATAATTATTAGGAAGACATAATTTTAGTAATTGGTTAATAAGAAGAAATTATCCCTGTGGGTTCGACATCTGACTAATTAGTCTCTTTATTACTTGCATACGATAGTATATACTTGCACTTAATTTATGATATAGAAATATCACATCAGAGACCAACTTGCGATTTTTAGCCCAGTTTTGCACTGAAACATGAAAGGAATTAGTAAAACGTTTTAAACTAAAGAGCACAACCTAATAAAGTAAACCCTAGCTCAACAATGCAAAAAGGAAACACAACCTTTAGGGTTGGATTGTGATTGAGTTCTCTTCAAGGCACAACATACTTGGATAGTGGAGCCTTGATCCCGTCAACATATAACCAATTTATTTTCTAGTCTATGTGGGATTGGTACTTATTGACAAGGTTGGTATCCTTATCCCAGGAGCTTAGGTAATATATGCCTTCAACAAAACTATTATTCTTCAGATGGAAGAAATGCTTAAAGCTTTTTGTGAGAATATTGATTGAAAATCATCGGGATATGATTTAGAGAGCAAGCCAAGTGCGTAGGGTGCGCACAAATTGAAGATGAACGCGATAAAAGGCAAAAAATGAAGAAAGGCGTACCAGGCGCTAGTGTTGCGGTGACTAGGTGTGGGCGCCGCGGTGCCCAATCTAGTAACTGAGTGCTGCGGTAGCGCCGCAATGCTCAGAAGAGTCACCCCAGCGCTGCGGCAATGAGAGACTAGCGCCGCGGTGCTGGAGACGGGAACAGTATCCCGAAATAAGAAAACTTCCTTATTTCGTCTCCCACTTGTTTCAAGACTCCCTAATATGACTCCCACACGTATAAGGTAACCTAAGATGTCCCAAAGCCTATATAAAAGCTATCAATTGGCTTGTAAACACAATTTTTGTAATAGGTTGATAAATCTTAGTGATCATTAATAATCTTTGTGAGAGAAAATTCCTAGAGTGCAAGAGAGAGTTTTCTTTGTGATCTTTCTTGTAAAAGGCATACTTTGTGAGTGCATTGTGATTCATAATAAGAGAAGAGTGTGATTTTGATCCGCCGTGGACGTAGGCAAGTTGCCAAACCACGTAATTCTTTGTGTTTCCTTCTTCTACCCCTTTCTCTATTTATTCCTTAATTACTTGTTCTGCATATATTGCTTGGGTGATTTTGCTTGTTTGTATGCTTTTGGTTCAACAAACTGATATCAGAGCTTGGTTCTAAGCAGACATGGCCACACCCAAGTATGAGGTAGAGAAATTCAACGGTACGAATGACTTCAATCTGTGGAAGATGAAGGTTAAGGCATTGTTGGTGAGCTAAAGGCTTGGTTCAGCATTAGAGAAGACTGCAGCTCTATCTAGTGTGAAGAGAAAATGCCAGAGTCATCTAAAGCTGAAGCAGAAAGAAGGGACATTCAAGAAAGAGCTCATAACACAATCGTTTTGTCATTGAGCGATGAAGTACTAAGGGAAGTAGCAGGTGAGACGAGGGCAATATGTCTTTGGAAAAAGCTTGAGTCTCTTTATATGAGGAAATCATTGGCCAACAGATTATATATAAAGAAGAAGCTGTATTAGTTTCCATGTCAGAAGGGACGCCCATGAAAGATTAAATAGACGCCTTCAATAAGATCATCCTTGATCTTGAGTCTATCAACATCAAGATAGAAGATGAAGATAGAGTAATTATCCTACTGAGTTCTCTCCCTAAGAGCTATGAGATTTTTGTTGATACGCTACTCTACGGCAGAGAGAGTTTAATGATGAGTGATGTGAAATCATCATCAAACTCAAAGTTATTAGGAAAGCAGACCGAGGGCAATGTAGAAAGCTTATCTGTAAGAATAAGGCCCTCATATAGAGATGGAAAGAAAAAAGGCTCAAGGTCGAAGTTTAGGACTCATAGAAAGTGCTATTGCTGCAAGAAAGATGAGCATTTTATAAAGGACTGTCCTGAGAAAAAATAAGATAAGAAGAAAGCGGATGCTACGCTTGCCTATGATGATAGCCATGACAGCGTAGAGACACTTGTCACTACTGATGGTAAGAACTCTGAACAATGGGTTCTTGATTCTGGTTGTACTTTTCACATGTGCCCACACAAGTATTGGTTTACAAATTTCCAGCCCATTAGTGGTAGTAAGGGCTTAATGGGTAATGATGTTGTATATTAGATGATGGAAATTAGTAGTATTAAGCTTTGGCTGCATGATAGACGAGTGAGAGAGTTGACAGATGTTAGGTATGTTCCTGACTTGAAGAGAAACTTAATCTCACTAGGGACTCTAGACCAGAATAGGTGTTCCATCAGGATCGATGGAGGGATTTTAAGAGTTTTAAAAGGTTCCATGGTGGTGATGAGAGGAGAGAAGCGCAAAAGGGTTTATGTGCTTAGGGGTGAAGTCATAAGTGGTTTTACACTATTCTCTGTAGATGATGAGAGTATGCAAACCAAGTTATGGCATCTTAGACTGGTACACCTAAGTGAGAGAAACTTAAAGGAGTTATTCAGTCAAAAGGCGTTTGGAGAAGATAGTTCCAGCCCTTAGAGGTTTGTGAGTATTGTGTGCTTAGGAAAGCACATAGGGTAAGGTTTAGTACCGTGAGCACAAGACTAAGGGGACTCTTGATTACATACACTCGGATCTTTGGGGACCAGCTCAGACAGCTACTTGTGGTGGTGCTAGGTATTTTCTCAGCTTGATCGATGACTATTTGAGGAAGTTGTGGGTCTATGTGTTGAAGAGTAAGGATCAAACCTTTAAAGTATTCAAGAGTTGAAAGGTTCTTGTTGAGAATCAGACGGGCAAAAGGGTAAAGAGGCTAAGGACTGACAACGGCCTCAAATTTTGCAACAGAGAGTTTGATGGGTTTTGTGCCAAGCATGGGATTGCAAGGCATAAAACAGTAAGATCAACACCACAGTAGAATGACGTAGCTGAGAGGATGAATAGGCCCCTACTTGAAAGGGTTAGATGAATGCTTACCAATGCGAAGATATCCAAGACAGTCTGGGGAGAAGCTGTAGTGACTGCAGCTTACTTGATTAATAGAAGTCCATCATCAACAATTGACTTCAAGACTCCAAAAGAGAAATGGTCTGGCAATCATTCGAAGTATGACCACCTCAAAATATTTGGTTGCCCTGCCTTTGTACATGTTAAGGAGGGGAAGTTGGAACCTAGAGCTATCAAAGGGGTATTCATAGGATATCCTGAAGGAGTGAAAGGATATAAGGTGTGGTGTAAAGACTTGACACCACCGAAGAGTATCATAAGCCGTGATGTGACGTTCGATGAGATGACGATGCTGAAAACCTCTCAAAAAGATGAGAAAGAAGAACTTGTGCTCAAGGAAGACTTAGCACCCGAGTCAATAGAAGTTGAAGTGGAACCTGAAAATAGATATGATATACCCCAAGATCAACACTTAAATGAGAAAATCCTTGAAGATGAACCAAGAACATCGACGAGCTCCTCCAAGTCTACCGAAAGAAAGACTAGGACTTCTGAGATAGAACTTGAAGAGTACTAGTTAGCCAAAGACAGGCTAAAGAGAATGATTAATCCACTAGTCAGGTATGCACAAGCAGACTTAGTTGCTCATGTTTTTAATTCTGCTTACAGTCTTGAGTATAATGAGCCTAGGACATATAGTGAGGCTATGAAGAGTGAAAACAAGAAAGAACGGCAGTAGGCAATGGAAGAAGAGATTAGTTCTCTTAGGAAGAATATTACCTGAAAGTTGGTGGAGAGACTTCAAAAGAAACTAGTCGGGTACAAGTGGGTGTATAAGGTAAAGGAGGGGATATCGGGGATTGAGCCTACAAGATTTAAGGCTAGGTTAGTAGCACAAGGTTTTACTCAGAGAGAGGGAGTCAATTTTTATGAGATATTCTCTCCAGTTGTCAAGCATACATTTATTAGGATTTTGTTAGCTATGTGTGCAAACTTTGATTTACATCTAGAGCAGATGGATGTAAAGACAGCTTTTCTACACGGAGAACTTAAAGAAACGATATACATGGCACAACCGCAAGGGTTCGAGGAGCCCGAAAAAGAAGATCATGCTTGTTTGCTAAAGAAGTCATTAATGGGTTAATGCAATCACCTAGACAGTGGTATGAGAGATTTGATGAGTTTATGATGGCTTGTGGCTTTAGTAGGAGTAAGTATGATGGATGCGTGTACTTCAAGAATATAAGTTGTGGGATAATGTATTTACTTTTATACGTCGATGATATGTTGATCGCATGCAAGAATATGGAAGAAATACAGAAGCAGTTAAGTAGCGAGTTTGAAATGAAAGATTTGGGAGTAGCAAAGAGAATGTTAGGTATGTATATTATGAGGGAAAAAAGAGATGTTATCTTCTTATCCCAACGGCGATATACAGTCAAAATTCTGGAGAAGTTTGGTATGTCCAACGCAAAGGCTGTTTCTACTCCTTTGGCCATGCATTTCAGACTTTCAGCAGCACAGTCGTCAACTTTTGAAGAAGAGAAACTGCAGATGAGTAAAGTACCATATGTAAGTGCTGTGGAGAACATTGTTTATGCAATGGTTTGCACAAGACCAGACAAAGCACAGGCTGTAAGTGTGGTGAGTAGATATATGGCAAATTCGGGTAAAGATCACTGGCTTGTAGTAAAGTGGATTCTGAGATATCTCAAGGGGACGTCAAATCACGAGTTGATATATAAAAGGGATAAGGACAACAAGGAAATGGTAAGAGGGTGCGTAGACTTAGATTATGCAGGTGATCTAGACAAGAGAAGATCGTTGACGGACTACGTATTCACAGTGTTTGGTGTAGTGTATGTTGGAGATCAGTTCTACAATATGTTGTTGCACTCTCTACCACAGAGGCGGAGTACATAGCTATTGGTGAAGCTATAAAAGAGACCTTATGGTTAAAAGGCATATGTACGGAGATATTGGCTAGTGAAGATGTAAACATCGGTGTATATTGGACAGCCAGAGTGCCATACACCTAAATAAGCGTCAAGTGTTCCATGAGAGGTCGAAACATATTGATGTGAGGCTCCATTACATTCGAGAGATTATCCAAAGTGGTGAAGTTAGTCTAACAAAGATAGTGTCATCTAAAAACTCCGCTGATATGTTGACTAAGCCTCTACCCTCGGTTAAGTATGTCCTATGCAAGGACTTAATCGGAGTCACTACTTTGTGAGGGTGACCAAAGATGCAGAAATGAGAGATTGAGTTGCTTTGTGGATGATTTTGAATTAAGGAAGGGATTTGTGAGAATATTGATTGAAAGTCATCGGGATATAATTTAGAGAGTACGCCAAGTGCGTAGGGTGCGCACGGATCAAAGATGGACGCGAAAGAAGGCGAAAAATGAAGAAGGGTGCAAGCGCTGCAGCGACCAGGCATGGGCGCCAGGAGACCAGTGCTGCAGCATTCAAAAGAGTCCTGCCAGCGTTGCGGCGATGAGAGACTAGCGCCACGGCACTGGAGACGGGAACAATATCTCGAAATAAAAAAACTTCCTTATTTCGTCTCTCACTTGTTTCAGGACTCCCTAATATGACTCCCACACGTATAGGGTAAACCTAGAACGTCTCAAAACCTATATAAAGGCTATCAATTGGCTTGTAAACACAATCTTTGTGATAGGTTGATAAATCTTAGTGATCATTAATAATCTTTGTGGTTCTTTGTGAGAGAAAATTCTGCAAGAAAGAGTTTTCTTTGTGATCTTTCTTGTAAAAGGCATACTTTGTGAGTACCTTGTGATTCATATTAAGAGAAGAGTGTGATCTTGATCCGCCGTGGATGTAGGCAAGTTGCCGAACCACATAATTCTTTGTGTGTCATTCTTCTACCCCTTTCTTTATTTATTCCTTAATTACTTGTTTTGCATATATTACTTAGGTATTTTGCTTGTTTGTGTGCTTCCGCTTCAATATTTTTTACAATATCTCTGCTTTAAAGGCCTTCCTATATAATATTTGACAACTAATTACTGAACTCTAAGTGGTTGTAGTCAACTGAGCAGAAGTGATGTCTAAGATCATTGAAATCACCTTGAAAAGATGGTGTAAAGGGAGTCTAAGACCAAGGATAATAAATTCCTTATAAATCACTATCTTTCTTATCCTTATAAATCACTATCTCCCCCTTATTGAGAGAGGAGAGTGACTCACAGGACTTAGGGATTCCAAAGATGATTGACAGAGGAATAAATTAGTGTGCTTAGAGGTGAGGGATTTTAAACTTTATTATCTCAAAATAATTGGGAAATAGGATATGAGCCGTTAAAGGGTGTTGAGACTTGGGTTCTATAATTAGAGTTGAGGGTTTTAAGCCTCCAAATGAGTGTCTTTTAAGTGTGGAAGAAGGAGATTTTTAATAAGATTCTTTCTTTTTTTCTTGAAGGAATAAGAAGCCGACCTGGAAGGTAGTTTCTACTAGGAGGTCTCACATTTCCCTTTCTCAGGACTGAAGTTAAAGTCCACTAATTCCCTTATTATCTCCTTGACTTTTATCGAGTCATTGCTATTATTAAGATCTAATAAGCCCATTGGCTCTTCACTGTTACGAGATATATCTCTGATCTCAATGCTTCCAAACTTACTTATCCTACAACCTTATAAGCCATGTCAGTTCTTAACCCTTTCAACGAGATCACTCATATAAATTCACCATTAAGACTCAATCACAACTTCACATACACATAGAATCAATTAGAGTAAGACAAGGGCATGACAAAAAGAGGAGAAAGTAGATTCTTGCCTCGTCAAGATTCTTAATGTGATAGGTAATAAGATATCAATTATGGCCAGTGAACAGAGTGGTTAAGACCCTGAAATGGAAACAATGCTAGTCAGAAGATAGACCGAGTAGGTTAATAAGATAGGAAGATTACGTTAACAGACCATTCATACTTGATGATCATAGGTGTTAAGGGGAAAGCATGATTAGGGACAAAGTAAGGTATCAAGATGGTGGAAGGTGAATGGGTAAATAGAAGCTTTTAAGTCTCTTTTTACTCTAAAAACATAAGCAGTGGTACGACGAGGGCGAAATAAAGTGGTTAATAGGAAAGAAATGGTGAATCGATCTATCTGTTCACCTTGATCCTACCTTTAGCTAGTTGCCATGTATTGAACGCTTAAGAAGGTAGTGTGTATAGCCTGAGAACATGAGCCACCAAATGAATGGGAAACACTGAAATGACATCGTTTGGAAATTCAAAAGGTAGGAATGTTTTCACCAAAATAAAAACAAATGGAAGAAGAAAAGAGAGGAATGAGAGCCGAGTAGAAGAAGAGGGCGTTCCACATGTTAGGCAATGGAGTTTTGATATCATCTCACCTTAATACCAAAAATTAGGGAGGCTGTTATTAAGGGTGGTTGTGCAGACACTTTTTCTGCTCCTAACGTACTGAATGGCCACTCCGGCCTACACCTCCAAAAAGTAGCTCCATTCAAATGAGAGCCATGCCACTGGACATATAGTAGAGGTTCAAAGCCACCAATCCCACTTATGAGTTGTGGAGTATTTCAGGCGTAGCCCCTTAAGGATGCATATTACCACTGAGCTCTACAGTTATGGCACACATTAGTAGGGTAAAAATGTATCCACATTGCTACTAAGTCTTATAGTCATAACGTATGTTAGTAAAGCTAAAGTAGTGTTCACGTTGACCTTTATATCATCATTGAGCCCTTATAAAAGCTCACTAAATAAGTTTTCTTACTAGACAACTGGATAAAAAATTAAGGCCTTAAAAAAAATGTAATCTTTAAAATACATTGTTGTGTCATTATATTAGCATGCTTAACATTCTGTCTTCTTGTGGATAGAGGCTGAAGTCTATCTGTAATATTTGAGATAAGCCTACACCATTTTCAAACACTAATACTAAGACGGCATGTGTTGTTTACCTGCCCATTAATATGACTACTTTATAAAGCACCTAATTAAAGAAATCTTTCTACTCTAGACACTAGGAAACTTAATTACCAAAAAGACCAATCTTATCATTCCAATTTTCTAAAAAAGAAAAGACTTGAATTTCTTAATTCCAAGAGTATTAATATATTGAAGTTTTATTATATTTAAATAAATCTTTTTTTAATAAATATTTTTTTTGTATAATCACCAAAAATGACAATGAGTTATCACCTAATTATTGGATAAATAATAGCGGTGAGATACTATTTATGATAATATTTTATTAATTTATTATAATACTCTTATGTTAGGATATAAATAAATATTATTAAAATTATAAATATATAATTAAAAATTAAATAATATCTTTAGTGTGAATGTCATTTAAAAAATTTATATAGAGTATATCACTATTTAATAACCCGATTTTGTTGAGGGGTTCATATTCCTTTTTTTTTTTCTCTTCTAATGATATTGTCACTGTATTACCTACCTACTTTTCCTTTTCTTATTCTTCTCGCCTGCCTATCTTCCCTCTTTCTTTCTTCTCTTCTCCTAAACCATCTTTTTGTTTCAACCTCTTTCATAGTTTAAAAACAAAATTCATGCTTTTGTATCACAGTCTCAGAGAAATGAGACAATAGTAAAGCTATAAACTTTTGTAGGACGCCTAATTCCCTCAAACTTAGTATTTGGTAACAAATTCTTTGAATGATCTTCTTGAAAGATCCAAGTTGAGCGCTTTAGTGCAGCAACAATCTTTTTATCTGATAACAGAACAACACTCTTGAGGAAGTTATAAGAAAGTGACGAGAGGGGAATTACAAAAGAAGAATCGACAACTGGATGGAAATACAAAGAAAAAAAGCAGATTTATGAGCTTGGTTCTTTGCCGCCGATCTTGTTAGTGTTTGGTGGCAACGTGGAGGCGATTGATCACCGGTGATAACGTGAAGGGAAGTTGCAGGTCTTTGCATCCCGATCCGGTTAGCTTGTTACAATGGAGTGAGACTCGATGCTAAGAAACAAACCCAGTCCTGTTGATTATATTTGGGATCTTTATAAGAAAAACAGTAACAAACTCAAAGATCAAGATTCTTCAGAGGTGTTTTTGTCTTCTACATTGATGGGTTATTCCAGTTATTTGTGATGATTCTTTTTTCATTACACAGTTGTTTAAACCTTTTAGCCATTCTTTGGTAGATGTGTGCAAAATGGTTAGAGCTGATTGATTCATAATGAATTACACATTATTTCTTTGATACTTTTCATTTCTTTTTTCTTTTGCTATGTTCCGTTCGTTCCAATATTTGGAACATTTTTTTATGGATTTATTTTATTATATGTATCATTTTCCTTACAGAGGAGAATAATAGTTTTTCTTTATTCTTTCATTCTAACTTTTTAATCCTTTATTTTCGGTTTTATTTATTTCTTCAATTTAGTCGGTTTACTTTTTTTTTTCTATATTACAAATTACTCACCTAAATAAAAAGAAAAAAAAAATGAGTCAGGTGAAAAGAAGGTAATCGTTTGAATTTGAAGTTAAGTTAAAAATTTAAATTAAAATAATCTCACCCTAAAAGAAATTATCACTACAATGATGTATTATTTAGTAATTTACTTCCTTTTTATGAAGAATAAATTCAATTTAATTTAACTTAATTAATTAACTTTCATCTTTTATCATATATATTGACAACATTTTTTAAAAAAAAATTACATATATATATATATATATATATAACTACATGCACTATTTGAAAGAAATAAAAATTCGAACCTAAATAGATATATAAGGTTTTAGAAGGCTCAACCAATTTGACCTTGGAGGGCTCAGCCATGAGCCCTCATGCTTAATATATTGATGTTATTTAAATATTATAATAATAATTTTAAGTTTTCTCTTAGAGTATATATAAACAAATATATAAACAATGTATTTGAACTTTTTAAAAAAGAAATTATTTTAAAAAAAAAATTAGGTTAAATTGTACAGTATAAAAAAAATTAAAATAATTATGTATATACATTCTTGTATAGTGAAACTATTGAAAAATAAATTTTATAGTGTTTTCTTAAGAAAAAGTTCAAATAGATTAATTTATTAATTATAATAAGTTAATATTACTTTGATATCTTTTAGAAATAAGTTTATTAAAAAACATTGTCATTAAAATATGACTTAATAATTACTAATAAATTATATTATAAAAAAGTACAAATAAATTATTGCATTGTTACATTGGTATATATTTTTTAGAAATGATCATATTCATTAGAAATAATATAACCAAATATGCTATAATTGTAATTTAACTTAAAAAATTTTAAAACAGTAAATATGTTTTCAATTTCTATATATATATATATATATATATATATATATATATATATATAGAGGGAGAGAGCTGATCAAGTGGTCAACGGGGTATTATTTGACACTATATGACAATGTTAAAACCTTGTTAAAATATACCCGTTGCCCACGAAATCAAATCAATATATATATATGTATGTGTGTGTGTGTGAGCGCATGCGCGCGCACTTATGTGTATATGGAGAAAAAGAAAGAAAAATAATTTAGTGAATTATGTAATTTATCATATAGTATTTAGGAGTTATCTAATTAATTCACAATTTCTACACAAGTTACGATATACTACAAAATTCTAACACGTATCTAAAAACTCTCCATATAATAAATTATATAACTTACTAAATCATTTATATATGTTTGCGCTCACATGCAAATGTATGCATAATGAAAATGTTTTCAAAATGACATCATTTGGCCTTTTTTTTGGCTTAAAACAATGCTCTTTTTAACTTAAAGCATGACTAAAATAATGTTCTTTTGGTGTATTTGCCTAAAAAGAATTTCTTGTAGATGTTCGAACTTGAAACCGACTATAATATATATATATATATATATATATATACACACACACATTAATTCTTAAGTGAGGACATTTTTTTTTTGTAGTCAATCAAGAAATTTTATTAATAAAAATTATGACAGTACAATGCAACAACACAAAAGGAATACAATTTGCCAACTAGTTATAATGTTCTCTATATTATTGTCACAGATAGTGGACAAGTATTTGATCCAAACTACATCTTTAATACAATAAAAGACATCATTAACATTATAGATTTTTTTGTTGAAACACCACATTGTATAGCTCTTGCCATATAGAGTAGATGGAGGCATAGAAGGCAAGTCTCCGGATCTTACTAAGTAAAGATTTACTTTTAGTTTTCATGTAGAAAAAAGATATTTTCCTTCTCCAAATGACAAAATGTCTATTGATTTTGTAGGCCAGTAAAATTTTTTGTCATACACTATCTGTAAAGCTACACTGAAAAAATAAATGTTCCACTATCTCTATGTCATTGCTACAAAATGGACAATTTGTGGGAATGTTGATACTATATTTAGCTAGTCTTCCATTGGTAGATAACCGACCTTCAATGCCAACCAAGTGATGAAACTATATTTAGGGATATGTTTTGGACCTCAAAGTAACTTATACCACCCTATTGTAGGTATTTTATTTGTTAGATTTCTCTATACACTAGTAATTGAAAATCTTCGATTTGATCATAATTTCACGTAATCTTATCCTCTCTAGCGACTTTAATAGAGACATTTTGACATATATAGTCCCATGCATGAGCAGTTTGGTCATCCAAAGGATCTGGTAAGTTTCAATCCACATTACGCCAAAGGTCACTAATATTGATAGAGGGAATGTGTCTATTATAGACTCACCACTTAACCACGGATCCTACCAAAAAAAGAAAGAAGCGCCATTACCCAATTCACGATCAAACAACTTTTTTATACAGCTTATTAAATTTAGGAGTTTTCGCTATTCCCAACTACCATTTAAAGGTTTTGTTATCCCCAGAAGCTCAATCTTTTAAGTCTATTTTCAGTTACCCCCTTAGGCCATAAAGAAGATTTAACAATTAGAAGATCCCATATGTGTTTGATAACGGCTACTTGATTCTAAGTATGAAGGAATTTAATTCTTAACCCTCATTTCTTTCTTGGAACAACAGATATCTGCTCAAGAAACTAAACATCCATTTTTTTATGACTAATGACCGTGCTATAGAAACTTTCTATAAATACCTTCCACCTCCTTAATTATTATCTTCAGGAGGACAAATATAGAGCTCCAATAAATATTTATACTTATTAAAACAGGATTAATTAGTTGTAGTTGCCTTGCATATGACACATCTTATTTACCCAATTCAAAATTCTTATACTCATTTTACTAATCAAATCTCGATAATAATCTTTCTGGAGTCTTCCAAAAATTAAAGGGAGGTAAATATTTAACTGAAAGTTTACCACACTGAAATTAAGTAAGTTACAAAATAGCCTCATTTGTAGGGTCAGAAACATGGCCAAATAATATTAAGCTCTTACGCACATTATGTTATAAACCAATACTTTGTAAAAGTGATCCAAAATTATTTGAAATTGGCCAATAGAACTAGCATCTTCATGAGAGAAAAGGAATAAATCATCAGCAAAGATCAGATGATTCAGCTTCAATTGTTTGCACTCCTTATGGAATATAAACTGTATTTTAGGAATACAACCCAAGCTTTTACTTAAATATTAATTGCAAGAACAAATAATAGAGGGGACACAAGATCCCATTGCCTTAGACCTCTCTTTCCTAAGAAAAAAAACCCTTAAAGCTGCCATTTACTACTACTAAAAACATATAAGATCTTACATAACACATGATTAGCCAAATGAACAATAGAGAAAAGTGTAATCTTAATAATACTTCTTCTATAAAGTCCCAGAAAACTAAGTCATAAGCCTTCCTCAAATCTATTTTAAAGGCATAACTAAGCACTCTATTTTTTCTATCATAACTCCTCATCAATTCATGAGCTAAGAGCACATTATAAAATTTTTTTCTATAACATATAAAAGCTGTTTAACTATGGCAAACTAGGTAATCAATAACCTTCTTTTAATCTACATGTGATAATTTTATTTATACACTTATACAGCATAATGCAGCATGCTATTTGGCTGTAGTGCCCAAGGTTGTGAGGATTAGGCACCTTGGGAACGATGGTAATAGCAGTAACATTAATAGGGATATAGATCTGACTTGTAGAACAGAAGTGTTGCACAACATGAGTGATTTCTTTGCCAATAACAAACCAACATTTTTGAAAGAAGAAACTGTTATAACCATTAGGACACAGCGTCTTATCCATATTTATATTGAACATTGCATCTTTAACTTCTTGGTCAGAAACTAGAGCGCAAAGTATATCTCGATCTTCATCTTTGAGTTTTAGGCCCGTGTCCATGATATCTTGCTTAATGGAGTATCTGAATCCTGTAACTGTACCTAATAAATTCTTGCAGTAGCTCACTATTGCACTTTTAATATCTTCAAAATCATGGATAAGGTCAATGTCTTGGTTTGCTATACAAGATATTTTATTTCTAACTCTTTTCTGCTTTACCATATTATAAAAATATTTAGAGTTTGAGTCCCCAAGTTAAACGCAAAGAAATCTGAATTTCTGTATAATGATGCTTTCCTTCATGAGACTGAGCTGTTTGAATTGTTGATAAACTCTTATTTCCTCTTCTTGAAGCACTTGGTTGAATGATTTATCCATCAAACCGATCTGAAGAGAATTCAACACTATCTTTTAGTCTGCAATCTTCTGAGATACATCAGTGAAGCAATCATTGTTGAGTTCTTTCAACTTTGCCTTTAGATGTTTGAGTTTACACCATATTCTACGTATTAGAGGACTATGAGTTTATATTTTCCAAGCCTTTTCAACTATTCTAATGAATTGAGAACAAGAGTACCAAGCATTAAAGAACTTAAAAGGTAATTTACCCTTGAGTGATCCTCAGAAATAGTCACCATAAGAGAAAAATGGTTAGAGACACTAGCTGTTAACACTTTATTTTTATATCATTCTCATGTATCAATCCATTCCTCATTTACAAATGCCCAATCAATCTTTCTTCATATCCTCTTGGGTCCAAGCTGATTATTACACCAAGTAAACATGCAGCTTCAATTTTTTTATCTTAAATAGCTCAAGTTCAGAAATCCAATCTTTAAAAGAGTTCATTATATTATCGTTAACCCAGTTGCCTCCAAGCCTATCATCTTTGCCAAGAGCACTATTAATGTCACACCTCAAACTCAAAAGTTCCAACACACGACATCACTTATATTCATTCAATAATATTTAAACATTCATTTTAATTTTTTTTTCAGAATTATAACAATTGAATTATGACTGGGATAATTAGTAAACCAGAGATACACAGTTTTTTCAGAGATTAACACTCTACTACGTCACCAGTAGCAACTTTGTTACCGGAAGCCTAGAATATATTCATTGCAAATTCTTACTTAAAATCAACCAATAACCACACTTGGTGAAACTTAAACCAAATTCAACCACACACAATAAAATAATACATAAGTATTTATTCAATAGGGACAAATCAAATATCTTATCCTACGTGTCCTCAAATGAAACACTCAATAACCTAACAACTTAGGAAACCCAAGGAACAGTAGAAGCCTTGCCAAATTTGCTAAGCATACATGTACCTTATTTACTTGAAATCACTATAAACTATAATGAGTATAAAACTCAGTGAGCATACTAATTTTTTATATATCAAATACAAACACATATATGTACACAATGCATATGTATGATATGCTGTGATAAATCAAAATTGTAATCTTATCAAATCACATATCATGTAAGCGCTTACACATTCTTTCAAAACATATAATAGGAATACCATCACTCAACTACTACTGAGTAGGACTTACATATCACATAATGAGTCAAATGTCACTCATAGGTGACATACCGTATGAGAGGAATAGTACAAGTGAGGTCTTTAAATTACACATATATAATGCTCATACCCGAAGGTAAAAGCCAAACCCTCACCTTGATCATCGGTGAGTCCTCTTACATGCACCAATATGCCACCACACGAATGTGATGACTCACTCTTCCTTTAGGTACCAATAAGATCCTCCCTACATACGGAACACATAACATATACCAATCCTGAAGGAAAGGCCACACATAAAGGCTCCATAAATCACATAAAATGTCTACTAAGTCAACAGTGAGTTTAAGTACCCTCAAAACACACAATATTTCTCATGCACATATTATACTTCAAAAGCTTTCTTTGTTAAACACATCTTATTTGAAAGCTCACTTTCAAAAATACATGTATGTCCATGCTCAATATCAATGCTCATATTCATAAACATATTTCTTTCACATTTCATATCAAATATACTTTGACATAACATAAACATATTTCTAAGCACATTTAAAATATCATACATAGACAATTATTATGTTTATTATGATTTCGGTAAAAGTCTAGTATACTTACCTCTTAGCACTTTCGGGTATAAGGTTTAATTCTCCTTAACCTATCAATGGAGATTAATCCTTTCATAAGCCTCAAAATGCACACAAAATACTTTAAATAGCTTACAAAATTATACATATTACACTTATCATATCAAATTGGTCTAATTACTTAGTTTCTCAAAACCTATCATTCTGACCACTTACACTTAACAAAATTTTCTTATATATCAAATGATGTCTAATTACTCCAAAATTAGAATATATCATTTTTAACTCATATATCCTTCTTATGTATGAATATTAGATTATAATTCCTACACAATTCATTCCATAAACACTACAAATCCAAACTATTATCCTAATAGGATCAAGATATTTACTGAACAGTATTCAATCTCCTAATTTTATAAAATCATATACTAATTCAAAACTAATAAAATATCAGAAAAATACTCTTGACACATATATCAATACATGATAAATATTTCACTTCAAAATCACTGCTAAAAGTATTTTAAAAGTATTTTATTCTATAGCTTTGAAAATCTGTTAATCAAATACTGTAATGAGCTGACACTCTTTAGAAAATCATAACAATTTAACCACGTTGATATAAATTCTCAATTTTGAGTATATCATATTAGACATATAAAATTATCATATTCCATAAATTTGTAATTTTTGAAGATCATTAAGTAGATCAGAAATTATTTGTCACTATATCATACTGTTCATATAGGAAATTTCTAGAATTTCAGGGTATTTTGGTAAATTTACTAAAAATTCAATTTCTAAAATTTTTAATTGATTCAAAGTCTCAGATAATCCTAAACATGTCTAATGTCATATACCCAAAATTAAAAATCAGAATCGAATCATAAAAATTTATACAATTTCTAGATCAGGAGACTATCAAGTAGAAATGCTTCAATTCATTATGATTTATCAAGCTATCTACATCGATCATCATCAATTCTCACAATATCTTACGAAATACACATCCAATCCTCAATTATACATATTTTCAAAAATTAAAACTTAAAGGAATTAACTTAATTAACACCAATAAATTGAGAAATAGTTGTGATATACCTCTTAAAATCCAAAATTCTAATTTCTTCTTCTTTTTCTTTTTCTTCTTCTCTTTCTCTCCCCTCTATTTCTCTCTTTTCTCTCTCTAAATGGGTAGCTCGACCCAAAAAATGAGTAAATTAGGATTTTAAAAGTGTATTTTTATACTAAGAGGCTAAATTTTAGTATTTATAAATTTACCTCCAAAACTTTTAAAGTATTACAATTTGGTCCCTAAAATAAATCTAAAGTCTTGCAAATAAACCCAATACTAATAGTATGTCCTTAACATACACAAACACTACTAATAACAATACATAAATCAAGTATCACCCACATACAAATAAAATATGTATATAAATATTTATTCTTATCGATTATGGATACTGGTTACTACAATTAAAATTACCTTAAAGGTTGGTGGGTAGGTACCATCCCAGTATGAAGATGTCGCCACAGAATCTCCCTATCCATTGTGTCCGGTGCACCATAAACCAGGGTCCAATAGAATATTAAATCATCCATCTTCACTTTGCAGTGCATAAATTGCCAATGCTTACTGAGAATTTCAACATCACATCTAATAGGATTAAACACAAATAAAATCCTACCCAGATCTAGACAATCAGAATTATGTTATAGTTTCCAAATTTTTAAAGCTATTTTACCCTAAATTTTAGTTATATTCTCATACTTTACCCTTGTTTCTAACAATCTCATAATATATAATCTTCTTTTCTTAATCAAAGCTCTCACCTCTAATTGTTTGCAAGGGTCATAAAAATCTCGAATATTCCAACTTGAGATCATGTACCCTTATCAAGGAATTTGAGACTCCTTGTAACTTATCGGCCTTTGCCAATTATTCCCACCTCATAAGTTAGAGTGATAGTTTTCCTCAGGTTAAATCTCTCGATTACCTAATTTTCACTTAGGACTATGTCTTGGTCATAACCAATCGTTGATGTCACAACCTTAGAGGCTAACATTTATGTATTCTTCTTACTTGCCTTGCTACCGATATTCTCCGCATTTTATGTTGTTGCTATCCCTTCCTTTTCAAGTTTATAAGCCTCCTCATATTTTCACATTGGGGAGTATTTTCCTTCCTTTTTGGATTGTTTCGATTGTCACTCTTCATTTTCCATACTTGTCTAGGTTTTTTTCATGGCACTCAAGATTTGTCTTCATGACCAAATTTATTACATTTAGAGCATACAATTGACTTCCATTTATAAGTCACCTCCTAGTTCACTATAGTTACATTCTCATTCTTCAACGTCACTATACGTGGGAAGTCACCCCCAACATTCATTTCCACTAATATTCTAGCGTAAGCCAATTTTATTCTATTGAAGATACACATATCACAATATTTTGGAACACCCAATGAACTAGCAATTCAACTTAATATAGAGGAACTCCAAAGCTCCCATAGCAACCCATGTAATTATATACAAATATGCACAGATCGAATACTAGCCATATCCATAATCATTTTTGGTTTCCAAATTTTTACAATAAAAAACCGATTGTCAAATGTAATTATTCTATCAGTTAAGGCTTTTTGTTTGTCTCAATTCACTATTAGGGTTAAATAAGAACAAACCATGCTTAATGGAATGAACAAAAATTAATCCATAGCCCTCGATTAATCACAAAAGCTTGTAGGCGATAAAACTGTGTTGATAGTCCATGAACACCTTCAATCAAAGCGTATTTTCACCATTTTTCTTCCTCAATGAGTTCATCAATACAAACTTTAACCACTTTTTTACCGTTGCATATTTTTGGTGCCGCAAATTGCAGTTTACATTCAGTGTTAAAAGTTCGATTTTTAGAAAATAACGATACGCTTCGTTTGGAGTGTCCACCCTTAACTTGCCCTGTAGCATCATCCTGCATTCCCTGCAAAGTATCAGCACCAGAAGCAACTTGACCCTTCAGCCCAGCTCCGGCCATCGCAGAGGTAGCCCCAGTGTTGCCACCATCGGACGATACCGAAGTTAGAGGATTTACCATCAGCGTATTGGCGCTACAGTTTTCGTGCATCACGTCCATTGAACTAGCACCCAGACCTTCATTTGCCGAAACTACTGGCGGGAAATCATTTACAGAATGCAATTTTTCGGTGGCCAAGGAATCGACAGTATCCTCGTCAATCGTTAAGGAGGAAGTTTCCACCGCGTCATCCACTGATAAATCATCAACTATCGGAGCTTCAGCGGACAATGAGGACACAATGGCAACATTAGGAACGGACGCCGATCAAATTTGGGAGACCGTGGGGATGATTTGTGCAGCTTCTTCTTTCCCATAGAAGATGGTATATGTTAGACAGAACTAATGTGCGCCAAGAGAAAAGCCTAAGTAGTGCCCATGCATTTCTACTTTGAACTCTTCTTAGTGAAGACATTCTTTCAATAAAGAATTAACAAAACAATGTCGCTTTAATTTTGTTTAGTTAAAACAATGCTGTGAGAATATTGATTAAAAATTATCGAAATATGATTTGGGGATCAAGCCAAATGTGTAGGGTGCGCACGAATCAAAGACAGACGTGAAAGGAGGTAAAAAATGAAGAAGGGCGCACCAGGCGCGGGCGCTGCGGCGACCAGGCACGGGCGTCGCGGCGACCAGGCGCGGGCGCCGCGGTGCCCAAAACAGAACCTGAGCGTCGCGGCGCCAGGAGGCCAGCGCCCCAGCGCTCAGCAGAAGCGCGGCGCGGCGCGGCGCTGGAGACGAAAACAGTATCCCGAAATAAGGAAACTTCCTTATTTCGTCTCCCACTTGCTCCAAGACTCCCTAATACGACTCCCACACATATAGGGTAAACCTAGGTCATCCCAAAGCCTATATAAAGGCTATCAATTGGCTTGTAAACACATCTTGATAATCTTTGTGATCAAGTAAGAGATCTTTGTGATCAACAACAATCTTAGTGATAATCTTTGTGGTTCTTAGTGGGAGAAAATCCCTAAAGTGCAAGAGAGAGTGTTCTTTGTGATCTTTCTTGTAAAAGGCATACTTTGTGAGTACCTTGAGATTCATAATAAGAGAAGAGTGTAATCTTGATCCGCCGTGGACGTAGGTAAGTTGCCGAACCACGTAATTCTTTGTGTGTTCTTCTTCTACCCCTTTCTCTATTTATTTCTTAGTAACTTGTTTTGCATTATTACATTGCTTGGGTGAATTAGTTTTTGCTTGTTTGTGTACTTCCGCTTCAAGAAACTGGTATTAGAGCTTTGGTTCTAAGCAAACATGGCCACACCCAAGTATGAGGTAGAGAAATTCAACGGTATGAATGACTTTAATCTGTGGAAGATGAATGTTAGGGCGTTATTGGTGAGCCAAAGGCTTGGTTTGGCATTAGAGGAGACTGCAGCTCCATCTAGTGATGAAGAGAAAATTCCAGAGTCATCTAGAGCTGAGGCAGAAAGAAAGGACATTCAAGAAAGAGCTCATAGAACAATCGTTCTGTCATTGAGTGATAAAGTAATAAGGGAAGTAGCAGGTGAGATGACGGCTATAGGTCTTTGGAAGAAGCTTGACTCTCTTTATATGAGGAAATCGTTGGCCAACAGATTACATATAAAGAAGAAGCTGTATCAGCTGTCCATGTCAGAGGGGACATCGATAAAAGATCATATAGACGCCTTCAATAAGATCATCCTTGATCTTGAGTCTATCAACATCAAGATAGAAGATGAAGATAGAGCAATTATCCTGCTAAGTTTACTCCCCAATAGCTATGAGAGTTTTGTTGATACGCTACTCTACGGCAGAGAGAGTATAACGATGAATGATGTGAAATCATCATTAAACTCAAAGTTATTAGGAAAGCAGACCGAGGGCAATGCAGAAAGTTTATCTGTAAGAGGAAGACCCTCATATAGAGATTGGAAGAAAAAAGGCTTAAGGTTGAAGTCTAGGACTCCTAGGAAATGCTATTGCTGCAAGAAAGAGGGGCACTTCATAAAGGACTGTCCTGAGAAGAGAACATAAGATAAGAAGAATTCGCACTTTAAAAATTGAAGGATGACTATACTTTTTTTTTTGAAAGGAATATATACATATAGCAATACTCGCATTACTTGAAGGAATAGAGGATCAAACTCAGGTGAGAGGTGGGTTTTGAAAGAGCTTAACCAACTCAAAAAGGATATATACATATAGCGCATCATTTGAGAGAAGGGGGATCAAACTCAAGTAGGGGATGAGTTTTGGAAAAGTTTGGTCAACTCAAAAGGGATACATACGAGTGAGCTTTAGAAGAGCTTAGTCAACTTAAAAAGGATATATACATATAGCACATCATTTAAGAGAAGAGGGATCGAACTTAGGTGGGGGGTGAGTTTTAGAAGAGTTTAATCAACTCAAAAGGGATACATACATATAACAATACTTGTATCACTTGAGGAAAAGGAGAATCGAATTCAAGTGGGGGGTGAACTTTGAAAGAACTTAGCCAATTCGACTAAGCCCTCACACTTAAAGGACGTTTATACCTAAACATAACTTTATGTGTATGTATCATTACAAATATAAACAACTATTAAAAAAGTAATATTTATTAAAAAATTTTATCAAATATCTTTTCATTATTTTCATATTTCTAGATAAACAATCAAAAGCGTTTTCACTATTTTTATTTTCAGATCACAATTATCAAATATGCTGCCAGGCACCAACAATTTTATATAAGAAAATATATCAAAGCAAACACAATTTGTTTTCTTATAAAACAAGTCCAAAAACACTTATTGAAAAATAATATTAAAATCAATCTAAAATGTAAATCCTTTTCAAGTTTAAAATAAAAAATTATGCACGTATTTTGGGATTTTGTTAAATAAACTGATATTGCATAATGATATAGAAACATATTAAAAAAAAAATTTCAGGAAAAAGAAAAAAAAAACAACTTGACATACAAGATTTTCTTTTTCTTTTTAACATTGATATTTCACCATGAATCTATTATATAATATATACCGAGATTATACATCATTAAACACCGACTCATACCTAGACCCACACCTTTATAATAGAAGGATCTGAAGCCCTCACAGGAGAAGAGAAATATTTACATTATCATGACCTACATCACTTAACATTTACACGTCCAAATTCACATTTTTATAATGGGACATCTTTACAATAGGAGGATCTGAAGCCCTCAAAAGAAGAGAAAAATATTTATATTTATAATGTCTAAACCCGCACCTCCATAATAGGAGGATTTGAAGCTCTCATGAGAGTAAAAAAATATTTATATTACCTTAAGCTTTTGTTAAGACTCGAACTTTTAATTAAGTGCAGATACACAAACTTTATCATTTTTCTTAAAAATGCACTTATACAAGACCATTTTTTTTTATGGGACCTTCACTATGATAGAACAAAAAAAAAATTATAGAATTAAATTTATGATTTTATAAAACTAAAGTAATTATGAATTGCAACAATGAAAAGAGATAATCAAAGAATAATGTTACAAATGTTAGATTATTTATTTAATATTTTTTATATTATGTGATATGTTACTCACTCATTGAAAAATTGGATGATGTAATCTATTATTTTAAATTTTATGAATACTTATCATTTAATGATTTATTTGATAAATCATTTGAGAGGGATTAAAAAATATTAAAATAATAACTTAGAGTGTGTAGTAATTTAAAGTAATATGAAAATAACAAGAACTCTCAATAATATTTGAAAATGTGCAAGCCCTGTTTCTTATATGCACCAAGAATAATTCTAAACACCCCCACTTTTTCTAATTAAAATTTATGATCAATTTGGTATTTTTGTGGTTTATAAAATAATTTATTTATGGTGTTGATGAAATAATCAATTATATAAGATTAAAAAAATTAACAAAAATATGTTTAACAGATTATGTTTCCTACCTATCTAAATATATTTACAACATGAAAATAAATCAACTTACTTGAAAGATTTTGATATTGGTAAACTCCTAATTGATAAATAGAAGTTTACTGTGGTAATGAATATACAATAGAGTTTTAATTGATAAATTAGAAATTCTCAAAAATTAGGATAAAATTGTCATTATGTTGAAATAACAAAGTTAAAATTGGAATTCTAAAAATGTCTTTGAACATCTTTGTGGAATATTTGATAAAGGGATATTATCATGTACCTTGAGCTTTAATTTAATAGCATCAATATCCTCAATTTAGAAAAATAGGTAATAACACACAACCGTAAAAAAATATTATGTTAATTTTAATAAAATTATATGAAATGACTAAATTGCCTTTATAAATTAAAAAGTAAAGAAATGAAATTGTACAACAAATGAGAAAAGCACGATTTTTCTATAAAAAATTTTAAATTTTAATAACATTTTTTATTTCTTAATTATTATTATTATATTAAAATATAAAATTAAATTAATTTTTTTTTTAAAAAAGGAATGGCCAAAACAGTGTTCACAAATGGCAATTGTTGCAGCGGCCAAAAATGGCCGCGTCCAGCGACCAAATGTGGCCATTATTTTGGCCATGAGTAGCAGCCATTTGTGGCTACTACAACTACAATCATAAATGGTCGCTACAAAATGCAGCCACAAGTGGCCATTTGTGTTTGTTTTGTAGTGGCTAGTGGTCACTTTTGGCTACTAGGCAATTTTTTTTTTTATTATGTGTTGTTTGATTATAAAAATAAAAAAGTGTTTAAAAGGGATAAATATTGTTTGGACAAAATAATAAAAAATGATGATTTTATCATTTTTTTAGTTAATTTTAATAAAATAATTTTTAATGGTTATGCATTATTACCTATTTTTTAAAATTGGGATATCAATGTTATTAAGTCAAAGTTTAAGGATATTCATGATAATATATTTTTTATAAATTATTGTCAAAATTAATTAAATTATAAAATACTTTTCTTAAAAAAAGTTTATCAAACACTTTTTTTAATCTAAAATTAAAAAAAAAGGGTAGCCTTTGACTCCTCCAAAGCAATTCCAAACTGGTCGTTAATTCTTAGAGTATTAGTCATGAATGTGTAGTAAAGGACAAAACATTGTGCTCCCACTGAATTTTGGCATAGACTCAATTTATTGCAAGACTTAGAAAGGGCATTAAGTGAGTGAAAAGAGAATTATCTTTAGATTCTATATTAATGTCTCTAATAAATAAATGAAGTACTGTTTTATTTTGGTGAAATCCTGAATCATAATTGAAGAAGTCTTATTTATCTTAATTTGACTCTTTTATGATTCTATACTTTTATTATTTTATAAATAAAAGGTAAACTCATAAAAAAAAAGGCGTGAATTAATTTTTACTCTCAATTCTCTCTCTATAAGCTAAAGGGGAGTGGCAACTCATTTTTTATTCTGTAAATATTTTTTTTATATATTTTTATTGTAAAATTATTATTTTATAGTTTTAATTGAGTAAGCCTATCAAGTTTAATAAAGTAAATGTAGGCTCAAATTAAAATGAACCACTATAAATTTAGTGTCTTGTTATGTCTTTTTTTTCTTATTTTATACATTAATCTTAATTTCATCTTCAAGAACTAATTTTTATTTTTATTAATCTCGATCTTATTTTTCACAAAGAAACAAATTTAACTCGTTGATTTCAAGATGACCGAATTATGGAATTAACAAATTTTGTGTTGTATACTTGATATATATTCTATGTTATCCACCTTGTGCCATGCGTTAGGCATGGTAATATAGATCACGATTCATTTATTTGATTTGAATTCAATTTCAACTTAGTGAATATGGATCAAGAAAAATAATTCAAATAATAAACAGATTGAATATGTATTTATAAATAACTAAATAAATAGAATTAAGATTTGAGCACCCTAATTCACCAAATTGTTTATAATTTGTTAATGTTTACATTTGAATTTAATAAGATTTATAAGATTGGTAACTTAAAAATTTATTAACTACCACAACTAAAATATAAAAACATAAAAAAGTAAACAATTAATATTTACAAAACTTTATACAAATCACCCTAATTCACCAAATTGTTTATAATTTGTTAATATTTACATTGAATTTAATAAGACTTATAAGATTCGAACTTAAAAGTTTATTAACTACCACAACTAAAATATAAAAACATAAAAAAGTAAACAATTAATATTTACAAAACTTTATATATATATATATATAACGGACTTAATTTGCGGATGATTTTGTTTTCAATTTTGTAATTTGCTTAAATGAAATTTAGATGAATTGAATTATTCTTGATTAATTACTTTCTGAGGAATTTATGGCATACTATTAAGGAGTTAATTTGTGAATGATTGTTTTTGGTAATGTGCTTAAATGTATTTTACCTAAATTTTATATTTATTTTTAGAGTAATGTTATATTTAAATAATTAAGATGCAAAGGTTAAATCTCAACTGATGTGTCACAATCAATGAATACAATTTGTTAAGTAATTATTAACTTTTTACTCTTTATGAATATATTAGCCATACAATGCAAATTAATAATTGACACATTAGATGCCACATTAGTTGGAATATAAACTTTATATCCCAACTATGTAAATATAGTATTACTCATATTTTTAATAGATTATGTATTATGTATTATTAATAATTTATTTTTTAAATTAATTATTTCATTAAATAGGAAAACGAATTGAGTTTGGGTCGAATTTAGATCAAATTAAAATCAAATACGAATTTGAGATTTAATTTGATACTAATAAGAATTTGATTATGAATATAAATTTGAGTTTGAATTCAAATGTGAAGCACAATCGAGTAAAAATTTACCAAAATTTTGTTATATATTATAGACTTAACACAAATTTGATTCGTTTATTCATTTTGTCATCATTATGATATGTCACTTCCTTGTCCATGGTTATTACAAAGAAAGAAATCTCAAATAATTAGCAAGTGACTAAAATGTCTTCATTTGTGATATTATTCTACAAAATTTGAAATGAGAATAAGGACATTTTTGTCCCAAGAGTTTGGGCTAATTCTCTATTTTGTTCAAAGTTTAAAAATAGATAGTTTAGTTAATTTTCGTTAAATTTCACAAAAAAAATATTTGTTCTATACAATGATATTCTTGCCCTTACTAAAGTTTAAGGCACAATTTCAATAAGACAGGTGGCATATAAATAAGAATAAAACCTTAAAAAATAAAAAAAAATTAAACATGTGATACGCTATGATAGGCTTAAAAATTTATTTTATAATTCATTAAATATTTATTTTGTATAAATAAAATAATTCACATGTCTCACCTCCCCCAAATTCCCAAATAAAAAAACCCTAACCTAAAATCCCAACTCCTAAATCAATTCTCAAAATCACTCCAGCCACTATCCAAAATCTGATTAGCCTGTAAAATTTGCTTATACCAAGATTTGCAATATGAGCAAGTTTGATAACTTTTTTTTATATACTTTGTGGTGTTCATTCAACTTACAAAGATGAAGAGATGAAAGTGAGTATGAAAGAAGTGTCAAATAATCCATCAAAATCATGAAAGTATGTTTTATTACTATTTTTATTTTTATTCTTCTGCCATTTAATGATGAAAGTGAGTAATTGATGATGGTTTTAACTTTGATGAATGATAATGATGATGAAGATGTAGAAAGAATGATTTGTTTTGATAGATGATGATGATGATGAAGATGAACAGTATTTGATGATGAATTTATGATTTTTGTGAAGAATTTTTTTATATATTAGATTCCATATTTTAAGATATTGTAATTCTTTATAAATTAATTTGAAATATTGAAAAAATTAATTTGGCCAATCAGGGATTGACATATGTCCTACTTTGTTAGTTTACTTAAATTTTGTGTTGAGTCTTGATTTTGTCCCTTCATCGTGAAACGTAACAAATTCTATTTATAGATTAGGACATAACTGTCCCTTTTTAAATTTTTGGAACAAAAATGAGAATTAACCTAAATTTCCAAGACAAAAATGTTCTTATCCATTTTAAAATATGGAGAGATAACTTTGCATATTGTAATTCCTAAGAATTTTTTTTTATATTAGATTCCATATTTTAAGATATTGTAATTCTTTATAAATTAATTTGAAATATTGAAAAAATTAATTTGGCCAATCAGGGATTGGCATATGTCCTACTTTGTTAGTTTACTTAAATTTTGTGTTGAGTCCTGATTTTATCCCTTCATCGTGAAACGTAACAAATTCTTATTTATAGATTAGGACAAAACTGTCCATTTTTAAATTTTAAGAACAAAAATGAGAATTAGCCTAAATTCCTAAGACAAAAATATTCTTATCCATTTTAAAATATGGAGAGATAACTTTGCATATTGTAATTCCTAAGAATTTTTTTTTATATTAGATTCCATATTTTAAGATATTGTAATTCTTTATAAATTAATTTGAAATATTAAAAAAATTAATTTGGCCAATCAGGGATTGACATATGTCCTACTTTGTTAGTTTACTTAAATTTTGTGTTGAGTCCTGATTTTGTCTCTTCATCGTGAAACGTAACAAATTCCTATTTATAGATTAGGACATAACTGTCCATTTTTAAATTTTTAGAACAAAAATGAGAATTAGCCTAAATTCCTAAGACAAAAATGTTCTTATCCATTTTAAAATATGGAGAGATAACTTTGCAACAATAATATCATTTTTCATAAATTTAGAAATGAAATTTTTTTATCTCATGTTGTATAATGACTTTAATCTATCCTTATCCCTAAAAATCTTAAAGTATCTCAAGATTCTCGGATAAATTCTAATTTTATAATCTCAAGTGGACTTAAATTAGGAAGCTAAATATGTGGCTTACTTCTAGACCTTTGCTTAAGTCATATCTAAGAGAAAAGTCATACTAGCAAGTAGGAAGTTTGTGTCGTCCTAGATCTGATTCATACAGAAATATCCATACCAAGCAAGTTTTTTGGAGGTTTGTATTAAAGCCAAAACATTCACATAAGAGCCATCTTTAAACATCCCATGCCACTAAGGTATGGAAGTTTGTGCCACCAAAGATCTTGTATGGAAAGAGTCTCATTCAAGCTTCCTATACACATTATAGAAGTCCATATTGTTTTGAAAAAAAACTATATTGGTTACCTATGATGTTCCAGATGCCATATGCCAAAAATGTCCCACATAGGATGCCTATGTCTAAAATTATGTTATAGATGCCTACACTAACCTAATTATTTTATGGAAAATGTCCCATAGGATGCTTGCATTTGCCTAGGTATACAGAATTTTATATGAAGAATATGTACAAATGCCTTCATAGTGTGGAACCTATAAAAGATGTCAATGTTGTCTTATGGTATACCTGAATTTTCATGGAAGCCTTCATGGCATTGTTCTAATGCAAGATGCCTTTACGAGGATATTTTTGTGAAGAAGCTTTCGTGGCATGGCCCCTATGTAAGATGCCCTATTAGCAATATCTTTATGAAAAATTCCTTTATGACATTATCCTTACGAAGAAGCCTGTATATGAAGTCCCCTATATTAAGAATTCCAATAGTGAGGACCATAAAAAGAGGCTCGCATAAAACAGCCTATATAAGGATATAATACACTTACAACAAGATCGACCTATAAAGACTCAAATACAACTAGGATGCCAATACAAGCCATATGCAGAACACCATCACAAGTGGTTGGCCGCGCCTACTATAAGTAGATCAATAAAACCTTGGAGAACAAGATCCAAGACATAAAGGGCGAGATCACCCCAAGATATAAAGGAAAGAAAGGTATTATCCCTCACAGGTTAGTACATATAATAAAGGCACTAATATAGGTCATATAAAAAGGCATAAAGTTGTCTGGCCATAACATGCTCATACAATATGAGTCAACCAGAAAGGAAAACTCTTGAGCGCAAGAGGCATATAGAAAAATAAATGTTAAAGACGCCATAATTGGTCATACTTTCAAACATTACCACGAATAGCTAGCCATAACTATCATAAGCAGCTTAACAAAACCTTAAAATGGCATAATAAAAAGCACAAAGGGACAAGGGCACCCTTTTACAAAAAAATAAAAGACATGCATAACTAGTCATATTTGCTATAAGAAAGTTAATCGGAACCTTAGATAAGATGATTCAAGTTGCAATGGGTAAAAACGCCTAAAACAGAGAAAAAAAGCCAAAGACTTTGTATTAAGAAACTTAATTTGTCGATTTAAAGTGCTGCATATAATTATCACAAATCATGAGAAATTTTTTGACAATAAGAGCTTTAAAGGTTTTTGTAAGCAGCTCACCATACAACTATACTTTACTTCCCTAGACCACCCAAAGATTAATGGAAAAATAGAGTCTTCTAACAAGCTCATAAAAAAATCACTATAAAATAAGTTTACTAAGAAGAAGGAAGTATGGGTTGATGATCTGTCCAATGTTTTTTGGCACTTAGAACTGCCTATAAAATGGCTACAAGAGAAGCTCTCTTCTTCCTATCCGTTAGGTGTAAAGCTATGATTCTTACCAAAGTTAGGATGTTGATCATCGAGGTTTATATTTGAAGAGACGAGAAATGAAGAGTTGTTTCGAGAAAGCCTGGATCCTCAATCCCAATTAGGAAGGTCCTAATAAAATCCTCAAAAGGATAAGATCGAAAATATATAAACTTAGACACGTAGATGAAAGGGTAGTTAGGAAACTCTAGAATGTCGAGCTCCTTAAAAGATATTACCCTTTGATAATTTTTTTTTATCTTGAGCTTTTCGTGAGATTGTAATAAAAGATTAGTTATTTAATGAAGATTTTTTCTTTCAATATCCCAATGAAAAATACATGCACCTGCCCAAGCTCATCCTATAGTGATTGCTCGAGGTCTGTTTGACTGAGAATGAATAAAGTTCCCTCTTAGAACTTAGAAAAAATTGGGTGAAAGCTAAGAAGGTTCGAAGTGACAACCTTTATAGATGACTCATCACCAAGGATAGAGGTCTGAAGAACCTTTCTAAATGACTCGTTCTTAGGATAGAGGTTTAAGAAAGCTAACAGCTCCCGATGACACCTGAGAATAATTCTATAAGAGAAAAGCACTCCTAATGCTTGAAAGAGAGCCTAATCCATCGAGAACCATGAGAACTTACATTATCGAGCAATTCATGATAGAGCTCAATGAATACTAGCCCTAATTTAATCAGGCAAATCTTATACCCAAAGCCAATTGGTAAATTCTCTAGAATCATTAATTTGAAAATAAAACTAAGTATTGAATATCTCGAGGGTATGGTCAGCTTTAAGATTAATTATCAAGGCTCGGTAAAGTAAGAAAGACCAGAGAAAACACTTACCAAGGGTTTTAAGCCTGATTCAAGAGGTGGCTAGACCCATTCTTACTATTAAAGAATTGAGGAAGAGGAGTAAGTATCTGCCCTACCTTTCAACACCCATCTAAAACTTTTGGCCTATCTGGTACGAGACAAGCTCTAATAAAGGTAACATCCAAACAAAGTAAGGTTGCATGGATAATCTAAGCCCTAATTTAAAGAAGATAAGCTGTAAGACGACTTTGTTAAGGTTGCATGGATAATCTAAGCCTCAATTTAAAGAAGATAAGTTGTAAGACAACCTTTGCCATGCAAGGGTTAACTAGGAAAATCACCTATCTGGAGTCCTTAAAACACTGAGTTAGGGATATTATATTAGGTCCTCAGCCTAGAAAGATCTTTATTAGGCAATCGAGAGGAATATTAAGAATGGTTAAGTTTATAGTCATCCTCTTCATCACTTGTAGAAGGCTCCCTAACCTTATCTTATTGGGTGCTAATTAAACTGTGTGTATACATATGGTATTTGTGTCAATTACACATATATACATATCAAAGACATAGATATACATAGTGAAAGTATCAATGCAAATTATAAACACAATTTAAACCTATTAATCATATTAATATATTATATTGAGAAACTTCATATATGCAGCCTTTGGATTAAAGTACTGCTTGAGTCTGCCTGAAGTGATACTGGTTGATATAGTAATCAATTGCAGTGGGCTTAATTTTTTAGAACAACAGTTTTGAATCCAAAACTAAGTTTAACTCTTTAAACTCTAATTTATTTGTTTTACCCTTGATCAACTCTTGATCAATAAAACAAATATGACAATGCTTTTTAATGGTCTTGGCTTGATAAAGAATATGATGAATTCAACACTTGAATTCAATTTTGAAAGAAATAATTTACTTTTTATTTTTTTCTCTCTCAGCCGGCCATACCAATTGCATTAACTTTTTCATTTTGTTTCATTTAATCACATATATATGATTAACAATTAATTAAACAAACCATAGTTAACTCTTTAACTTAGGTTTAATCTAACCTATCTAAAGTTAACTCTTAACTCTAGTTAAATTAATAAACTTTTCCAACAAGTAATGAATATTTAAATATTTAATTAAGCTAACTAAAGTTAACAACTAACCATAGTTAGGTTAGTTTACTTTTTCAAAAAAGTAAACATTAATTAAATTTTAATTAACTTAACCTTAGTTAACTATTTAACCAAAGTTAAGTTAGTGATTATTTAATAATTAAATGAATACATATTGCATACTTATTAATTAAACAATCAAATATATGAAATTACCCTTCAGCCCTTACTTGGTTGTCAATTTAATCTAAAGTGGATCCCACCTAACTATACACTTGAGTAGATTAACTAAAGGCTCACTATGCACCATGTGTCATTATTTAATTAGTTAATAATAATTATCAACTAATTAATGTACTTAATAATTAAGTACAACGATACGTGCATCTCATGGGTTCTTAAAACAAATAATTGATTTTGCTGGATTTCACTTCAATCCAGTAAATTGCTGATGAACACTTGAAATTACACATTTAGTAAGGATTTTACATCATTGTTTTGTATTACTAGTGTCTTTAACTCTCTTAACTTAAGTATGTTTACAATATTGTACCTAATTAGCTTTTAACTATTTTGTCATAGGTTCGGTAAAATGAGCATAACTTTCTACCTAAGAATTCAATTAGAGTGATTCTTGATCTTGTGAAGAGCTGACTCAATAGGATAACATATTGTATGTCACAAGGTATTTGAAATTTGATTGTTTAGAGGGTAAAAATAGCCTATAACAGAACTGATAAACAATACAGGCTTACTCTAAACAATCATCAGTATTTGGCCCATAACTATAGAGATACGTATCTAATACATATGAGACAACTCAATTTGAACAACTAAGAGACTTATCTACAACTTTGATTTTTTGAGTTAAAGTTAATTCGGACCACATCAATTCTAAATTGGACAATAAAGTGGGTACATTAATAATAATCAATGCAAATTAGTTACCACATTTTTTGTCTTTTATCATCCAAGTGGTTCCCTCTTCATTTGTCTTGATTTTTTCATATTTTTCTATAAATAGATGGCCTGTTTATGCCCAAATCATATAATTAGAGAGCTATATTTTAGTTTAAAATACCTGTCTTTTGTATTATCTCTTTATAATATTATTTCTTTTGTTTACTATTCTAAGTCATGTTATCTTTTCTTTCATCTCTTTTCTTTTGGCAAGGTAATAAGATATACTTAACTCTTATTCATGAATTTAATGTTTCATTCTTAAGTTATGCAAATTTATATATGATGTATTATTTTATTTGCAATATTAATACAATTTCTTGTAAAGTGGTGTATCTTGATTTATTATAGACAATTTTTAGATTTGGCACAATAAATTCTTGAAACAATTTACAAAATTTGGCGTAAATATCTTTTCTTATAAAGTAGGGGTCTTGATTTATTGGAAACAAATATAAAGATTAGCATAATAAATACTTGAACCCATTTATAAGATTTTGTGTATAATAATTGAAAGAAATAATTACAAGTTAATATATAAATAGTGATGAACTTTAATTGTTATATCTTTCGATTAGAACCTCTTTGGGGTAAGGATTCCAATTGAGTTATAAAAAGAGTTGAATATATTCTTATTTTATATGCCAAGAGTGGACCCCTCTAACCTTAGCTTTTATTTTAATTGATTAATTAAATTATTATTTGCAAACATCTTATACTGCTTTAATTGTCTTTAAAGTATTTATAGTTTATAATTTTAATTTCACTTCCCTATGAATCGACCATGTTCTTACCAGGTTATTTATTACTTCGACAATCCTACACTTGAGAATAAACTCCTATATTCTGGACTTATCAACTACCGCAGCGCACAACGAATACATTTTATATTACAAGGACTCCCTAAGTCCATGCCCAATTTGTTAAATGGAACTATTTCATAAGTCTGCGATCAATGCCCAATACATACGTCACGAATATCACAAATTAGCGGGTTATACCATACAAATTTAGGTCATAGCATATATGTACAGTCCTTCAGTCATTTATATCTTGAATATGCAAGGGCATACATCAACGCCGTCAAATTCCCATAAGCTCATCGATGAACTTATCTCCAGATTCATATCTCGATGAATAATACATATAAACACTTTTGCTATATTGTTCAACTCTATGGGAAACTTCTTTTCCGAATTTATTGCTTATGACTATAAGGCTTTTTGAGATATAATCTCAAAGTATCGAATATATAACTCCCTATATAAGCTGAAGGATCCTATATCTATGTACATTGGACTCCATAAGCATCGAATCATACCTAACGACACGTAGTGATTAGACCATGAAAAGTCTTTGACATTTATGGAACCCAAGTATAGTAGATTACTCATAAGCTCATCGTGACGCGTAGGTCAAAGGACTATAAATAATACTCAACTCAAGAGGACCTTTTATTGATAACTTACATAAGATGTCTATTGGGGTTCTCTTTAATTTGTTCAGTATCTAGTCCTTACTGAGTATATGTATGCCTATACAAACTCAAAGCTTATGGTCAACTAGGAATAACCATCTGTACCCTATAGATATAGACATACACTGACTACATAAAAGAGATTCACCAACAGATCTGTATCGATGAAAATAGATCAATAACATAATATTTGAGAATATACTTTTATAATGACATTTTTTAACACTTTATTACAACTCTTGCAACTATGTCATTACTAGTATACCCCCAAGTCTTTGTTTGATTATAGATAAGGCCTCAACTTCTTGAATTTTACAAATTCTTATAACCTACTAACTCTTAGCAATTATAATTCTCATTATTGCTAACTCTTAGCCCTAATTTGAACTCTTTCATATCATACAATATTTGTAGCGTTACAAGCATTGTACCATATAATTAATGTAATTAGATATGATAAAATGTACATTGTATAAATATCAAATATTCATACAAATAGGGATGACACATAAGTACAAACCCTAATAATCTCTCACGTGCTCTAGTGCTATTCATAATAATATCTAATACCTATAAACTCTACATGTTTCTCAAATACCTTTATAGTTAAGGGCTTAGTAAGTAGGTTCACTACATTATTTACAAAATCTATTCTCTAAATAATTACATCTTCTCTAGCAAAGATCTCTCTAATTATGTCGTGTTTTTTTCTCTATATGTTTAAATTTCTTGTGTGCTATTGGCTCTTTATCTTATGCCATTGCTCCATTATTGTTGCAAAATAATGGGATAAGATTCGTCGAACTTGGAACTATTTCAAGCTCAGTAACAAACTTGCGAATTCACACTTCTTTTTTCGTTACTTTTGATGCAGCTATATATTATGCCTCTATAGTAGAATCAACTATGAACCCTTGTTTGGTGCTCTTCCAACTCATTGTTGCACCATTAAGAGTAAACACACACCCTAGATATAAACATTTTATCATTTAGGTCAGATTGAAAGTCTGAGTATGTGTATCATCTACTTATAAATCACTATTTCTATAAATGAGAAACTTTTCCTTTGTATCCTTCAGATATTTCAAGACATGTTTGACTATCATCTAATGATTGTCACCTGGATTAGGCTGGTACTGACTTGTAACACTTATAGTTGTACTGATGTTAGATCTTATGTACATCATAACATATATCAAGCTCCAAAAAGCTTATGCATATGGTATGTTAGATACTCTAATTCTTTCCTCTTTCGTCTGAGGAGACATTCTCTTTGAAAGCTGAACACTATGTCTAAAAGGTATGTTAACTATCTTATAGTTAGTGAAATTGTACCTTTTTAAGACGCTATCAATTTACGATGATTAGGAGAATCCTATCAACTTTCTAGCTTTATCTATATAAAGCTTTATACCCAGTATAGGAACCTTATCCTAAATTCTTTATGGAGAAGTTCTTACTCAAATAGCTTTTGACAGATTGTAACATACCGATATCATTCTGAATGATCAGTATATCATCAACATAGAACATTAAGAAGACTTTCATGCTCTCACTGACCTTTTTATACACACAAGCTTCCTCTTTATTTTTATGAAATTAGACCCTCTAATGACCTCATCAAAATGATGATTTCAGCTTCAGAAGGCCTATTTAAGTCTATAAATAAACTTCTCTAGTCTACACACTAGACCAGAGGTTATGTTGGGCATAAAATCTTTACATTATTTTACGTATATCTCTTCTTTGAGATATCTATTCAAGAATGCCGTCTTTATATCCATCTGTCAAATCGCAAAGTCATAATATGCAACAATTGCCAATAAAATTTAAATTAACTTTAACATCACAACTAGTGCAAATATCTCCTTATAATCGATCTTTGATTACTGAGCATAACCTTTTACTATTAGATGGGCCTTGAAGGTCTCTACCTTCTTATCGGGCCCACGTTTTCTCCTATAAATCTATTTACAATTGATAGAAACTATTCCTTCAGAAAGGTCAACCAAGTCCCAGACTTGATTCTGATGCATAGAGTCAATTTCAGATTTCATGGCTTCTTGCCATTTTCTCGAGTCAATGTCTAACATCGCCTCTCTATAAGTTAAAGGTTCATTTCTTTGACTAATAAAACTCCAAGGGCACCTTTAGGCATCTGACCATACCTAATAGGTGGCTTTGACATC
Organism: Ailanthus altissimus; assembly: GCA_946807835.1. Classification (NCBI taxonomy): domain Eukaryota; kingdom Viridiplantae; phylum Streptophyta; class Magnoliopsida; order Sapindales; family Simaroubaceae; genus Ailanthus; species Ailanthus altissimus. Next base: position 871,211 of record OX327699.1, read on the forward strand.
CTTTTCAACCTATGTGGAGGGTGTGTTAAAGGTATTTTGCTCAATTGAGCCTAAGTTTCCATCCCTAGCTCATTTGTTTCTTGATTGACTTCATCAAGTTTAATCTTTCTACAACCTCTACAATTTATAAAAAAATCTTTCTCTAGGAAAGTGGCATAGTGAGAAATGAATACATTTCGTTCCTCTTGATCATAGAACTGGTATCCCATAGAATTCTTAGGATACCTAATGAACAGATACTTATACCCTATAGGTTTGAGTATATCCTGTTGTACAACTATTACATAAACAAGACAGCCCTAAATCTTAAAATATTTATGACTTGACTTCTGTCTATTAAGTATCTCATAGGAAGTAGTCAGAACGGCTTTGGATAAAACTCTGTTCAATATGTCAACATCAAGTTTTAAAGCATAACCTCATAGGTATTTCAGTAGATCAATAAAGCTCTTCATCTATTAGAACATATCTAATAAAGTCTGATTTCTCATCTCCAAAATACTATTGTGTTGTGGAGTAAAAGGACTACATTAAGTAAAAATCTCATTTTTTTTTAAATAATCCAAAAATTCACTACCTATGTACTCACTGCCTCGATTTTATTGAAGCTACTTAATGTACATTGCAATCTATTTTTTTACTTCAATTCAAAACTCTTTAATGTTTTCAAAGGTTTTTGACTTATGTTTTATAAGAAACATGTACCCGTATTATGACAAATCATCGATAAAAGTTACAAAGTATCAAAATTCACTAATTGCTGCGTGATTCATTAGACCACATATATCACTATGTTCAAGTTTTAATAAATCAGAGGCACGGTGTCCAACACTAGTAAATGGAGATTTGGTCATCTTATCTTGAATACAGGATTCACAAACTGGATAAGACTCTATGGTTATATCAGGTATTCGACCATCCTTAGCTAGATGGGTTAGGCGTTTTACACCTATATAACCTAATTATATATGCCACAACTTGATTTCATTTAAAGATTCTGATCTACAACTACTAGTACTAGCTTACACATTCATGAAATTTCTAGTTGTATTCAATATATAATGTCAATTAATTAATTGACACTCAACTAATAAAATAACATACACATCATATAACACATAAGGAACAGTTCTAGATATTCATACGATATCTTTCACTGTCAAGCACAAAAAGGGATACAATCTTTTTTATCATATTGAGTACATAAAAATAATTATATAATATAACTGTTTTATTATAAGGGAGAAGTAAATCAAAATATCTAATAGCTTAGATCTGTAGGAAATCACCATTTATAACTCGAAGGTGTACTTTTTTAAGCTGTAGCATTCTAACTTCCCTCAATCCCTATAACACATTACAAATGTGAGAAGGACATGCGATATCTAATACCCAGCCAGAACAGGCATCAAATGCTAAAGAAATGTCAATGATAGTAAAGCATATACTTGAGGGAATCTTCTTTGCAGTGGTAAGATATTTTTGGCAGTTGTACTTTCAATGCCCATTATCGCTGCAAAAAAAAACACTTTTCTATTGCCTTACTATTTTGTTAAGGCTTAGATATTTATTGCCTTTGATGACCTATCTATGGTATCTGCTTCACCTTCTATTTCTTCTTCTCTTTGGACTTCCCAAAAGCCTTCAGAGTAGACGATAAAGTACCCTGAACAAAGTGGGTCGAGCCCTTTTTTGTTATGTCCTTCTATCCTATCTTCAACATATTATGAAGATCAATATAAGTAGAGGTCAATCCCTGAGTATTAAAGTTTATAATGAATTGTGCAAATGACCCTGATAACAATTTGAGAATCAACCTAATCCCTAAGTTATTGTTCAGAGATATGTCCATAGTCTCTAACCCATCGATTAATCCAATTATCTTGAGGATATGGGGACTTACTGAACTGCCCTCAACTAGTCTAGCTTGAAAGAGTGATTTGGCAACCCTGTAAATCTCGAGCTAGGGTTGGTCAACAAAGATCTCCTTTAGATGGAGTATAATGCTGCTAGCACTGTCCATATGAACATTCTCCCGCTGCAGTTCAATAGATATAGAGGTAAGGATGTAAGATTTAACCTTTAAATTATTATCCAACCATTTCTGATAAGTCATCCTGTTCTTTGGGGTGGTACTGTTAGAAACATCTTTAGGCAATTTATGATCAATAACATATACAAGCTTCTTTGAATCTCGAACATTTCTAACATTTATGAGCCAATTTAAGTAGCTTTCAGTGCATTTGAGTTGGTGTGCATCAATTATGCATACCAATGGGCTAGGGAAGACCATCAGATCTTCATAAGACAAAATAAATAGAAGATGTCAGTGGAATTATTAAATCGCTAATAAAAATGTTTTAAATAATAGGTATAACAATTATATATTTTTTAATTTTAAACACCATCTTACTGCATTACATAATCCCTCTAATCTCTTAAATAGAATTATGACAGTTTAAACTTTTTAAACTATAAAGTGGGAAGTAAACCCTATTGACATTTTACTCTGACCACATACTGTAGCGATCTAGGCTTTTGTGAACCCAATAAGTAGACAACTCTTGTCAATTGTATTTTATGCAACTCTTACTACTGATCCTAAATATACTTTATCCACATATTGTAGCGATCTAGGGTAAGTGTATTCCTGATTAACTTGTCAATTATCAAATATATCTTACCAAATACTACTCGTACACTGTGATGATACAGGGTAATACTTTCACATATATTTACCTCATCTTATGTTTAACCAACACACTCTAAATCATTTTGACCAGATCCCTTACACTGTAGCAATCTTGAGAAAAGACCAATGTGACCCATCTAGCACCATATTAAGAAGACGGATCATAATAATAAATATCTCATAATGTAACATTATTTAATTTAATTAAACAATTTTTTTAAATACTGACTCTTATCTTATTGGAAGGTGATTTCTCAATCAATCATTTTATTTATATGCAAACACAACTAACTCTCATTAATACAGCTCTTATTGTGGTTACCAATATAGAAAAATGACCCTGGTTTATAATGCAGACTAATAACTCTTATTACTGCATCTCAAAAACCTCTACATGCATATTTAAGTATTTAAAAAAATTTAAAAATTAAATTATAGTGTACAGTGTCAGTGTTATAGTTTTAGGCCCCTAGCATTGCAGTGCTAGCCCATTGGTGCTACAGCACTAGGGCCTAGGAGGCCTTAGCGCTGGAGCGTTGGAAGAAAAACCTCTAATGTCGCGGTCCCATATTCAGGATCGCAGCATCCCAGTGCCATCCTCCTTGGTATACCTATTTAAACATTTGAAATGCACAATGTGACACTGGAGCTTCATCAACAACATCCCAACACTCACAAAACACCCAAATCAACACAAAACGGGCTTTGAAACTATTTATTGGATGTCGATTAAACCAGGTGTATATATGTGATATTTTTGTCCATTATATATATATACATCAAATACATACATATACGCAAAGAAAGTATCAAAGAAAATAATGGACACAATTTAAACCTATTAATCATATTAACATATTTGATTGAGAAATTTTACCTATACAACCTTTGGATTAAAGTACCGCTTGAGTTCACCTGAAGTGATACTGGTTGACAGTTCTAGCAATCGACTGCAATGAGCTTGATTGTCTAGAACAGTAGCTATGAATCTAGCACTGAGTTTAATACTTTAAACCCTAATTGATTTATTTTACCTTTGATCAACTCTTGATCAATAAAATAAATATGGTAATTCTTTCTAATAGTCTTGGCTTGATAGAAAAGATAATGAACTCAATACTTGCATTCAATTTTAAAAGAAACAATTTACTTTTTATTTTTTCCTCTTTTGGCCGACCACACCAATTTCATTAACCCTTTCATTTTGTTTTATTTAATCACAAATATTCAATTAAAAATTAATTAAAGTAAACCATAGTTAACTTTTTAACTTAGGTTTAGCCTAACATAACTAAAGTTAACTCTTAACTCTAGTTAAGTTAATAAACTTGTCCAACAAGTAATGAATATTTAAATATTTAATTAAGCTAACTAAAGTTAACAACTAATCATAGTTAGGTCAATTTATTTTTCCAAATAGGTAAACATTAATTAAATGTTTAATTATCTGACTAATGTGACAGTTGAGGAGTGATGTTGAATGTTGGATTAAATCCTAAGGTAGAGAAAGTATCCACGTATTCAGTAACTTTAGCAGTTTAACCTTTGGGCATTGATGAAATGTAATGAGTACGTTACATAACTTTTGAAGGGACACCACCATTTAAAGAAAAGTTGCCAAAATTCAAAATTTATGATAAAAGGGGCTCCATATCATAGAGTTCTGACGACCCCTGTAGTTCAAGACCATGGACTTTTGCCAACCAAGCTACTAACCATAAGCTTTTTAAGCTTAACTATACTAAGAACCTTTCCCCAGTCAGAGTACTAAAATAAAATTTTCATCATTGATAAGTTAATACTGAAAACTAAAGGATCCTTATTTCTCCCATAAACCTTGGCCTAGACCCAATCTACCTCTATCCAGGCCCAAGGGCCTATACTGCTTAACGACCCTTAGGCTATTCCTTTAGAGGATGTTGTAATACACCAAAATTTTTATCCTTTAGAGGATGTTGTAATACACCAAAATTTGTATTTATTTTGATTGAATTTATTAGTCAAAAGAAATGGAAGAATTTGATTAATTGAATAAGTATAGTATGGTATAAGTGTTTGCATGGAATTAAAACCCATGCTATTACAACTTTTCCAACATTTGGACCAATAGAATTTTGCCAACATTGTTGAATGAAATATACTAGAATTAGTTAGATTTTAACTAGATTTTTTATTTAGTTTAGTTATGAATAGTATTTGGAATTTTTGGACCAATCAAATGCCACCATTTTTAACCAATGGTATTTTTGTAATTTTGAGTTTAGTTGGGGGTATTTTTGGAAAGAAAATAAAGGCTATAAAAGGGGGAATAGTATTGAAAAATTTAGAGAAGACCAAACCTTTGGCCGTCCCCTCCCTTTTGCATTTTCTCTCCATTTTTCTTTTATCCCTCTTTAAATTCAACAATTCTCAATACTTCCATTAGTAAATTAAGCCTCCAAATCATTAATTAAAGCCTTCTTCATCAAGTTTCAAGGATCAATTTTAAGGTATAAGGTGTTATTCAAGGTGAGTTGATGCTAAAAATTCTATTGAATATGAATTTGGGGTTTCAAGGGTTAATAGATTAAGTAGCCATGTAGAATTAGTGAATTATGCTTTTAATTTGGTAAATTAGAAATTTATTCATTATTTGTGTATTTTCGCAAATGAAGGTGAAAGCTTGGCCAAGGATAGCCAAGGGAAGGAGAAGGAGAAGATGTGAATCAAGTGGAGGAATTAAGCTTATAAGGTTGGTGTACACATTAGTTTGAAACTTAAATTCTTACCTTAGGAAATTTAGTGTATATTAATGTATTTTGTTAATATGATGGATGAGTATGTTGAACTATGGCATTAAATTGATAATTATATTGTTTCTAAATGTATTAAATATGTTTTGAGTATTGGATATTAATTGGTGGTCAAAATTGAAAAGAAAAGAAAAAACAATTGGGCATAAATATGAATTTTGAGAAAATAGGACTTATATGAAAATTTCTAAAGAATTCTAGAATAAATTGTAAATATTTAAAATTTTTATGTCTTTATGTGTATTAGTATGTAATTAGAACTTATATATGATTTGTTGAAGAAATTGGGGCCTAATGGCAAATTTTGGAACAAATGGGCCTATAAGTGAAAAATTAGAAAATTTTGGGCTGAATTGTTAAATCTGGAAAATCTGAAACTTATTTGGGTATTTTTGAATATTCTGGATCCATATGAAAAATTTTGGAACATTTGGACTTATGTATAAAAATTTTGAAGGCATAAAGGTGAATAGTGAAAACTTTTGAGCCTATTTGTAATAATAAAAAAATATTTATGTCTAAATATGAATAATCAGAAAAATTGAATAAATGTGAATTTGTATAATAATTTGGTTTAATAATAATAAATTTGTGTTAAAATATTTTTTTTAAAAAGAAAAATAATGTATTATAATAATACTATTGTGACGCCCTAAGTAAACCTGAACATTGGTAGAGGAGGATTGATAGTTGGCATGCCAATAGGGTATTATAGCAGTACTGCACCGTTTGCTTGTTCGATGATACTACTCTTATGGATCCAGTGGGCAGTCACCGAGTGACCGATGCCGGATCATTATCTGATATTTGTTAGCCCATTAGCCAATCCATGGTATCGTGTCAGTGTTTATTTTGGGCGCCTACTTGGATTAAGTATAAATATGATATTTGTGTGTATATATATATTTGATTAATTGAAATGAGAAATCGAAATAATGTTTTGGTTTAATGAATTGATTAATTGATAAATTTTGATTTATTATGATATATGGAGAAAAATTGGTATTACTCAAAATTTCATTGTTTATATATATAGTTTATTGCAAAAAGGTAATAAAATTTTATTATACTGTTTCATCTTTTGTGTACACCCACTAAGCTGTTGTGCTTAGCGCGTTGGATTTACCATGCGCAGGTAGTAGAGTTGCCATCACTAAAGACTGAAGAGTAAAGCTTTCTGCAGCTGCTTGGAGTCGCTCACATCCTCTCTCTATATATAATTATTTTTGGTAGATATTTTGCTTGTATATAGACTGTTGTGTATTATATTATGGACATTAAGTGTATGTGCATGTATATATGTATTTATTCAGAACTGTCTCTTTTAAAACCATGATATATGATATATATTTTGATAATATACTGGATGTGAAATAGTTTTGTAAAGTTTTGATACATTTATATTGTAATATGAGTTGTGAATATTTGCTGAAAGACAAATATGGAAGTTGGTTAAGAATGGATATGAAAATTTTGAGAGTGTTTCTTTTGTTACAGGTAGTGTAAAAATCAATTTTTTTAGGGGAGACTCTGTCAGTTTTTCCCCGTAAATGTTTATAAAACAAAAGAAATATATATTTTAAGTTTGAATAATCATTATCGTTGTTTCTGTTCGATGCTATCATACCACCCCTTGATCTCGCGTCTCGATGAGAGAGCGAGTGAGGAGCGTGTTACAGATGTTTTGCTTGAGGCCCATAATATAGAACTTCCACACTAAGCCTAACATCAGATAAAAGTTATCCTCAATATTAAAGGATGCCTCTAATGCCTACTTTAGATGTCTTTGGCCCTAAATCATCCCTATCATCCTCTACATAAACTGCTTGAGGCCTTAACCTATCAAAACAACTTACTTAAGCTGAACAAATTGACAGGACCCGACCCGAGACCCTCTACTATAGATCCCAGCGGCCCTACCGGGCACCCCGACAGAAGTTCCTCCGAACCTAACTGGGTAAGTTGAGAAATTCCGCGAAGTGAACCCTTTTTTAATTCTTGCTACTCCTAAGAAGGTCTAGTAATATATATGAAAACGACATCTTAATTTTAAAAACAAACGGACAGAGTTTCCTCTGTTTTTCGGAAAATCCATATAAAACCTACAAAGAAATTTCACTTATATTTCCAATACATCTCATTTCTACCAATTCGGACCTCCGGTCCTTTCCAAATCAAATCCAACACAACTCAATTATTCATTTGAATCACAAATAAGCGTAATCATAAAAGTAAAAAGAACGATCATCATAAAATTGAAATCTCTTCTTCTCGGTTCAAAACATACATCTAAATATACATGCCTACAACTATTATGCATAAAGTAAAGGGTGCTATTTAGCACATTTACATATACAAAAAATGATCTTCGGATTCGACCCACTACTCGATAATAGGAGAATCAGCAGCTTGCGTACCGAGACCTGCACCTGGGAAAGGGGTTCAGAAAATATAAAACACAAAACGGGTGAGCTAAAAGAGCTCAGTGAGTGCAATTAAAATTTTAATAAAATAACCTCATGTATAGATAGCAAATTCTAAAGTTCATGCATAAATCATGCTTCTAAAACTGATGTAAAATTGTAAAACGGTTTCTAACATCATATGCTATTGAAATCTTGCCTAGCGGGTTTTATCTACATCTTTGGAAAACTATATTCAGAATCTGTATAACATAATAACTGCTGTGTGTATATAAATGCATAAATGCTATCGGTAAATCAAAAACTAGTAAAATTCTCGTTCGGCCATTTTCTTTCTAAACTATACCAATGGTAACCCTAAAGCTCTATACCCACGCAGTGACTCAACTAGCACCGCACACGTGAGTAGGTCACGGGGCACCTCAACTAGCAGCACCCACAGTGACATCTCAAGACATCTCACTGGCTATGCAGCAGAATCCTACATCGTATGCATATAGCAAGACAATACCTCGTACACATAGAGCGACTCACATGACTCGACATCCTGACTTCCCAGAGTTAGTGGCATACCCCTAAGACCTGCCCATGTGCACGGGATATACCGGCCGAGTCTAATACAATCACCACCACTATAATCTGAGGGTACCAATGGCCTTAAAAATGAATGCAGAAATTTTAAAACTGTTTTTCAATTCGAACATGTAAAGGTATGTCTATGAATATATATCAGGATCATAAATCATGGTTATGCATTGAAAGCTCATAAAACATGCATATTCATTATGCGAAAACATAATAAACGAAAAGTAAAAGAAATGATAGATTTCCACTCACAACCGCTCCATGCTCAATTTCGCTCCCGATTTCTGCTCCCGTTATCGCTCTCGGTTATCTTCACCTACGCGCCATAAATGACATTTAGAACCAAATCGAATGCTAGAATCTCATTTAACTACTAAATGCCCTAATTGGCATACAAAGGCCGGATGTAAACTACTTTTCGATTTTTATTTACGGAGCCATTTAATCTAACCTATCTCACCATCCGGTGCCCTGAAAATTATTGAACGCCTTATAATCTTGGTTGGACATAATTACCCTTCACCTTTCCAAAATGGACAATTGTGTCCCATTATTTTCATTTTTGATTTTTTCATCAACATATACATTCAATTTACAATATGCACTATTTACACACAACAATTCATTCAAAACACCACTCAATCCCTAACTTCTTTAAAGTGGCAGAATTCCACCCTAGGTTCCAACACATTCCTTTTCTCAATTTCTTGTTCCAATTACAACAAAATCATGTCAATTTCATTTTAAAGCCCTAATTACAACCAATTGAAATCTCTACAACAAAATCACCAAAAACCCTAATTCTTACCTTGCCAATTTTTTCAAATTGATGACTCCTTCAAGCTCCAAACTAGAATTCAACTCAATCTAAGCCAAGAATCGACATAAGAACATCAATTTAAGCATTCTTGAAAGCTCACTTATCAAACTCATAAAACAATGCTTTTCTTACCTCTTTTTCTTGAATTTTCATTAATTGAGGCTTCAATTGAGCTTAGGGATTGGTATGTAACCTTATTTTGGCTTGATTAAGCATGAAAAATCATGAAAAAAAACTTGAATAGTCACTATAGCAGCACCCCCCTTTGAAGCTCGAATTTCTCTCTTTTTTGTCTAAGTGTTGGTTTTGATCTCTCTTCAAATTTCTACACACTTCTAACATATATATAGTGCTCCCTCAATTGACCATTTTTCCCTTCAACTTACTTAAAACTTCTAATTTGCCATTAGTTCAAATGAAAAGATTTAATTGGTTTCTTTATAACTATCTAGTTAGAATAGTCAAAAGAACTAACTAGAGTTTCTAACTTGGCAATCCATGAGATTGTTTCTAATTGGTCCATTCCTTAATATATGAATTGTATTTCTCAACAAAGGCTTGTTCCATTCATAACCCTTAAATGGAAATTCATGTAGTAAATTAGGATTTCCTTTTCTAAGCCAATAGAGAAAAATTTCAAAAATATTCTAGAGTCGTCCGGCGCACCGATCGAGTGTGAAATTACCAAATTAGGTCTAACATCTCTCACGTGCACTATAAAGGGAATATTTCTAATAGAGTTAAAATCGAGTAACCCTACAGTGTCTTATTTGCTCTATACCGAAATCTAGGCGCTAATACTACTAATAGAGATTGGATATTACACAGACCACCCAAAATCCTAGGACAAATCCTAGTCATTACAAAAACTTAAATTACCTGATACACAAAAGCTTATAAAGGAAGGCAATGAAACTTTAAAAAGGATTAACATTTTCTAGACCAATAAGCCCCATTTGAAGCAACCCAACCTCTCTTTTGTTGACTCACTTATTATTTTCAGCCACCCTCTTTTCTGCCTAAGTTAACTTAAGCATTTGAGGGTCATTGTTGAAAATAATTTTTAGTGTGGCCTATTCGTGTTCTGTAGTTATAAGGATAGTCTTGAAGATTAATACATCTCAACAAGGATCAACTTATTCTGACTCAGGGAGATCAAAGACTATTCTTAAAGGAAAAATAAATTCAACTCATAGGTTCAATAATATTCCAAATTTCATGATAAATAATATTATTAAATTACTATTTAAATTGGATTAAAGTAGAGCTTAATGGTAACTTAGAGACTAACATAATCTTATTAATGTGTTCACTGATTATGAGGGCTTAGTGGTGACAGGAAGACTAACATAGTATTATGGACGTGTCCTCTGACTGTGGGGATCAGTGGTGACATAGAGGCTAATTTAGTTGTACTAATTTTTCTTCTAACTATAAGGGATGAGGCTTAATGGTGATGTAGATCTTTAGGTGGGCCTTATTTGATCAACCCCATAATCTTGGTACTAAGCATTAATGGGCTCAGGCCCTTGCTAAGCCCAATTACACAATTCCCATTTATGTTGAGCAAATTTCTTAGGATGCAGACCTCACTAGCCAAGTGACCTTTTTAGAGCAGCCCGTGTATCATTATAATTATCCTTAAAAAAAATATTATATTTTTTTAAACAAGAGATCTTATTAGTTTTATTTGTTGTTTGTTAAAAATCAAGAGTCATAAAGGATTATTTAAGTCTAATTGTCAAAGAAGTTGTTTATTTTCTAACCTTGGGAATTACCTATGCTTAGAATATATGAGATCTTAACCTAAGAGTGTGGTCACCTTGATTGTAATCTATATCTTGTAATATCTTTTTTTTATATAATGGATTTAGTAATGAGCTTTGCTTATGGATGTAAGCCTTTAGGTTAAACCACATGAATTTGTGTGTTAGTTCTCTTATTAAATGCTTGCTAGATTGTGGTTAATTTAAAAACCATGAGATTAGTCCAAATATACACCTAATCCGACCTTTAACCCTTTTTACTAAGTTAATGATGTCAAAAAATCCCCTTTCTGCACTAATACTAAGTTGTAAGCTTGACTCAATGAGATTTGCTTATTCAACTATGTTATTGACAACCCTTGACCTCAACTATGATTCGGATCATCTCTTGATTATCTTGTGAAATCTAGGTCACCTTAGTCTCCAAAATATGTTTTGAACTCATATCTATCAGTTCTACATCTCATAAGTACCTTTTTTTTTTACCCTAAACACAATGTCAACAACCTTTTTCTAATCTAGCTGAGTCAAGTTATCTCCTCTAAGCAGTCCTTTACTCATCGCTCTTAAGCTTTGCTAATCTCTATTGAGAATATATTTTCTCCATTAAAAATAAATCCTTACTTGTTTATGCTAAAAAATAATTAGTCCTTAAATTACTAATTTGAGCATAAAAAATAAAGAACACAAAAAAATAAGTTAGTTACTCTAAAAACTATGCTAGCGCGACTTGCATTTAAATTTGAAAATGTAAAAAAGAATTTATTATAATTTTCTCTAAAACTCTAAATCCAATATCATAAAATATATAAAAAGGTAAGAATGATTTTTCCATAATATTTGCCTTTCATTCTAATTCTTCCCATCAATTTAATTTTCAAAATACCTTCTTAATTTTACATCAGCGTTTTAGCTAATTAGTATAAGAGTTCGAAACCCAATTGACTTGAAATTTCATTTTTATGTATCTGAATAATTTGTATCTATTAAAATTTGAGCCGGGTCACCCATGATGGGTCGACCCGAATCTATTTATCAAATACCCTTCCTAATGGACATGTTACCATTAGAAAGGGTATGCCTTTTATCAAGAGGCGTGGTGCCTCTCTAAGGAGATATCTCAACTCTATAAATAGAGAGGGGTGTTTCAAGATTAGAAAGAAAGAGATTTCATAGAAAAAATATTATCTACAAATATAGAAAAATATTAGTAAATTGAGATGTGAACATTAGTATAATTCCTAATGAATTATACTTGGTCTTGTTTCAATTCATCAAATTCATTATAGAAACATCAAAAGGTATGTATATCTATCCATACTATATTTAATTCTGTTATATTGAATATTGATATTAGAGCTTTTAAGATGCTTCCCATGATTTTCATTGAATTTGAATAAAAAAATGCATTATTTTTTATGTTTAAAAACACGATTAGGACAGTGACTTTGGAATACGATTCAATTTTATATATTGTGAATTATGAAATATAATTTATACATACATGTAGTATACATTGCAAGCTTTAAATTGATATATAGAACATAGAATTTGAACAAACGTATAGAAAATTATCAATTCGCAAAGTAGGTAACTTGAAATTTGTATTCTGAAAATTTTCTAAATCTAAGCGTACGAAGGTTGAAGATGATGTGTAAAACACACTCTTTCAACCTTCGGTTATTGTTCAAACATGTCTTTAGAGATCTTCGATTAAAAATAAATTGTACCATAAAACTAAGGACATGTAAAATTTGGGGGTAGACAAAATGTGGAGACGAAAAATACTCAAAATCGACAGCGTGTAGATTACACGCGCCACCCACGATGCACTTTATGCGGCACTACGCTGGCTGTAATCCAGCGCAGTGGCGACCTCCACCACCACTGGAACCTTAATTTTATTTTCCTTTCTTTGGTAAATTAAAATTAATTTTTTAGAATATAAACAATTTGTTTAGAATTTATAATTATGTAAAGAATTAAAAAAATTAATTTAAATTATTTTACATGAAAATAAATTATTTTATACTCTTTTCAAAAAAAATTGTTTTGAAGGTTGAGGTTCAATTGGAGGCATATGATGTTTCTTTTAAATTGTATGCTCAGTTATTATTTTAACTGTGTATTTATGCTTGAGATTACAGTCTAGTAACTTGTGATTTTGTTGCTTATTATTTTTATCAAAGAAATATGTCTCTCTTAAAAACAATGTGAAGACTGTACATTTATAGAAAGTTGAGAAGGAATAAGAGAATTTCTAGCAAAACTCTTATACGTTTACATACTTCTTGTATTGCAAGAAGTAGAGAAGGCATAAATGGCTTAGAAAATTAAAAGAGAATCTCGCAAGATATAGAATAAAACCTGAGCATACACTTATTGAGCATGTTAATAACATGTTTCAAGAAATAACACATAAAGGAGATATGTTAGATGACTATAGAAAATTTCGAGGTCTACATAATATGTTGCCTAAAAATCTAAAAGAAAGCCTAAAAAGCATCTAGGTAGAGAAGGATAGTATAAGCTATAATTCAGCCCCAAATGATCATAGAGAATTATTAGAAAGAAAGACTAATGATTATGAGACATTACTCTACCTATTTTTAAAAGAAAATACTTGAAAATGACCTCGATTTTGAGCTGTAACAATAGTTTTTGAACTCTTAGATTTCTAGTCTCTAAATTCCCTTGGATTATTAAAATGGTTTCAAATATTATGGATAAGCATAATTTAGAAGAATCTATTCCAAGGAAAATTAAATACATATATAGTGAAAATGAAGAAAATGTAAACTAATGAATATTAAGTATTTCATTTTTTTTATTTTATATTGTAATGTAATTGTTTTATTATATGTACACATTTGTTTATGTGTTATAATAGTTATAATATTAAGTTCATAACATGGGATAAGATCGGTAGAATTCTAAAGTGAATTCTCATTTAGAACTTATAAGTCGTAATTTAAATTAAGTTAAAAGAAATTTAACATTTAAATTAAGTTGATGATTAGGAACGTAGTGAACTTTCTCACTTAATTCCTATGAAAAAATTTCGTTAACTTAATTTAAAAGTGTAACTTGTGATGTATATCAATATAATGAATTAATCTTGCATTCATATATTGTCCTTTATAGTTTTGACTAATGGCTTCAAAGAACATTATAGCTGAATTAAATAATGGTGATAACTATAACATATGACATTTGAAAATTGACTATGTCCTTGATGAGCAAATGTTTTGGAGGCTATTAATAATGCAATAGATGTGACGCAGGACAAGTGTTGATGGGTCGTGATTTCGTTCACGAAGATGAAAGTTGTTGATATCGTTCAACAAAAACGCAAATTGAAAATGGTAGAATACCAATTCAAAAGTAAAGTTGCTTAATACTTGAGTTTTTTAAATTACAAAGCTTAAATGCTTTCCCCCTTATCTTTCATGTATTTATAGAGACCTATTGAGATTTTTAGCAATTATTATAGCAATTAATGACAACTTGCAACTATTAACTACCATTTAGATACCAACATTTATTACAATATAATTAATGAAAACTACCAACAACTACCAATATTGAATTTTACTTTAAAACTAATTATCAAATTATTAACCACACCAATAAATGTAGTTGAAGGCTCTTGAAAGTTTCTCATCATATGAGCTACCCACATGGGCTGTTGTGTTGTTGTGTGTTGTTATCCCCTATCATTCTCCTCCACTTGAAAACAACTTGTCCTCGAGTGACCATATAGGTTGTCTTCAGGATGACAGGTGGAGATATCTGCTACATTGAAAGTTTTTTATATGCCCATGTTATCGGGTAGGTCTATCACGTATGCATTGTCATTAATCATCTTTAAAACTTTAAAAGGACCATAACGTTTTTGCCTTAGTTTTTCATGAACTCCTGCAGGTAGCCTTTCCTTACGTAAGTGTACCATCACATTACTGTCCACCTCAAACATTTGATGTTTTCAATGCTTGTCTACAGCTACCTTGTATTTGAGGTTATTCTCCTCCAAGGATTGATGAACCTCTAGAAATATCTTTGAATAAATATCTACTAAAGCAAACACAGATGTACTAGAACCTGCTGTAGAAGGAAGTTTGACTAGGTCCACAACATGGCTTGGACTTTTAGTATAAACAATAGAGAAAGGACTCCTTCTGGTGGAACGATTAACTGAGTTGTTGTAAGCAAACTCAGCTTATGCCAAAGCAAAGTCACATTGTCCCTTATTATTTTCACATATGCATCTAATCAGATTTTCCAAAGAACGGTTTACCACTTCTGTTTGGCCATCGGTTTGAGGATGTGCTGTGCTAGAAAATTTCAATGTAGTCCCAAAATTTTTCCATAAAGTTAGCCACAAAGCTGCCAAGAATTTAATGTCCCTATCTGAATTGATGGAAAGTGGTACACCATGTAAACGAATAACTTCTTTAAAGAACAGTTTGGCTACATGATCTGCATCTGCTATCTTATGACATGGAATAAAGTGTGACATTTTGAAAAATCGATCAACCACTACAAATATGGCATCATTGCCCCTCTGAGTCCTTGGTAAACCAAGTACAAAGTCTATAGATATGTCATCCCAATGTGTATTAGGAATAGGCAAAGGCATGTATAAACTTGTATTTTGTGACTGGCCCTTGCTCGTTTGACAAGTTGGACACCTTTGCATAAACTTTTCAGCATCTCTTTTAAGTTGAAGCCAGTAGTAACGTTCCTCCAAACCAGCTATGGTCTTGTCTCTACCTACGTGGCCACTCAAGTCACTAGAATGCATTTCCCTTAGCAACTTGTCACGTAATGAGCTCATTGGAATGCATAATCTGCTCTCTTTGAACAAATACCCATATTGGACCAAATATTCACCTAAGGGTTATTTCATTAGGTATTTAGTCCATACATCACCAAAATCTTCATCATACGTAAATAGCTCATTGAGTTGGTTGAAACCTGAAACTTCAGTGGAAATGGTAACAAGTAGAGTAGTGCGACGACTTAAAGCGTCTGTCACTCAATTAGTAATTCTAGATTTATAAATAATGACATAATTGAATCTTTCAAGATAAGTTGACCACCTAGACAACATACAATCAACATGCTTTTACCCTTGAAAGTGCTTGAGAGATTGGTGGTCAGAGTAGATAATGAGTTCTTTAGGCAAAAGATATGCCTCCCACGTCTATAGAGCATGGAACACAACATAGAGTTCTTGTTGATATGTTGACTACTTCTGTCTTACTTCACTTAACTTCTTGCTAAAGAATGCAATGGGCCTTCCTTCTTGTGAAAGAACAGCTCCTATGCCAATCCCGTTTGCGTCACATTAAATCTCGAAAGTTTTGGCAAAGTCAGGCAGAGATAGAATAGGTGTTGTAGTCAATTTCTCCTTAATTAATTTGAAGCTACGATCAGCAGCTTCTTCCCATTGAAATCGTCATTTCTTCAAGCAATCAGTAATAAGTGCCACAATGGTATTGAAATTTTTAACGAACCTGAGATAGAAAGTTGCTAGGCCATGGAAACTCCTTACATCAGTTATAGTCTTCGATTTTGGCTATTCTTTAATAGTTTTCACCTGGGTCATAAGGTGCATGAATGTACTTGGTGCATTAGACAACCCAAATGGCATGACTAGCCACTCATATAGCCCATCTTTTGTTTTAAAAGCTATTTTCCATTCGTCTCCCACACGAATTCTGATTTAGTGATATCCACTTCGTAGATCTATCTTGGTGAATACTTTAGCACCACTCAACTGATCAAGTAAGTCTTTAAGTCTAGGGATGGAAAATCGGTACCTTATGGTTATTTTGTCGATAGCACGACTATTCACACATATCCTCCAACTTCCATCCTTCTTTAGAGTAAGCAAGACAGGTACAGCACAAAGACTAATACTTTCTCGTATATGTCCTTTTTGTAGCAGCTCTTCCATTTTCTCCCTCAAGATTTCATGTTCTTTTGGGCTCATACAATAATAGGGTAGATTTAGCAAGCTAGCTCCAAGAAAAAAACCAATGTGATGTTGAATATCTCGCAGTGGAGGTAACTGTGTCGGTTCTGCCATTACATCAACAACTTTTGCCAATAAGCCTTGAACCTCTTAAGGTGTCGATTGCATGGGTTCCTCTATTCTCTTAACTATTAAAAAAGCACAGGTTTTGGCACTTTTCATGTCTTCCACAAAATCATTCTCTTTAAGAGCCATGGACAATAATGTCTTCTCCTCTACTTTTGGCGAAGTGTTTTATTATTGGTTTGGAACCATAACTATCCGCTTGTGATTCCAAGTGAAGGTATACGTGTTGTCCTTCCCCTTGTGAGGTTCATCAACATCAAACTGCTATGGTATGCCTAGTAACACATTACATACATCCATCTCCACAACATCACAAAGAACTTCAGATTTGTAAGTCTTCCCCAAAGATAATGGTAAATAGCATTGTTGTGTGATCTTTATACTAGGTCCCTTTTTTATCCAACCAATGCTGTATAGGGATATATGTTGTTGTGTTTTAAGTTTAAGATGCTCAACAAGGCTTTGTGAAACCAGGTTCTTACAACTACAACTGTCAATCACAAGTTTACATACTTTGTTAGCCATAGTGCATTTACCTTCAAAGATGCATTTGCATTGTGTCTTATCAGGTTGTTTTAGAGTGTATAGCAACCTCCTTACAACGCATACGACTTCTTTACCATCTTCTTCACCTGCTTTGAAGTCACCATTCTCCTCTACTGTTTCTTGTTCATCATAGTCCTCCTTAGGCTTGCGTTGGGTGACATTGACAAATTTGCATCTAGGACAATCACTAGATCCGTGCCCTATCTCATTACACTTAAAACATCTAATACCCTTTGAACTATCCACTATTTCCTTCTCCTTTGTCTTAGGTTTTCTTTTGCTTATCTCTTTACCTTTAGACTATATAAACTTGCTCTCCGAAGTAGCATGGGTAAGTTTAGTATTTGGTTCAATTCTAGAATAAAGTGGTGCCCTTGGATACCTCCTGGTTTTTATTAGTCTCTCAGTCCTCAATTCCAAGTTTTGTGCTTGATCTATTGACTATATTTGTTGCATGGCCAACCTATCTTGGGTTCCATTACTCAACCCATTGACATATCTAGCTGCTTACTGATCCTCTGTTTCTGTCAAGTTGCACCTAACTTGCAACCTTAGAAACTCTTCTGTATATACTAAAATAGAACGAGTTCTTTGGATGCAATTTCGAAATTGTTGGAAGAGAGTTTGTTCATAATCCAACGGTAGAAAATGCCCCCTTAAAAGTGTTTTCATTTGGTGCCAATGACGAACAGGTGGCAGTCCGTTTAATCTTTGACCTTCTTGATGGCGTTGCCACAAAGCACCTGCACCCCCACGTAGTTTTTAGGCCACTAAAGCTACCTTACGTTCTGGAGTTACATTCATAATTTTAAAGAAACTCTCTACTTCATACTCACAATTCAGAAACTATTCTATATTAGTAGCACCATTGAAAGTAGGCAAATCAGCCTTTACCTTGTAAGAGTTATCATGTTGATGTTGTTGTCTCATTTTTTGGCAGAAACTCACCATCAAATTCTCCCTCGATTTCTTCTTCTCCAAATTCACCAACTATAAGGGTAAAACGATTAAGCTTTTTTTGGGCACCCATGGCTGCTCCTTTTATTCGTGGTCTAACCTAAAACTCATCTTCAGCTTCTTTCATCAAATTGACATTAATCGGTGCAGATTGTTGCTGTCTACGTGGCCTTCTCCTTGCAGCCATGTATTCTTGTTGTACTGGATCATTAACTATTGAACTCATAACTAGTTCGATTAAAGTTGCCATGCGTTCCTATAATTCTGCCATACATGCTTCCCTTCTTTGTTCGAACGCATTCAAACGATCTTTGTTCAAGTCACTAAGGCCTGCCATCTCAAGATAAGACTTTGATACCACTTGATGTAGGACAAGCGTTGATGGGTCATGATTTCATTCACGAAGACAAACGTTATTGATATCGTTCAATAAAAATGCAAATTAAAAATGATAGAATACCAATTCAAAAGTAAAGTTGCTTAATACTTGAGTTTTTAAAATTACAAAGTTTGAATACTTTTTTCCTCATCTTTCATGTATTTATAGAGACCTATTGGGATTTCTAGCAATTATTATAGCAATTAATGACAACTTGCAACTACGAACTACCAACCACTACCAACAACTAAGGCATTTAGATACTAGCATTTATTACAACACAATTAATGAAAACTACCAACAACTACTAATACTGAATTTTATATTAAGACTAATTATCAAATTATTAACCACACCAATAAATATAGTTGAAGGCTCTTGAAAGTTTCTCATCACATAGGCTACCCACATGGGCTATTGTATTGTTGTCCCCCATTAGGATGAGCCCAAAGCCAATGAGGAAAATGCTAACAATGCATAATTTAGGTGTAATATGGTTACATATAATGCCTGAAAAAGAAGGATTCCACTATAAGAGGAATTCTTATCAGTTTCATGAATAATGATCTAGTCTATGAGTATCAACAGTATCTGACTGCTCATGCTATGTTGGTCGCTTTGTGAGAGATGTTTAAAGGGACGTCATTCACCAAACTTTGACAGCTAACCATTAAGTTTGACACTTACAAGAAGCTTCCTAATAAGACGATCAAACAACACTTAAGGGACATGTCAAACATGATCATGAAATTAAAATCTACAGGGCATAACCTTATTGATGAATAAAAAATTCAAGTTATCAAGACTCTATCTGCTAACTGGGAATATATGAAAGTTAATATGACTCACAACAACAGCATTAAGACCTTTGATGATATTGCGCTCTATTTAGAATTGGAGGATAAACGCCTTGAAGCTGTAAAATTAAATGCTCAAGCCTATGTGGTAGAGTCCAATTTCAATAAGGCATCTGGTTTCAAGCGCAAAAGGTATTCTAGTAAATAAAAGGGCAAAGGCAAGGCTGGTTAAAGACCAAAGCAAGGAAACAAACAACACAAGCACTGAGGTAAGCGCAGTGGCAAGAAAGACAAGACCAGAGTGATTTGTTATAATTATGGCAACTTAAGTTACTATGCTCATGAATGCACTGAGCGTAAGAAGGTATTGTCTTGTCTTAATTCTTATAATAAATGCTTTGTTTATAAAATTTTTGTTTCTAGAACAATATTACTCACTAAATTATGTCCTATGTGGACTGTAGACTCAGGGGCCACGAACCACATAGTTAGAGACAAAAATACGTTTATGGAATTTTGTCAAATTCCAAGTAGAACGAAATGGATTTATATGGGAAATAATTCAAGAGTTGAAGTTAAAAGGATTGGCAAATGCAAATTGGATTTGAAAGAAGGCTGGACTATATACCTACATAATGTCCTTTATGCTCTCGATATTCGACGAAATCTGGTCTCTATGGTGGCCTTATTGAAATTAGGATATAGTTTATATTTTCAAGATGATAGTGTTAAGATTTCACATAACAGTACTTATTATGGTTGTATGTTCACTATTGATGATTTTATTGTGTTGAACACAGAATATTATGATAATTGTGATGTATGTTTTTTCTTATTCATAGAATCTAGCAATAATGATATGGACACTTGTTTGTTGTATGCTAGATTGAGGCATATTGAGCAAGATAGAATGAATAAACTTACTCATGATGGTCTAGTAGGACCAAATAAGAAATTTGAATTGCTTACATGTGAATTTTGTTTATAAGAAAAAGCTACTAGAAAACCATTTGGTAAATGCATTAAAGCTGAATTTTCTCTACAATTAATTCATTCAGACATGTGGACCAATGAATATTAGAGCAAGGCATGGAGCTTCATATTTTATTACTTTTATAGATGAGGATCGAACCCATCATGTGCGAGTGGGAGATGTTAGAATTTAGGTTGGGTTACCCATAACGAGTCAACCCGAATTCATTTATCAAATATCCCATATAATAGATATGTTACCATTGGAATGAGCATGCCTTTTATCAAAAGGCATAGTGTCTCTTTAGGGAGACACCTCAACTCTATATATATGGAGGTGTTTCAAGATTAGAAAGAGAAAGATTTCTCAACAAAAACAAAATTTCTAGTGAATTATACTTGGCCTTACTTTAATTCATCAAATTTATTATAAAAACATCAAAACGTATACATATCTATCCATAATATATTTAATTCCGCTGTATTAAAAAGTATCAATATAGTAAAGGTATGAAAATGGTTTGGGAAACATGAAATAAAACACATATATATATATATATAATTTTTTATTTTAAGAAAAAAATGTGAAAAATAACCACAAAAAAAAAATTGCTTTGTAAAAGTTCTAATAAATATCATAGAATTATTATTATTATTATTATTATTATATAATAGTGTTTTAAATTGAAATTTAAAATAAATAATTGAATATTAGATATAGATAATATAATTTATTGAAATATTGTCTTTTAGACACTTTTCAATTTTTTTATTTTAAATTATTATTTTCAAAATATGCCACCAAGTGCATTTCAATTTAAAAACATCACCATTAAATAAAAAACAAAAACATCAGTTTGATAGAATTTTTTTCTAAAAAACAAAAAGAATAAATTGTAAAATCTATTAGAAATATAAAATTTGGGGTACTAATAGTTTGAAAAAAAAATCTCACAAACACCCTTGTCTGGCAACATTTTTATTTGTATGGATGGTTTGTATCTTTTTATTAGTTAAATGACTTATTTTTCTCTCTAAAATAAAATTAATTTTATACATTAAGTAACACTCATTTTACATAATATATATTAGATTTAAAAATATTAAGTATAGTTATAATTTTAGTATTTAATATGTTATTTAATTTTTTTTATTTTATATTCTTTTTTTTATTATAGTTGTGTACCATATATGTATATATATATTGTTTTTACTAATATATGAAATAAATTTATTTTGTTTTATAAATACAATAATGAAGAATTTAGTGGAATTCATAAATTTAAAAAACAAAAAATGCATTTTTGCTCAAACATAAAAAATCACATTTTTAAAAAAAATATATAAAATATTTGATTTGATTTATAAAAAAATGAACATTGTAGCCAATTATCGTCTAACAAGCATGGCGATATTAACAAATTGACTCACCATCTACATCATTGGATTCTAAATTTCATAATCAATACAATGATAAAGATATTTTGAACCCAAAAAAATCATAAAAGTGTCCAACGAAAAAAGTAATGAGCACTTAACGTCGTCGTTTAAGTGTACTACCACCTTCATTTAACTCATTTTGATCAGTGATCTTTTTGATGGAAATGGAGATGACCTCAACTCACCCATTGTTTGATAGCGGTGTTAATTATCATCACCCCTCTTGCCACATTTAGCAACATTTTAGTATTTTTCTATGTTGAAAATAGCTTCATCATTAAATAGATCGTGAAGAATAATACTATTTGACCCTTCAATAATTGTCGACTAATCTATTATGTGTTTTTTAGTTTTTTTTATCTAATAAATTTATTTCATAAAATTTTATTAAAATTAAAAAAGTATATTATTTTATGCCATGTGACATTTATTAGTAAATAAAAATAAAAATTACAAAGAAATAAAATACATTCACATAATATTGACACATGTTTAGTTATGAATTAATGTATAATATTTCTTTTTTTAATATTATAACAAATTTATTGATATTTACAATTAGATATCTATTAAGATCTACGATAATGATATTTTGTTAAAAGTAAATATATAATATTTTTCTTTTTTTTAATATTATATTAAATTTATTAATATTTACAATTAAATATTTATTAGACCTTTAATGATAGTATTCGTTATGGTACAGTCTATAAATTTGGATTTAGAAAAAATTAAAATTACTCAACTAAAATTTAAAGAGATCTACCTCCATGAAAAGCCAAATCTACTCTAAAATTTAAAGGAAACTATCTCTACCTATACATAAGAGAGTGAAGACTCAGAACATTAGTGCTAAATTAAGAACCAAAGCTATTTACCACTCATCAAAGAGGTGGTGGGCTACAATATTTCTCTTTTTGTCATCCAAATTGATGAAATTTGAGGTATTCTAAAACTAATTAGAGTATTTTAGTCTCTTTCATGAAACGTAAGGTTCAACCATCATTTTTCTTGATTACTTTTTGAAAAGGGAGATTTTTATAATTTTTTCAAAAAATAAATAGTGAAAACAATAATCAACTTCACAAAGATTTATGATGAATTTTGGTATTTTTAATTTAAATTAATAATGAAATTTGAAAAAAAAAAAAATTGGGACTATGTTACAACGTATAAGCGGGAGTGAGCGTGAGGAGGTAAAATAAAATTAAAACAGAGAAAAGCAGTCTGTGTCAATTGTGAGATTGGGTCATGACCCAATTGCAATGGCAGAGACGCCATTGCCATTCCGTGAAGGACCAGCAGCAAACGAAAGATTGAGGAAGGTTTGAAAAGTCTCCCACTTAGTCAAAGTCTTCTTTTCTCTTCTTATCACCAAACATTAAATAAGAAACATCAGACCGAAACTAAAACTAAAACTAAAACTAAAACCAAAATCAAAATCAAAATCAAAACCAAAGCCAATCTGTTCTGTTAGGTTGTATCCGGTTATTAAACCACAAGCAAACACAACAGATACAGTACGAAACTGTTTTTTTTTTTACTTGAAGAAAAATGACCCTCAAATCATCAGCTCTAGCTCTGATATTGTCTTTGAGCTTTGTTTTGAATTTGAGCATCTTAGCGGGGGCCGATATAAGCTTAGGCTCCAGCCTCAACGCCTCAAACTTAAACCAATCTTGGCAATCTCCAAACAACACGTTTTCCCTCACTTTCTTTCAACAAACTCCCACTTCTTTCATCCCCGCCATCACTTATTCCGGCGGAGTTGCCGTCTGGACCGCCGGCGAAACCCCCGTTGACTCCGCTGGGTCCTTTCACTTCCTCCCCACGGGGACTCTCCGGCTCATCAACGGCTCCGGCGCCACCATCTGGGACTCTTCCACTGAACGTCTCAATGTCTCCTCCGCCTCTCTTGATGATTCTGGGAATCTCGCACTCCTCAGGAAAGATGGCGTTACAGTCTGGTCCTCCTTTGATAACCCTGCTGATACTATCATTCCATCCCAGAATTTTACTAATGGTAAGACTCTTCGATCTGGGTTGTATTCTTTTACACTTCTTAGATCAGGGAATCTGACATTGAAGTGGAATGATACTATAGTTTATTGGAATGAAGGATTGAACTCCTCTATTGACTCCAATTTAACTTCACCAATTCTAAGATTGCAGCCTATTGGAATTTTGTCCATATTTGATGTTACCTTACCAAGTGCTGTTATTATTGCTTATAGTAGTGATTACGCTGAAGGGAGTGATATATTAAGGTTCTTGAAATTGGATAGTGATGGGAATTTGAGGATTTATAGTTCTCCTAGAGGTACTGGGGCTAGAATTAGAAGATGGGCAGCTGTAACTGATCAATGTCAAGTTTATGGCTATTGTGGAAATATGGGTATTTGCAGTTATAATGATTCGAGTTCGGATCCTTTTTGTGGGTGTCCAAGTCAAAACTTTGAACTCATTGATGCCAGTGATAGCAGAAAAGGGTGTAAAAGAAAAGTAGAGATTGAGAATTGTCCTGGGAGTGCTACGATGCTAGAACTGCCACATACAAAGTTCCTGACATTTCAGCCTGAGTTAACATCCCAGGTTTTCTTTGTAGGGATATCAGCTTGTAGGTTGAATTGTTTAGTTACAGGATCTTGTGTTGCATCCACTTCGTTATCTGATGGAACAGGGTTGTGTTACTTGAAAACACCAGAATTTGTTAGTGGTTTTCAGAATCCAATGCTTCCTAGTACTTCCTATGTTAAGGTTTGTGGACCAGTATTACCAAACCCCTCGCCTTCTTTACTAGTTGAAGAGAAAAGTAAAAGTTGGAGGTTGAAAGTATGGATCGTTGCAGTTGTTGTTGTGGCTACACTTTTGGTTTTAGTCGCATTGGAGGGTGGACTTTGGTACTGGTGCTGTAGAAATAGTCCCAAATTTGGGGGTTTGTCAGCCCAGTATGCACTTCTTGAGTATGCATCTGGTGCACCTGTGCAGTTCTCCTATAAGGAGCTGCAACGCTCAACTAAGGGGTTCAAGGAGAAGCTTGGAGCAGGAGGGTTTGGAGCTGTTTATCGAGGAGTTCTGGCTAATCGAACGGTTGTTGCAGTGAAGCAACTAGAGGGGATTGAACAAGGTGAAAAACAGTTCAGAATGGAGGTTGCTACAATTAGTAGCACTCATCATTTAAATTTGGTGAGGTTGGTCGGTTTTTGTTCTGAAGGGCGGCACAGGCTTCTAGTATATGAGTTCATGAAAAATGGGTCTCTTGATAACTTTCTTTTTGCGACTGAAGAGCAGTCAGGGAAGTTGTTGAATTGGGAGTGTAGGTTTAACATTGCCCTTGGTACTGCTAGAGGAATCACATACCTTCATGAGGAGTGTCGAGACTGCATTGTTCATTGTGATATAAAGCCAGAAAACATCCTCTTGGATGAGAATTACAATGCCAAAGTGTCAGATTTTGGCCTTGCAAAGCTCATAAACCCAAAGGACCATAGGTACCGAACATTGACTAGCGTTAGAGGAACAAGAGGATATTTGGCACCAGAATGGCTAGCAAATCTTCCCATAACTTCCAAGTCTGATGTTTACAGTTATGGAATGGTTTTATTGGAGATAGTTAGTGGGAGGAGGAATTTCGAAGTCTCACCAGAAACTAATCGAAAAAAGTTTTCTCTGTGGGCTTATGAAGAATTTGAGAAGGGTAATGTTAAGGGAATTGTTGACAAAAAGTTAGTTGGCGAAGAGGTGGATATGGAGCAAGTTATGAGGGCAGTTCAGGTGAGCTTTTGGTGCATCCAGGAGCAACCATCTCAGAGGCCAATGATGGGAAAAGTAGTTCAGATGCTGGAAGGAATAATGGAGATTGAAAGGCCGCCGGCACCTAAGGCATTGACTGAAGGGTCTGTTGGTGGGACCAGCATTAATATTAGCACTGATACCAGTGCTCTGTCAACTTTTGCAGCTTCAGCGCCAGCTCCTTCTTCATCTTCATCATGTCAAACTGGTGTTTCACCTTTAGCATCAGATAGGAATATTGAGCCGGCATCTTCTTCCCTCTTACGGCCCTCTTATCAAAACTGAAGCGCATTTAACATTCCACCTGCACTGGCTCTGTCGCCAAAGTTTCAAATATGAAATTTCTTGCAAGGTTTGTTGGTAAAATATTATTTCTTACAAGTTCTGTTGGTAATATGTAATTCTGTCATGATGATGATGATGCATTACCATCATACATTAGTTGCCTGTACAAGTTTTCTTCTATTCATTCAAAGAAGTATGTAAAAAGTAATGCTTGCTATAGCTAAAACTACCTCTTTTATTTTATTCTTTTTTGTTTTGTGGCTTTCTTGCTGCTAACTTGGTGATGAGAGCAGGATTAGCATTTTTGCTTTACCCCTGATCCCTCAACCTGAAACTATAAATTCTAATGGATTGGGAATGGAAAGCCACATTTTAACCCTAAGTGAAAAAGAGGGAAATAGCTTGTGAAATTTGGTGAAATATCTCTTTCCAATACAGTGGGATTGCAAAGTTACATTTTTTAAATGTTATTTTAATAAATTAATAAATAATAATTAAGTAATAAAATATTATTATTTTTAAAATTATTAATTATATTATTTTATTATTTAATATATTATTTGAGATAAAAAATTTTAAAATAACACTTAAAAAGTATAAAATTATTTTTATGCGTGTAGCATTTTTCTTGTAGTGATGCTAACCTTTTTAAATTAATATTTCAAAATTAAAATTTTAGATGATGTATTAAATAATTATTAAATAATATAATTTTTAAAATTATCTATTATATAATTTTACTGTCTAATAATTTATTACCACGCAATTGAGATTTCAATTTTAGATATTAATCGGAAGCCTAACATTATTCTTATTCTTTTTCAGGGCAGAAAAGTCATGCACTTTTCATTTTCAAAACTTGCACGCGCAATAAATATAATCATCTTAAAATATTTTGTATGTTGTATTCCTTTCAAGACCAGGACCAGGACCAGGACCAGGACCAATAATTATGCATAGAGTTTCAAAACAAATGTTGGGAAGTTTTGCAATAGTAGCCTAATTGAGAATTCAATAAATTAGGTTGGGATTGTTTAATGTGTAATGGTCAATCATGACCTAGATTAGACCCTTTCAAACAAAACATCTCCAATTCCCATTCACAATTTTCAATTCAATGCTTAAATATCATCTAGAAAATATAAAATGGTCCTATCACTTGTTAATTCCTATTGCTTATTTATTTTAACCATATGTATAGTCCAAATTAGACAACGGGCGGCTATTAAAAATGTACATGTTATTTTGTTGCTTAAGAAAACTAACAACTTAAGAAAATCTCAAATTAAATTATACTTTTTACCGATCCTATTAAGGAGGCACCCAACTGCTTTATTCGGATAAAAATGTCTACGTATTCTCTAACTTAAAATTAAGAATTCGAACTTTGACAACAGCCTCATGACATTATAAATATTTTCTTTTTCTTTTGAGAGTAATTTATCTTCTTATTATAAAAGTTGAAGTCCATGTGTACTTAAATGTTAAATAATATATAATTTTGGTAGATGAATATGCTATATAATATATATTTGATGTAATATCAATATTTAAAAAAAATCTACTAAGGAGAGTAGAACATAAAAAATGACTTTTTCAAAAAAAGAAAAAAATGAAGTTAAGATATATTTCATATATGTTTTTCTTTTAAAAAGAAAATATTACACTTATATATATATATATATATATAATGTCCTATTACGACAAGTGCAATGTAATTAACAATTAATAATTCTATGAAAAAGTCAATATATATGAACACACGATGCTCCTTGATTGGTGCGACATTAATCGGGATTAAAGGTATGTAATGGTAGCATTACTGTTTTTAAAACTGTGATTTTTACAAATTAAAATAAAAAGGTTGCCTCTTAATTAAATGTTAATTTGCAACATCCTTAATACATAAATTATTTCTACAATTCACTATTCTTTTAAAGAGAAAAGGACATTTGAACCCTTAAATTTTTTAAAAAATAAACATATAAATTTTTAAAATTTTATTTACATTCATGCCAAAAAGTGAAATCTATTAAAGTTAATATAAAATTTATTAGATTTTGTAAAATTATGATTATACTTTTGTTATGACCGAAAAAAGTCTAACTCACATTGATTATTATTGACCGATTATTAATAAATGTTAACTAACAATTTTTTGACGGCGTTAATTAGCCATTGACTTGATAGAGGATAAATTTTTAATTTTACATTTTTTTATTATTAAAATTAACAGAATCTATTATTTAAAAGGGATGTAAATGAAAATTTTAAAACTTTAAAGATGTACATATTTTATTTTTAAAACTTTAAGGGTTGAGATGTTAATTTTCATCCTTAAATTTATATAGAGATTCTGCCTCTAAGTGAGAGTTTATACATTTGGTTAACGAGAGCATACATTTTTTTCTTTCCATTTTATTAAATAAGTATATGCCATTTATATGCTCCATTAATGGTTATTAGTTAATCGGCAAAAATAGAAATAAAAAATCGAGGGATCAATTAGGTCTTTTGCCAACAATAATTAATAAACAATAAGGACCTATCAATCGAAAATACTAAATTAAATCTATTTTTGTAATAAAACATGAAAACCCAAAGACCTTATATTGATCAAATTGCACTTTATGTTGACATATAATAATTTTGGGGCTTTAACACTGTTCTTCCCTGAGGTTTTAGAAAATTACAGTTTGATGGATTGAATCGAATTATTGCACTTTCCTCCCCTTCAAGTCCAACTACCACTCCATTCCAAATCATTTTGTCTCCGGTAGTTAAAAGAGGATATTATAGTAAAAATGTGTTGTGATTGAAAGAACAATAAACCGTCACCCCTTTTTTTCTATTGGAATTATTTTTTGCAAGTTGATTTCTTTATTATTTGATTCTGCTTGTAACATATAATTATTATCTTTATTCGTATTTGTTTTCATTTTTTTTTCTTTATTTTCCTTTGTATCTTTTGAATAAATGGCAGAGTTCTATTGGAGTTTAAGAGGGCCATGGTTGGCCCTCGAGCTTTTTTTTTTTTAAATTTAATAATATATTATTATAATTTCATCATTTAAAATGGGTATTTTTATGATTTAATTCTTTCAATATCTTAAATTTTATATTAAAACTTTTATATAATTAAATTATAATTAAATATAATTTTTAACTTTAACATTTGGTTTATTCACATTTTAAATTCTGATCCACCTCTAATT
Organism: Ailanthus altissimus; assembly: GCA_946807835.1. Classification (NCBI taxonomy): domain Eukaryota; kingdom Viridiplantae; phylum Streptophyta; class Magnoliopsida; order Sapindales; family Simaroubaceae; genus Ailanthus; species Ailanthus altissimus. The sequence goes on from OX327699.1 coordinate 900,778, forward strand.
TAAATAGTTTTTGAAAATACAAATGCTCTATTTATTTCACCACCTTAACCAAAAAATTAATTTCAAAGCCGCAAATGAATTTTTTTTTTTCATTTCATAATTCATGGCCAACGAAGCTAAAGCAATTACAACTCCATCGCATAAATTTTATAAGTCTATTTGCTGCTATACAAACTGTTGGTAGGGTTTACGTCATGTAGGCTTTATAGGCTACTTTTTAATTTTATAAAATTAAAGGGCTTGAGTAAAAAAATTTATTAAGTGCACCGAAATGTAAAATCCGTATTTTTTTATTTGAGAAAAAATGCAGAAGGCAAAAACGAAAAGCAAGACACGAATAAGAGAAAAAAGAAAATTTAGGGTTTAATCTTTTTCTTTATGATTGGATGTAAATTTGAATTTCAATTTTATTCAAATTTTGAAGCTGAGTTTCCAACATCTTGCTCTACACTTCTATCGATTTAATTTTTTAATTTAGCATTTGATATAGTATAATCTAACAAATTTATATTTGAGGAGAATTTGTTAGATTTATTATTGTTGAGTCAAGATTAATATTTTTGATGTTATGGTATGCCTCTAGTGTGATTCTAGAGAGAATATTGCTATAATCCTATTATTATTACATAGTAAAAGTGTTGATATCGAATTACGGTCCCGTGATTTTTTCTGAATTGAGTTTTCCACGTAAAAATTTGATGTTCATTGTAATTGATTGTGATAATATTATTTTGCTAATTGTGGTAATACACTGCTCATTTTAATAACATAAAGTGGGAGAAAGAATTATTTTTGCTGTGTAGTATTTTGTGATCTTTTCCAACATAAACACCAACTAACAATACCAAGAGTAAAAATAAGAAAATTAATAAATAGTATTGCAGCCCTAATTTTCCAACAATGTCAACCATATTTTAAAATTTTCTTTAAGTTTATCTATATTTGATGGTTGGCATAAAAATATTGTGAAAATTTTTGTGGTCCAAAAACAATTCAGATAAATTTATTATGTGTTCAGATAAAGAAACTTAAAAGTTTTTTAGAGTATGGAAGTAATTCGAAAAATATGGAAGGATTTTGATGAAATTATTTAAGAGCACATAAAACTAACAAGGATAACATTTTTTTAAATAATTAGAAAGTCCAGAAAAAGTCATCATCTTGATTAATTGACATTCTAAAAAATCAGTTTACGAAACTGTTTTTTGTGTTTTAACTCTCCTTCTGATCTCACTTTCAGAATGAATCAGAGCCCTTAAACATATCAAGATTAAGATGGATTCCTCCATAAAAGGGGATTGTCAGGTTCATTAGAAACGTACTTTTGAGTTCTGATGATATTGTGAATTCCAGTGATTACATTTCTAGGGGTTTGATGAAACGAAGCTTTCTATAATCTTTGATTCTGAGTTATATACTTTGTACACCATTAATGATTTAGTGGATTCATGAGCTATGACATATTCAAAAATGGATGTAAGTTTATTTATAGAACCAAACTATTATAAGTCATTGTGTAGGGGTGATCTTGTTTTTTTTTTTTGTTCTTTAATTCTTAATTTCTTTCTTTGGAGTGTGTTTATTTCCATTAGTGATCAATCTTTAGTGCTTAAGAACCTTGGTGTTGGTAGTTTTTTTTTTTTTAACAAACAAATATCTTATAAATTTTATTTTTCAAATTTCATATCTTAAGTTTAGGTTAAAAAGAAGAATTACATTCTCAAAAGTCCATAGAATGTAAGTGTCAGCTGCTGCAAATTAAAACAGTTTTAATTTATGAGTATTTTAGAATTTTTCTTTCCATGACTAACAGTAAGAAAACTATTTGTAATGGAGTGGTATTCGGAGAGGAGGAAAGTGTAATTAATCTTATTCAAACTATGAAACTATAATTTTTTAAAACTTCTGAGGAGGATATTGTTAAAATTGGTGAGAAAAAATAAAATGAAACAAAAAATTATAATTTTATTATATTATGTTGTATATAAATTTTTATATAGATCAAAGATTAATCTAAATAAAAAAAATAAAATATAACATATAATTCAAATTATAAAATATAATAAGTATTAATTATCTTGATTCTATAAATATATATATATATATATCTTTAACAATTTTTCATGAGTCGCATAACTTTTCAGTAGCTTTTCCATTCAAAGAGAATTGCTTCACTTGCATTCATGTATTTGACGAGGTGAAAAGAGAAGAATCAGGAGCTTCCACAGCTTATCAAGAATTGATGGATGATAACGCAGCACACCCAATTGTTTTTGTTTTGTTTTCTGTCTTTTTTATTTCCTTTTATTTTTTATCTCAATTTTCTCAGGAATTTAATAGCGTGCTTTACATGCATGTATTTTAGACTTCAAATACGAAAGTAGAAAATTATTTTCTAGGAGTTGAAACTATAATTTTCAAAATTTTGAAAAGTATTTAGAGGTGAAACCAGAATTGATAGACCAAATTGTTATAGTTGAAAAATTATGCATGTTAAATTCTATTATAAATTGTTACAAAAAAAGTTTAAATTCATAGGGGTCAAAGCATAAAATTATATATAAAGGGTAAAATTATAAAAATCTTATATGTATTTAAAAATTGGAGCTTCATGGCTCGGTCAATTGATTTTGTATTTATCAATTTGATAGTAAAATATTATAAGGAACTATTTCAGAAATTATGAAAATTTATTATGCAATTAATTTGTAATACATTATTTGTGTTGAAATTTTAAGAAATAATTTAGAAGGTGGATTATTATCCTTCTTTTTTCTAAACTTTGAAATTATTAGAGATGTTTGTTGGATTGAATTCAACGGCTTTAATCAATAATCTATTCAATCTATCATTAAGTGAATTGGTAATTTTTCAATCTGATTTGATATAAAATTATAATGAAAAACACAAATTCTATTTGAATTAGGTTGAGCTGCTCGAGCTCAAAATAAGTTAAACTCATTGTATTATAGCCTAATTCGCGTACTTTATATTGCAATTTATGTGGTAAATGACCTGAGTTTAAGTTTTAGTCTTACTAGTTTCAATAAAAAATTGATGTTAAGGTAGATCAACAACCAAAAAGTAGCTTAAGTTTAACAACAGTAATTAGTTGCTTCATTGTGGCTTAATAATTTTTTTAATATTTTTAACTTTTAATATATTGAAACAAATGAAATAATGATATATTTTTATAAATTATTTATTTGTAAATACTATAATATTAATTTTTTTCAAATTAGATTAGATTTTAGTGTATTTGTCAAAGTAAATCCATAAACGGATCTAACAAAGACAATTTTTTATTTATTTTTATCCAATCCAATTTAATCCATTAATATATCAAATCTAAAATAGAGCAAAATCGATTTCAATAAGATTTGGCAAATTAAACAGATTGGATTATAATATGAACACCCTATAAATTATTGAGCTTAATTATTAACACCTTCCTCTCCCAATTTTCAGGGCTTAATTTTAAGTAATAAAACCTACTATTTAGCATATAAACTATGAATAATGAACGTGTAGACATTCTTTTGGGATTATAAAGGATAATCTTTGGGATTAGTCATACTGCCTCACTTATCTATAAGAGAATTAAAAAAAGGTGGTGATATTTTCACTCTATTTTTTTTTGTTTTTGTAATAACATTATTTTTATTTATTAAAACATTCTATTAAAATTCTTAAATTTATATATTTTTTAAGTAAATCCCACTTAATACCGAAATTGCCCTCATATTATTTTCTAATTTACTAACACAATCATTTATTTAGAAACAGTAATATACTTCTAGAGTACTGCTCAATTGATTCTCTAATGTTTATTTTGTTTTCTTTTAATTTTTAATATATTTACAAATGAATAAGATATATGTGTTGGGTATTATATATGTGTGTCATGTTACAAGTGAATGTATACATTATTAAAAAATAATAAATCATACATGTAATGCAATAAAAATTATATATTACATTATCTTATTATATTAATAAGATTATCCACTTACATTTAAAACGTACTTTATAACAAATTTAGTTAAAAATGAAGTAAAATTTTTTAAATTAAATTAATAATTTTTTTTTTTAAATATTTAAATCGACACTTATTTCTACCTTATTTTTGTCCCTCAAACCTTAAAGTTAACTCTTTAACTTTTCAAAGCAAAAGAAATTAACTCTACCATTTCACTATCCGCCATTATATAGACTTTGGTGCCGCCAATTGAACCAATAATAAATCAATTGGTTTCCAGCGGCTTAAGTATAAGGAAGTCACATTTGCTGGCCACCAATTGCTTGAAATAATGCTGAATATTATGCTTATTTCGGTGGCTATCTAAAGTGCAAATTGGTGACTTTTATTTTGCTGGCCAAATTTTCAATCAACAAGTGGCCAACTTTATTAAAATTCGTTGCCACCTTTTGCTTCAAAATTGAATAATATTCGATCTTAATATACATCAATTCCTGAGCAGAGGGTGCTAGCTCAATTGGCAGCCCCTTTTGTGATGCTCACCCAGATTAAAGGTTCGATTTCGCATGTTGACAGTTTATAGGTGTGTGTGTGTTGTAACACTCAAAAAAAAAAATATGCATCAATTCATTTCCGACAAATAAAAGTGAATATGTTTCCATTGCCATTATTTCATCTAATAAAATTTAAACAAATGTCAAGATAAATTAAATGAATCAAATTTATTTGATTTAAACTAATGGCTAAATAGTAAATTAAAATAATAATTTGTGAGAATATTAATTAAAAATTATTAGAATATAATTTGGAGAACAAGTTAAGTGTGTAGGATGCGCACAGATCGAAGACAGACGTAAAAGGAGGCAAAAAATGAAGGGTGCACCAGGCGCTAGTGCCGCGGCGCTTAGACGAGCGCGCCAGTGCCATGGCAGTGAGAGCCCAGCGCTGCGGCGCTGGAGACAGGAACAGTATCCCAAAATATGAAAACTTCCTTATTTCACCTCCCACTTGTTTCAGGACTCCCTAATACAACTCCTACATGTATAGGGTAAACCTAAGATGTCCCAAAGCCTATATAAAAGCTATCAATTGACTTGTAAACACAATCTTTGTGAGAAGTTGAGAAATCTTAGTGATCATCAACAATTTTTGTGGTTCTTTGTGAGAGAAAATCCCTAGAAAGAAAGAGAGGGTTTTCCTTGTGATCTTTCTTGTAAAAGACATACTTTATGAGTGCCTTGTGATTCATAATAAGAGAATAGTGTAATCTTGATCTGCCGTGGACGTAGGTAAGTTGATGAACCACATAATTCTTTGTGTGTTCTTCTTCTACCCCTTTCTCTCTTTATTTCTTAATAACTTGTTCTGCATTATTATTTGCTTGGGAGATTTTGCTTGTTTGTGTGCTTTTGCTTCAACAAACTAGTATCAGAGTTTAGTTCTAAGCAGACATGGCCACACCCAAGTATGAGGTAAAGAAATTCAATGGTACAAATGACTTCAATCTGTGGAAGATGAAGGTTAAGGTGTTGTTAGTGAGCCAAAGGGTTGGTTCGGCATTAGAGGAGACTACAACTCCATCTAGTGATGAAGAGAAGATGCTAGAGTCATCTAGAGCTAAAGCAGAAAGAAGAGACATTCAAGAAAGAGCTCATAGCACAATCGTTCTGTCATTGAACAATGAAGTACTAAGGGAAGTAGCAGGTGAGACGATGGCAATAGGTCTTTGAAAGAAGCTTGACTCTCTTTATATGATAAAATTATTGGCCAACAGATTACATATAAAGAAGAAGTTATATCAGTTGTCCATGTCAGAAGGGATGCTGATGAAAGATCATATAGACGCCTTTAATAATATCATCTTTGATCTTGAGTCTATCAACATCAAGATAGAAGATGAAGATAGAGCAATTATTCTGTTGAGTTTACTTTCCAAGAGCTATGAGAGTTTTGTTGATACACTACTCTACGACGGAGAGAGTTTAACGATGAGTGATGTGTAATCATCATTAAACTCAAAGTTATGAGAAAAGCAGACCGATGGCAATGCAGAAAGCTTATCTATAAGAAGAAGGCCCTCATATAGAGATGGGAAGAAAAAAGGCTCAAGATCGAAGTCTAGGACTCTTAGGAAGTGCTATTGCTGCAAGAAATATAGGTACTTCATAAAAGACTGTCCTGAGAAGAAAGCACAAGACAAGAAGAAAGCGGATGCTGCTCTTGCCTATAATGATAGCTATGACAGTGCAGAGACACTCGTCGCTACTGATGGTAAGAACTCTAAACAATGGGTTCTTGATTCTGATTGCACTTTTCACATATGTCCACACAAGTCTTGGTTTACAAATTTCTAACCTATTAGTAGTGGTAAAGTCTTAATGGGTAATGATATTATATGTCGAAGGATGGGAATTGATAGTATTAAACTTAAGCTACATGATGGGCGAGTGAGAGAGTTGACAGATGTTAGGTATGTTCCTGACTTGAAGAGAAACTTGATCTCACTATAGACTCTAGACCAGAATGGGTGTTCCATCAGGATCGACAAAGGGATTTTAAGAGTTTTGAAAGGTTTCATGGTGGTGATGAGAGAAGAGAAGCGCAAAAAGGTTTATGTGCTTAAAGGTAAAGTCATAAATAGTTCTGCATTATTCTCTGTAGATGATGAGAGTATGCAAATCAAGTTGTGACATTTTAGACTGGCACACCTAGGTGAGAGAAACCTAAAGGAGTTATTCAATCAAAAGGCGTTTGAGAAGATAAGTTCCAACCCTTAGATTTTTGTGAGCATTGTGCGCTTGGGAAAGCACATAGGGTAAGGTTTAGTACCGGTGAGCACAAGACTAAGAGGACTCTTGACTACATACAATCGGATCTTTGGGGACCAGCTTAGACAGCTACTCGTAGTGGTATTAGGTATTTTCTCAACTTAATTGATGACTATTTGAGGAAGCTGTGGGTCTATGTGTTGAAGAGCAAGGATCAAGCCTTTGAAGTACTCAAGACTTGGAAGGTTCTTGTTGAGAAACAGAATGGCAAAAGGGTAAAAAGGTTAAGGACTGACAACGGCCTCAAATTTTGCAACAAAGAGTTTGATGGATTTTTTGCCAAGCATGGGATTGCAAGGTATAAAATAGTAAGATCAACACCACAGTAGAATGGCATAACTGAAAGGATGAATAGGACCCTACTTGAAAGGGTTAGATGCATACTTACTAATGCGAAGATGTCTAAGACATTCTGGGGAGAAGCTGTAGTGACTGCAGCTTACATGATTAATAGAAGTCCCTCATCAGTAATTAACTTCAAGACACCAAAAGAGAAATGGTCTGGCAATCCTCCGAAGTATGACCACTTCAGAATATTTGGTTGCCCTGCCTTTTGTACATGTTAAGGAGAGGAAGTTGGAACCTAGAGCTATCAAATGGGTATTCATAGGATATCCCGAAGGAGTGAAAGAATATAAGGTGTGGTTTAAAGACTTGACACCACCAAGGAGTATCATAAGCCATGATGTGATGCTCGATGAGATGACGATACTGAAAACCTCCCAAGAAGATGAGAAAGAAGAACCTGTACCCAAGGAAGACTCAGTACCCGAGTCAATAGAAGTTGAAGTAGAGCCTGAACATGAATCTAATATGCCCCCAGATCAACACTTCAATAAAGAGATCCTTGAAGATGAACCAAAAACACTGGTGAGTTCCTCTAAGTCCACCCAAAGAAATACTAGAACTCTTGAGATGGAACTTGAAGAGTACCAGTTAGCCAGAGATAGGCTAAGGAGAACGATTAACCCATCAGTCAGGTATGCACAAGCAGACTTAGTTGCTCATGCTTTTAATTCTACTTACACTCTTGAGTATAATGAGCCTAGGACATATGGTGAGGCTATGAAGAGTGAAAACAAGAAAGAGTGGCAGCAGAAAGAAATTAGTTCTCTTAAGAAGAACAATACCTGAAAGTTGGTGGAGAGACCTTAAAAGAAGCTAGTCGAGTGTAAGTGGGTGTATAAAGTAAAAAAAGGGATATCGGGGATTGAGCCTACAAGATTCAAGGCTAAGTTAGTAGCACAAGGTTTTACTTAGAGAGAGGGGGAGTAGATTTTCATGATATATTCTCTCCAGTTGTCAAGCACACATCTATTAGGATTTTATTAGTCATGTATACAAAACTTGATTTACATCTAGAGCAGATAGATGTAAAGACAGCTTTTCTATATGGAAAGCTTGAAGAAACGATATACATGGCACAGCCGCAAAGGTTCGAGGAGCCCTAAAAAAAAGATCATGTTTGTTTGCTAAAGAAGTCATTATACGGGTTAAAGCAATCACTTAGACAGTGGTATAGGAGATTTGATGAGTTTATGATGGCTTGTGGCTTTAGTAGGAGCAAGTATGATGGATGCGTGTACTTCAAGAACATAAGTTGTGGGATAATGTATTTGCTTTTATATGTCGATGATATATTAATCGTATGCAAGAATATGGAAAAAATACAGAAGCTCAAGAAACAGTTAAGTGGCGAGTTTAAAATGAAGGATTTGGGAGCAGCAAAGAGAATTTTAGGTATGGATATTGTGAGGGAAAGAAGAGATGTTATCTTCTTGTCCCAACAGCGATATATAGTCAAAATTCTGGAGAAGTTTGGTATGTCCAATTGATGCGATATTTCTATATCATAAAATTAAGTGCAAGTATACACTATCGTATGCAAGTAATAAAGAGACTAAATAAGTCAGATGTCGAACCCACATGGATAATTTTTTCTTTTCTACCAAGTACTAAAATTATATCTTTCTAATAATTATTCAAATAAATAAAAATCTAAGAATGAGTGCAGAAAATATAAAAATAAAAACACAATGCAACGAGATTTAATTGATAGCAATATACAGAAAAACTAGGATTAATACTATCCCTCAATATGCTTTCTAATGATTAATCTTTTAATATTTAACTCCCTTAGTCTTTATTATTGATCAAGACACTAATGTATCCACAAGCCTCTTCTAAGGTCATGCAAGCATACCTTAATTTACCAAATACTTATATTCCTATAGTACTTGTAATAAATTAAGATTCATTAAGATTAGGTCTTATTGATCATACATGCCAATTAGGTATATTCCTATCCTAAATTGAAACTTACATATGCAACATTGAATGTTACTCTACAATCATGCATCAAATTACCTAGGCCTAAATATTATGATTCCTCTTCCAAGTTTATCAATAATATTACCAACTCATTCACCATATATTGGCCAGATATATTGAAGCATTAAGATCAAGTAATTTGAATATCAAAAAACTAAGTTTATTAAATATTCTTAAAGATATGGCAATTAAGCACACATATTGAGTTCAAGTATTAACCCTAAAAAATAAAATTAGCTCATGGCTACAAGAGAACAGCAGTAAAAATAATAATAAATCATGATACAATCAATAGCAAATTGATATAGACGTCGAATTGTTCTTAATTGCGCTGCCTAAGATCTCTTGATGTCGAAGAATGCCTTGAATCTCTCTCTAAGGTTGCTTCAATTAAACTCCTATTGCTCTCCAAGACTCGTCCTCTGTATTCTTAGTGCTCTTGGGTCGTTTTGGATTCATTCTTAAAGGCTGGGAACGAGTGGCTTTTTATAGGGATTGATATGAGCTTGAAAATTTCAATTCTCGTCGGACTAGGACTCGCGATACCGCTGGGGCGCTATATAGTTGTCGCTGGGGCGACGCATGAAAAAGGCTTCACTGTTGGAGCGGTGGGTTGATGGCGCTGGGGCGCTGTCTCGTCGCTGGAGCGGTGACTGTTTGGCGCTAGGGCGCCAGATGCGACTTCAACAGGTCGTATTTCTTATTTCGATCACTATTACAGAGCTGGGGCGATAATCCTCTTGGCACTGGGGCGATGAATACATACTTTGAAAACTTTACATTTTAGTCCCTGTTTTCGCTCCTTTTGCATTCTTTCTTTAAATTTTATTCAAGTCCCTATAAATAACAATAATGCACATAAATAACCATCTATTCTCATAAAATCATAAAATATCAATAATAAAAACATGAGAAAATATATGACAAATTTGTCCTTATCACCAACGCAAAGACTGTCTCTACTCATTTGGCCATGCATTTCAGACTTTCAGCAGCACAGTCGCCAACATCTGAAGAAGAGAAACTACAGATAAGTAAAGTATCGTATGCAAGCGCTGTGGGGAGCATCATGTATGCAATGGTTTGTACAATACTAGACATAGCACAGGCTGTGAGTGTGGTGAGTAGATATATGGCGAATCTGGAAAAAGATCATTGGCTTCCAATAAAGTGGATTCTGAGATATCTCAAGGGAATGTCAAATCACGGGTTGATATATAAGAGGGATTAAGATAGTAATGAAATGGTAAGAGGGTACGTAAACTCAGATTATGCAGGTGATCTAGACAAGAGAATATCATTAACGAGCTACGTATTCACAGTGTTTGGGTGTAATGTGTGTTAGAGATCAGTTCTACAACATATGGTAGCACTCTCTACCATAGAGGCAGAGTACATAGCAGTTGGTGAAGCTATTAAGGCGGCCGTATGGTTAAAAGGCATATGTGTGGAGGTATTAGCTAGTAAAAATGTGAACACCGGTGTATATTATGACAGCCAGAGTGCCATACACCTAAGCAAGCATCAAGTGTTCCACGAGAGGTTAAAACATATTGATATGAGGCTCCATTACATTTGTGAAATTGTCCAAAGTGGTGAAGTTAGTCTAACAAAGATAGCATCATCTAAAAACCCTGCTGATATGTTGACTAAGCCACTACCCTCAGTTAAGTTCATCCTATGCAAGGACTTAACCAAAGTCACTACTTTGAGAGGGTAACCGAAGATGCGAAAATGAGAGATCGAGTTGCTTTGTGGATGATTTTGAATCAAGGAGGGGATTTGTGAAAATATTGATTGAAAATCATCAGGATATGACTTGGAGAGCAAGCCAAGTGCGTAGGGTGCGCACGGATAGAAGACGGATGCGAAAGGAGGCAAAAAATGAAGAAATGCGCACCAGGTGCCAGTGCCGCAGCGACCAGGCGTGGGAGCCACGGTGCCCAATCTAGCAACTGAGCACCGCGGCGCCAGGCAACGAGTGCTGCAGTGCTCAGACGAGCACGCTAGTGCCGCGGCTGATATGTTGACTAAGCTATTACCCTCGGTTAAGTTCATCCTATGCAAGGACTTAACCAGAGTCACTACTTTGTGAGGGTAACTGAAGATACGGAAATGAGAGATCGAGTTGCTTTGTGGATGATTTTGAATCAAGGAGAGAATTTGTAAAAATATTGATTAAAAATCATAGGGATATGATTTGGAGAGCAAGTCAAGTGCGTAGGGTGTACACAGATAGAAGACGGACGCGAAAAGAGGCAAAAAATGAAGAATGGCGCACCAGGCACTAGTGCCGCGGCGACCATGCGTTGAAGCCGCGATGCCCAATCTAGCAACTAAGCACCGCGGTGCTCGGCAACAAACGCCGCAACGCTCAGACAAGCGTGCCAGTGCTGCGGCGGTGAGAGCCACAGCGGCGCTGGAGACGGGAACAGTATCCTGAAATAAGAAAACTTTCTTATTTCATCTCCCACTTGTTTCAGGACTTCCTAATATGACTCCCACACGTATAGGATAAACCTAGGACATCCCAAAGCATATATAAAGGCTATCAATTGGCTTGTAAACACAATTTTTGTGAGAAGTTGAGAAATCTTAGTAATCATCAATAATTTTTGTGGTTTTTTGTGAGAGAAAATCACTAGAAAGAAAGATAAAGTTTTCTTTGTGATCTTTCTTGTAAAAGGCATACTTTGTAAGTGCCTTGTTATTTATAATAAGAGAAGAGTGTGATCTTGATTCATCGTGGATGTAAGCAAGTTGCCGAACCACGTAATTCTTTGTGTATTCTTCTTCTACCCCTTTCTCTCTTTATTTCTTAATAACTTGTTTTGTATTATTATTTGCTTGGGATATATTTTTGTTTGCTTGTTTATGTGCTTCCGCTTCAACACAATTATTTTATTATTTTAATAACTTTATTTAGTACCTATATAAATTATTGACACAATTTAAGACATAATTAGGTAGATAAAAGTGTTAAGTCTTACTTGGCACAATTTTAGATTTAACACTTAAACCTTAGTTATTCTCCAAGAGACTCTGAAATAAATAAATATTTTTTGAAAACTTTTTAGATCGAACAATTCAATCCGGTGAGCTACCTATGTGCTCAGCGAGTATACTTCATATAATGAGACTCCCTAAGTTAATACATATTTTGTCTCACAGAACATTTTTGTAAATCTATAACCAATATCGCCCCTCCCCCCTCCACCCACACACACACATATATATACATACACACACACGTTATGAATAATAAAAAATGGCAAGTTGAATCATATAAGTTGAGGTTAATTCATATTCGTATAATTCTTCCGTCATATAAATTGGAAGAGCGGAGACATAGATCAATAATGTTAAGTCCCCTATAGTTCAACCATAAAATTATCTCATCGATTCATATTTAGATAAACAATATCCGCAAACTACTTTGTGATACTATTTATACCACGGGAACTCTTTCTCGGGTTAAATGCTTATGACCATAAGACTTTCTGGAATACAATCTTAGAGTATCTGAATATTTAACTCACTTATATGAGTTGACGAATATCATATCTATATACACCGGACTCTATAAGCATTGAACCATACCCAACGACACCCAACGATCAGACAATGAAAGTTTTTTGACATATGTGAAATTTAAGTATGGCGGATCACTCCTAAGCCCACCGTAGTGCTCAGGTCAAAGGACTACGAATACCACCTAACTTGAGAAGACCCTCAATTGACTATTTTATAGGATATCTATTATAGGTCTTCATTAAGTCTTGTTCAATATCCAGTCTTCACTAAATACCTGTAAATCTATATGAGCTTCCACTAAGCCTATAGTTTGGTAAGATTAACCATTTGGATGATCCAGATATAAATATACACTGATCTATATAAATCAGTTCCATTCGACAAACCCTGCGTCAATAGAAATAGATCAGGAACTTATGATTCGAGAACATATTTATACAATGACAATTCCTAGCAACGTTTGCAACTCTTTGCAACAATGCCATTATTAGTATATTCCCATATCTTTGTCCCATTTCAGATAATGTTCTAACTCTTTAGACCTGATCTGAACTTATTGAGATCAACATAATGTCTGAAATGCTATAAGTATCTTACCTTAATAAAATTAATTAATTAGTGATTAATGAAATATTTATTTATTACATAAGTATGAAATTATAATATTCATACAAAATTAGAATTATACATGAGCACAAATCACAACAACCTCCACTTACTTTAGTGCCATTCGTAATGGTATTTAATGCCCAACGACTCCACGTGTTTTTAAACACCTTTAAAGTTAAGACCTTAGTGAGTGGGTCTACTACATTATTTACAAAATCAACTCTATAAAATACAACATCTCCTTAAGCCAAGATTTGTCTCATAATGTGGTATTTTCTCTCTACATGTTTAGATCTCTAGTGTGCTCTTGACTCTTTTGCCTGTGCAGTGGCCCCATTATTGTTGCAATATAATGGATAGGATCCATAAAACTTAGGACTATATCGAGTTAGCCGATAAACTTCTTGATCCACACTGCTTCTTTTGCTGCTTCTGAAGGTGCAATGTATTCTATATCTGTGGTAGAATCAGCTTTGGATCCCTATTTGACACTCTTCCAACTTATGACAGTGCCATTAAAAATGAACACATATCTAGATGTAAACTTTCTATCATCTGGATTAGACTAGAAGTCTGAGTTAAGGTACCCTCTAAAATGTAAGTCATTGTCTATCCATATATGAAAAACTTCTTCTTCGTACCCTTAAGGCATTTAAGGACATGTTTGATTGCCATTCAATGGCTATCACCTAGATTATACTGGTACCGGCTTATAATATTTATAGTCATACTAATGTCAAGTTTCTTGCATATCATGGTATACATTAAGCTTTCATTTATATTCCTTCCGAGGACACATCTTTTGAAAAATATGAATGTCATGCCTAAAAGGTATATTAACTGTCTTACAGTTACTAAAACTATACTTTTTCATAACACTATCAATGTACAAAGATTGGAAGCATTTTATCAACCTCCTAACTTTATCTCTGTAAATCTTTATACCTAGTATATAAGAGGTATCTCCTAAATCTTTCATAAATCTTATTTAGGTAACTTTTTACTAACTGTAACATACCGATATCATTCCCAATAATTAGTACGTCATCCATATAGAGAATTAAGAAGATAATCATGGTCACATTTACCTTTTTATACATATGCCTCATCTACATATTTGATGAAACTAGGCCCTTTGATTATCTCATTGAAACAAAGATTTCAGCTTCGGAAAGCCTGCTTCAGGTTGTATACAAGACCAAAAGAAGGCTTGATGCAAACATTTAGGTTGTTCCATGAATATCTCTTCCTTGAGATATCCATTCAAGAACGCCGTCTTTACATCTGTCTGTCATATTTCAAAGTCATAGTATTAAGCAATTGCCAATAATATCCTAATTGACTTAAACATCGCAACTGGTGTAAAGGTTTTCTCAAAATTGATCCTAGATCATTGAGAATAACCTTTTGCTACCAGACAGGCCTTGAAGGTATTTACATTCCCATCGAGTCCACGTTTTTGCTTGTAAATCTATTTATAAATCGATATGAACTATTTCTTCAGGAAGCTCAACCAAGTCTTAGACTTAGTTTTGATGCATAGAGTTAATTTTAGATTTCATGGCATCTTACTATTTTTCCGAATCAATATCTAATATTGCTTTTATGTAGGTTAAAGGATCATTGTTTTTCAACTAATAAAATTGCAAAGGTACCTTTAAATATCATACTATACCTTTTAGATTGTTTCGATATCTTTTGTGACCTATGTAGAGGGTGTGTAAAAGGTAATTTACTCAATTGAGCCTGTGGTTCTATCTCTATTTCATTCTGACTGACTTCATTAAGATCAATCTTTCTTTATGAAGTCAAGAAATGGACTTCTTCAATTTGCATATAAGATTAGAAGAAAAGTTGAATGCAAACCTTCAGGCTGTGCCATAAATATCTCTTTCAATAACACCGTCTTTACATCCATCTGTCATATTTCAAAGTCATAGTACGCAGCAAATGCCAATAATATCCTGATTGACTTAATTATCGCAACTGGTGCAAAAGTTTCCTCAAAATTGATCTCAGATAATTAAGTATAATTGTTTGCTACCAAACTGACCTTAAAGGTATTTACCTTTCCATTGGGCCTATATTTCCGCTTATAAAACTATTTACAACATTTAAGAACTATTTATTTGGGAAGTTCAACCAAGTCCCAAACTTGTTTTTAATGCATAGAGTTAATTTTGGATTTCATGGCATCTTGTCATTTTATCAAATCAATATCTAATATTACTTCTCTGTAAGTTAAAGGATCATTTTCTTCCACTAAAAAAACCTTACAGGTACCTTTAGGTATCATTCCATACCTTTTAGGTTGTCTCGATATCCTTTGTGACTTATGTAGAAGGTGTGTAAAAGGTAATTTGCTCAATTGAGCATGTGGTTCTATCTCTTATTCATTCTAACTGACTTCATCAAAATCAATCCTTTTACAATCACCACGATTGATGAGAAACTATTTCTCTAAGAAAATGGCATTTTGAGTAACGAACACATTTAGTTCCTTAGGATCATAGAACTGGTACCCCATTGAGTTCATGGGATAACCAATGAACCGATACTTGTATTCCATGGGTGCAAGTTTATCATGTTGTGTAACTTTTACATAAGTAAGACAATCATAAATCTTCAAATATTTAAGATTCGAATTCCTTCCAGTCCATATCTCATAAGGAAAAGAGGGAACGGCTTTAGACGGAACTTTGTTCAATACATGAATAGCAGTTTGTAAAGCATAAATCTAAAGATATTCAAAGAGATTGATGAAGCTCATCATCGATCGGACCATATCTAATAAAGTTTGATTCCTTCTCTCTGAAATACCATCGTGCTGTGAAGTACCTAGAGGACTATACTGAGCGAGAATCCCATTCTCTTTTAAATAATTCAAAAATTCACTGTTTATATATTCACCACATCGATCTGATTGAAAGCATTTGACATACATACTAGTTTATTTCTCTACTTCAAGTCTAAATATCTTAAACTTTTTAAAGGTTTTAGACTTGTGTCTTATAAGAAACACATAACCATATCATGACAAATCATCGATAAAGGTTATAAAGTATTGAAATCCACTCATATTAGCGTGATTCATTAGACCACATACATTACTATGTTAAATTTCTAATAAACTAGTGTTACAGTGTCCAACACCACTAAATGTAGATTTGGTCATTTTTTCTTAAATACGTGATTCACAAATTGAATAAGATTCTATAGTTAAATCAGTTATTCAATCATCCTTAACCAGATGGGATAAATGTTTAACGCCTATATAACTCAATCTTAAATGCTACAATTCTATTTCATTTAAAGTTTTCAAACTATTAGTTGCGTTTACCAATGCATTCATGATATTTTGTATTGTATTCAATGCATAATAACTATTAATTAATTGACAATCAGCTATCAAAACATTATACATATCATATAAACATAATGAGTGACTTTGTATAAACATATGATAACCCTCATTGTCATAAATAAAAAGAGATACTATCTGTCTTAAAATACTAGGTATATAAAGACAATTATACAACACTATAGTTCTATTACATGAAAGATGTAAATCAAAATATCCCACAATCTCTACCTAAAAGAAATCTTTATTTCTAACATGAAGCTGAATCTCTATCGACTGCAACAGTCTAACTTCTCTCAGACCCTATAACATATTGCAGATGTGAAAATGACAAGCAATATCCAATATCCAATCAGAATTAGCATTATATGCTAAAAACAATATAAATAATAGGTAAACATATACCTAAGAGAGTCTTCTTTACCGAGGCAAAGTATTTCTGATAATTTCTCTTTTAGTGTCCTTTCTCGCCACAGTAGAAACATTTTCCTTTTTCTTTCTTTTATGGTTTAGATATAAGTTGTCTTTTATGACCAATGTTGGATGTTTGCCTCACATTCTTTTTCTTTATTCCCTTAGACTTTCCAGAAGCTCTAGGAGCAGAAGATGAAGTACCCTAAATAAAAAGAGATGATTCTACCTTGTTCATGTCCTCTTTTACTGTCTTCAAAATATTATAAAGGTCAGCATAAGATAAGGTCAGTCTTTGCATATTAAAATTTTATTATAAATTGTCTGAAAGATGTTAGAAGTGATTAGAGAATCAAACTATTCCTTAGATATTTATTCAACTTAATGTCCATCATCTCCAACCTTATGATTATAGAAATTATATTGAGGGCATGGAGACTAACTGGCTGTCATTAGAAAGTCTACACTAAAAAGCGATTTGGCAACCCTATATACCTTAACTTGAGGACGGTCACCAAATAGCTTATTTATATGGAGCATAATGTTAAATGCATCACCTATATGGACATGCTTTCTCTGTAAACATATAGCCATAGAGGCAAAGATGCAAGATTTAACTTTTAAATCATCAGAAATTCCTATAGGCAAGCGCTAATTTATCACATATCCAAAATTTTCAAAATCGAGAACAATTCTTAGATTCATTAACTAGTCTTTATAGTTTTCTATGCTTTTGAGTTGGTTTGCATCTAATATGCGTTGCAATGGATTAGATGAGGCCATTTTATCTTCACAAGGGAAAAAAAGTGATGTTAGCGAAAAATAAATATTTCAATCGCTAATTTTCATTTTAGATTAAGGATATAATCAAATTATACATTTTAAAATCTAAAATAATTTTCCACTACTTTACATAATCCCCAAATTTCTCAAAAATAAAAAATGATAATTTAAACTTTTTAAATAGTACAACAGGAAGTAGACCTCGATGACATTTTACTCCAGCCACACGCTTTAGCAATATTGGCCATTGTAAAATCCAAAAGGTAGACAACTCTTGTCAATTGTATCTTATGCAAATCTTACCACCGATCCTAAATATATCTTATCCTTACGTTTTAGCAACATTAGATAAGTGTATTTTAGATTAACTTGTCAATGATTAAATATATGCTACTGATACTACTCTCACCTTTTAGCAATATTAGGCAATACATTCTCATATATTTACTTCATCTTATATTTAATTGGCATAGTTAAAATCACACAGACCAAATCCCTTACGCTTTAGCAATATTAAGAAAGACAAATATGACTTGACCAATACTATATTGACAAAACGAATTAATGTGTAATATTATCTTACAATCGTACACTATTTAATCTGATTAAAAAAATTATTTAATTCTATTATCATCTCATAAGACTGTGATTATTAATCACACATATTTTTTTTTTGGTGCAAACACAAATAACCCCCACCAGTAGAGCTCTCATTATAGTACCAACAAATGGACCACAGTATTTATCATATTTATAATAATTATAAATTGAAAAAAATAAACATTTATTTTTAAACTCTTTAAAAATGAACATTTATTTTTAAACTCTTTAAAAATAAACATTTATTTTTAAACTCTTTAAAAATAAATATTTAGCATAACTGGCATAATTACGATTTTCTTAGATTCCAAGAACTGTGACATTGAAGGCTTAGCCGTTGGTGTCATGGAACCAACCTAAATGCGTTGCGGGTCTCTACCCTAGAGCCACGGTGCTCATCTTACAATGTCGTGGCATCCCTTTCAGCTACATTATGATTATGAATTTTTTTTTAACATATAAAACACATAATCAATAGCACTGAAAAATCCAAATACACCACGTGCACTATAATATAAGCACAAACAACACATAACACAATACTCTGATACTAAATTTATTAGAGTGTTATGTGCATATACGTGCTATGGGAGAATGTGTACATTATTAAAAAAAAAACATGTCATAAATGCAACACAGCAAAAAATACACATTACATTACCTTATTACAATAATGAGATTAGAAACTCACCCATAAAGTGTGCTTTTGAATAAATCTAATTAGAGATATAGTGGACTTCTTCAAGCTAGACTAGTGACTTTACTTTTTCAAAATATTCGAAGCAACATTTGTTTCTAGCTTTTTTTTGGTCTCTCATACCTTAAAGTTAACTCTTTAACTTTTAAAAGTGAAAGCAATTCAAAATAACTCCACCATCTCACTCTCGGCCATTATATAGCCTTTGATGCCACCAATTGAACCAATAATGAATCAATTGGTGTCTAGCAGCTTAAACACAAGGAAGCCACATTTGCTAGCCACCAACTACTTGAAATAACATTGAATATTATGTTTATTTTGGTGGCTATCTAAAAAGCGAATTAATGTCTATTATTTTGTTGGCCAAATTTTGAATCAATAAGTGGCAAACTTTATTCAAATTCATTGCCACATTTTGCTTCAAAATTGAATAACATTCAATCCTTTCGACTAAATTAAAGTGAAGATGTTTTCCCTCTCATTATTTCATCCAATAAAATTTTAAAAAATGTCAAGATTAAATCAAATTAATTCAATTCATTTGATTTAGACTAATGGCCGAATGGTAAATTAAAACAACAATTGTTTTATTATCTTAATAGCTTTGTTTACCAATGTCTTATTTAGTACCCATAAAAATTATTGGCACAATTTGAGGTATACACTAGGTAGATAAAAGTGTCGAGTCTCATTTGACATAATCCTAGGTTTAACACTTAAATTTTAATTACTCTCCGAAAGACCCTAAAATAAATAAATATTTTTTAAAATTTTTCGGATCAAACAATTTGATCCGGTGCGCTACCCATATGCTCAATGAGTACACTTCATATAATGAGACTTCTTATGTTTACACTCATTTTGTCACACAAAATATTTTCGTAAATTCATAACCGATGCTGCCCCCCAACACACGTTATGGATAATACAAAATGACAAGTTGAACATAAAAGTTGAGGCTAATCCATATCCGTACAATCCTTCTATCATATATATGTTGGAAGAGCAAAGACATAGATTAACACCATCAAGTCCCCTATAGCTCAACCATAAATTTATCTCCTTGATTCGTATTTTGATAAATTATATCCACAAACTACTTTGCAATATTGTTATACCACAGGAAACTCTTTCTCAAGTTAAATGCTTATGGCCATAAGACTTTCTGGAATACAATCTTAGAGTATCTGAATATTTAACTCACATATTTGAGCTGACGGATCTCATATCTACACACACCGGACTCTATAAGCATTGGACCATACCCAATGATAGCCAGCGGTCAGACCATGCAAGGTCTCTGACATGTGTGAAACCTAAGTATGGTGGATCACTCATAAGCTCACCGTGATACTCAGGTTAAAGGACCATGAATACTACTCAAATCGAGAAGACTCTCCATTGACGATTTTATGGAATATCTATTGTAGGTCTTTATTGAGTTTTGTTCAATATCTAGTCCTCACTAAATACCTATATATCTATACGAGCTTCCACTAAACTCATGGTCTGCTAAGATTAACCATCTAGACAATCCAGATATAGATATATATTAATCTATATAAATCAGTTCCACTCGACAGACCTTGCATCAATGAAAATATATCAGAAACTTATAATTCGAGAACATGCTTAGACAATGATATTTTCTAGCAATGCGTACAACTCTTTGTAACTATGTCATTTTAGTATATTCTCAAGTTTTTATCCTATTTTAAAAAAGATTTTAACTCTTTAGACATGATTTGAACTCATTCAAATTAATATAATGTTTGAAATGCTATAAGTATTTTACCTTAATAAAATTAATTAATTAACGATTAATAAAAAATTTATTTATTATATAAATATAAAATTATAATATTCATATAAAATTGGGATAACACATAAACACAAATCTCAACAACATATCTATAAAGAAAACATGTCAAGAACAATGGGATATTTACAGCTATCTTCACCACTAATAAGGACAAGATACAAAACTTGAGTTATTATATTTGGTTGGGATCTTTTAATTAAAATTTTTATTTATTAATTTTATGTAATTTAATAATGTAGATTCGAAGTAAGTAATAGTTAATGTTGCTAACTTTATACTATTGAATTGTATAAAATCAATTAATAAAAATTTAAGTTAAGAGAATTTTACCCTTATATATTATGTTGTGAACGTAAAGATATAACATAAATTAGTTTCTAGATTTATTCATATGTGTTTTTTAATTTACAAGTTTTATGTTTCTCCTATTTACTTTATCTTCCTTGATTGATGGATTTCCTTCAAACAAATGACGATAAGGTTGGTGAATTTTATTATACTTCATTAATTTTTTTAAAAAGGAAAATATTAAAAACAATGGAAAATAAAATGAATAATTAAGGGTAGGCAACTTCGAGTTCGGGTTGATTTTAAAAAATTTTGAATCCATTCGAGACAGAGAAAAGTGTCCCATTCGGGACACTTTTGATTGTCCCGACCTGACCTTGGGTTGGGTTGGAAATTTTCTCTTTATTTTTAACATTGAAATGGCGTAGTTTTGATTCGGAATGGGTCCGGTCGGACCAAAATTTTTTGAATTATTTTTTAAAAATATAAAATTTTTAATTTCAATTTTGATTTTAATTACGTTAAAAGTTATTATTTCAAATTTAATTATGTTAAATGTTATTATTTCAAATTTAATTTTGTTTTGAATTACGTTAAATATTATTATTTAAATTCAATTACGTTAAATATTATAATTTGATTAATTTTGAAATCGATTCGTTTCAAATCTAATTACGTTAAATGTTGCAATTTCAAATCCTATTTCGAGATGAAATAAGTTAAATATTATAATTTTAAATTCTATTTCGATTTCAATTACGTTAAATATTATTAATTTGAATTACGTTAAATATTATAATTTAATTAATTTTAAAATCGATTCGTTACATATATAATTACTTTAAATGTTATAATTTCAAATCTAATTTCAATTTAAATGTTGTGATACTTTAAATGCTCCAAATACGTTAAATATTATAATTTTAAATCTTATTTAGATTTAAATTATGTTAAATATTATTGATTTGAATTACATAAAATGTTATTATTTCATATTCAATTATGTTAAATGCTATAATTTGATTAATTTTAAAATCGATTCGTTCCGAATCTAAGTACGTTAAATATTGTAATTCTAAATCTAATTTTGAGTAGAAATATGTTAAATATTATAATTCTAAATCCTATTATGATTTCAATTACGTTAAATATTATTATTCCAAATCTAATTTTGATTTTATTTATGTTAAATATTATAATTTCGAGTTAAAATACGTTAAATATTATAATTCTAAATTCTATTTTGACTTTGAGTTCAACTACGTTAATATGTTTTTTAAATTTTTTCGATAGAATCTCCCTAAATATTTGGATATTCACTTAAATTATAATAACCTGCCAAGGTTTTGTAGACTTCAACATAATTCCAATGTTTTGATTCCATTGTCTAAACTAACTCCAAGTCTCCAACAAATACTAATAATGACATTCACATCTACAACCAATCAATAATATTCTAGAAAACAATACAAAATATAGTATACATCAAACATTATATAAAGAGAAACATATTAAGTCCAAAATTTATGAAGCATAAGTATTGATGGTTGGCAAAGGCAATGGTTGGCAATCTGCAAGGATGTATTCAAAAAAATTTACACATTATTACATTAAAGAAATATATAAATAAATAAACTAAATAATTAAAATTTGATATTTTACCAAAAAGGTAAATTTAAATAACAAGTTTTACTGCTATTGTGGTATCAGTACTAGTGGACACTCTTGCATCAACAAATGCGCAAACTCTACATGAAAAAAAAGTAAAAATATAAAATAGAAGTATAAACATTTAAATTTTGTTATACTAATTCGCATTATTTTACTTACTTCCAGTTAGTCACAATATTCAACATCTGCAAGCAATCCTTATTTACTATTTACTTTATCTACCAAAAGTGAAGCTTCTATCCAATTTTGTCTACATATTAAGCCTTCAACTACTTTTGGAGTCAATGAACTCTGAATTGAATCAAGAATACAACCTTCGATACTAAAAACTAACTCAGAGGCCATAATAGATACGAGTAAGCACATCTCTAGCTATACGTAACAAAATCAGATATCGCTCGGCATTCAACCTTTACCGTTATGAAATATCAAAACACGGGTAACGAAAATTCTCAAGTTTATCCATCAAGTATCTCTCTACCTTTGGCACTTATTACAAATCTATATCATCCTCTGCAAGCTTAATGTATTCACTCCAAAGGTCATCACACCACATAACATCTCGAACTATTGAAGCTGAATGGCTATCGGATACTTATGAATGTAAAACAAGTATGCTACTGCTACTGCTACTCTACCACCAACAGTAGTACCATTAGCACTAATGTACCACACTGTGATTTGCCATGCAATACACTATAGGCTTTATAAAGCTTAAACAACAACTTCTTGTTAAGGCACTTCATTTTTTCAACTCTTGCACCATCATCACCAAAGAGTTTTACAAAATAAAATTTAGCGAACTACATCTTACACATCAAGTAGAACATTAATTATCAATATTTTGTTAATCATCTCCATAGATTCCTAATATTTATCAAACTTTAACCTCAACTTATTTGCCACGGCTCCTAAGAAAAATTCATCACTCTACTCAATTTTGTTAAGTGAGAATATATCATGCAAATATTATTGAAGTAGTCAGTAGAGGTCATAATAGCACTGAATTTTAATGTCGTTTCATAAAAAGATTGCAAAAATGACATAAAATTCTCAACATTCTCCCAATCCAAGCTGATTGATGGCTCTTATCTTATCTTTCTACTTTTGTCTTTTTAAAAAAATAACTCATATATAGAAAATCATCTTCTATTATCATATCAAAATCCTTTTGAAATTTTAATGTAGTCATCAATATTAAGTAGATGAAATTCTACCTAGTTGGCACATCTAACATCGCACTTTCCTTATAATCAATCCTCTGCCTTTTCACATAATACTTAAAGGTTTACAAGTATGATCTATAAAATCTAACATATTTGACTTCATTGCATTTAGAGACCATACACTCATTTAAATCCTTCAACCCATCTGTCATAATCAAGTTTAAAATGTGTGCACAACAACGAACATGCATATATTCCCTATTCAAAACTAATGAATCATCTCTCTAAATTTTCAGTCTTTTCCTTAGATAAGATATAGGAACATCATTAGCACTTTCATTATCAATTGTTACAAAGAATACTTTCTCAATACCCTAATCCAACAAATAATTCTCTAACTACTTCTTGATTGTTTCTCCTTTGTGATTTGAAATAGGAGAAAAGCTCAAAATTATCCTATGCAAATACCGATGACTATGTATGAAGTGAGCTGTGACAACCATATAACTATGATTATGAATGAAAGTCCAAATATTGATGGTCAAGCTCACTCGTTGCCTACTAATCAAACTCTTTAACAAGCCATTCTCCAAACTAAACAACTCAACTGCATCTCTTGTTATAGTTCTATAGGATGGGATATCAAATCTAGGAACTACCACATTGTTATAATAGTGAAATCCGACATTCTCCACAAAAATAAAAGACAGCTCATCCATCACCATTATTTTAACAAGTGCTTGTCGACATGATGCTTAACTTCATTATTTTGGATACTGCAATACTACCCTCTCTTTTTTCTCCATAAGGTCTTTACCAAAAACCTCTTATTGCTTATCAATCACCTTCTTTTTGTACTCGACATATCTCAATAAGTACTTTGACATATCACTAGTTCTATGACTTATTGATGACAACCAATCAACATACCACAACGATTGAAATTTACTTTGTCTTTTATCGTTTTGCTTTTCTTAAAGTACAACCATACTTTCAATTTTTGTGGCACAGATTTTCTTTTTTTTTTTCAGTAAGGCCTCGGAGAAGAATTTTTTTTTTCTTGGTTACTTTCATCCCTCTTATGCTCATCCTTAGAATTTGACTGACAATGTAAGTCCACAATATTATTACACATTGAACTTGAATCTTAGTTCATCATCTACAAACAAATGAGTTCATATAAATTATAAGCAACTAAAAAAATAATGTTATTTTATTGGAAAATTTACATTAATTTAAGATAATTTTAACTCTTTGGTATACTTGTCATGCCCCAGACCCAAAAGATCTGACACACGACATCACTTACATTCATTCAATAATATTTCTAACCACATTCATTTTAAATTCCTTTCAGAATTATAGCAATTGAATTATGACTTTGACAATTAGTAAACCGGAGATACGCAGAGTTTTCTTAGAGATTAACACTCTACTACGTCACCAGTAGCAACTTTGTTACCGGAAGCCCAGAATATATTCATTTCAAATTCTTACTTAAAATCAATCCATTACTACACTTGGTGAAACTTAAACTAAATCCAACCACACACAATAAAATAATACATAAGTATTTATTTAATAGGGACAAATCAAATATCTTATCCCACGTGTCCCCAAATGAAACACTTAGCAACCTAACAACTTAGAGAACCCAAGGAACAGCAGAAGCCTTGCCAAATCCGCTAATCACACATGTACCTTATTTACCTGAAATCACTATAAACTATAATGAGTATAAAACTCAGTAAGCATACTAGTTTTTCATATATCAAATACAAATACATATATGTACACAATGCATATGTATGATATGCTGTAATCAATCAAAATCATAATCTTGTCAAATCACATATTATGTAAGCGCTTACAAATTCTTTCAAAACATATTACAAGAATACCATCACTCAACTACTACTTAGCAGGACTTACACATCACATATCACATAATGAGTTAAATGTCACTCATAGGTGACATATCGTATGAGAGAAATAGTATAAGTGAGGTTTAAATTACACATATATAATGCTCAAGCCCGAAGGTAAGAGCCAAACCCCCACCCTGATCATCGATGAGTCCTCTCACATGTACCAATATGCCACCACACGAATGTGATGACTCAATCTTCCTTTAGGTACCAATAGGATCTTCCCTACATACGGAACACATAACATATACCAATTCTGAAGGAAATGCCACACATAAAGGCTTCACAAATCACATAAGATGCTTACTAAGTCAACAGTAAGTTCAAGCATCCTCAAAGCACAAAATGTTTCTCATGGACATATTACACTTCAAAGCTTTCTTTGTTAAACACATTTCATTTTGAAAGCTCACTATCATAATCTTATCAAATCACATATCATGTAAGCGCTTACACATTCTTTCAAAACACATAATAGGAATACCATCACTCAACTACTACTTAGTAGGACTTACATATCACATATCACATAATGAGCCAAATGTCACTCGTAGGTGACATACTGTATGAGAGGAATAGTACAAGTGAGGCCTTTAAATTACACATATATAATGCTCATGCCCGAAGGTAAAAGCCAAACCCTCACCTTGATCATCGGTGAGTCCTCTCACATGCACCAATACGCCACCACACGAATGTGATGACTCACTCTTCCTTTAGGTACCAATAGGATCCTCCCTACATACAGAACACATAACATATACCAATCCCAAAGGAAAGGCCACACATAAAGGCTCCACAAATCACATAAAATGCCTACTAAGTTAACAGTGAGTTCAAGTACTCTCAAAACACAAAATATTTCTCATGGACATATTACACTTCAAAAGCTTTCTTTATTAAACGCATCTTATTTTGAAAGCTCACTTTCAAAAATACATGTATGTCCATGCTTAATGTCAATGCTCACATTCATAAACATATATTCACATTTCATATCAAAATATACTTTGACATAACATAAACATATTCTTAACCCCATTTGCAAAATCATACAAAACAATTACTATGTTTATTGTGATTTCAGTAAAAAGTCTAGTATACTTACCTCTTAACACTTTCAGCTACAAAGCTTAAATCTTCTTAACCTATCAATGGAGATTAATCCTTTCATAAGCCTTACAATTCACACAAAATACTTTAAATAGCTTATAAAATTATACACAATGCATTTATCACATCAAATTGGTCTAAATACTTGGTTTCTCATAACCTGTCATTCTGACCACTTATACTTAACAAAATTTTCTAATACATCAAATGATGTTCAATTACTCCAAAATCAGAATATATCATTCTTGACTCATATATCCTTCTTATATATGAATATTATATCAAAATTCCTACACAATCCATTCCATACATACCATCGAATCCAAACTACTAACCTAACAAGATCAAGATACTTACTGAATAGTATTCAATCTCCCAATTTTATAAAATCCTATACTAATTCAAAAATTATAAAACTACCACATAATTACTCTTGGCACATATCTCAGTCCATGATAAATATTTCACTTCAAAATCACTGCCAAAAGTATTTTAAAACTATTTTATTTCATAGTTTTATAAATCTGTTAATCAAATACTGCTATGAGCTGATACACTTTAGCAATTCATAACATTTCAACCACATTGATCTAAATTCTCAATTCCGAGCATATCATATTAGACATATACACTTATCATATTCCATAAAGTCGTAATTTTTAAAGATCATTCAGTATGAAAATATTGTTCGTCACTGTATCATACTGTTTATATAGGAAATTTCTAGAATTTCAGGGTCATTTTGGTAAATTCACAAAAATTTCAATTTCTGGAATTTTGAATCGATTCAAAGTCTCAGATGATCCTAAACATGTCTAATTTCATATACTCAAAATTCAAAACTGGAAGCGAATCACAACAATTTATAAAATTCTTGGATCAAGAGACTATCAAGTAGAAATGCTACAATCCATCATAATTTATCAAGCTATCTTATAGATCATCATCAATTCTCAAAATATCATACGAAATACACATCAAATCCTTAATTACACATATTTTCAGAAATCAAAACTTAAAGAAATTAACATAATTAACACTAATAAATTGAGAAATAGTTGTGATATACCTCTTAAAATCTAAATTTCCAATTTCTTCTTCTTTTTCTTCTCCTTCTTCTCTTTCTCTCTCCTCTTTTTCTCTCTTCTCTCTCTCTAAAAGAGGTAGCTCGACCAAAATGAGTGAATTAGGGTTTTAAAAGTGTATTTTTATACTAAGTGGCTAATTTTTGATATTTACAAATTTACCCCAAAAACTTTCAAAGTATTATAATTTGGTCCCTAAAATAAATCTAAAGTCTTGTAATTAAACCCAATGCTAATAGTATGACCTTAACCTATACAAACACTACTAATAACAATATATAAATCAAGATCACCAACATATAAATAAAATATGTATATTTATACATATATAAATACTTATTCTTACTAGTCGTGGATACTGGTTACTACAATACTCTAGCTTAATGAATATATATTTAAAAATTATTAAAAAAAACTATTAATTTAAATTTTAATTCATACAAATCCAAAGAATTTTAACCTTAATCAAATCAAAATTAATTTCATTTTTCATCACTAATAATAATTTTTATGATTTACATAATAGCCTCTTTGCTAGCTAGACCACATGGCTTAAATGTTGTATTTAGTAATCTAATTATTCATTATACATGTTATTAAAAAAATAATAATGAATCAATGGTCTCACATTGACCATAATGCAAGTCAAAATTCACTTGTTAGATTATTAACCAATATATCACCATTTAGAAGAAGACTAATCCATGCTTCCTTCTTATTATCATGCAAACCATGAAAAATATTAAATGTAGCATTATCACAAGTGATCAGAGTAGTGGCTTTAAGTGTCTCCATCAATGTAAGACTATTGATTTTTCTCTAACTCTTCATTTAGCCCCACTTATTTGTCATTGATTTCTTGTCCAATAGATCGACTTAAGTGACTAAAAGTCTATTTTATTTTCTCAACAATAAGAGTTGCTACCTCATTCAGTTCCTTTGCAAACTCTCCAAAATTTGTAATCTTTTTTAATCTTTTTTTTATAAACTATTTGAACTTGTTGGATGCATATGTGAAGCATGCGAGACAAACATATTTTCACCTAAATCATCCCCAACATCCTTAACATTAAAATTCCCCACTTTAATGTCATTGTTCCTTGTTGTTCTATCAATTTGCTTAACAATATTTGTAGGAGTCTCTACTTCTTTTCCAATTGTATGGTGTTTTCCATAAATTATACACAAATCTTTATAATACAACAATAATTTATTCTTAAAATATGACTCTGTAAATAATTAACATATGGTAAAATGTGCATTAGTATTAACTATAAATTACAATCTAATAATAAATTATAATTAAAAAAAAGAATAACTATCCATAAGATACATTTAAATAAGAATCCCATAGCAATATTTTTGAGATTATAATGTTTCATTTTGAAGGATGGTCATGCAATGACGACGGCGGTTAGGTGACAATGACAGTCATTGTATGTGGAAGGACAGTGAAAACACAAGCCCTTAGCTTCGAGTCGATGGCAGCACAGTAGCAACAAGTTGGAGACAGAGTGGCGACTTTGGGTCAGAGACGGAGAATTGATCGACGGCAGGCTGGGCAGTTCAATAGTAAAAAAGACTAAAAAGTTGCCAACGTTTGTTTGAGAGTGATGTGAGAGAAAGAAATAGGCAAAAATTGGTCGTGCATTGGTAGGGGACTTCTCTTCATTTTGATTTATTTATTGCAAAGCGGTGCCATTTTGGCCCTCATGAAATGGTGCCATTTTGCATGGTTTCTTAATTTTTTAAAAAATTCTGGAGTTTGAAAAATTTTCAAATGGGTTTAAGAATTTTCAGAACCTAACTTGACCTGTTCGAGACAGAATTTTCTATCTCGAATAGGTCCTAAATTAGTACCTATTCCCATCCAAACCCATTTAGGATGGGTTAGGACAACAATGGAAATTTCGCCCACCTCCATGAACAATAATGATGTAAATGGACAATGCTCTATAAGTATTAATATTTTTAGACAAATTGTTTTATTAAGTAAATCAAAAACTAATATACAGATAATTTTGATACTAAATGGGGGTTTGTTTATATTTGGGTCGACAATTGTTATAGCCTCTAAACATTAAAAATATATTAGAGTGTTGAGAAAATTAAACTTGTTGGACTAGTTTGCATTAAGATATGGCTTGGATTGGTTGGAGAATTCTAGATGAAACATTGAGTTGGGATTTGTTGAGAATAAATAAAGGTGAAACAGAATTATTAGAACATGCAGAGCATATAAATACATTGGTCAGAGGTAGAGGCTGGCAGAATGGTCAGCAATGGCCCTTCGACATTTAAGTAAAATGGTGGCTTTAGTAGTGAATATTCTCCTAGGGTTTTTACCTTAGAGAGAGTTGAAAGAGAAAGAGAGAAATTATTTTCTTACTTATTTAGGATTTCAACTGACCTATCCTACTTATATTCAATAGCTAAGAATATACTTTAAGCATAAAGGGAAAATGGTTTGGAGAATTCTCCTTAATTGTAACACATGGCCAAGTATGATTGGAGACTCTCATCTCTAGTAAAGGCGTTTCAAGAAGTGATGAGGTTAACAGCTCTTTAGTAATTGAGCTCTTTGAGACTTAAAGTACATGTACCCCTCTGATTGAACACTTCATAGAAAAATCAGTTCTGCAGGACAAATATATACCATATGGTTCTCAGTGTTGTACTTGAGCTGTATTTGGTGTAGGCTTTCCTTACCTACTTCCAAACCAGCCTCATCTCAACAAGAATATAAAGTGTTGGACATGCTAATATGGTGATACAATAGTGGCCCCTAGGGCCTTATCCTTTTCTTAATTTTTCTAGTAATGAGGCTCTTTTGGCAAGCTATTAGAGGACTCAGTGATGATATAGAGGCTAACATGATCCTGTTAATGTATCCTCTGATTGTGGAGCTTAATGGTGACATGGAGACTGATGCAGTAATACTAATGTATCTTCTTACTGTAAGGCTCAATAATGATACGAGTCTTTAGATGTGCTCTTATCTATTGGCCTACAATCTGGATATTAAACACTGATGGGTTAGAGCCTTTATTGAACCCAATTATAAAATTTTTATTTGGGCCAACAGTTTCCTAAAAATGCAGATCTTAATGAGCATACTTTAAAGCGACTTAGGTGTCATCATCAATTATGATTGAAGAAGTGGCTTGAAATGGTGCCGTTTTGCATTTTGATTTATTTATTGCAAAGCGGTTCCAATTCAGCCCTCATGAAATTGTGCAGTTTTGCATGGTTTCTTAATTTTTGAAAAACTTCTCTAGTTCAAAAAATTTCCAAATGGGTTTAGGAATTTTCAGAATCTAACTTGACCTATTTGAGACAGAATTTTCTATCTCGAATAGGTCCTAAATTAATACCCGTTCCCATCCAAACCTATTCAGGATAGGTCGGGACAACAATGGGAATTCCGCCCACCTCCATGAACAATAATGATGTAAATGGACAATGATCTATAAGTATTAATGGTTTTAGACAAATGGTTTTATTAAGTAAATAAAAAACTAATATACAGACAATTTTGATACTAAATAGGGTTTGTTTATGTTTAGGTCAAAAATTAATATAGCCTCAAAACATTAAGAATTTATTGGAGTGTTGAGAAAATTAAACTTGTTGGACTAGTTTGCATTAAGATATGGCTTGGATTGGTTGGAGAGTTCTGGATGAAACATTGAGTTGGGATTTGTTGAGAACAAATAGAGGTGAAACAGAATTATTAGAACATGCAGAGCACATAAATACATTGGTCAGAGGTAGAGGCTGGTAGAATGGTCAGCAATGGCCCTTCGACACTTAAGTAAAATGGTGGCTTTAGTAGTGAATATTCTCCTAGGGTTTTTACCTTAGAGAGAGTTGAAAGAGAAAGAGAGAAATTATTTTCTTACTTATTTAGGATTTCAACTGACCTATCCTACTTATATTCAATAGCTAAGAATATACTTTAAGCATAGAGGGAAAATGGTTTGGAGAATTCTCCTTAATGGCAACACATGGCCAAGTATGATTGGAGACTCTCATCTCTAGTAAAGGCGTTTCAAGAAGTGATTAGGTTAACAGCTCTTTAGTAATTGAGCTCTTTAAGACTTAAAGTACATGTACCCCTCTGATTGAACACTTCATAGAAAAATCAGTTCTGCATGACAAATATATACCATATGGTTCTCAGTGTTGTACTTGAGCTGCATTTAGTGTAGGCTTTCCTTACCTACTTTCAAACCAGCCTAATCTCAACAAGAATATAAAGTGTTGGACATGCTAATATGGTGATACAAT
Source organism: Ailanthus altissimus (assembly GCA_946807835.1). Taxonomy (NCBI): domain Eukaryota; kingdom Viridiplantae; phylum Streptophyta; class Magnoliopsida; order Sapindales; family Simaroubaceae; genus Ailanthus; species Ailanthus altissimus. The sequence continues at coordinate 933,277 of OX327699.1, forward strand.
AGTGGCCCCTAGGGCCTTATCCTTTTCTTAATTTGTCTAGTAATGAGGCTCTCTTGGCAAGCTATTAGAGGACTCAGTGATGATATAGAGGCTAACATGATCCTGTTGATGTGTCCTCTGATTGTAGAGCTTAATGGTGACATGGGGATTGATGCAGTAATACTAATGTATCTTCTTACTGTATGGCTCAATAATGATACGAGTCTTTAGATGTGCTCTTATTTATTAGCCTACAATCTAGATATTAAACACTGATGGGTTAGAGCCTTTATTAAACCCAATTATAAAATTTTTATTTGGGCCAACAGTTTCCTAAAAATGCTAGCCTTAGGTGTCATCATCAATTGGTGCCGTTTTACATTTTGATTTATTTATTGCCATTCGCATTAGAAAAATAGTACTTGACCAAAATATACACAAAAGAAATACATTTATTTTTGGAGAAATTGTACTTTAATCATTTATTTTTAGAAAATAGTTTAAAATAAATATTTATTATTATTATTATTATTATTATTATTATGTTTTTGCCAATTAAGTGGTGTATAAAATAGGATATTCATAAACTACAATTATATGACAAATAAAGTTGGGCTTGGCAAAAAGTTGGACCATTATAAGAATTTTGTGGCCTTGGCCTACATTACATATAATTATGACCTATATTAATATATTGTTAGATTTAATATAATAAAAAATAGATCATTTAATTTCTTAATTTAAGAACTATTTTGTTAAAAGGATTCTACTTTGATGAAAAGTGAATTATAATAGAATTAGAAAAATATTAGTCCTCTCTTTACTTATAAAAGTAATCTATAGGTCATTTTAAAAATTTATGTTAAAAAACAAAAGAGATTAAGAGAGAGAATTACGGTTTTTATCCATAATCGTCTTCAATATTTTAAACAATGCATCAAGAGACGCTTTCTAATGTTATTACATTTTGTGAAAATCATGTTATTTAATATTTTGGGATAATATTTATGCAGGATTGAATAGCTTACATTTTCTTTATTACTCAAGTTTGTTTTTCATTTTAATTTCAATTAAAATATTTTTTTTAAAAAATTTTAAAATAATTTATCACATTATTTTATCATCTAATTATTTATGAATACCATGTATATATTAATTATCAACAACAAATCAATATGAAATTTTAAACTAAATACTAATTAAAGTAAAGTTGAAGGTGCCCTTGAATGTAGTTCTATTGTTTATAAATGTGTTTTGCGCTTGTGTTCACTCGAATTTGAGTAAAAATAAAGGATAAAGAATGATGTTTAGTGAGTGTAAAGTTTCAACTATATTTAAAATTTTTAAATTAAAAATTTATAACAGTAATAAAGTAGAAGAAATTATATACAATTGAAATTTGAAATTAAGTTTATGGTAATTCAATCATATTCCCAACATTGTGAGAGAACATGGCTTTAGAAGTTGGGTTTAAGGGAAACCCAAAATACTAGTCACATCAAAGAGTCAGTGAGGTCCAAAGTATGAAAGAGCCCAAAAGTTGATGTTGCTAACAGCACCCCTATATTATACTATTAAAGCCCCTTGAATATAGTTCTATTGTTTATAAATGCATTTTTTTAATTAGTTTCTCATTTTTTTTAAAATTATTATTCTTAGAAATATAGATGCTAAAAGGAAGAAATTTAGGTTGATTTGCTAATGGTTTTGATCAAACCTCGAAACATTAGGAGTTGCTTCCCTAGGAGATAATACAGCAGCTATTTATTTAATTATTTTTTAGTTATATTATTTTGTCTATAATAGTAATTTGCCTTATGAGTATTTTAATAATTAAAAAATAAGTTTATTGAATATTATGGTGCATAGAATTAAAAAGAATTTTTTCAATTTAACTTATATAAATAAACTCATAATTATAGAATACCATACATTAGTGATTTGTTTTTTTTAAATTTGCGTCAAACTCTTATTCTTAACTCAAAATGTCAAGAAAAAATTCACCAAAGAAAATTTAGAATCTTTTAAATATTTTAATAATTTATTTATATATTAATTAATTTTTAAAATCTTACCATTATAATTTTATATATATTTTTTATGGATCTTGATCTTTGTAATTTTACTTTAAATTTATTAATTTTAGGATATAAAATTTAATTTTATAAATAATATAATACATATTTATTGTTTAATATTTTTTAGTGAGAAAGCCATTTAAAATTGATTTATTTAAAAAAATATTAAAAATTCATAAATCTATACATCATCATCAATTCTCAAGATTATGCTAAAGTTTTCAACAACATATTTTTTTTCTAATTCATCTATTATTTACATGGAATTTAATTTATTTTATTAAATTTAAAATTTATGTTATGATTTGACTTTCAAAGTTCAAATCTCGATTCCGCCTTATTAATCTTCGAGCTTCTAATTCAATATCTTTAAAAGCATAAGAAGTGACCCAAAGTTATTTCTCTCTAGTTTCTCTAGAGATCTGATTTTCTCTCTAGTCTCTCTAGAGATTTGATTTTTGTTCGCTCAGCGAACTCTATTTTCACATCTATAATCATGGATGACATTGAAGCCTTATGGACTTCATTTTCCATTGACAATTCTCACAACGAAGAGATCTTAAAGATTCCAGAGGCAGTGATTCAAAGACATCGCTCGACAGCAAAATACGGTCTCTTTGTCAAAATCCTCACTAGGAAAAACTACCAACGGGATGCCTTCCAAACTTTAATGCGAGGTCTCTGGCGGCCTTCCGGAGACCTGAGATTTCGATAGCTAGGCAGCAACAACTTTCTATGTGAGTTCGCGTTAGAAGACGACAGAACAAGGGTTCTAAAGTCTGAACCCTGGATATTCAATAAATCCCTTGTTGTCATGGAGCCTAGTTCAGATGAAGACGTGAATTCGAACCCAACACTCCAATATACACCATTCTGGATCCAAATATACAACGTACCAATCATCCATATGAATGTTGAAACGGCCGAATTGATTGGGAACAGAATAGGAAAATTCCTAGACGCAGACTCAGACGACACTGGCTCTTGCACAGGGAGATTTATCCGTGTGAAAATCAGAATCTGCCTCAACCAGCCATTACGTAAAGACATTTTTCTTAAACTCGGATCGAATGAAAATTTGGTCTGGCTCGATTTCAAGTACGAGAAATTACCAGAGTTCTGCACACTTTGTGGTCTTTTAGACCATGGATACCGAGAATGCTTAGAACCATTACCAACAGTCTTAAAAAAACCTGGCAACCACCGCTATTCAGATAATATCCGTGTTGTTGGGGGCTACAAACGCCAGCACACAAAACCAAAGGACGATCCACGGTCAAGCCCAGTTGGCCACATTAAGGAGGATGATCGAAAGAGGAAAGCAAGGACAAATGTTACCGAGCCAAGCTCGGAAAAGGATCTCACCGAGATAGCGGCCGACATTGATACCCCTCCGGGAAGTGAGACAGCTAACCAGCCCCCCCTCCTTGTGTAAGCGGCCAGCATGTCCTCCAACCCAATCAGCTGCTAAATGACAATAACGCACGTGCATCACACGGTGAAATGGCTATTAAAACCAATACCGGCTCAAATGGACACAACATGGACAGGGGTAGGGGCATGCACATGCACAGCACAACAGAGGTAATGGATGATCCCGATGACCCGGGCATGTTACCCCTGAGTGACGGCGCAACTGCACAAATGCATGGAGAAAGATTATCTTTACATTGCCCATCCCCTAAACCCCACCCCGACACGGAGAAATGGCCTGAAAAAAGCAAAGTGCAAATACGTGATGTTGGGGCCATTCAAATAAAGGAGTTTCGGCAGCTGCAAAGGCACCTGGTGGAACAAGACAGAGTTGCACAGGATTTGGGGAATCCATTGAATAAAGCCGACAGCAACCCTAGTGCCCACCATGATCGTGCAAATGGAGGGAAGAATATTGTTTTTAAACAGGGAAAGCTGCATTTTGAATGCAGACCAGATAAGCAGGTTGCTGGTGGCAGTGCACATGCGAAAGCAAGCCCACCGAAATGTTTTGCCCCCCAGGTGCTGATTCCTACCACTGCAAATGGCAATGACTTGCGCACTATCCCACACCCAAAGCTGGGTATCTCCCACCCACATTCAGGCACCTTCACGACTGAAGAAACCGAAGAGAATCGAGGCACAAAACAAGCCCTCTCGACCTTCTCCGAAAAGCTGATACCGCACCAAAATATTCCTGACACCACATCAGCTCCCCATGCTCACCCGATCCCATACTCACTATCCCACACCCAAAATCTCGTGTCTCTCACTCACATGCAGGTGCTTTCGTCGCTGAAGAAACCAAGGAGAATCGACACACAAAGCAAACCCCCATGACCTGTTCCAAAAAGCTGGTTCCTCACCAAAAAATCCCCGACACCACAACAGCTGCCCCCCACGATTACCGGAATCCCACAACCTCTATTGCACACCCAAAGCTAGGTGTCTCCTACCCACACTCAGGTGCCCATGTGACTGAGGAAACCGAGAGAATTCGACACTCAAAGCAACCTTTCCCGACTTTCTCTGAAAAACTGGATCCCCACCAAAAAACGCCTGACATCACAGTAGTCCCCCACCCCCACGCTTACCTGAATCCCACACTTACTATCTCACAACCAAAGATAGTTGTCTCCCACTCACATCCATGTGCTCACGTGGCTGAAAGAAACGATGGGAATCGGCACACAAAGCAACCCCTCCAAACCTTCCCCGACCAGTTGTTTCCTCACCAAAAAATTCCTGCAACCACAGCAGCTGCCCCCCACGCTTACCCGAATCCCGTAAATCACCATTTACTCTCCTCAGCAGACCATCCGCAACATGTCCCTGGGGTAAACATTGTGATAGACATCGGAGGAAAACCATGCGGGATAACAGGGAATCAAAACATTTATCACGATGAATGTGCAGAAATAGCTGCCACCCTAGTAAGCACCCCCCAAAAGCCCTCAAGACAAAGAGTTAGACGATTTCATAGCTCCCTTCTTAGGAGTAATCCTAACCGGGCCAGCTCTAGCCATCCGAAAAAAAAGACTCCCAGGACCTCTAAATCAATCTACCCAACAAACTGCTGCCCAAACCTAAAATGGAAGGTGCGTCCTGATGACAATGAAACTCTCACTCTGGCAAAGAAAACGACACCCAGTATTGTGGGGCCACATACTCTGCTCTCTCCTTCTCAAAATCAGACGGCGGACCTTGCCAAAGTGCAGGGCTGCCGACCCCAATGAAAACCCTATGCTGGAATGTGCGGGGGCTGGGCAACCCTCGCACATTTCATATCCTGTCCAACCTGGTACAGGAACACTGCCCTGGGGTGATATTTCTCATGGAAACACGGGCTCTCAAACACAGGCTGGAAAAACTCAGAGTAAAGCTTGGATGCGTTGGAAAACTTGTGGTGGAGAGGATTGGGCGTGGGGGAGGCTTGGCGTTACTATGGACAGATAAGGTAGATATCACCCTTATTTCTTACTCTCGTTTCCATATTGATGTAACTGTTACTGAACAAGGGAGGCAATGGAGATTTACGGGTTTCTATGGCAATCCGGATACACCTCAACGTACCCACTCATGGACCCTTCTACGACGTTTGTGTCACCTTTCTCCCCTGCCTTGGGTATGTGGTGGGGACTTCAATGAAATTCTCACAAACGCTGAAAAAGATGGAGGGCTGCCCCGACCTTCATATCTTATGCAAAATTTCAGGAATGCAGTTGATGACTGCAACTTAGTAGAGATTCACTTCAATAGCCCCCCCTTCACTTGGTGCAATGAACACAAATCCAACTCCTTCATTCAAGAGAGGCTTGACCGCATGTTCTGTTCCTTCTCTTGGCATAATCTTTTCCCGAAGGCCTTTGTACAACACTTGGATTTTTGGGGTTCCGATCACCGTCCCCTATTGTTAGTGAGTGATGAGTATAGAACAGTGGCTGGGATTCCTGCTCCTCAGGGTACCCACCGCAGGTTTTATTTTGAGGAAGCCTGGGTTGATGAAGATGAATGCAGGCAGATTATTTCAGAGGATTGGCCTCATTCTTTGGCTTCTCTTGACGGTATCTGTGGAACTTTACAAAGTATTGGGTTTAGACTCAAAAAGTGGAACCTGGTACATTTCCGAAGACTGATGTCTGAAATAAAAAAGAAAAAACAGTATTTGGGGTACTTAAACCAACGGGTTGATGCACAAGTTTGGAGGGAGATTACAAAAGTCCAGAAGTCTCTTGATGCTTTGTTGTATAAGGAAGAGACTTATTGGAGACAGCGCTCAAGAGTTATGTGGCTTCAGGCTGGGGATAGGAATTCACGGTTTTTTCACCTTAAAGCTTCTGGACGTAGAAAGAAGAATCATATTAAGGGGATTTTGGGTTGTGATAGAACCTGGCATACAGACCCAGACCAGATTGCACAGAGCTTTGTTGAGCATTTCTCTGATATTTTTACGACATCCCTTCCTTCTGAATCAGATATCGACACCATCACATCTGGTGTGGGGAGACGACTCTCTGAACAACACTACCAGTGGCTACAGTCCCCATTTCAGGTGCAGGAAATCTACAATGCTGTACATCAGATGTATCCTACAAAAGCTCCAGGAAAAGATGGTATGTCTGCTTTATTCTATCAAAAATTCTGGGATGTTGTTGGTTCTTCTATTTGCAGTGTTTGTTTAGGCTTCCTGAATGATGGTGGTGACATTGGAATGGCTAACGAAACCCTCATCTCTTTAATCCCAAAAGTTCTAGAGCCCAAGACATGCTCAGATTTTCGTCCCATCAGCCTATGCAATGTCTTGTACAAGATCATCTCAAAGACACTGGCCAACAGATTGAGATGTGTTATGAATGAAGTGGTGTCTGAATCCCAGAGTGCCTTTATCCCAGGACGTCTAATAACAGATAATGCAATTATTGGGTTCGAATGTCTCCACGCCATTAGGAGAAACAAATTTTTAGGTGGAAATTATTTGGCATTGAAACTTGACATGTCCAAGGCTTATGACCGTGTGGAGTGGCCCTTTGTGATGGCTATGATGAGTAGGTTGGGCTTTCCTGACAGCTGGTGTCAAATTATTTATCGATGTATCTCTTCGGTTTCCTACTCTATTGTTATTAATGGTGTGGTGCATGGGAATATCTCTCCTACTCGTGGTCTTCGCCAAGGTGACCCTCTATCCCCCTATTTATTCCTCTTCTGCGCCGAAGGCCTCTCTTCCCTCCTTACTTCTGCTGAACATAGAGAGGCCTTACATGGTCTGAAATGTGGGAGATTGGGCTCATCTATATCCCACCTCCTTTTTGCGGATGACAGCCTAATCATTACTAAAGCTTCCTTAGATGATTGCAACTCAGTATTGGGGATTTTGCGGTCTTATGAGGTTGCCTCGGGGCAGGCGATTAACTACAGAAAATCGGCTGTATGTTTTGGAAGCTCCATCCCAAGGGAGACTGCAACCCATCTTGGTGTCTCTCTAGTTCCGCACCACAGTAAGTACCTGGGTCTCCCATGCATCTCCAGTAAGAACAAACAGAATATGTTTGCGGCCATTAAAGAAAGAATTTGGAATAAGTTGAATGGATGGAAAAGGCACCTTTTTTCCGGTGGTGGTCGGGAAGTGCTCTTAAAATCAGTGATTCAGGCAATCCCAGCATTTGTAATGAACCTGTTCAGGCTTCCTAAGAGTCTTACTAGTGAGATCCATAGACTTTGTGCCAGATTCTTTTGGGGTGGTGATGTCAATAAGAGGAAGGTCCACTGGTGCTCTTGGAAATTCTTGTGTCGCCATAAAAATGATAGAGGGCTGGGATTCAGGGACTTGAACCATTTCAATCAAGCTATTTTGGCTAAACAGGGATGGCGTGTAATTGCTAACCCAAACTCGCTATTTGCAAGAACTCTCCGTAGCATTTACTTTTCGAACTCTTCTTTTCTACAAGTTCTACCCAAGCATTCAGATTCTGCGGTCTGGAAAAGTATTTTATGGGGACGAAACCTACTTCTGAAAGGTCTTCGTTGGCGGATTGGCGACGGCTTCTCTGTCTCTATTTACTACGACCACTGGCTTCCGCGGCCCCTGTCTTTTAAACCTTTGTTCCCGCATAGACTGCCAGATCATTCATTAGTGGCTGAGCTGCTTCTCCCTTCTGGACAGTGGAATTGCGATCTTATCCGTAACTCATTCTCAGAAGATGAAAGCAACCTCATTTTAAGCATCCCGCGCTCGCATTCTTGGAACCACTATTGTGATTCAATTATGTGGCACTTTGACAGACACGGACAATATTCTGTGAAGAGTGGATATTGGCTTTCCTTTGCTCATAACCATGCCTCCTCCAGCTCTGGCAGTGGTGTTACCAGTAACTGGTGGAAGGCCCTGTGGAACCTAAAGATCCCTCAGAAAATTAAACATTTTGTCTGGAGAGTATCGCATAACTGGATCCCTACTTTCTATAACCTTAGAAGACATCATGTCCCTGTTGATTACTTGTGTGGTCGTTGTGCTAAAGGTGCTGAAAACACCATTCATGCGATATGGCTCTGTGATGTTTTGAAGAAAGTACGTCAATCATGCTCATTCCTACATGGTTTCTGTATCTCCCATAGTACATCCATGTTGGATTTTTTGATTGAATGTCAGGCGTGCCTATCACTTGAAAATGTTGAGTTCTTGCTTATTCTTTTTTTGGAGACTTTGGTATATCAGAAACCAATTCATCATAGAGCAAAAGAAGGTCTCTTTGTCAGAGGTGCTGAATTGGGTGCAAGACTACAAGAATGAATTGATGACTATTCAGACCAGCGCTCATAACATCTCAATATCAAGTCACAACCTATGGCTTCCCCCTAGTCTGGGCTCTATAAAACTAAACACTGATGCAAGCCTCTCCTCAAAACACTTCAAGGCTGGACTAGGGGTGGTGCTACGCGACTACTCTGGAGTGGTCTTGGCCTCCTCTTCCATTCCATTAGATGCACTACCCCCGGTGGATATCCTTGAAGCCTTGGCTCTGCTTCGAGGACTTTACCTGGCTAGATTGCTAGGCATCTCTGCCCTTGAGGTTGCTTCAGATGCGGCAAATGTCATCCATGACATTAACAATCGCCTTACTTCAGTCTCGGAGTTGGGTTTGGCTCTCCACGATATTAGGACGGTGGCCTCATCATTCTCTCAGTGCTCTTTTAGTCATACTTACCGCTCATCTAATCGGGTGGCCCATAAGTTAGCACGCTTTGCTCTTAATTTAAATTCTGAAACTATTTGGTATGGTAAGGTACCAATTCAAATTGAACGTTTTGTAAATGAGGACATGTCCTCTTGTGCTCTTTGATAATTAATCCCCACATTCAAAAAAAAAAAAATTCAATATCTTTAACTCTAGTAAGTACCCACAAGCATATCGATTGAAGGCTTTAAATTTTACTCATTATAACTTCCCACATGCTACTAAAAGAAAGAAAACCCAGATAGCCCAAAAAGCCAAATAAAATAAATGTAAAAATATAATCTTTGTTTCTTGAAATCACAGGCTTTGAGGCTTTCTTCATCCCCAACTACTGATTTTCATGGTGAAAGAGTTGTTTTTCAAGAGAAAAAAAAAAAAGCTATGTACAAGACACTTTCAAGAGAACAAGACCTACTTTCACATTTGTGCTTTCCTCTTCCTGTCAAGAAGCCATTTCACATTTACACACATTGAGGTAAAACCGTAAACTTAAACTGATTAACGAGATTTCTATTAAAAAACAGTAATTATTAATGGACAAAGATCCATTAGAATATTTTAGAAATCAAAGATCCTTAACGCCTTATTTTTATGTATTTCATTTTCAGACTAAAAGGCTTAACTCTTTGAATGTTTATCTTTTATGGAAATTGACATTTGTGCAAATTCATTTTACACATGTATGTAAATTTATACTATCAATGAGTTCCAGTTTGCCTAACCATATGGTTGTTTCAATTCTCTGCTTCTGTATTGTTTAGTAGAATTCTAATTTTTTTTTTCTGAAATTAATATGTAAAGTTGTTATCAAATCCATTCTAGATAAAGGGATATTGTCATTAAAATCTTATTTGTTCTTTTATCTAATTACATTTCAGAGTGAAATGGCAAAAATATATAATGTTAATAACATCCCTACACACTTACGATAATAGTTAAATAATAGAAAATTTACAAACTAAATTTGTAAATATATAAAAGAGGGGTTTTATTGAAGGTGTCAATTTCACTCTACATTTGTGGTAATAGTTCAATATTAAATTATTGTAAGTTACTAGTCAAATACCTTAATTACTCTAATCAACTAGAAAACTATAAATTAACTTCTTGCCTTAAATCTATCGATACAAGTGATAATACCAATAATTTAGCATCCAAGACCTGGCTGATGGCTACTTCAAATTTAAGTGTCACTTATCTTAACACAACTCGAAAGAGAGTTTTTTGTAGTTCAATAGCAAGAGAATCTTGTTGAAAAAAGAGAATCAAGTAAAAAAGGATTTCTTCCTCACCTTTAAAAGGAATGATCCTTATCTAACCCTCAAAGTCAAATAATATTTTTTTTTTGTAGTGAAGTGACTTCCTTAGGTAATGAAGGTTACTTCTCTCTACAAAGTTCTATGAAGTTTCTCCCAATAACTTACTCAAAGGTCACAATTCCTGTACACTATATTGAAATTTAATGATTTAAAATTTATAATTAATTTGATTTTGAGTTTGAAACCAACAAAGAGTTGATATATGGTTAATAACGTAATGATCAGATAAAATAGATGCAAAATAGGAAGTTGGATGCGATGGGGGGTTTAGAAACACAAGTGAAAATTTTTCAGATAAAGAATGCAACGGCGTTGAGTGCTTAATGCTGCAACTATAATTCTAAAAAACTCAACACTACAACGATAGCTTTGGAACATTGTAGCACGGGTTAGTCAAATTAACGCCCCAGCATTAGACTTTGAATGCTGCAGCGTTACTTGTTCAGGAAAAATTATATTTTAGTTCTAATTATATGTTTAAGTCAGTTTTGTACTTCTTAAACACATGTACTCTTATTCCCAACTAGGTTTAAGATTTCTAGTGTAATTATTAATACTATATAAATCTTTGTAACCCCTTATAAATCATTAAACATAAAATCATTAACAAAAGAGAGAATAGAGAGTTTAGATCATACTTGAGTGCTTTAAGTGCATAAGATAGTGTAATATAGATCATTGAGAGCATTAGGTTATTTGGTTAATTTTTGTATCTCTTGTCGGGTCTTTATGTATAAAAGGAACATAATAAAAGAAGTTAGGAATCTGAGATCCACAATGGACGTAGGTGGTTATTGTCGAACTATCCTAACGGCTTGTACTTATTTTTGGTTGCTTGATTGTTTATCTCCTTAGTTATCAATATTTATTATTCTTGGTTGTTTGTGAATGAAAGAATTTTCTACATAATGCTAAAGGTTCTTAGAGTAGACGCTAAACGTTTCGCAATAAAATAGTATCAAATTCTAGGTTAGGGAATATACCTAAGTGGTATTAACCATAACAACTCACAAAATTAAGATAGAGAATTTTAATAGGTAGAATGAATTCAATTTGTAGAAGGTGAAGATTATAGATTATTTTGTAAATTAAAGGTTACATTCAGCTCTTGAGGAAACTTAAGCAACAACCAATGAAGAAAAAAAAATCCAAAAACCTAAGTCTTAGTAAAAAAAAGCCAAAAACCTAAGTCTCAAGCAAACAGGGAAACCATTCAAAAGAATGCCTATAATACTATATTGCTATCATTGAGTGATGAAGTTCTGAGAGAGGTGGCTAATGAGAAGATGACACTAGGTCTTTGGAAGAAGCTTAATCCACTCTACATAACAAAGTCCCTGATGAATCATCTGTATGCCAAGAAGAAATTATATCAATTGTCTATGGATAAAAGAACTTCAATGAAAGACCATATAGATGCCTTCAACAATATTATCATTGATCTTGAAACGATAGACATCAAGATTGAAGACAATGATAAGATGATAATTTTGTTGCGTTTTTTACCTCTAAGTTATAAGCACCTCCTGAACACACTCATATATGATAAGGAGACTTTTAATAGTGATTGATGTTAAAATCTCATTAAACTCAAAAGAATGAGAGAAAAGATTTGAATTTTGTAGTGCAATTGACTTAGTTCCAAGAGTAGGATATGGTAAAAATAATCAATGGAACAGATCCAAGAAATGTTACTTTTGTAATAAAGAGGAACACTTGAAGGAAGATTTGTCACACCCCAGACCCAAAAGATCTGACACACGACATCACTTACATTCATTCAATAATACTTAAACATTCATTTTAATTTCTTTCAGAATTATAGTAATTGAATTATGACTGGGACAATTAGTAAACCGGAGATACGCAGAGTTTTCTCAGAGATTAACACTCTACTACGTCACCAGTAGCAACTTTATTACCGGAAGCCCAGAATATATTCATTGCAAATTCTTACTTAAAATCAATCCATTACTACACTTGGTGAAACTTAAACTAAATCCAACCACACACAATAAAATAATACATAAGTATTTATTCACTAGGGACAAATCAAATATCTTATCCCACGTGTCCCCAAATGAAACACACAACAACCTAGCAACTTAGGGAACCCAAGGAACAGCAGAAGCCTTGCCAAATCCGCTAAGCACACATGTACCTTATTTACCTGAAATCACCATAAACTATAATGAGTATAAAACTCAGTAAGCATACTAGTTTTTCATATATCAAATACAAATACATATATGTACACAATGCATATGTATGATATGCTGTGATCAATCAAAATCATAATCTTATCAAATCACATATCATGTAAGCGCTTACACATTCTTTCAAAACACATAATAGCAATATCATCACTCAACTACTACTTAGTAGGACTTACATATCACATATCACATAATGAGCCAAATGTCACTCGTAGGTGACATACCGTATGAGAGGAATAGTACAAGTGAGGTCTTGAATAACACATATATAATGCTCATGCCCGAAGGTAAAAGCCAAACCCTCACCCTGATCATCGGTGAGTCCTCTCACATGCACCAATACGCCACCACACGAATGTGATGACTCACTCTTCCTTTAGGTACCAATAGGATCCTCCCTACATACGGAACACATAACATATACCCATCCCAAAGGAAAGGCCACACATAAAGGCTCCACAAATCACATAAAATGCCTACTAAGTTAACAGTGAGTTCAAGTACCCTCAAAATACAAAATATTTCTCATGGACATATTACACTTCAAAAGCTTTCTTTATTAAACACATCTTATTTTGAAAGCTCACTTACAAAAACACATGTATGTCCATGCTCAATGTCAATGCTCACATTCAGAAACATATATTCATATTTCATATCAAAATATACTTTGACATAACATAAACATATTCTTAACCCCATTTGCAAAATCATACAAAACAATTACTATGTTTATTGTGATTTCAGTAAAAAGTCTAGTATACTTACCTCTTAACACTTTCAGCTACAAGGCTTAAATCTCCTTAACCTATCAATGGAGATTAATCCTTTCATAAGCCTCACAATTCACACAAAATACTTTAAATAGCTTACAAAATTATACACAATGCATTTATCACATCAAATTGGTCTAAATATTTGGTTTCTCAAAACCTGTCATTCTGACCACTTACACTTAACAAAAATTTCTAATACATCAAATGATGTCCAATTACTCCAAAATCAGAATATACCATTCTTGACTCATATATCCTTCTTATATATGAATATTATATCAAATTTCCTACACAATCCATTCCATACACACCATCGAATCCAAACTACAAACTTGACAGGATCAAGATACTTACTGAACAGTATTCAATCTCCCAATTTTATAAAATCATATACTAACTCAAAAATTATACAAATACCACATAATTACTCTTAACACATATATCAGTCCATGATAAATATTTCACTTCCAAATCACTGCCAAAAGTATTTTAAAACTATTTTATTCTATAACTTTAAAAATCTGTTAATCAAATACTGTAATGAGCGGATATACTTTAGAAAATCATAACATTTCAACCACATTGATCTAAATTCTCAATTCCGAGTATATCATATTAGACATATAAACTTATCATATCCCACAAATTCGTAATTTTTGAAGATCATTCAGTAGGACAAACATTGTTCGTCACTGTATTATACTGTTCACATAGGAAATTTCCAGAATTTCAGGGTCATTTTGGTAAATTCACTATAAATTCAATTTCCAAAATTTTCAATCGATTCAAAGTCTCAAATGATCCTTAACATGTCTAATTTCATATACTCAAAATTCAAAACCAGAATCGAATCACAACAATTTATGAAATTCCTAGATCAAGAGACTATCAAGCAGAAATTCTACAATTCATCATGATTTATCAAACTATCTTATAGATCATCATCAATTCTCATATGATCTTACGAAATACACAACAAATCCTCAATTATACATATTTTCAAAAATTAAAACTTAAAGGAATTAACTTAATTAATACCAATAAATTGAGAAATACGTATGATATACCTCTTGAAATTCAAAATTCCAATTTCTTCTTCTTTTTCTTCTTCTTCTCCTCTTTCTCTCTCCTCTATTTCTCTCTTCTCTCTCTTAAAATGGGTAGCTCGACCTAAAAATGGTAAATTAGGGTTCAAAAGTGTATTTTTATACTAAGAGGCTAATTTTTGATATTTATGAATTTGCCCCCAAAACTTTCAAAGTATAACAATTTGGTCCCTAAAATAAATCTAAAGTCATACAAATAAACCCAATACTAATCGTATATCCTTAACCTATAAAAATATTACTAATAACAATATATAATTCAAGTATCACCAACATACAAATAAAATACGTATATTTATATATATATAAATACTTATTCTTACCAGTCGTGGATACTGGTTACTACACTAATAGTATATCCTTAACCTATAAAAACACTACTAATAACAATATATAAATCAAGGATCACCCACATACAAATAAAATACGTATATATATATATAAATATACATATTCTTACCGGTTATGGATACTGGTTACTACAAGATTGCCCAAAAACAAAGATAAAAAAAAGGTGAGGAGCTCCAATAATCTGTAAAGAATACTTGAAAATTGTTAAGTTATTAGTAATTGATAAACACTTAAAATTACATATTTAATAAAAAAATTTATATTATTATTTTGTATTACTAGTGTCTTTAACCCTCTTAACTTAAGTATGTTTACAATATTGTACTTAATTAGCTTTTAACTATTTTGTGGTAGGTTCGGTAAAATGTTCATAACTTTCTACCTAAGGATCTAATTCGAGTGATTCTTAATCCTGTGAAGAGCTGAATTAAGTGGGTGTCTTAATAATAATTAATATAAATTATTTGCTACCATTCTTGACTTTTATCATCCAAGTGATTCTTTCTTCATTTGTCTCCATTTATCCATATTTTTCTATAAATAAGTAGCATGTTTATGCCCAAAGAATGTAATTAGAGAGTTAGATTTTGGTTCAAAATACTTATCTTTTGTATTATCTCTTTATAATATTATTTCTCTTATTTATTATTGTAAAGTCATGTTATCTCTTCTTCCATTTCTTTTCTTTTTCTTTAGTTTTATTGTGTCTAAGTAATTTTTTTTATGCTAAGGTGAAAGGGTAAAACTCTTGGCAAGGTAATAAGACATACTTAACTCTTATTCGTGAATTTAATGTTTCATTATTAAGTTATGTAAATTTACATATGATGTATTTATTTTGTTTGTAATATTAATACACTTTCTTTTAAAGTGGTGCCTCTTGATTTATTATAAATAATTTTTATACTTAGCATAATAAATTCTTGAAATCATTTACAAGATTTGGCGTATATATCATTTCTTGTAAAGTGAGAGTCTTGATTTATTATAAACAAATATAAAGATTGGCATAATAAATACTTGAACCCATTTATAAGATTTGGTGGATAATAATTGAAATAAATAAATAAATACTAGTTAATATATAACTGGTGATGAACTTTAATTGTTATATCTTCCAGTTGGAACCTTCTTTGTGTGAAGATTCTAATTGAGTTATAAAAAGAGTTAAATATATTCTTACTTCTTATGCCAAGAGTGGATCTCCATAACCTTAACTTTTATTTGAATTAGTTAATTAAATTTATATTTGCAAATATTTTATACTACATTAATTGTCTTTAAAGTATTTATAGTTTGTAATTTTAATTCTACTTCCTTGTGGATCGATTCCATTCTCACCGGGTTATTTATTACTTCGACAATCCTGCACTTGGGAATAAACTCTTATATTCTGGAAGTGTCAGTAGCTTCTGGTGTGAAGTATGCTGGGGAATTGATATTTAATTCTATATGTAGTTATCATATATGCTCGAAAAAAACCCTTATTTACCAATTATAAAACTATTAGAGGAAAAAAAATACTAATTAGGAATGATATAGCTTACCAAGTCATGGGATTTGTAGTATTAGGATAAGGATGCATGTTAAGGATATTATAAAATTACATGGTATAAGGCATGCTTTTGGAGGTAGGAGAAACTTGATATCCCTAGGTGTACTAGATTAAGAGGGATATTCATTCAAGGCAGAAAAAAATACTTGAGATAAAGAAAAGATCTATAGTAGTAATGAAGGGTAAAAAGCACAAGGGGCTTAGGTACTTAATGGCAGTGCTGTAGGTGGCTCAACATAGGCCGTTGAAATGATGCATACCAAAGGGTAATATTAGAGATTTGCTCACCATGGTGATAGGAGTAAAAAGGGAGTGCATGAAAAAGGTGTTGCTAGCAAAGATACACCATATAGATATTGTAATGGTGTCAAAAACAATATGGGAGATCATAGTATAAGGGCCACTTAAAAGAAGATGCATTTTTATTTTTGGAGACCAAGGTCAATTGCCCGAAATGAATTAAGTCTAGATAAAGACTTAATTGGAGTCAACGTTAGGTGATAAAGCGTTAGAGTAGATAAATCCTGGTAAAACTTCTTGAAGAAATTTTGAATAAGGGGTTTATCGGAATTTGGTGATTTAAAATTAAGGGTTAATTTAATTTTAAGTTGAAAATTAAGGAAGAGTTAACACGTGGTTAAAAACGCAATGATTAGATAAAAAATGTGTAAACGGCAAACTGGATGTAAGGAGAGACTTAAAAATACAAGTGAAAAATTTTTAGTTGAAGAATGCCAAAGTGTTGGGTGCTTAACATCATAGCGGTAGCTTTGGAACATTGTAGTGTTGGTTAGTTACATTAATGCCCAAATGTTGGACTTGAACGCTACAATGTTACCTATTCATTACGTATTTAGTCAATTTTGGACTTTCTAAGCACATAAACTTTTATTCTCAATAGATTTAAAGTTTTTAGGGTTAGTATTAGCATTGTATAAATCTTTGTAATTTCTGATAAATTATTAAGCATTAAATCATCAACAAGAGAGAGAAAATAGAGAACTTATGTTACACTTAAGTGATTTAAATACACAAGATAGTATGGTATAGATATTTGAGATCTCTAGACTATTTAGGTATTTATTATATCTCTTGTGAAAATACTTTGTATACAAAAGAACAAAATAAAAAAAATTAGGATCATGAGATCTATTTTAGGCATAAGTAATTATTATCAAACTATTTAAATTATTTGTATTTTTTTTTAATTGCTTGATTGTTTATCTCATTGATTACTGATCTTTATTATTTTTTATTATTTATAAATAAAAAATTTTTACAAGGTGCTAAATATTTTTAAAATATACATTAAAAATTTCGTAATACACTTTTTTGTTGATGTAAAAATTTTGAATTTAAATTCCTTCATCTATAATAAAAAAATTACTAAAGGGTAAATTGTAAATTCCCATTACGTGATCATCATTTTCGGTGATTCCACTAAAACCGAAAAGCATTGGAGCACAAATTTATCCTCGATGTTTTAGGTGGCAACTTAATTTATATAACCAAAGTTGTTTAAACAAAAGGTATGTAGAGTTGTGCCATTTGTACGAAGTATTAATTAACTCCTCATTCATATGACATAGCCTTTGCTTCTTGCCATTGGTGCAAAACTGCTGAGATTTAGGTTCTCTGCTTGATGCCTTTCTATATTTTTTATCTTCACGTGTAGCCAAGAGCATAAGCACATTAGGAATGATATAATAATTATTAGTATTAATTTATTACTTAATTTAATATTTTAAGTTAATAGGTGAAAGTTTAATATTAATATTAAATATAAATTTTTAATAATTTTTTTTATTTGAAATGTGAATTTTAATAAGTTTAAATTAGGTGATTCCCTTGTCTTATAGATTAAAAATTAAAAAATTAATTAAAAATAATTATATAAGAGCTTTAACTCAAGATATTAATTTTAAAATTATATTAATTTATTACTCAACTTAAAAATTTAAATTAATCTGTGAAAGTTTAATATTAATATTAAAAATAAATTTTTATCAATTAATAATAATAAATTTTTTTTTTGTGAATCTCCATTCACTAAATTTTTTATTGTACTTCAATAAAATTAAATTATTATATCCAATTATTATAAACAAGTAATTATAGTTAAAAATACGTTAATTATTATATCAATTTATTCTATTAATAATTTTTTTTTTGTAATAAAAAATGTCTTATCACAAACCAACCATCTTCACTTTTTGAAGGTCTTTTCATCACCTTCTTCATTCAATAGTAACTTTGGTTAGCAAAACCTTCTGCACCATTGATGACTAATTTAATCGTATATTTAAAACAAACCAATTAAAACTCACCATCATACTAGGTTGTCCACTGCTTTCAAGCTATGTATGTGGGAGTGTGCCAATTTTGCATTTGCTTATAATTATAATGGGGCTTTAAGTCACTTTCAAATCCATCAATACACTTTCGCTCGTTTCATAATTTTAATTATGATGATTAATGATGCATATATGTTTCTTGGTGCTCAATTGCCTACCTCTAGATATCATACCACCCCACAACATAATCACATAATGCAACAAATTAAATAATAGTTTAATTATATACTAAAACTTTAGAATATAGAATAATGATACTTTGATACTTTTGAGGTAGGAAGGATCGTGCAATTTTGATCTTATGTTACTATATATAAATATGCATTCTAATAAAGATAGGTGAGGTTGCTCAATTTATAATCTCTAAATAATTATTTTATTATCTTTGGTAACTCTTTTGATTTGTAAAAAAAAAAAACAATTTTTTTATATGAATAAACACTCTAATGCTCTAATCATCAGTCGATAAAAAAAAGAGTGTTAGTGTATAAGGAGTAACTTAAAAACAAGTAGAAATATAATGAATATGAGTAAAATAATGAGTATTAAATATTGGGCTTAGAGTATAGAACATTTGTATAGAATTTGTTTTTAATAAATTAAATGAATAATAAGCGAATGGTGTATATTTATTTATAAATTTTAATTTATATCAAAGTATGAATTTAAATAAAAATATAATTTAATTAAATTATAATTAATTAAGAATTATAATTAAAGTGTGTGAATTAAAGTATGCTAATTGATCAACAATGATAATTAGCCGTTTTGTCTACTCCTCTAACTATACATTAATTAACATTGATTAACTATTAATAAATATACTGTGGTTTATTGTTCTAGCATATAATAAAGTTTTTATTTTATTTTATTTTAAATATATAAAACATCTCGACAAAGACGATAAAGTATGTGCTTTTGGTTCTTTCATGCACTAATTAAGCTTGTAGTTCACTTTAAATTAATCTATGTATCTCAATTATAAGTGCTTTGGACTGTTTGTTTAGCATAAGTTTCATTTCATATGCCTAATTGCTCCATCTTATCTCTTCTTTGATCTGAAAATATTATGAAGTTAATACTTTACTAAACATCTTCATTATTATGATTACAAACTTTGCATATGTGGATATGTGCTTCTCTGATAAAATATATATTAAACACTCGCGAAAATAATCGTACAAAACTAATTTCTTTTTAGAATAGTGGAAATATGACTACTTTTTGGGTGAGAAAAAAATACTTTTATATGAGAAAGTGTGCACTTTGGGTTTGGAATTGATCTTATTTTCGAGGAAAAAGGCCTCGATAATGGAGTCTCATTAGTACATGTTGACACCAATTGATTAATAACACCACTGGGTTGTGTATCATGCGTAGATATTTGAAAGTGACGTTACACTTTTTTAATTGTATTTGAAATTATTTTTTTAAAATTAATATATTAAATAATTATTAAATAATAAAATCATATAATTTTTAAAATTATTTATTATATTATTTTATTATTTAATAATTACTTAATATATTATTTTAAAAAAATTTAAAATATTATTTAAAAAATATTATATTATTCACTTTTAAATAATACACAAAATTTTTCTATTCAACTAAAGTTTTCAATTTCAGAATTTGAATAAATTATTTGGGTACCCTTAATCCTTTAAAGTAATTTTAAGAATATTATTGTCTTCCTCTATTGTCTTTGAATACTTCCTAAATTTTGAAACAACACCATTTTTCTGTAAAAAAAATATTTTGATGCTTAAGTGCCTACTTAATCAAAAAGATGGTGTTATATGTAAAGAGTGATTAGACAAGTAAAGACAAATAAAATTAGTAGAGGGTGCTCTTAGAGATTATTAGAAAATCTCAAAAATACTATAGTTATTGTGTCTTGAATTAAATAATAAATAATTAGTTAAGATAACATATTTATTTATAATGTGTAATTTTTAATTCATATCAGTGTATAAATGCATGAATTTAAATTTACATATGATTTAATTAAATTATAATTAATTATAAATTATAATCTATTTTAGATTATAAAAAAAAGAATTTTTAAGTGAAATTCTTTCACATATGAAAAATTATTCTTGATTTAAAATAATAATTAATTAATTAAAAGATGAGTAGGATTCAAATTTTAAATTTAAACTTATTGAGGTTATAAATAATGAGACCAACATCAATTTTATCTAAATCAAAACCCCTAAATATCACTTCAAGAGATCTTTTTAGTTAAAAAATTAGTATAAAAGAATTCATTGCACTTAGTTTTGCTAATGGCAAAGGATTAATAGAAGTAACTTTTAGACTTAACAAAATCATAAAATTTTATCTCTATATATTAACACAACATTTAAGTGTTAATGCTTTTACGCCTAAAAAAATTGTTTTATTTTAAAGGCATGAGATAGACAACCATACTCTAGTAATTTTCTTTAAAGGATCTTTTATATATTCTTATATGATTAATTTTTGTTGAGAATTTAGATATATATTATTAAAAAATTAGTGATTCAACAATTTTGATTGAACAGAAATTAAAATGAATACTAAAATGAAGAATCATAAGAAGTTTAGAACATGTAGAACACGTATGGAGAAGTTTAGGACGTGTGAGATACGAAAGGGGAAGCAAAATGGGACTCGAAGACGCAAAAAAACGAAAAAAAACAAACATAGGCTCCACCAAGGTTGAGCACCGTGGCACCCAGCACAACAATGCCGCGGCGGTGGGTCCCCAACGTCGTGGCAGCACTAGATGCGTTAAGATGTCCTTTTTTTATTCAGATTTCTAGTTTTGAGAAGATTTAAACTTTTAAAATAAGTGGACTCTTGCTCCAATAAGGAATACGGTTAGTAGGCACGAAATACACTCTATATAACACACTTGTAAATCCTTTGTTTCAGATCAAGCATTAAGAGAGACTCTAAGAGAGGGGAAGAACTGGATAGACACTAAATGCTTATATGCGCTAAGGTGAAACTGTCCTTTGGGTGATCATTGCTCATGGTAGAGTAAGGGTTCACTAAACATTAGGTCTTTTTTAGGGTTCTTTGATTAGGTTTTCCTTATAAAACCTCTAGAGAGTTAATAAGAGAGGTTAGGATCTTTGGATCCATCGTGGACGTAGGTAATTGGTTGAACCATGTAAGATTGTGTTGTGCTATTTTATATTATACTTTGGATTCTTGCTATTTTTCTAGATTAACAGGTTATTTCGCTGCGCAAAGAGGTTAGGGTTCTAGGTTGAACTTTGGGTTCTTCGCTTTAACCTAATCTTAAGAGGGAGAAGGGCGTTCCCTCCTTTAACAGATATAAACATTGTCAAAAAAATTCATAATATATACGTTCCCTTAAATTTCAGATAATATATCATAATCTTAAAAGGAATCTCAATTTTAAAAGGATCTCTACTTTCAAATTTTGGAATGAATCCTAATTAAAAAAAAAATAACATATTCTAATTCTAAAATAATTTTATAATCAAATAGAACAATGTCTATAAAAATAGGCTAAATAAGAAGAAAAAAGTCATTTTTTTCAAGATCTTTTACTTCTTCTTTTTTCACTCACTTTATTATTTTTTTTAAAAAAAAGCTCTATTATTTGAAGTTATGTTTATAGTAGCGGTAATTTTTTAGACTTTTATTAAAAAAAATTATTTAATAGTATCAAATGAGTGAGCTTGTGAAATTTGGTGAAGTGAATGTAACCTTATTGTTGGAAATTGGTGATTCAATAATTTTGTATGGGTAAGAATTGAGATGAATATTAAGAGCAGAGTCATTATGAAGTCAAATACGCATTGGGTGTACAAGAGATGAGCAAAACGGAAGAAAAACGAAAGAGTATTGTTTATACGGTGACACTGTTCACGGCAAGCATTGTTGTGCGGCGAGAGGTACTGTTCGTGCAATTACTATTTACGTGGTAACTTTAGGATATTTTCTGTTTTGTCTCAATTGACTTCTTTAAGTGGGATTAGGACTTCTACAAGTAAGAACTCTTACTCTAACTAGATTTAGGATTTCTAAGGGTGTTTTATTCACTATATAAACCCTTCTAAACACAAGATAAATACAAGCATCTAAGGTTTCAAGATGTAACCATAAGAGAGAATAGAGGAGCTAGGTAGGCACTAAATGCGAGGTGCACTAGGGTGTAACCTTTGAGGAGTGTTTTCTTTTGGTTCTTAAGTGAACAAAAGAAATACCATAGATCCTTTTGGCTTAGATACTCGGGCTATTCTTGTGTTCCTTGTAAGAAATCTCTTATGATGAGATACTTAGAGGTTTTAGGGAGTCATGGTAATCAATGGTAGATACTTAGAGGTTTTTATGGAAGATACTAAGGGGTTTTGTGGGATCATTAATGATGTAAGAAGATACTTAGTGATATAAGAAGATACTTAGTGATATATTTCAATAATAAGAAGTTGGATCATGGATCCTCTGTGGACGTAGGTAATTTTAGGCCGAACCACATGTATCTTGTGTCTTGTTGATTAGTTTGTTTTCTTTATTTTTATTAGTGCGTTAATCTTATACGTTCTTATTTATGATGTGAGTTATGATTTTTCGTTGTGCATAGAATAAAAAGGGTATCAAGACTATGACTTAGTTGATGTCATAGGGGTGTCAAATTAAATTGTATGACTGGATATCCACAACACTTATGTTAAATTTAACTACTATAATTTTATTTTTTTGTCTATTTATAATTGCTTTAATTAGAGATATTTAACAGTTATTTTAAAAAAATAAATAAATCTAATTCATTGGTCTACTGTTGGAAAATTGGTGATTCAACAATCTTGGTTGGATAAGAATTGAGTTGAATACCAAAGTGGAGAGTCACAAGAAGTCAAGAACGTGTGAGACACGTATGGAGAAGTTTAGGACGTGTGGGACACGAAAAGGGAAGTGAAACGGGACTCAAAGACGCGAAGGAAAAGAAGAAACGTGGGGAACTTTCAGCGCTGCGGCGCCCAAGGACGAGTGCCGCAGCGCCAGAACGCGTGGAAAAGTCCGTTTTGGCTCAGGATTTTAAGTTTTGAGAAGTTTTGGACTTCCAAAACAAGTGGACTCTTACTCTAACAAGGAATAGGGTTTGTAGGCACGAAATACACCCTATATAAACACTTGTAAACCCTTGTTTATGATTAAGCATTTAAGGTTTTAAAATGTAAACATAAGAGAGAATAGAGGAGCTAGGTAGGCACTAAGTGCGTGGTGCACTAGGGTGTAACCTTTGGGGGTGTTTTCTTCTTTAGGTTCTTTGAGTGAATAAAAGAGAAACACCATATATCTTTTTGGCTTAGATGCTCGGGCTATTCTTGTGTTTCTTGTAAAAATCTCTTATGAGGAGATACGAAGAGGTCTTAGGGAGTCATAATGATCAAGGGTAGATACTTAGAGGTCTCTATGGGAGATACTAAGGGGTCTTATGGGATCATTGATGATGTAAGAAGATACTTTGTGATCTATTTCAATGGGAAGAAGCTGGATCATAAATCCTCCGTGGACGTAAGCAATTTGGGCCGAACCACGTATATCTTGTGTCTTATGATTGGTTTGTTTTCTTTATCTTTATTGGTGTGTTAATCTTATGTATTCTTACTTATGATGTGAGTTATGATTTTCCGCTACGTATAGAATATCAAGATTGTGACTTAGTTGATACTATTAAGATGTCAAATTAAATTACATGACTTGATATCCTCAACATCTACAATAATCCAAAATCCAAGATCAACAATATCTAATTCCTGTTAACTATTTTCTTGTTAACAATATGTAAACTAAGAAATCATATACAATACGAAATGAGGACATTGTTATATAATGGGTATTTCAAAACGCCCACTCTCAATGGAGTGAAAATGAGAAGTTCATTAAATTTACATAGAAAAATACTTCATTAAAAGGGAATTTATAATTTACCCCCTTATTAGATTCTTTAATTATTAAAAATCTCATAATATTTGATAATAACTAAAAACTTTCATGTCATTATAACTATAATAATATAAATTAATTTTATAAGAATATAACAATTTTTTTATTTAAAAATTCAATAATTGTGTTTGTAATACCAAATAATAATGCACTATGTAAATAGTAAAATTAATATTGTATAATATAATTTCAAATAGTTAAATAATGTTGCGTATATAATAAATTTACTATATGTTATAATTAATAATTTTTCTTTATTTGTTAGATTAATATGATAATTAATACTAAATATTTACATTTTAATAAAAATACAGACATTCGTATTAAATAATAATTCATAATATAATTATTTAATAATATAAGTATATTAATTTTATTATTTATAAATATACTAATTTTATTACTTATATAATAAATTTTTACTATTTAATACTGTACAAACATAATTGTTAATTTTTTACTCTTCAAAGTTAATTTATAATATTATAATTATAACGATAGATAGATGAGTTTTTAAACAATATCAAATACTAAAAATATTTTTGATAGTTAATGATCTAACCAGAAATAAATAGCATTTACCTTCAATAAAATGATAACAAGTTAATAAAAAAGAAAATTTCACGTGCATATAAAATAAGTCGGCTCATTCCATTTCGAAGAGTCCGATCCGAAGATTAATTAACAAATCGAATATATGAAGACATTGTTTACGAAATTTTAAAGTAAGTCATCGCCCGTGCTTAGGTGAAAACTAGAGGTGCCACACTAATAGGTTTAGAAGCTTTTCAATAAAATATTGAAAATGCAAGTTAAAAGTCTTGAAAGTTGGAATCTTATGAAATTATCTTCTCTGTTTTTGATAATTTTTTTTTTAACTTGTAGGGAATAATTATTTTTCTATTAAAAAATCACCATTTTTTTTATAAAAATAAATACCTTAACACTTACGTCAATATTTTTTTATAAAAAAAATTGCTCCATATGTGAAATGCTTTAAAAACACACAAGATATAAAGAATGTTCAATAATCTCCAAAACAAGTATATGGTAATTAAATAATAATTTTTTATGAATGAGTAAATTAATTTTATTTATAATGCATGAATCAAAATCATATTCAAAGTATGTATAAATATTCATAATTGATTAATTTAGTTTAATTAGATGTTAAATCTTTTGTCAATTCATAAATAGTTAGATAAGAAGAATATTTTAAATGGAATTCGTTTAGTTTGTGAGAATTTCTTCTTTATACAAAACAATGATTAGATCAATTTATTTTAAATAAAATAATAATTTCAATTTTATTCTTGCATCGTCATATATTACACGATCTTTTTCTAAATTATATGAATCGGGGAATCAAGTTATCTAATATAAATGATCTAATTTTTTGCCGAGATCCTATTAAATAAATGACATTGAACCTATCCTAAAGTCTTTTTATATTCAGAAAGCATTAATTTGAATTTCTTTAAACGTCAATGGGAACCCTAATTATATACAATTATACGTCAAAAATGAATATTTGTTGTCATATCCTTTCTCGTGAAAATCAAAATGGTTGTGGACGGCTCCTCTGATTAATAAAAAGGTTAATAATAAAAATGAATCTGCTTGAAGAATCTATTTTTCCAAAAATCAAGCCCTTTCACAAAAGGATTGTTTGTCATCTTTTCACCAAACTGTTCGATTCTTTGGCTGGCAACTCTTTTTGCTAGATTGTTCATATACCAACCAATTTCTTTTCACACATGTAAGATATTTCTGTCCTTCAAAAAAAAATTTAAAGGAGAAAGTAAGACCACGCCATCAAAATTTAACTTAAAATTAATTAAAATTTTGTTTAAAATCACTTAAAAACATCTTTACCTTTTATACATAAGAAATGTAGATTTAAACTCAACGAAAGATAAATTTAAACTCGAGATTTCTAATAAAATAAAAATAAATGTATTATTAACTTTTTATTATTAAGTTATTAATATAAATACTAAAAACACCCATTTTAATTAGTTGAGTGAATTAATTTAGATGTTATAAAGCGCAAAATGATATTTTACTTTTCAAAGGATATAGAAGTTATATTATTGGTTTATTTTGTTTTCTTAATTAGAAAAAAATTATAAAATAATTAAGTGAATTAAAACTATTAATGTGTAATATAATCATTAATGTATGATATTATATTATTAATATATTTAATTTGATAATCAATTATATTAATAATACAATATTCTTACCTTTTATAATATGTAATTAGTTTCTTCCATGTATAATAATATTTTATTATTTTATAATAGGTTACAGTTTATATAAATACTCTATTGTACAATTTTTTATTCACAAGTGAAATATACTCCTCTTTATATTTCTTATAAAGTATTAGAGCTTTGATTTTTTTCATTGTCATTTTATTTAGCTAGAGATTTATCAAAATTTCTTTTGAGAACCCATCGGAATTCATCGAAGTTTGCCGAAAAGTCGTCAAAAAATGTCAAAAAGTTACCGTGTTAGACACTGCCTATCCCAGGATACTCAAAAACCTCCGGCTGTCTCAAAGCCGTCGCCAAAGGGCCAACTGGAGGTCGAAAGCCGCCGGACGCGCCGCCTGAACATTATTGCCGCTGCCACTTTAGATCCCAACTATTCTACGGCGACGTGACCAACACCGCCCTCACCAAATAAAGCCTCAGTCACCGAACATTCAAACGCCGCAAAATTTATGCCAATCAGAGATTGGAACTAGGCAGACACGTTGCCTGAAGTTTACTATTTCTCATAAGGGCCTATTTGTAAACTTTTTAAAATTTGAAGGTCATATCGTATTATTCTATTATTTTAGAGTATTTTTATAATTTTCAAAAGTTTTAGGACTATTTTTGTAATTATAATATTTTTTAGGGGTTATTTTATAATTTAAAAAAGTTAAAGGGTTACTTTATAATTAATAAAAGTTAAGGGATCATTTTATAATTAATAAAAAATTTAAAGGCTAGTTTATAATTACATAGAGTTGAGGGGTCAATTTATAATTCTTAAAAATCTAAGGGTTAACTTGTAATTATTATAAATTTAGGGACTAAATTGTCATTAATAGAAGGATTTAAAAAAAATACATATTTTGAGATTTATGGATAAGTCATACTTCTCAGTATTATTCTGCTGATTCTGCTCTACCTACGTCGTACTACATACTTGGATTATCTCAATGTACTATTTTTACAGGATCTGTTGTTACTGCTGCACAGGATAATGCGAATGGTTCCTCTAGTAATCTTAAATCTTTACTCCGTCTACTTCTTTCTAATTCTAGTAAACCCTTAATTTCTGCTCCCTCTAATATTTCAGGTAATTCTTTTTTATATTTTGACTCTACATGTTGCAATCACATGACTTTTAATCCTACAATTTTCTCCTCTAAAACTCTTAATTCCTACTTACCATCTATTCAAACTGCTAAGGGTTCTCTCATGAAAATTAATCATGTTGGTCAAGTGTCTTACCCTAATATCTTTGTATCTGACACTTGTTTTATTCATAATCTTACATTAAATCTTTTATCTATCGGTCAATTATGCGAACTTGGTCTTAATGTCTTGTTTACTGCTTATGGTTGTTGTATGCAAATCCAAAGACCGGTCAAACGCTTGGGACAGGTCGTAAGGTTGGATGTCTATATGAACTTATTTCTCTAGATCTATCATTTATATATCATTCGTCTACAACATCTACCTTTTTAGTGCATTCATTACATCTTTGGCATTCTCGTTTGGGTCATGCGTCAGTCAATCGCATCCGATCTCTGGTAGCCAGTGGTCATTTAGGTATTGGTTTTATAATAAAGATGATTGTCTTACATGTCCTTTAGTTAAATAACCAACTTTACCTTTTGATAATAGTACTATTGTCTCTCATGCTCTATTTGATCTTTTACATTCTGATATATAAGGTCATTCTCCAAATGCCATAATTGGAGGATCTAAATATTTTGTGATCTTTGTTGATGACTATTCTCGATATACTTGGTTGTTTATTATGAAACAATAATTCAATTTTACTAAACTTTACTGAGATTTTGATCAAATGGTTAAAACTCAGTTCTCATATCTTATTAAGGTTTTCCGCACTGATAATGTCATGGATTATAGAGATTTTAATTTTTTAATTCTTTTACAGGAACATGGTACTATATGTCAAAGGTCTTATCCTGGTACATTTCAGCAAAATAGAAGAGCTGAACGTAAATACAGACATATTTTAGATACTACTCGTGCTATTCTTATCTCTTCCTCTTGTCTTGAATGTTTTGGGGAGAAGCTGTTTTGACCGCTATCTTTACCATTAATCGTATTCCTTCTCCTGTTATAGAGAACAAGTCACCTTATGAGCGTCTTTATGAAACTCCACCTAATTACAAACTCTTCAAAGTATTTGGTTGTGTTTGTTTTGTCCTACTTCAAAAACATGAGCACACTAAACTCGAGCCACGTACTCGATTATGTTGCTTCTTGGGATACAGGATAGAACATAAAAGTTATAGTTGTTGGGATCCTATATTTAACCGTCTTCATGTTTCTCATCATGTAGTTTTTTTTCAAGCATATGATGTTTTTCTCTGTATCTAACTTCAAATCTGTGTCTCCTCCTATGTCACAATTTTTTACAGATAATTCTGTTGATCGTTTTTCTAATACTTTACCTACAAATATTTCTTCTGGGTTTCATATAGGTGAATCTACTGAAACGACGCCTACTTCTAAGCCTCCTACCTCCTCTGAAGGATTTGTTCTCAAGATCCCTAAGGCTTCCTCTACACTTTCTCTTCGTCGTTCATCTCTAGTAAGAGAACTTCTTTTTAAACTTCGTGATTATCACTATTTCTCTCCTATCATTTATTTATATGAGTCTCAATCATATTCCGAGGCTAATTCCAATCTTGTTTGGTAGCAAGCAATGACAAAAGATTTGCAGACCCTTAAGAAGTCATATACCTCTTCTATCTAATAAAACTATCATTAGATGCAAATAGGTGTACAAAATCAAGACCAAACGTGATAGATCTATTGAACATTATAAAGCTCATCTTATTGCAAAAGGCTTTATTCAAGAATATGGAATTAATTATAAAGAAACTTTTGCTCCAGTTGCTAAGCTTACTTCTATTCGAAGTT
Source organism: Ailanthus altissimus (assembly GCA_946807835.1). NCBI lineage: Eukaryota > Viridiplantae > Streptophyta > Magnoliopsida > Sapindales > Simaroubaceae > Ailanthus > Ailanthus altissimus. The sequence goes on from OX327699.1 coordinate 963,363, forward strand.
TGTTGGCTATTGCTGCAGTTCGTGGTTGGACATTATTTTAGATGGATGTCAAAAATATTTTTCTTTAATGGTAATCTCTCTGAAGAAGTGTATATGAAGCCTTCTCTTAGTTATTCACATCCTCCAGGAAAAGTTTGTAAATTTTGTAGTGCTCTCTATATGGTCTTAAACAAGCTCCTTGTGCATGATTTGCAAAGTTTAGTGGGACTATTCTTCAACATGGTTTTCAGTCTAGTCCATATGACTTAGCTCTTTTTGTTCGCAAGATAACACAAGATTATGTTCTCCTTCTTCTCTATGTTGATGATATGATTATTATGGGTGATGATCTTCTTGGTATTTTTACTCTCAAGAACTTTCTTTGCCAACACTTGAAATGAAAGATCTTGGCAACCTCAGTTATTTCTTTGACCTTGAAGTACTATCCGACTCCACTAAGTATTATTTTTCTCATGCTAAATATGCATCTGATCTACTTGCTAAAACTGGGTTTATAGACAGTAAAACTACCTCCACTCTTCTAGAGCCTAATGCTAAACTCTAATCCTCTTATGGTACTTTTCTCAGTGATGCTACCCTTTTATCGTAAGTTGGTTGGTAGTTTAGTTTACCTTACAGTTACGTGCCCAGACATTACTCATGTTGTTTATGATGTCAGTCAGTTTATGGCCACTCCTCGTACCTCTCATTATGCAACAGTTCTTTCATATTCTACGTTATCTCAAAGGTACACTTTTTCATGGTCTCTATTTTTTGGTTCATTCTTCTCTTGTGTTACGAGCATATATTGATGCGGATTAGGCGGGTGATCCTACGGATCGATGATCAACTACTGAATTTTGTCTTTTCTTGGGTGATTCTCTTATTTCATGAAAAAGTAAGAAACAGACAGCTACTGCTTGCTCGAGTACTGAAGCTGAGTACTGTACTCTTGCTGATACTACCTAAGAAATTGTTTGGCTCCGCTGCCTTATTGAAGATATGAGTATTTTTTACACTAGAACTATACCTCTTTATTGTGACAATCGATGTGCTATTCAAATTGCTTACAATGATATTCTTCATGAGCGAACTAAGTACATTGAAACAGATTGTTACTTTGTTCGGCAACATGTTTCTTAGGGAACAATTACTCTCCATTATATCTCCTCTGAAGATCAACCTGCTGATATTTTTAAAAAATCTCCATTTCCTGATTGTTTCTAAACTCTAGTCTCCAAAGTCAAGCTTACTTCTACTCTACCATCTTGAGTTTGAGAGGGGGGTTAGGGTATTAATGTATAATATAGTCATTAATGTATGATATTATATTATTAATATATTTAATTTGATAATCAATTATATTAATAATATAATATTCTTACCTTTTATAATATGTAATTAGTTCATTACATGTATAGTATTATTTTTTTGTTTTGTAATAAGTTACAGCCTATATAAAAGCTCTATTGTACAATATTTTTATTTACAAGTGAAATATATTCTCTTTATATTTCTCATAGAAAGAAAGTCAAATGCAAAAAATGAATAACAATTGGCATCATGAATTACAACCAATTTTTTTTTTCAAGTAGGCTAAACTATTTTTCCACATCATTTCATAAGTTTTTATGGTATAAAATGATTTTTTTCCATTAAAACAAGTCTATTAAATGGGAAGATGTAATGAGTCTTATAATATAAGTATGGTAAATAAATAAAAAATAAAGGTAATAAATGAACAAATGCAAATGAAATATATTATATTCAAGTTTTGAGCCTTATAATATAAATATAGTATATAAAATAATAAAATATATAATATAAATATATAAAAGTTGTGCTTAGTGACATCTCAAAAATATAATTTATCTATTTATTAATTTTGAATTATTAAAATTAATTGAGTTTACTATTTCTTTTAAAGCATATATAAATATGAAGTGAGAAAAAGACGAATAAAAGTTTAAATAAAATTAAACTAAAAATATAATGAAGAGTTTGTGAAAATATATGACTAACAAGACTATTTACAATACTTTAGCCCTTTGAAGCAATATTCTAAAAAACATCCTTTGAAATTTAAATAAATTCATTATTAAAAAAATAAAAATAAAGAATTTGAATATAAGTTAATTTTATCTTATTAAGGTAAGATATATGAATCAATACTTATGTTGTTATATGTTATTAAAATAAAAGATACAAATTCTCTAAAATTGACTAATTTAACACCAGTAGTATTAAATTTATATATTTGGTATACAAAGTTTTTATTTCAATTGATATGTCATCAATTGTTGACTACCACTTGTTAGATATTTATTAACTTTTTAATTCTCATTATGTTCATGTATAAATTTAATTGAAAAAGGATTCGTTATGTCCAGTGTCTTACTAGAAATATGAATGACCTCAAATTTGTAGAGAACTAAGGTTAGAGTTTGTCAAATTAGGTAAAGCGATATTCGACTTTGAGTGAGTGAGGCTTAGAATAAACCTAGGCTGAATTCGAGTTAGAGTGAGCAAGGTTTAGAATAAACCTGGGTTGAATTTACTAAGCATTCCTTGGATAAAAATCAAGTTCTAAACAAGAAAATGCAAAAATATGCTAAAAGCCCTCTAACTGATCTAATACACTCATTTTCGGAATGTTGTGCTCCCTCTGATTGACCTTGTATACCCTCGGCTTGAATGTTCTCTAGTGTTGGGGTTGTAAAGTCGACCTTGAGAGGAATGGTGTTTGATAATCTTCAATGACTTTTACAAAAGTTTTCTAGTATTATAAATAGACCAAACAAGCTTTCTTAGTAGTCATCTCACATGGAGCAGACTTTTCAATGATGATTTTCTCCATTTAAAGGCATCTTTAGTAGTATCCACTACCTGAATATTTATCCTCAATTTATCAGAAGTCTATATTTGAGTTTGAGGATCATTCTCCCAAACTTTTTTTCTTTGTGAAGGGTACAACCACATTAATTCCTACGGTGGGAAAGAGATCGGTCTCAACAATAAAGTCCTTAATCTTAAAATTAAATAAAAGTCGACCTTTAGTAATGAGTCTTTAGATTTCATTTCTAAACACAATACAATTGTTTGTACTATAACTTTAAGAGTTATGCCACTTGCAATAATTCTTGCCAACTTTTTGTTCAAGCGGAGGGATGGTGTACCCCATAGAGAGCTTGATCTGCTTATTCTTCAAGTGCCAATCGAATATTTTATCGGCTTCTCTTAAATTAAATGAATACTCTTTACCAATCTGAGTACTCTTGCCAAGCTTCTTCTTTTTCTTTAGCGGTAATCGGCTTCTTAAGGATGGGACATTCGTGTGGAGATCCTTTAACTACCTCAGCAAGGCAGAGCTCTTCATTTGAATTTGAGTAATTAAAGTCACTTTTTGACTCAATCTGGATAGCAGCTACATCAAGTTGATCTTGTAGTAGGTCTGTTTAGAAGACGCTCCCTTTTGGTTCTTCTCTATCATAAGCCTATCATAATTGGCTGTTCTAGTTGCCAATTCATATAAATCTATACAACGATGTCCTTCAAAGTGCTCTCTTCTTTATTACAAAGGACATTCCTTTAATTACTATGGGCATATAATCTGCTTCAATAATTTGCTTTTGGCACCGTGTCCTTAGTCTCTTAAAGTGGGCTATATACTTGGACGCCAATTCACTCAACATCTGTATTACCCTAGCTAAGTAAGCCAAAGTAACTTCTAGAGGCGATCAATAAAATTTGGCATGAAATTATCCTCTATTTACTCCCAACTAGCGATGGAATCTAATGCTAAATTTGTGTACTTGGTGATAACAATCTTCGTCAAGGAGTTGTCAAATAATCTTAACTTTCATAAGGGAGAAGAGCTGGCTTCCCTACACTACACTGTGAACCTTGAGATATGCTCAAATGTCATAATATTCTCATATTCTGAAAACATAAAGAACATTGAAATTTTGTAACCCTCTAGGAAAAGGAAAATTAAGTCTATAATATGGGATACGACTTTCTACAGAATAGCCTTACCATTGGCTTCAGATTAACTCCTATGTTCTATAGAGTTTCAGCCAACATATTTTTATTAATCTCATTGCTATGATAGCTGGTTGGTCTTGGTAGCTTGACCGATCCAAACTAAATCGGCCTTGATTGAGACTAGCTAACTTAGTCTTGTGTTTACAAAGTTGTTTTGTGTAAGCCTCCTAGGTTTACCATGTTTCTAGTGGATTCATAGCTAAAAATACACCTTGGATGGCTTTGCCTAAGAGTTTGTAGATTCAACGCTTCAGGTCCCATAAGTGTTGAAACTACGGACAAGTTAACCTCTACATGGATTGGTAAATATACATTAGATGGCCTTGTTGAACCTGAGAGTTTGTAGATTCAACGTATTCATGTCACTTTTAGATATTTATCGATCCATGTTAGAAGTCGACTTGTCCGTAGTTTTAACGTTTATAGGGCTCTTGGAGCTCTGGGTTAGGTTAGCCTTGACGAAGATTCGCGAAGTTAAATTGATTTTATCTTATGGTCTCTAAGTTTTTCAAAATGCTTCTGTTGATATTCTAATTGTCTTTAAGGTCTAAAAACTGCGACCATTTAATTAGTGAGCACAGTGCCTAATTGTTGGTTCTAAAAAAAAATTAGGAAACTAACCCCTAAATGTCAGTCGTGGAAAATGTCCTAGTTGGCAGCAAGGTATCTCTCAGGATGTCGTTAAGTTGTCGACTAAATGTATCTTATTTGAGATCGTGACCATCACTTATTTCTACATGATGCATTACATTTTAAGGATCTTTGACATGAGTGATGGTCGGCTCTTCACCTTTTTTTATCGCACTAGAAGGTTTTGCAGAAGTCTTCACCCTTTTTTATCGCACTAGCATACAAAGAGAAGTCCCACCGAGTTTGTCAAAATGAATATTTGAGTATAGATTTAATTGAAGGAGATTCGTATATGTCCAATGCCCTACTAGATATATGAATCACCTCGAATTTACAGAGAACCGAGGTTAAAGTTTGTCAAATTGGGTAAAGCCAAATTTAACTTTTAACAAGCGAGGCTTAGAATAAACCTAGACTAAATTAGACTTACAGCGAGCGAGGTTTAGAACAACTTGTGCTGTAAAATAGTGAGCGAACTGTAAAAGTTGAGTTATTTCATAGAGATTAACAAGAAAACTCGATAATTGGGACATGGAAATCAACAAAGTAAGGATGAGATCATAAGTTTAAAGATAAAAATGAGAGGAAAAGTTAAATTAAGAAAATTGTATTGTTGTTTGATTGTGAATATGAATCATCCCTATATAATGATTTATTCTCCCTTTATATATGCTCAAGAATTCTTACTCAATCATAATTCTACAAAAATAAAAAATCTTAATCAAATTTTTTTATATTCTAATAAGTACTTAATATGGGCTTAATACCCAACTGAACTTCAACTAATATACATAAAAATAAAAAATTCAAATAGACTTATTGTACAATTTTAAACCTACGTCAACACATTAATATGGTCATTTTTTGATACCAATCAATATAAGATATATCATGTATTATATCAGTTGAGATATAAATTTTTATATTAAAATTATATAAACATAACATTACTGATTTAACACATGAAGAATTTGAAGTAATATATAAATTTTAGAGTGGGTAAATAAACATGCGAGGTGTTTGATAATATGATAGTTATAATTTTTAGCTGAGATCCTCTTAAATAAATGACATTGAACCTATCCTAAAGTGGGCTACAATTTTGAAAATATGCTTAGTGCTGCAAACTGGTTGGACGGGCAGATAATTGGCGTTTGAATTCCCTTAAACGTCAATGGGTCCCTAATTATATATAATTATTCGTCGAAAATGATTATTTGTTGTCGTGTCCTTTCTCCTCGTGAAAATTAAAATGGTTGTGGACTGCTCTTCTGGTTAATAAAAAGTTTAATAATAAAAATGAATCTGCTTTGAGGAATCTGTTTTTCCAAAAATCAAACCCTTTTACAAAAGGATTATTTGTCACCTTTCCCCTAACTGTCCGATTCATTGGCTAGCGACTCTAATTTGTTAGGTTGTTCATATGCCACCCAATTTCTTTTCACCCGTTTAAGATATTCCTATCCTTCAAAATACTTTTAATGGAGAATGTAAGACCACACCATCAAAATTTAGTTTAAGTGTAATAAGAACTTTTAGTATAATGCAGGGGATTTGAACTTAGGATCTTTATTAAAATACAAATAAATATATTGGTAACCTTTAGTCATTAGGCTATTAATACAAGTACTAGAAGCACCCATTTTTATTAATTGAGTCATTTAACTTAAATTATAAAGCGCAATATGATATTTTATTTTATTTAAACTTTTGTTGTTAAATTTTTTAATTTTATAGTGATATATATTAATTTTATAGAAGGAAAATCAATATTAAAAAAACTTTTAACAACAAAAAAGTATATTTTTTTATTTAACCTTTTGTTGTTAAAAATAGAATAAGAATTTGATCTTAATAGAAACTTGATGATTAAAGTTAAATTAGTTATTAAGGTGTGTACAACAAAGTCAGGGATGATTCCTAATAAGTGGTATCATGGCCTGGTTGAGGTTCAAATTATAGAGCCATATTGCAGAGTATATATTATAGTGCTAGATCGTAGAATATAGGTTGTTCAACCATGGATGGCTCACAAGTATGCAAACGAGCCTAATAGTGCAGTGGTCTTGACTATAAGAAGAAATGCTAAGAATAGAGATTGAAGAACAATCAGAAAAATAAAAGCCAAAAATGGGTAGAGATGTTGCAATAAACGATAAGGATGACTGTAAAGTTTGCAAAATCCTTGGTAGCTTAAAAAAAAGAATACTAAAGATGTTTAAAGAGTCTATGATGATAGTGACGGGTAAGAAGTACAAGGGGATGTATGTACTTAATAGACATATTATAAATGACTTAACATGGGTTGTTGAAGGGATGCAGACCAAGAGGCAGCATTGAAAATTAACTCAGTAAAGTGACAGAAGTTGAAAGAGAGTGTATGGTAAGAGTGTTGTTGGCAATATTAAGCCATTAAAGTATTGTAATAGTGTAAAGAGAGACACTAAAGATCATAATATGAAGGTTACCAGAGGAAATATTCATTCGTATCTTTGGAGATTGAAGTCACGGACTTTAAGGAGTTAAGCTAGAGTAATTGAGTGTTAGTTATAGAGTGGATAATCCTTAGAAAAGCTTCTTAAGAGATTTTGAATCAAAGAGGGGTTTGTTGAAATTTTGGTGATTTAAAATCATGTTTGAATTTGATTTTGACTTAAAGACCAATGAAAAGTTAACATGAGATTGAGTATGTATTGGACGTACGAGAAAAGGGATAAAAATAAATAGCCGCAAGTGAGGAGGGAATGAATAACACGTAATGAGGCTTGTTTCTAGGCCTTGCAGCTACAGTACCTACTTTAGGGAATTTGCGTTGTTAAGCTGACTTGAGTTGTTTGAGTTAGTTTTACACTTCTTTTTTACATGGACTCCTATTTTAACAAGAAATAAGGTTTCTATGAATGTTTTAAAACCTATATAAACCCTTATAATTCATTAAAATTGATAACCATAAGAAGGCATGTAAGAGAGATAATAGAGAACAAGGCAGCTTTAGGGCACCGAGTGCATGAAAAAATATTTCATGTGAGTGCTTGAATACTAAATGTGCAATATAGTATTAATAGATTATTTGAGAGAACTTTTTTATTGATGTATTCCTTGTCTCTTATTTGAGATCTTTGTGATCTTGAATTATTTGTGAACTAAGTAATAAAAGAGTTAGGATTTCATGATCCATCGTGGACATAAGCGTTTATTATTACATTATAAATATTTTTGTGCCTTGTGTAATTGATTGTTATTTTTATTGTGTGTTTGATATTATTATTTTTATTTTTCTTATAGGCAAAATCTTTCGTAAGCGCTTAAAGTTTTAGAGTGTTAAATTATTAAAGAGTGAAATTAGGACACATAATCTTAACAAATGACATCAGAACTAAAGTTGAGGTTCATACTTAAATGGTATCAAATTTAAGAATCAAGGCTAATTCCTAATAAGAGTGTTAATAACATCACTATATACTTGCAATAATAGTTTAATAATAAAAAAATTTACAAACTAAAATTATAAATATATAAAAGATGTTAATAGCATCACTCTACATTTGTGGTAATAGTTTAATACTAAAAATTTACAATATACTTTTTTTTTTAACTAAAATAAAAGTCTTAGATTTGACTTCCTTCCTCTAATATTAAAATAATTTTTTTAAAAAAAAAAAAATTGCGCCACTTTGAAAAAATTCCAGCCCTATCAATTAAGGCTAATGAAGCCTAATAAAATAAGGCCGAACTTTCTAAGAATCATAGGTCCACTAACAAAGTTTTGGAGTTGAGTTAAATGGAATGGGGTTTCAAGAATTTTTTTTTTTTTCAAAAAGTAAGGGTGTGGTAAAACACAAATGGTTTTTTTGCCTCTTTACTTTTTCCAAATTCGAATTTATGTGGTAATATAACATAAAAACCTAACAACTATTAAATCGCTGGCAACATGACACAAAAAATAATTGTATCATTTAAAACTACAATATTTTTTGGTGATTCCACTAAAACCGAAAAGCATTGGAGCACAAAATTGTCATCGATGGTTTTAGGTGGAAACTTTATTTAGGCGTGTGGAGTTGTGCCATTTGTCCTAGATGACATAGCCTTGCTTCTTGCCATTGGTGCAGAACTGCTAAGATTTAGGCTCTCTGCTTCCTGCCTTTCTATATTTTCGATCTTCACGTATAGCCAAGAGCATAAGGACATTGAGGAATGATATAATAATTATTAACAATAATAATATAATATGTTATAATCAAATTAAAGATGCAGAAAACAAGAAGGTAATATCAGAAAAACTAACCTAAGTTTCGGCTGAAGAATGTCACTTTTTAAATTAAAGGCTCCTAAAATCCCTTACAGATTATTTGTATTGTATTTCTTTACAACTTATTTAGTGTAATCTTAATAAGAAAAACTAATTGTTAAGATATAAGATTAGAAAGAATTAAAAGATAAAACGATCAAAGTATGTACATATATATATAAAAGATATTTTTTTGTTATGCATTAATATATAAAATTAAAATATTAAATCTGATTATAATAAAAACAAGTAGTTATAATTAAAAATATATCAAATTATTTTATTGATACAAATTTTCTGTTATAAAAAAGAAAAAAAAAAAAGCCTTACCACAAACCAACCATCTTCACTTTTTGAAGGTCTTTTCATCACCTTCTTCATTCTTCAATAGTAACTTCGGATGGCAAAACCTACTGTTCCGTTGATGACTAATTTAACCATATATTTCAAACAAACCAATTACAACTCACCATCGTGGCTTCAATGTACAATATTTATTTCATTAAATAGCTCTTCCAAATCCAAATCCAATCATGTCTTATACATATTATGTTAAAAAAATAGATTGTCCACTGCTTTCAAGCTATGTGGGAGAGTGCCAATTTTGCATTTGTTTATAATTATGATGGTGCTTTATGTAACTCCAACCACTTTCGTTCGTTTCATAATTTAAATTATGATGATTGATGATGCATAAAATGTTTCTTTGATACCTAATTGCCTACCTCTAGACACACTAAAAAAAAAAAGAGTTATTTGTGATCCCTTTTGTAACAGCTAAATTAGTCGTTGTAAATGAGTCGTTTTATTACTCTTTACGGTCTTTAATGGGTCCTTTATTTTCTCAGTTCACAAATTTTTCTCTTTCTTCAAATCTTTCGTTATTTTTCTTTCTAAGAAAGTAGTCTCATTCTCTCTATTCTTCTTCTAAATTCACAAATTGTAAGCGAGCCATGCCTAAAACATTCTTACATGATTTTGAAGAATTTGATTAGATTGAACAATTTGACATTCGTTTTATTTTTTTTTTCATTTTTGCTTTGATACTTTTCAAAGTGAAGTAAGAATGTAATTTTTGAATTTCAGAAAGTTAGGAGAATCAAGAAAGAATATCCAAATGATGATTCCGCAGTAGTGAATGATAGAGTGAAAGGTAAATTGAAGGTCACTCGAACTTTTTGGGGCTGGATTAATGGCTGTTTGGATATCGGAAAAACTAAGCGATAAACTCGTTTAGAAGATGGGAATCATCAGTACAATACTAGGTTTTAATGGATTTAGCGTTGGGATTTCAGCGAGACTCGTGATTGGTTTCTTCCTTTTCATCTACTTTCAATCAACCAATGTTAAGATAGTTAATTTTTTTAAAAATATTTTTATAATAACATATATTGTGTTTTCAGAATTATTTTTGTTGGAATTTTGTTTGACTTATTGATTATCAAATTGTTGACTATGTGATTTTTGAGATTTAATGGGGAATTTTTAGGGTTTGATAGTGTTTAGTTAATGTATGGAGCTGTATTAACTAATTGCAACTTCATGGAATTATAAGTTATGTTGATAAGTAAGTTGATGTGAATCTAGTTGCCCTGAAATTTGAAAATAATTAGTAGATTTTTTGGATTTATTTTTCTTTTATATTAGAATTTGCAAATAATGAGATGAGTAAACTATAACGCTTGAGATTTTAAATAATAATTACAAATATTAATGACAGTCACATTTATAACAGGAATAATACCGTCGCAAATATTTTTTTACAATGACTAATTAACTATTGCAAAAAGTACTATTTTTTGTAGTGCTATTATTCTATTCCACGACATAATCACATAATGCAACAAATGGAATAATAGTTTAATTATTTTCCTGAAATGTTTTTACTTAAAAAAAAAAAAAGAATTGACACTTGAAATAAGAGTCTTCTGAACAATAGTAGCATTTTTTTTTATAAAAGAAGTAAAATAAAAAATATGAATATATGTGAAATCTAAATAGATCTAAATTTATAAATTTTAAAGATATTTTCAAAAATTACTATTAAATAAACAGATTTAAATTTATATGAAATTTTAAGTCAATTTTCAATAAAATTTATTAACTATAATTAAAGATTTTTATTTTTAATTATTTTGAATATATAAAAGATCTCGACAAAGGCAATAAAGTATGTGCTTTTGGTTCTTTTCATGTACTAAGCTTGTAATCTACTTTAAATAAATCTATATATCTCAATTATAAGTGCTTTGGACTGTTTGTTTAGCATAAGTTTCATTTCATACCTAACTTCTCCATCTTATCTCTTCTTTGATCTGAGAATATTACGAAGTTATTACTTTACTAAACATCTTCATTATTATGATTACAAACTTTTCATATGTGGAAATGGGCTTCTCTAATAAAATATATATTAAACACTTACGAAAATAATTGTACAAAACTAATTTCTTTTTAGAATAGTGGAACTATGACTCTACTTTTTGGGTGGAAAAAAAAAAGTTTATATAATTAAGTGTGCACTTTGGGTTTGGAATTGATTAATGATAATTATTAACACCATTAGGTTGTATATGGACTTTTAAAGAGTAATATTATATTTTTAAAATGATATTTTAAATTTTTTATTTTAAATAATTATTATGTAGTAAAATAGTATAATTTTTAAAAAAATTTATTATACTATTTAATCAACTAATAATTACTTGACATATTATTTAAAATAAAAAAAAATTGAGATACTATTATAAAAGTGTAACATTATTCACTTTTAAATAGTACATAAATTATTTTATATTCAATTAAAGTTCACAATTGAATATAAAATAATTATTTGGGTACTTTTAATTGTCGTAATCTAGCTTTAAAATCTCAAGAAATTATTTGGATACTTTTAATCCTTCACAAGAATTCCAACAACACCACCATTTTCCTCCTTTATTACCTTTGAACATTTTTTGAATTTTAAAATGACACAATTCTCCTGCAAGAGAAAGTATTTCAATGCTTAAATTAATATTTAAATAAAAATAAGTATTGTATGTGAGGAGTGATTAAGTAAGCAAGGGACTAATAGAATTGTTAGGGGATGCTAGATTGCGAGAAGATCTCAAAGGAGTTTTGATTATTGTATCTTGAATCAAATAATAAATAATGAGTTAAGGTAACACGTTTATTTGTAATGTATAATTTTTAATTTATACTAACTTATGAATGTATAAATTTAAATTTAAGTATAATTTAATTGAACTATAATTAATTAGAAATTAGAAAATATTTTAAATGAAAGAGAAAAATTTAAGTAGAATTTTTTTATTTATAAAAAATTATATTTTATATAAAATAATAATTAATTAATTAAAATATAAATAAGATTCAAATTTTAAATTTAAACTTATGGCGTGAGCAGAGTGGACACCAACGTCAACTTTATTCAAATCAAAACCTCTTCATATCAGATCTTGTAAGTTGAAAAGTTAGTTTCATAGAAATCATCGCGCTTAGTTTTCTTAGGCTAATGGCAAAGGATTAATAGAATCATCTTTTAGATTTAACAAAATCATAAAATTATATCTCACAACATTTAAGTGCATAAAAACCTACTTGGCCTACATTAATTTAATGCTTTTACACCTAAAAAAAATTGTTTTATTCTAAAGGCATGAGATAGACAAATTTCCTTTAAGGATCTTTTATATATTCCAAATTGATTAATCTTTGTCAAGAATTCAGATAAATATAAAAGTAGTCAAATTTTTTTCATAACATATCTCTTTCCCTTGAATTTCCATTAACATATCCTAATCTTAAAATGAATCTCAACCCTAAAAGGAATTCCGTTTCTATAATTTTGGGATAATCCTAATCAAGAAAATAATAAAATATTCTAATTCTAAATAATAAAAGACTCTTTTCAAGGAGATCTTTTGCTTCTTTTTCCACTCACTCTTTTGTTTAAAAAAGAAAAAAAAAACCTAGGACTTCAGTATTTGAAGTCACATCTGTAGAAATTATAATTTCTTATACTTTTGATGAGAAAAATATTATTTAATAATATTATACGAGTGAGTTTATAATGTTCAATAAAATAAATATAAATTCACGTTGAGCTGAATTACTATAATTCTATTTTTTATCTATTTAAAATTACTTTAATTGAAAAGATTTTGCAATTGTTCCCAAAAATAAATAAATTTAATTCCTTAGTTTAAAATAATCCAAACTTCAGAGTCAACAATATCTAACCCCTCTTAACTATTTTTCTTGTTAACAATATGTAAACTAAGAAATCATAAATCACAATACGAAATGAAGACATTGTTATATAATGGGTATTTCAAAACACCCACTCTCACATGGAGTGAAAATGAGTTCATAAAATTTATATGGAAAAGTACTTTATTAAAAAGGAATTTATCATTTATTCTCTTAATAGATTCTTTAACTACAACAAATTTTCCAAAAATAATAATATTTAAAAACCTCCTTATCATTATAATTATAATAGTATAAATTAATTTTGTAAGAGTACAACAGTCTCTTTATTTAAAAAGTTAATAATTACATTGTATAGCACTAAATAGTAAAAATACATTGTATAAACAGTGAAATTAGTATTGTGTAAGATAGTTTTAAATAGTTAAATAATATTGTATAAACGGTAAATTACATTGTGCTGCAATTAATAATTTTTCTCTATTTATTAGATTAATATGATGATTGATATTGAATATTTACATTTTAATAAAAATACACACATCTTAAATAATAATTTATAATATAATAATTTAATAGTATAAGTATACTAATTTTATTGTTTACATAATATATTTTTATTGTTTGGTATTGTACAGACATAATTATTGACTTTTGAGATAAAATAACTATTATATCACTTAAAAAATAATTTATATTATTACAATTATAATAATAGGAGGAGTTTTAAATATTATCAAATATTAGATAAATTTTTAATAATTAACAAATTTAATAGGGGGTAAATGATATTTACCCTCATTAAAATGATGAGAAGTTAATAAAGAAAATTTTCCCGTGCATATAAAATAAGTTAGCTCAAACCATTTTGAATGAGCCCGATCCGAAAATTAATTAACCATACAGTAAGTCACCCGGGTGAAAATTAGAGGTGCCACACTAGATCATTTTATTAAAATATTGAAAATGCAAGTTAAAAGTGTTAGAAGTTGAAATTTTATGAAATTACTTTCTAGCTTTTGATAATTCTTTACAGGAATTTATTGTTTTCTTACACAGAAATCATTTTTTCTACAAAGAAAATTACTATAATGTTTAAGTTAGTATGTTTTTTTTTTTAAAAAAAAGTTCTCTATAGAATACTTTAAAGACAAACAAGATGTTATAAATAGTCAATAATTTCCACACAAAAAAAAATATACAACAATTAAATAATAATCTCCCAATGAACAAATAAGTTAACTTTATTTATAGTGCATGAATTAAAATCATATTCAAAATACACTTATAATTGATTAATTCAGTTTAATTAGAAGTTATGTTCCTTGTCAACTTATAAATCATCAAATAAAAAAAGGATTTAAGCGAAATCCATCCATTTTATAAGAAATCATTTTTCATGCAAAAAATAAAAAAAAAATTAGACCAATCTAAATTTAAATAAAATAGTAATTTCAATCCGTTTTCACCATATCATATCTTACACAACTTGCTTTTAGGATTTATGGATCAACGAGTTGAATTACGTACTATAATAATTATAATTTTGAACTAAGATCCTTGTGAGAATGACATAAAAGATAAGAAAAGACAGTATAAAAAATAAAGAGAAATCGAAAAATTTTAAGGACTATATTATTGTTGTAAATCTGTGTATTACAAATGCTACATAGATGTCCTTTATATATGCTTTAGGTTAACATAAATAAGGAACGCAAATACATATAAAAAAGTTAAATATAACATATTAATTATAAAATATATATGGTAAGAATCAATTGTCTTGATTTTTTTATATTTTTAACATCCCCCTTCAAACTCAAGATGGCGGAAGCTTGAGTTTGAAAAGGAACATTCTTGATTGTAATGGTGCACATTGAGATATAATTGCTGTCGGCAAATAATAACCCTTATTGGAGATAGACAACTCTTGTGAAAGAGAGACAATGTTATCATAGAGTGACAATACTGTCGGGGTGACAAACTGTTAACGTATTTTAGGGTGTATGCATGTGATTGTGTACATATTGAAAAATTAAAAATATGCATCATATACATGAATTTGGCAGTGGAATTTATCAAGTAATCAACATATACATATGTAGTTCAATTCTTAACAACTTAAGAATACAGAAAACATATCTTTGAAGACCTTCGATGAAAATTTCTAATTCTGGATATCCCTGCTCTAAATTTGAGCTCACCTTCAAGTGTACTCTTGTCCAATTCTAGTTCACAACAATTCGGTGGGATTGCGAAGTTAGAATAGTAACAATATGATCTCCAGCAACAAGGTTTTGATTATTAGAAAGAAAAATATAAATGATTTATTTTCTTTCTTCTTTAGTTTTTCTCACAAGTCTTTGTTTTTTGAAAAACTCTCTCAAAATCATCTCTTCTTTTTTCTCTCAACACTTGTACAAAAATGAATTCACTCTCTTGTTAACACACTTGAAACTCAACTATTTTTAGTGGTTACAACAACTTCACAAGTGCTCCATCAAAATTAGATTAAGTGGTCAACTACCAAAATAATTTTTGGTGGCTATTTTAATGGTCTAATAAATTTAACCATTAATCATAAAATAGTGCTCCACTAAATTTAGTTTATATTTTTCAAATTAGGTATGTCTTCCATTTAGGAATAAAATAATAAATAAATAAAATCATATTTTATTTATTAAATAATATTTATTTAATTATTCAAAAACTATTTGAATAATTAATATTTACCTTATTTGATTTTACTAACATAGTAAATTGTTGAATTCATGGTAAAATAATTCATACAATAAAATTGTGCCACTTGTTAATATCTAATTAGTTAATAACTCTTGTCATTACTGACTCTTATAACCTAGTAACTCTTATCAGTGCCAACTTTTAGCATTTATAACTCTCAGCGTTGCTAATTCTTAGCACTGATCTAAACTCATTTAGACCAGATCTAAACTCTTTCAGATCATACAATGTCTGAAACGTTACATGCATCTTACCATATATAAATATAATTAGCAATTTATGGAAATAATAACACTAGTATAAATATTAAACAAATATTCATACATAATGGGATGGCACGTAAGCATAAATCCTAACACAAACACGTCGAGAAGATCAACTATTGCGATTGCAAATGTATTGATAGAAAAAAAAATCAACAATTGCGAATGCAAGTACATTGAAAAGATCAACCACTGCGATTGCAAATACGTTGATAGGAAGACAGAAAATCAACCGTTGCGAGTACAAGTGCGTTGAGAAATTCTTTATTAGAAAAGATAAAGAAAGCAACAGAAACTAACTCTTAAAAATGATCAAAAAGCTCTGAGTTGATCGTAACGTAACTTTAATACCATGTGATAATTGCATAAAAGATAAGAAAAGACAACAGAAATAATAATGAGAAATAAAAAAACTTTAAGTACTACATTGTTGTTGTAATTTAGTGTATTACAAATGCTATATAAATGACCTTTATATGGGCTTTAGGTTAATATAAATAAAGAATACATATACATATAAAGAAACTAAATATAACATATTAATTATAAAATATATATGGTAAGAATTAATTACTTTGATTTCTTTATATTTTTAACAATCCTCTTGAATAAATGACATGGAATGTAATATCTAATCCCTATTAGTAGTATTGGCGCCTAGATTTCGGTATAGAACAAATAAGACACTGTAGAGTTACTCAATTTTAACCCTATTAGAAATATTCCTTTTATAGTGCACGTGAGAGATATTAGACCTAATTTGATAATTTCACACTCGATCGGTGCGCCCGACGACCCTAGAATATTTTTAGAATTTTTCTCTATTGGCTTGAAAAATAAAATTCTAATTTACTACATGAATTTTCATTTAAGGGTTATAAATGGAACAAGCCTTTGTTGAGAAACATAATCCATATATTAGAGAATGGACCAATTAGAAGAAATCTCATGGATTGCCAAGTTGAAAGTTCTAGTTAGTTCTTTGAACTATTCTAACTAGATAGTTACAAATGAACTAATTACATATTTAGTTTTTAACTAA
This sequence comes from Ailanthus altissimus, assembly GCA_946807835.1. NCBI lineage: Eukaryota > Viridiplantae > Streptophyta > Magnoliopsida > Sapindales > Simaroubaceae > Ailanthus > Ailanthus altissimus. The sequence continues at coordinate 980,569 of OX327699.1, forward strand.
TGGCAAATTAGAAGTTTTAAGTAAGTTGAAGGGAAAAATGGTAAATTAAGGGAGCACTATATATATGTTAGAAGTGTGTAGAAATTTGAAGAGAGATCAAAACCAACACTTAGCAAAAAAAAGAGAGAAATTCGAGCTTCAAAGGGGGGTGCTGCTATAGTGACTATTCAAGTTTTTTTTTCATGATTTTTCATATGTAATCAAGCCAAAATAATGTTACAAACCAATCCCTAAGCTCAATTGAAGTCTCTATTAGTGGAAATTCAAGAAACAAAGGTAAGTAAAGCATCTTTTATGAGTTTGATAAGTGAGATTTCAAAAATATTTTAATTGATGTTCTTATGTGTATTCTTGGCTTAGATTGAGTTGAATTCTAGTGTGGAGCTTGAAGGAGTCATCAATTTGAAGAAATTGACAAGGTGAGAATTAGGGTTTTTGGTGATTTTGTTGTAGAGATTTTAATTGGTTGTAATTAGGGCTTTAAAATGAAATTGGCATGATTTTGTTGTAATTGGAATAAGAAATTGAGAAAAGGAATGTGTTGGAACCTAGGGTGAAATTCTGCCACTTTAGGGAAGTTAGGAATTAAGTGGTGTTTTGATTGAATTGTTGTGTGTAAATGGTGCATATTGTGAATTGAATGTATATGGTTAATGAAAAAATCAAAAATGAAGAAAATGGGACATAGTTGTCCATGTTGGAAAGGTGAAGGGCAATTATGTTCAACCAAGTTATAAGGTGTTCAATAATTTGCAGGGCGCCGGATGGTGAGTTAGTTTCGATTATGGCTCCGTAACTAAAATCGGGAAGTAGTTTACATCCGAGCTTTGTATGCCGATTAAGGCATTTAATAGTTAAATGAGATTCTAGTATTCGATTTAGTTCTAAATGTCATTTATGGCGCGTAGGTGAAGATAACTGAGAGCGTTAACAGGAGCAAAAATCGGGAGCGAAATTGAGCGCGGAGCAGTTGTGAGTGGAAATCTGCCATTTCTTTTACTTTTCGGTTATTATGTTTTCGCACAATGACTATGTATGTTTTTATGAGCTTTCGATGCATAAACATGATTTATGATCTTGATATATTCATAGACATGCCGTTACATGTTCGAATTGAGAAACAGTTTTAAATTTTCTGCATTCGTTTTTAAGGCCATTGGTACCCTCAGATTATAGTGGTGGTGATTGTATTAGACCCGGTCAGTATATTCTGTGCACATGGACAGGTCTTGGGAGTGTGTCACTAACTCCGAGAAGTCGGGATATCGAGTCATGTGAGTCGCTCTATGTGTACGGGATATTGTCTCGCTATATGCATGCGATGTAGGATTCTGCTGTGTAGCCAGTGAGATGTCTTGAGATGTCACTGTAGGTGCTGCTAGTTGAGGTGCCCCGTGACCTACTCACGTATGCGGTGCTAGTTGAGTCGCTGCGTGGGTATAGAGCTTTAGGGTTACCATTGGTACAACTTAGAAAGAAAATGGCCGAGCGAGAATTTTACTAGTTTTCGATTTACTGATAGCATTTATGCATTAATATGCACACAACAGTTATTATGTTATACAGATTCTGAATATAGTTTTTCAAAGATGTAGATAAAATCCGCTCGGCAAGATTTCATTAACATATGATATTAGAAATCGTTTTACAGTTTTACATCTGTTTTAGAAGCATAATTTCTGTATGTACTTTAGAAATTGCTATTTTTGTATAATGTTCTTGTAATTGAAATCTCATTCACACTCACTGAGCTCCTTTAGCTCACCCGTTTTATATTTTATGTTTTTAAACCCCTTTCCCAGATGCAGGTCTCGGTACGCAAGCTGCTGATTCTCCTATTGCCGAGTAGTGGGCCGAATCCGGAGATTATTTTTGTACATGTAAATGTGCTAAATAGCACTCTTTACTTTATGCATAGTAGTAGTAGGCATGTATATTTATATGTATGTTTCGAACCAATAAGAAAATATTTCGAGATTTTGATGATCATCTTTACTTTGAATGAGTATGCTCATTTTGTGATTTAAATGAAATTTTTGAGTTGTGTTGAATTTAATTTGGAAAGGACCGGAGGTCCGAATTGGTAGTATTGAGATGTGTTGGAATTAGAAGTGAAAATTCTTTGCAGGTTTATATGGACTTTTCGAAAAACAGGGGAAACTCTGTCCGTTTTTTTTTTAAATTAAGATGTCGTTTTCATGTATATTACTAGACCTTCTTAGTAGTAACAAGAACTAAAAAGGGGTTTGCCTCGCGAAATTTCTCAACATATCCAGTTAGGTTCGGAGGAACTTCCGTCGGGGTGCCTAACAGGGCCGCTGGGATCTATAGTAGAGGGTCTCGGGTTGGGTCCTGTCATGGAACCTATCCTAAAGTAGGCTACAATGCAAAATATACTTAATGCCGCAGAGTAGTTGAACTGTTGGATAATTGCCAACACAAGTCTTTTTATATTTAGGAAGCATCATTTGAATTTCTTTAAATAAAGGATGGTAAAATTTAAATTTGAATTCGGATCTGGATTCGAATTTTTTTAATGAACCCAAAACTAGGGTTTTACCGAATTTGAATTTAAGTCCAGATTTAATTTGTTTTTCATTTTTTAAATTCTGATTTAAGCCCGAATTTATTTTTTTATTTTTTTAAAAAACTTTTAGGTGAAATTTAAAATTTGGGATATTTATTTTGTAAAATAATTGTTAGATTCATATATATTAAAAATTAAAAATTTTATGAATTAAAAAAATTATAAATAAATAAAATTTGAATTTTGGTCCTAGTCCCAATTTTTCAAAAACATTGAATCAAAATTTTTCGAGCCAAATTTCAAATTCGGATCTAAGTCTAAATTCTGGTTTTTTTGAGTTTAGATCTGATTATGTTAAAGTGAAAGCATACAAACAAGTAATATCACCCCAAGTAATATATGTAGAACAAGTTATTGAGAAATTAGAGAAAAAAATGTAGAAGAAGAACACATAAAAATTTAAGTGGTTTGGCAACTTGCCTACGTCCACGGCAGATCAAGATCACACTCTTATATTATTGAATCATAAGGCACTCACAAAGTATCCATTTTACAAGAAAGATCACAAAGAAAACTCTTTCTTGCACTCTAGGGATTTTCTTTTACAAACAATCACAAAGAATGTTTAATCACTAATATTTCTTGGGTTATCACAAAAATGTATTTACAAGCCAATAGAGAGCCTTTATATAGGGTTTAGGACGTTCTAAGCTTACCCTAAATATGTGAGAGTCGTATTAGGGAGTCCTAAAGCAAGTGAGAGATGAAATAAGACGAATTAAAATGGGAAACACTTTCCCACGCTCAGCGTCCATTGTGGTGGCGTTGATGCGTGCCTGCCTGGGCACTGTGACGCTGATCACATGGTGACACAGGGCTTAGATTTTGGTTTCGGTGCCGCGGTACCTACTCCTGGTCGCCGCAGCGTTAGCGCCTGTCACTCCTATTCTTCATTTTTTGTCTCCTTTCGCATTCGTCTTCAATCCTCGCGCACCCTAGGCACTTGGCTTGATCTCCAAATCATATCCCAATGATTTCAATGAATATTCGCACAAATTCCCTCCTTGATTCAAAATCATCCACAAAGCCACTCAATCTCTCATTTTCGCATCTTTGATCACGCTCACAAAGTAGTGACTCCGATTAAGTTCTTGCATAGGATGAACTTTAACGAGGGCAGTGGCTTAGTCAACATATCAGCAGGGTTTTTAGATGATGCTATCTTCGTTAGACTAACTTCACCACTTTGGATAATCTCTTGAATGTAATGGAGCCCCACATCAATATGTTTCGACCTCTCATGGTACACTTAATGCTTGCTTAAGTGTATGACATTCTAGCTGTCATAATATACACCGGTGTTCACATCTTCACTAGCCAATACCTCTGCGCATATGCCTTTCAACCACACGGCCTCCTTTATAGCTTCAACAATAGCTATGCACTCCACCAATGTGGTAGATAGTGCAACCACATATTGTAGAACTGATCTCTAACACACACTACACCAAAATATTATGAATACGCAGCCCGTCAACAATCTTCTCTTGTCTAGATCCCCTTTATAATCTGAGTCTACGTACCCTTTTACCATTTCACTATTGTCCTCATCCCTCTTATACACCAACCTGTGACTTGATGTCCTCTTAAGATATCTTAGAATCCACTTCACTGCAAGCCAGTGATCCTTACCCGAATTTACCATGTATCTACTCACTACACTTACAGCATGTGCTATATCTGGTCTTGTGCAAACCATTGCATACATGATGTTCCCTACAGCGCTTGCATATGATACTTTACTCATATGCAGTTTCTCTTATTCGAATGTTGGTGACTGTGCTGCTAAAAGTCTGAAATGCATGGTCAAAGGAGTAGAGACAGCCTTCGCATTGGACATAGCAAACTTCTTTAGAATTTTGAGTATATATCACTGTTGGGACAAGAAGATAATATTTCTTCTTTCACTTATAATATTCATACCCAATATTCTCTTTGCTGCTCCCAAATCCTTCATCTAAAACTTACCACTCAACTACTTCTTAAGCTTTTGTATTTCTTCCATGTTCTTGCATGCGATCAACATATCATCGACGTATAGAAGCAAATACATCATCCCATAACCTATGTTCTTGAATTACACACATCAATCATACTTGCTCCTACTAAAATTACAAGTCATCATAAACTCATCAAATCTCTTATACCATTGTCTAAGTGATTGCTTTAACCCATATAATGACTTCTTTAGCAAACAAGCATGATCTTCTTTCCCGGGCTCCTCGAACCCTTGCGACTGTGCCATATATATCATCTTTTCAAGCTCTCCATGTAAAAAAGCTATCTTTACATCCATCAGCTCTAGATGTAAATCAAAGTTTGCACATATAGCTAACAAAATCCTAATAGATGTATGCTTGACGACTAGAGAGAATATCTTATGCAAATTAACTTCCTCTCTCTGAGTAAAACATTGTGCAACTAACCTAGTATTGAATCTTGCAAACTCTATCCTTGGTATCCCCTCTTTCACCTTATACACCTACTTGCATCCAACTAGTTTCTTTTGAGGTTTCTCCACTAACTTCTAGGTATTGTTCTTTCTAAGAGAACTGATCTCTTCTTCTATGGCTTACTGCCATTCTTTCTTGTTTTCACTCTTCATAACCTCACCATATGTCTTAGGCTCATTATACTCAAGAGTGTAAGCAGAGTTAAAAGCATAAGCAACCAAATCTACTTGTGCATACCTAACTGGTGGGTTAATCGTTCTCCTTAGCCCGTTTCTGGCTAGCTGGTACTTTTCAAGTTGCATCTCAAGAGTCATAGCCTTTCTTTGGGTGGACTTAGAGGAACTCACCGGTGTTCTTGGCTCATCTTCAATAATCTCTTCGTTAAAATGTTGATCTGGGGGAATATCAGATCTACTTTTGGGTTCTACTTCAACTTCTATTGACTCGGGTGCTGAGTTTTTCTTGGGCATAGGTTTTTCTTTTTCATCATCTTAGGAGGTTTTCAGCATTGTCATCTCATCAAACGTCACGTCACGGCTTATGATACTCCTTGGTGGTGTCAAGTCTTTACACCACACCTTGTATTCTTTCACTCCTATGGGATATTCTATGAATACCCATTTGATAGCTCTAGGTTCTAACTTTCCCTCCTTAATATGTATAAAGGCAGGGTAACCAAATATTTTGAGGTGGTTATACTTCAGAGGATTGCTAGACAATTTCTCTTCTGGCGTCTTGAAGTCAATTGCAGAAGAAGGACTTCTATTAATCAAATAAGCTGCAGTCATTACAGCTTCTCCCCGAAATACTTTGGACATCTGTGTATTGGTAAGCATGCATCTAACCCTTTCAAATAGGGTCTTATTCATCCTTTTAGTTACATCATTCTGCTGTGGTGTTGATCTTACCATTTTATGTCTCGTAATCCCATACTTGGCACAAAATCCATCAAACTCTCTATTGTAAAACTCGATGCCGTTGTCAGTTCTCAACCTCTTCACCCTTTTGTCAGTCTGATTCTCAACAAGAGCCTTATAAGTCTTGAATGCATCAAACACTTGATCCTTACTCTTCAACACATAGACCCATAGCTTCTTTGAATAATCGTCAATCAAACTGAGAAATTACCTAGCACTGCTACGAGTAGTTGTCTGAGCTGGTCCCCAAAGATCTGAGTATATATAGTCAAGAGTCTCTTTAGTCTTGTGCTCGCCAATACTAAACCTCACCCTATGTGCTTTACCAAGGACATAATGCTCACAAAACTCTAAGGGCTGGAATTTATCCTCACCAAACGCTTTTTGACTAAATAACTCCTTTAGGTTTCTCTCACCTAGGTGTGCCAGTCTAAGATGCCTCAACTTAGTTTGCATACTCTCATCATCTACAGAGAATAATACAAAACCACTCACAACTTCACCCTTAAGCACATAAACACCTTTGTGCTTCTCTCCTCTCATTACCACTATAGAACCCTTCAATACTCTCAAAACCCCTCTGTCGATCCTAATGGAATACCCATTCTGGTCTAAAGTCCCTAATGAGATTAAGTTTCTCTTGCGGTTAGGAGCATACCTAACATCTGTCAACTTTCTCACTCGCCTATCATGCAGCCTAAGTTTAACACTACCAATTTTCATCATCTGACATGCAAAATTATTACCCATTAACACTTTACCACCAGTAATAAGTTGAAAATTTACAAACCAAGACTTGTGCGGGTATATGTAAAAAGTACAACTAGAATCAAGAACCTATTGTTAAGAATTATTACCATCAGTAGCGACGAGTGTCTCTGTGCTATCATAGCTATCATCATAGGCAAGTGCAGCATCCACTTTTTTCTTGTCTTGTACTCTCTTTTCAGGACAGTCCTTTATAAAGTGTCACTCCTTCTTGTAGCAATTGTACTTCCTAGGAGTCCTAGACTTCGATTTTGAGCCCTTTTTCCTTCTATCTCTATATAAGAGCATTCTTCTTACAGATAAACTTTTTGTATTGCCTTCGATCTGCTTTTTCAATAACTTTAAGTATAATGAAGATTTCACATCACTTATTGTTAAACTCTCTCTGCCGTAGAGTAGCATATCAACAAAGCTCTCATAACTCTTGGGGAGTGAACTTAGCAGGATAATTGCTCTATCTTCATCTTCTATCTTGATGTTGATAGACTCAAGATCAAGGATGATCTTATTAAAGGCGTCTATATGATCTTTCATCGGCGTCCCCTCAGACATGGACAGCTGATACAGTTTCTTCTTTATATACAATCTGTTGGCCAACGATTTCTATATATAAAATAAGTCAAGCTTCTTCTAAAGATCAATTGTCGTCATCTCACCTGCTACTTCCCTTAGTACTTCATCACTCAATGACAGAACGATTGTGCTATGAGCTCTTTTTTGAATGTCCCTTATTTCTGCTTCAGTTTTAGATGACTCTAGTGTCTTCTCTTCATCACTAGATAGAGTTGTAGTCTTCTCTAATGCTAAGCCTAACCTTTGGCTCACCAACAACGCCTTTATCTTCATCTTCTACAGATTGAAGTTATTCGTACTGTTGAATTTCTCTACCTCATACTTGGGTGTGGCTATGTCTGCTTAGAAAACCAAGCTCTGATACCATTTTGTTAAAGCGGAAGCACATAAATAAGCAATATCACTTAAGCAATATATGCAGAACAAGTTATTAAGGAACTAGAGAGAGAAAGGTAGAAGAAGAACACACAAAAATTTACATGGTTCTGCAACTTGCCTACGTCCACAGTGGATCAAGATTACACTTATATATTATTAAATCACAAGGCACTCACAAAGCATGCCTTTTACAAGAAATATCACAAAGAAAACTCTCTTTTACACTTTAAGAATTTTCTCTCACAAAAATGTGTTTACAAGCTAATAGAGAGTCTTTATATAGGCTTTAGAAATTTATAGATTTACCCTCAACGTGTGAGAGTCGTATTAGTGAGTCCTGAAGTAAATGAGAGATGATAAGATAAGTTAAAATGGGAAACACTTTCCCGTGCCCAGAGCCGCGACGCTTAGTGTTCATCGCTCACGGTGCTTATGAGTGCGGCACTGATCACCTGGCACCACAGAGCTCAAGTTCTAGTTTCGGCTCCTTGGCGCCTACTCTTGGTCGCCGCAGCTTTAGCGCCTGTCACGTCCTTTTTTATTTTTCATTTTTTTCACATCCGTCTTCGATTCTCACACATCCTACACATTTAATTTAATCTCTAAATTATATCTTAATAATTTTTAATTAATATTCTCACAAATTACTTTTGCCACCTCTATTTTCAGTGTCAAAGGTCTCTAATTATACGTCGAAAATAAATATTTGTTGCCCGGTCCTTTCTGCTCGTGAAAATAAAAAATTCAAAATGGCTGTAAACTGCTCTTCTGATTAATAAAAAAAAATAATAAAAAATAATCTGCTTCCAGAATCAGTTTTTCCAAAAATCAAGCCTTTTTAAATGGATTGTTTGTCATCTTTTCACCCGACTGTTCAATTATTTGGCCGGCAACTCTTTTCGCTAGACTGTTCATATGCCAACCAATTTCTTTTCACACTTATAAGAAATTTCTATCCTTCAAAAAAAACTTTTAAAGGAGAAAGTACGACCAAACCATCAAATTTTAACTTAAAGGTAATAAGAAATTTTTGTTTTAAAAATTGCTAAAAATTAATCAATTTTTTTAAAAAATATATATAAAAAATAAATATTTAAATTTAAAATCTGTACTAAAATGAAAATAAATATACTGTCAATTTTTACTACTAACTTATTAATACAAGTACTAAAAACACTTAGTTTTATTAGTTAAGTCAGTTAACCTTTTTTTTTTGTCCAAAGTCAACTTAAATGTTATAAAGCGCACTAAAAACACTTATTTTTATTAGTTAAGTCAGTTAACTTAAATGTTATAAAGCGCAATATGATATTTTATTTTTCAAAAGATATATGAATTATATTATTGGTTTATTTTATTTTTTAAGTAAAAAAAATTAAAAATAATTAAGTGAATTAAAAGAAAGTCAAGTGCAGAAAATGAATAAAAATTGGCATCATGGATGTAACCAAATTTTTTTCAAGTAGGCTAAACTAAATTCCGACATCATTTCATAAGTTTTTATGGTACAATTTTTTTTTCATTTAAAAAAATCCATTAAATTGAAAGATGTAATGAGACTTATAATATAAGTAAAGCATATAAATAAAAATATAATAATAATAATAAATAAACAAATGAAAATGAAATATATAATATATTATATTTAAGTTGTGAGCCTTATAATATAAATATAGTATATAAAAAACCGCAAATAAAATATATAATATAATATATTAAAGTTATTGTCAATGATGTCTCAAAAAATATAATTTATGTATTTATTAATTTTAAATCATTAAATCTAATTGAATTTACTACTTCATTTAAAGAACATATAAATATGAAATGAGAAAAACACCAATAAAATTTAAATAAAATCAAATTAAAATTATTACGAAGAGTTTGTGAAAATACATGACTAACAAGACTATTTACAGTATTTTAGCCCTTTGAAACAATATTTAAAAAAAAAAATCCTTTGAGATATAAATAAACTCATTGTTCAAAAAAAATTTTAAAAATCTGAATATAAATTAATTTTATTAAAGGTAAGATATATGAATCAACACTATTGTTATATGTTATTAAAATAAAAGATACAAACTCTATAAAATAGACTAATTTAACATGCGTAGTGCTAGATTTATATAATTGAGATACAAAATTTTTATCTTAATTAATATGTCACTAATTATTAATTATTATTTATTGTGTAATTATTAATTTTTTAAATTTTATTAATATGATAATTTTTTAATACCAATCAATAATATATACATTAAATTCTACATTAATTAAGATACAAGCTTATATCATAATTATTTAAGTATAACATTATTAATTTAACACATGAAAAATTTTAAGCCAAAAAAAAAAAAAACTCTGTCATTTCCCTGCAAAAAACAACACCAGTTTTCTTACTTTCCTCTACGAGAAGAGGCCTTGTTCTGACCATCTTTCTAGTGGAAAACACTGTTTTTCATTCCTTTATTTTTCTGCTCTTAGTTTCTATCATTTTCTCTTGTTGATAATAAATTTTCACCTAGGTTGGGGGTTCTTAAAAATCTAGATATTAATCTGAATTAGTCATTAATTTTTGACTATCCATATCTTGATCTATATTTGATCTTTGACCGTGTAAAGTTTTGTTCTGTTATTTAGTAATAATGTTTCTATTTATATTTGAAATTTTATTTGTTCAAATCTAGTAGTTTGAGTTATCTTTTTAGTAATTTACAATATGTTTATTTATTTTTAACTAAACACTGAATAATTTTAAGTTAACGGAATAAACTTTAACATTGAATTAGAAAACATTTATATTAGAATTGGTGATTTAAAATTATATTGGAGCATGATTTTAACTTGGAGACTTAAGAGGAATTGACATGAGGTTGAGTATATATTGGGTGTAAGAGAAAGGGAGCGAAATAGAAAACCAAAAGTAAAGAGGAGCTTGGAACTCACGAAGGGATACTTTCCCAAGCTTGGGCGCTGCAGTGTCAGGTCGAGATTGTAATAACACTGCGGCCCTAGCCCGTGGTGCTATGGTGCCAAGTTTCGACAATTTCCCTTTTTTATTTTGATTTAACTTGTTTGAGTTAATTTTGAACTCCCTTATATATGGACTCTATTACAACTAGAAACAAGATTTATAAAGATATTTTGGAGCCTGTATAAACTCTTATAACTTTTTAGAATAATCAAGCATTAGAGAAGAAAAGTCAAGAGAGAGAATAGAGAGTTAAAGAGCGCTTGAGTGCTGGGTAAGTAAGAGAGTGACATAGGAGTCCTTGAGTATTGTGTGTATAAGAAAGCACTAATATATCCTTTAAGAGAGCTTGTATATTATTATATTTTTTAATTATTTTTTATGACAGATCTTTGTGATCTAAATAAAAGAAACTAGAATTCTATGATCCACAATGGGCATAGGCGTTTATTGCCAAACTACATAGCTTTCTTGTGCCTTGTGTGTTTTTTTAATCTCTTTATGTGTGATCTTTTCTATTAAGCAAAATGCTTAATGACTAATTAGAGTGCATGCTAAAAATTCTAACAAGTGGTATGAGAGCCAAAGTCAATAACTAAGTGGCATAGCAGAACATAGATTGTTTAACTATAGCAACTCACAAGTATGAAGTAGAAAAGTTCAATGGGCAAAATAATTTCAATATGTGGAAGATGAAGGTTATAGTTAAGATTGAAGATGATAACAAGGTAAACATATTGTTGTGTTCTCTACATCTTAGTTCTGAACACTTCGTGGATACACTTATATATGATAGATAACTTTAATAGTGTCTGATGTTAAAGACTTGTCGAACTCAAAAGAATTAAGGAAAAGATTTGAGTCTGGTAGTACAACAAGTTTGACTTTAGGAGAAAGAGATGAGAAGAATAATTAGCTAATAGAAAGGTCTAAAAGTGTTATCTTTACAAGAAAGAATGACACTTGATGAAGGATTATCCAAAATAAAAAAAGGGTGGATATGCTGCAATAGTCTGTGAAGAGGACTACAAAGTAGTAGAATCCTTGATAACTTTTAACAAGAAGTATGTTGGTGAATAAATACTTAATTTTGGTTAAAGTTTTCATATGTGTCTAAATAGATTATTGTTTACCAGTTATAGATCCAATAAGGGTAGTAAAGCAGTAATGGGTAATGATATAACTTTTAAAGTCATAAAAATTAATAGTATAAGGATGAGATTACATGGTGAAAAAATTATAGAGTTACTTAGTGTATGATATGTTCCTTGAGTTAGGAGGAATTTGATATTTGTGGGGTGCTAAATTAAGTAGGGTGTTTACTCAAATTAGAAAAAGGAATACTGGAAGTAGTGAAAGGATCTATAGTGATTATAAAAGGTGAGAAGCACAATAGGCTATATGTGCTTGATGTGAGTGTTATAGTTGGCTCGACATAAGTTATTGATAGAATGCAGACCAAGAGGTAGCATTAGAGAATTGCTCATCGAGGTGATAGAGGTCGAAAGAGAATATATAATAAGAGTATTGATGGCAAGAATATGTTTCAGCCCTCAACGAATTATGGTCGTGGTGTCAAGAGTGACATGGGAGATCGCAATATGAAGGCTACTATATAAAAGATGTATTTGTATATTTGGAGACCGAAGTCATGAACCTTAGAGATGTAAAAGTAAAGACTTAACTAGAGTTAATGCCAAGTGATAGAGCATTAGCATGGATGGATCTTGAAGAACTTTTTAAGAGATTTTGAATCAATGATGATTTTATTAGAATTGGTGATTCAAAATATGTTTGAGCATGATTTTGAGTTGGAGACTAATAAAGAGTTAGCATGAGGTCAAGTATGCGTTAGACGTATGAGAAAGTGAGTAAAACAAAAGGCTGAAAGTAATGAGAGGCTTGGAATATACAAAGGGCATTTCCTAGGCCTGGGTGCTGCGATGCTGGCTACTTAGCACTATGACACCGAACTTAAAAACTCCAACGCTGTGGTGCTAAGTTTTGATAGTTTTATATTTTTAATCTGATTAAATTTGTTTAAGTCGGCTTTGGACTCCCTTACATGTATACTCTTATTCTAAACAAAAATTGGATTTTTAGGGACGTTTTGGAGCCTATATAAGCTCTTTTAACATTTAGAATAATCAAGTATTAAAGAAGAAACTTTAAGATAATGAATAGATAGCTAGAGAGTGCTTGAGTGCTAGGTGCATAAGAGAATGCCATAGGAGTGTTTGAGTATTGTGTCTATAAGAAAGCACTGATGGAACCTTTGAGAGAGCTTATCGGTAATTATATTCTTTAATTATCTCTTATGAGAGATCTTTATAATCTAAATAAAAAAAAAGCTAGAATCCTAAGAATTACTGTAGAAGTGGGCATTTATTGCCAAACCATTTAACTTTCTTGTACCTTATGTATGATTGTTTATCTCTTTATGTGTGATATTTTCTATTCTTGGTTACTTGTTAGTGAAGACTTCCACAAAGTGCTTAAAATTTTTTAAGAGTACACACTAAAAACCCTAATAAGTTTGTAGGGACCAATGAACCACACATATCTTTACATTAGTATGATATTATCCATTTTGGACCTAGACCTTCATGGATTTGCTCTTGGGCTTTACCTCAAAAGGCCTCGTACCAATAAAGATATTATTCATACCCCATGTACTTATGATCTTTCTCATTTATAACTAATATGCAACTTTGTTTACATTCCTAACAATCCTTCCTTCCAACTAAAGATTATAACAGTCCTCATAGTTTGAGTCTCATTTTAAATGATCACACATACGTCTATTTTCTTCACTAGAAAGACCTCACTTCATTGTGTCCATTACTTATCTTTACTACGTTAGAGTACATGCCTTGTGTGAAGCACCAGAGTACTATCTACCTCGAGAGCTCGCTCTATCTAGGTCAACTCCTTATCACTACATTAGTGGAGGCATACTTTATATAAAGCATCAGAGCACATCTCTTGTCTAATAAAGCTCAACCAAACATTCCCTCGCAATCTAACCAGGCTTCACCACCTTCGTTCGACACTAAAAATTTCCTCCATATGGTTAATTTTAAATCATGGCTTTGATACCATTAGTAAGGATCAATGAACCATACATATATTTACATCGGTATGATATTATCTACTTTAAACCTAAATGCTCATAGATTTGTTCTTGGGCTTTACCCCAAAAAAATCTTATACCAATGAAGATATTGTTCATACCCTATATACTTATAATTATTTTCATTTATAACCAATATAGGACTTTGTTTATATTCCTAACAATCCATATAATTTCTACAATTTTATTTTAAAAAAAATACCTTTTCAATATTAGTTTTCATTTATAAGAACTTTTTTTTATTTTAGTTTGATGGTTGTTATTTGGCGACCTCAAGGATAAGTTTAAATATTTTAACCTTCTCATATAGTTTAAGTGCTGAGTATGTTTTCTTTATTATAAGTATTTCTCTCAGAATAGACTTTTGAACTTCATCTAGATAGGTAGTTAATTTATGTTATGTTATGAGGTATACTACATGAAAGTTAGCATTCTAATTGATAGTGCTAAAATCCATGAGTTACTTATTGAGTTTTATTCATATAACATTAATATTAGAACATTTTCAAGGCCTTGAGTCTCTAATCTCTTTGAAAATGACCTATCACTTCTGTTGGCTAAAAGAGATTTTTAAGGGATAAATCCTAACTCAACATCTATCATAATTCTTTCTAGTTATTTCTTCATCAAAGTGCTAGGTAGTAAGGTTTTGATGTAGACAATATTGCAGTAAGATTTTTAATAAGTGAGATCATATAACTTAACTAGGATTTTTGTTTTATTTTTTCTTATTTGAGTTGGGTTCTTATTTAGGGTTTTATTTTGATTTAAATTTTATTTAGGAATAAGTTTTCTTATTTAATTAACATTAGGCTTTGAGTATTATAAATAAGTATCTTTTATAGCTTATGAAGGCAGATTGGTTATTTGATAAATTGAGATTTCTTTATTTGCGCTATCTTTCGGTATTCTTTTGAATCAATGAGTTTTAGCTACCCAAATTTGCAAGTGTTTTTAGAATCAACATGAGTTTAATTTAATTCTTTATCCTAGACATTCTTACACTAAACAAAATATTGAAATATTTCTTCATTTACCCTTCCACTAAGTTAATTTGGTATTAGAGCAGTTGTATCTATCTTTGTGCTAGATACATTTTCTAGGTCAAGAAACACTACCTCTGCACAAAAAAATCCCCACCATCTATTTAAAAAAATTTAAAATAAAACCTTAACCTTAACCTTTTTTCCTTTTTCTTTTTCCATTCCTAAAAAGAGAAAACCGAAAACACAGGTAAAAGAAAGGGAATTTTCGCGAAACCATCAAATTCGCCACTAGCATCGCCTCTATCGCTATTATTCCAGCCCATTCTATTGCCAATAAAATCATTAATGAACTTAGAAACTTTCAGCCATTCAAGCCCGACCATCACTATCATGATCCATCAATGCAAAACCCAGAAACTACTTGAACCTGTTGCCACTCCAATCGTATTTTGCTATTGATCTACCTCCATTCAAGTCAAAAAATTTTGACCATTAAACCTTAGCCATTGCCGCCTTAAATCGCTGCTAGAGACCACCCAAATCAATGCCAAGCTATTACAAAAAAACCCCTGAACTCCACAACCTCAATCTACCTTAGTTGTCGCGTGTCCAATCACATCACTACTACAAATCAACTCCTTATCATCAGCTCTCTTAAACACGACCCTCGTTGCACCGTCAACGGCCAATATTCATCGACAACATTAATCCTTAACCAAGGTTAATTATTATTTTACCCTTGAGTTAGTTTTGATTTTTTTAAAAAAAATAAAAGAGTAAAAAAAAAATCATTAGAAAAAAAATATATATTTGGATTTATCTATAGCTCGCTAGCACTACTTCCATCGCCTTTGACGGAAAGAGGAAATCCATCTACGGAAGAATCCTTCGGATTATCGATTCATTTCAGATTTCTTATAGTGAAGGGGAGAAGACTAATTTTTCATTTTTTTTTCTGTGTTTTGCTTAGCAATTGGCTTTAAAAAATTGATAACTTTACTGTCTCTCGCCTCATTCGAAAACTATTATCATGTCCTCTTAATTCTCTTTAGATTAGAGGATCACCTTTGACCTGCTCGATATGCTATTGACTTTTTTTAATGCCTATTGCCTTGCAGGAAGTTGCCTAGGAAGAAAGCTCCATCAGACCGCTTGCCTCTATAATGAAGCTTTCGGCCATTGCTTCGCTGGAATTGAGATCTTATTCAAAGAGAAAGATATCAAATATCTAGAGATTTTTGTGTATATTATATGCTTAAAAACAAACTCAATAAGAAAAATAATTTGAACAAAAAAATTATGACAATGAAGAGCTTCGTGATATAATTTACAAATTAGTAGTGCAAAGAACAATGTTAACTCAAAGAATGGATACACTCGACAACAGTTCAGGTGAATCAAGCCTAACAAGCCGTACCAAAAGAGAAGATGAAGTTCGTGCTAACTTTATTAATCTTGTAGCTCTTCTTTCTCAACATCCGCCAACTCCTCGTCGCCTAAGATCTGTGCCTCTTCAAGATCACCAATGAAAATAGAGATTAACATACTTGAATTTCAAAGAAGCAATCAAGTCAAATAATTCTTAGATTTAATTACTGCCATTGAAGAAGTTTTTGAGCACAAAGAAGTACCTATAAATAAACAAGTTTCTTTGGTTGCTACTTGTTTTCATGGTAAAGCCGCTGTTTGGTGGCAATAATTAAAATTGACATGAGAAAGGTAAGGAAGAAGAAAATCATTTCATCAGAAAAATTAAAGAAACACATGCATGTTGAATTCTTACTACATAATTATTCTAAATTGTTGTATTAGTAGTTATAAAATTTGCGCCAAGGTAATAAATACATTGATGCATTGCATTTTATTGGTTAGTAGCACATAATGACTTGTCAAAAATGGATAAACAATTGGTTTCTCAATACATACGAGGACTTGCCAACAATTTCAAAATACATTGAATCTCTCGGATCCTTACTTAGTTTCACAAGCACAGTACCAAGCACTACAACTGAAAAAGCAATTTAATAGCTACTCAAAAGATTTTATTTCAGGAAGGGGAACATTTGCCGACTAAACTAATAAACCCCAAGGATTTACTTCAAAAGTTTGTTGTTTTAGTTGTAGAGTAGTTGAACATCAAATGTCTGATTATAAAAGGACTAAATATGGTAAAAATCTGGTCATAAAAACTAAAGGCGATTATAATAAAGAATATTTTTATAATGACATTGCTGACGATGAAAGTGTAGAATATAAAATAGACTTGACACTAGATAAATGTTCCTTACTAAGCCTTTGGATGACCCTCTTAAGGAACAAAATGCTAATAATTAGTTGAAACATAATATTTTTTATTCTAGTTACAATATTGAAGGTAAAGTATATCATTTTGTCATTGACTCTGGTTGTTGTAAGAATATAATATCTTAAGAGACTATTACTAAATTAAAATTGAATACGGAGTCTAATTTAGAACCATATCAATTGTTATGGCTGAAGCATAAAAATGAAATAATTGTTTCAAAACGTCACTTATTTATTTATTTTTCTATTGGTTCTAAGTATAAAGATGAAATTTAGTGTGATTTGGTTCTTATAAATGCTTGTCATCTTTTACTAGGATGACCTTGACTGTATGATAAGGATGTAACTTTTAATGGAAGACAAATTGCTTACAGTTCCATGTTTGACAATAAGAGGATTTTTCTTGTGCCTAGCAAAGTATTTCCTCGCAAATCAACCATTCAACCAAAATTTATTCAATATAAAGACAACTACAAAAATTAATGAAGATATACAACAAGACAAGAGTCTCTTCACTCTATCTTGAAAATAAAAGTGAAGAACAAGATAACAATGTTAAAGTTGTATAAGTTAAAATTTAAAGACTTTGTTTAAGCATATTTATTAAAAAATTAATTTCTTCGTAAGAACAATGACAACTTGTCAAGCAAAGAGATCGAACTGTTCAAGATTATTGAGAAACTTAATTCTAAAGTATATTGTTTGAAGCTTCCAAGCCATGTCCATACTTCTGATTAACATCAAACATCTTAAACCTTTTGAAGAACACCATTTACATAAAGACATTATTGGTCTAAAGTCGAGAATGAATTTTCTCCAAGATGGGGAGAAGGATGTAGATAGTATGCATTAGGATTCTTACATAAGTGGGATTGTGTAACTTAACTAGGATTTTTATTTTATTTTATTTTATTTGAGTTAGATTCTTATTTAAGATTTTAATTGGATTTGGATTTTATTTAAGAATAGATTTTCTTATTTAACTAACATTAAAATTTAAGTACTATAAATAAGTATCTTTTGTTGTGAGACAGATTAGTTATTTGATAAATTGAGTTTTTTTTTATTTACATTATCTCTTAGTATTCATTTGAATCAACGAATTTTAATGATCTAAATTCACAGATATACTCATAATCAACGTGGATTTGTTTTAATTCTTTATTCTGGATATTTTTAAACTAAATAAAATATTGAATATATCCTTTCGTCTGCTCTTCTGTTGCGCCAGGTATAGATTCTTTGTCTTTTTATACGGTTAATCTTCTAATATCTTTTGGTCAAATATTCTTGAAGTTATTTGCTTTAAGGACCAAAAAAATCAAACTGATTAAACTAGTTAATTTTTGGGCAATTTAGTTTGAGAGTCAATTCTTGTTTGGTTTTATTTATTTAAAACCAATCAACTTGGTTCAAAATTAGTTAAGTTAAGTTTAATTCAATTCAAAATAAAACAAAATATACTTAAAATAATCTAAAAATTAAAAAAATAAAAAATCAAACCAAACTTATCTGAGCCAGCTTAGTTCGGATTGATTTCTGGTGCTTAAGTACTGATCGGCTCCATTTTTATTAAATTGATCAGTTTCATTTTTATAGAACCGAGACCATACTAAAACCAAATTTGTCACACCCTTTACTTATAAATGCAAATCTTGACCGAGCTATTTACCTAACATTTTTCCTCACATATGTGTCATGTCACCCACAAAATATTAGATATTTTCTTTGATATGGCCCACACGATATTATCAAATATCTTCATTTGAATTATTTTAATAATTGCTAAAATTAGAGAAATAGATAGTTTCTAGAAGCTGCAACTGCATACCTTAATTTGAATGTGTATATAAAGTAACCTATCACAAATCGGCCCTCTCTCAACCTTGTTTTTTGCATGTGTTCTCTACATCACTTAATGCTCATAAAAACTCAATGGGTCAAGACAGAGAAAATAATTTCTTCATCTGAGTGCTTCTACAAGTCTAATCTTATAAATAAAATAAATAAATAAAACAAAACAAAACAATGGACCAAGAGGTATGCTCTCTATTCTATTAATTATATTATGAGAATCATAAAGTTCTATGATTTGAGAATTTAAGGTTTTATGTTTGAATGTTCTGTATAAAAATTAATAATCTTCACAGTATTAGAGCTTAGATTTTATGTCTTGTGATTTTCTAATTAAGTGAATTGTCTCTTTCTCTTAATTGTCGAACCCTAAATTATTTGACAAGAAACATTTAGATTTCATTGCAATTGTTTTAAATTTTGGGTATTTGAATTTGAAATTTTATAGTATAAAATTAGGAGGTACTGATTAGCATTGTTACAATAGCGCTTCTTATAGGAATGATTTATGTACCGTACTATTATATATATATATACATAAATATATATATATACATATATATATATATATATGAATGATTGAAAGTTAGAATGCATGATTTATTAGTTTATCATTCAATCCAAAAATTTAAACTAATAAGCGAAAGTTTAATATTTACATTAAAGATAAGTTTTTAATAATCTTCCTTACATGAAACATAAATTCAAGTAGGTCTGAACTAGATAAATTTCTCATAGACAGAAAGCCAAGAAGCTAAGAAACGAAGAAATTAACTGAAAATAAAAACACGGGGCTCGAACTTAAGACCTTAACTCTAATATCATATTAAGTTATCACTTAATCCAAAACTTTAGTTGATAGATGAATACCCAATATTAATATTAAAGAAAAGTATTTAACAAATTAATTCTTATGTTTATATGCATTCTTGTTTGTGTATATGTATTTATACGTGATGAATTATAGAAAATTACAAATTGGGTACATGTTATTCTATATATTTATGTGCTGATTACAAATTGGGTCCATGTCCATTCCTTCTCTTATTGTTTGCCAAATGTGCAACTAGATATATTATGCGTATATATGGATTTCTCTTATTATGCATTTGGCGAATTGTATGTATATATGAACATATTTCAAAATCTGAATATGTTAAGAAATTACTATTACGAAAATCGTACGAGGCATTTTTTTAATAAACAGATTCATGTTTTATTTGAAAAATACCTATTATAAAAACTATATTACTTCTATTTTGATAAAAATATATATATATTGGCAATTATTGTTCAAATATATATTTAGAATAATTTTCTTATGTATGGTTTATTAGTCACCAAAGTGACCAAACCTTAAGATGAAATGAAATTTAAATTGTGAAATTTATAGTCAATTATCCATGATTATATGATGCTTTTAAATGAAATGACAAGATTTATGTGTTTTATTATCTTTGTGTACATTAACTTCATTGACCATAAAATATCTAAAGATCGCCCAAAGGTTGATCAATTAATTTTACGACTTGTGAACATAAGTGTGGTTAATTAATATATTTACTATGTATGTTTAGAATATCAATTATACTTATTATAGTGAATGTGTCATTTAAAGGAGGACTTCGATACATATATATTTATGTGATTTACATGTCTAATTTATAGTATGTATTTAAGTTTTCAACTCAAAACATTAATGCATTAGCATCTTATGGATTTTATAATATTTATATCTATTTCGCTACACATGCAAGCTTCATTTAATCTAATCTTCAATGAGCTTAATTTCTCTTATTAGTATAAATAGATCTAGTTTCACCTAGGTGTTCCAAATTTTGATTTAGCACTCAAATAAAGAATCTTATTGCTATTATTGGCAATAGTAATAATGAAGAAAATTCTTTACATAAATCTTGGAAAAGATCAAACACACTAACCTAATGTTCATGCAAATTGTTAGAAATTAGTGATTCAACAATTTTGTATGAATAAAAACTATAAAGAATATTAAGAGGAGAGTAATTATAAAATTAATTACGTATTGGGTGTACAAGTGAGGAGCAAAACAAAAAATCAAAAAAATGGACACTGTTCACGGTGAGCACTATTTGCTCGCGGAGAGTACTGTTCATGACGATCACTGTTCATGTCACGCCCTAGACCCAAAAGATCTGACACACGACATCACTTACATTCATTCAAAAATGTGCACTCATAAATAATATTACACAAAATTTGAACTTTAATTCAACATAGGAATCCTTAGTAAGTTGCTAGTAAGTTCAACACTAAAAATCAACTCATAATCTAACATATACACATAATCTTCTATTGAACATATTTGAACATTCATTTCAATTTCTTTCAGAATTATAGTAATTAAATTATGACTGAAACAATTATTAAACCGGAGATACGTAGAGTTTTCTCAGAGATTAACACTCTACTACGTCACCAGTAGCAACTTTGTTACCGGGAGCCCAGAATATATTCATTGCAAATTCTTACTTAAAATCATCCAATAACCACACTTATGAAACTTAAACCAAATCCAATCCACACACAATAAAATAATATATAAGTATTTATTCAATAGGGACAAATCAAATATCATATCCCACGTGTCCCCAAATGAAACACTCAGCAACCTAACAACTTAGGGAACCTAAGAAACAGCAGAAACCTTGCCAAATTCGCTAAGCACACATGTACCTTATTTACCTGAAATCACCATAAATTATAATGAGTATAAAACTCAGTAAGCATACTAGTTTTTCATATATCAAATACAAATACATATATGTACACAATGTATATGTATGATATGCTGTAATCAATCAAAATCATAATCTTGTCAAATCACATATTATGTAAGCGCTTACAAATTCTTTCAAAACATATTACAAGAATACCATCACTCAACTACTACTTAGCAGGACTTACACATCACATATCACATAATGAGTTAAATGTCACTCATAGGTGACATATCGTATGAGAGAAATAGTACAAGTGAGGTTTAAATTACACATATATAATGCTCAAGCCCGAAGGTAAGAGCCAAACCCCCACCCTGATCATCGATGAGTCCTCTCACATGTACCAATATGCCACCACACGAATGTGATGACTCAATCTTCCTTTAGGTACCAATAGGATCTTCCCTATATACGGAACACATAACATATACCAATTCTGAAGGAAATGCCACACATAAAGGCTTCACAAATCACATAAGATGCTTACTAAGTCAACAGTAAGTTCAAGCATCCTCAAAGCACAAAATGTTTCTCATGGACATATTACACTTCAAAGCTTTCTTTGTTAAACACATTTCATTTTGAAAGCTCACTATTAAAAACACATGTATATCATGTATGTCCATGCTCACATTCATAAATACATATCTTCACATTTCATATCAAAATATACTTTGATATAACATAAACATATTACTAACCACATTTACAAAATCATACAAAACAATTACTACGTTTATTGTGATTTCAGTAAAAAGTCTAGTATACTTACCTCTTAGCACTTTCAGCTACAAAGCTTAAATCTCCTTAACCTATCAATGCAGATTAGTCCTTTTATAAGCCTCACAATTCACACAAAATACTTTAAATAGCTTACAAAATTATACACAATGCATTTATCACATCAAATTGGTCTAAATACTTGGTTTCTCAAAACTTGTCATTCTGACCACTTACACTTAACAAACTTTTCTAATACATCAAATGATGTTCAATTACTCCAAAATTAGAATGTATCATTCTTGACTTATATATCCTTCCTATATATAAATATTATAACAAAATGCCTACACAATCCATTCCATACACAACATCGAATCCAAACTACTAACCTGACAGGATCAAGATACTTATTGAACAATATTCAATCTCCTAATTTTATAAAATCATATACTAACTCAAAAATTATAAAAATATCACAGAAATACTCTTGACATATATCCCAATCCATGATAAATATTTCACTTCCAAAATAACTGCCAAAAGTATTTTAAAACTATTTTATTCTATAGCTTTAAAAATATGTTAATCAAATACTATAATGAGCTAATACACTTTAGAAAATCATAACACTTCAACCACATTGATCTAAATTCTCAATTCTGAGTATATCATATTAGACATATAAACCTATCATATTCCACAAATTTGTAATTTTTGAAGATCATTCAGTAGGACAAAATTTATTTGTCATTGTATCATACTGTTCACATAGGAAATTTCTAGAATTTTAGGGTCATTTTGGTAAATTTACTACAAATTCAATTTCTGCAATTTTGAATCGATTTAAAGTCTCAGATGATTGTAAACATGTCTAATTTCATATACTCAAAATTCAAAACCAGAATCGAATCACAACAATTTATAAAATCCGTGGATCAAGAGACTATCAAGTAAAACTTCTACAATCCATCATGATTTATCAAGCTATCTTATAGATTATCATCAATTCTTAAAATATCATACGAAATACACATCAAATCCTAAATTATACATATTTTCAGAAACCAAAACTTAAATAAATTAACATAATTAACACCAATAAATTGAGAAATAGTTGTGATATACCTCTTAAAATTCAAAATTCCAATTTCTTCTTCTTTTTCTTCTCCTTCTTCTCTTTCTCTCCCCACTTTTTCTCTCTTCTCTCTCTCTAAAAGAGGCAGCTTGACCAAAATGAGAGAATTAGGGTTTTAAAAGTGTATTTTTATACTAAGTGGTTAAGTTTTTGGTATTTATGAATTTGCCCCTAAAACTTTTAAAGTATTACAATTTAGTCCCTAAAATAAATCTAAAGTCTTGCAATTAAACCCAATACTAATAGTATGTCCTTAACTTATAAAAACACTACTAATAACAATATAAAAATCAATGATCAACCACATACAAATAAAAAATATATATATATATAAATAAATATTTTTACCAGTTGTAGATACTGGTTACTATAGTTCATCAGGATTAGAGTTTCTAAAGACTCTTATTCCAACTAGGTTTAGCGTTTCTAAGAATATTTTACTCACTATATAAACCTTTCTAAACATAGAAAAAGACAAGCATCTAAAGTTTCAAAATGTAACCATAAGAGAGAATAGATGAGTTAGGTAGGCACTAAGTACGTGGTGCACTAGGGTGTAACCTTTGAGGAGTGTTTTCTTTTGGCTCTTTAGTGAACAAAAGAAACACCATAGATCTTTTTGGCTTAGATGCTCGATCTATTCTTATATTCTTTGTAAAAATCTTTTATGAGGAGATACTAAAAAGTCTTAGGGAAGTCATGGTGATAAAAAACAGATACTTAGGGATCTCTATTGGAGATACTAGGGTAGTCTATGAGAGATACTTTGGGTATTATGGGATCATTGATGATGTAAGAATATACTTAGTGATCTATATCAATAATAAGAAGCTGGATCATGGATCCTCCGTGGATGTAGGCAATTTTAGGCTGAACCATGTATATCTTGTGTCTTGTTGATTGACTTATTTCTTTATTTTTTTTTATGTGTTGATTATATGTGTTCTTACTTATAATGTGAGTTATGGTTTTTGCTGCTCATAGAGTCAAAAAGGGTATTAAGGTTGTGACTTAGTTGGTGCCATATAGGTATCAAACTAAAGAATATGACTTGATATCCGCAACACAAATAATTGTCACAAACAACATCAAGTCAACTCTTCTTAAAACTAAAAGTTCTAAGAAATTCATAAAAGTTATGGAAAAGAGCTCCTAAATAATTGATAAGTCTCTTGTTGGAACATTCATTAGTACCTTAAGCATCATGAAGTTTAATGATTCTCGTACTATGCATGAGCATGTCATTGAGATGACAAATATTACGACAAAATTAAAGTTCTTCGGAATAAATATGTAAGAGAGTTTCTTTTTGCATTTTATCATTAAGTCCTTGCCTTCTTAATATGATCCAATTTAAATGAACTATAACACTATAAAGGACAAATAAAATATAAATGAACTATACAATATGCTTATACAGGAAGAGACAAGGCTTAAGAATAAAGGACTCATTTCGTTCATCTAATAAATTATCAATAAGCAAGAAAGAAAGCTATAGAAAAAAATGGAAAGGCAAGAAAGTACCATCAAAGATTAGTGAGTCATTTGCCCAAATCCAAGATAAGGTTGATAGGTGTCTTTTCTGTAAGAAACCTGGCACTATTGCTAGGATTGTTTGAAACGCAAAACATAACTAAAAAAAAAGGTAAGCTTAATGCTTATGTATGTTTTGAATCAAATTTAACTAAGGTTCTGTATAATACTTTATGGATTGATTATGGTTGTACCACTGACATTTCTATTACAATGTAGGGATTCATTATAATACAAACCATAAACCCAAATGAAAAGTTTATTTTCATGGAGAATCGAGTCAAAACTTCAATTGAAGCCATATTATTTAATTTTAAACACTCGATATCATTTAGATTTAATTCAAACTTTTGATATTCCATCTGTTTCTCACAACTTAGTTTCTTTGTCCAAACTTAATATAGTTGGATATTCTTTTAAATTTAGAAATGAATGTTTCAGTTTATTTAAACATAATCTTTTCAATAGTTCTGAAATTTTTTGTGATGATTTATACACACTAAAGCTTGATAACCTTTTTGTTGAGACTCTTTTGACCTTGCATCATAAAATTGGTACTAAACATAGCTTAGTAAGTGAATGTTCAACTTACTTGTGGCATGAACTTTTAGGTTATATATCCAAAGAAAGGTTAGAGAGATTAGTAAAGAATGAAATCCTTCCATATTTGATTTTATTGATTTGGTATTTGTATGGATTGTGTAGAAAAATTTACAAAACATACAAAAAAAAAATGAGCCTAAAGGGGCACACAACTACTTGAGAATATATATAATGATATGTGTGGGCCTTTTGATATTCCTTCTTTTAGTGGAGAAAAGTATTTTAATTGTCACCAATATTGATTACTTCTCACATTACAACTATATTTATTCGTTGCATTAAAAAAGGTAAACATTGTTAAAACATACAGAAGTGCAAACAATATTGGAAAAAATTATCAAAGACAATGCTTGGGTCCATTGGCTAAATTCCTTGAAAGATGTAGCATATGTACTCAATACATAATGTCAGGTTCCCAGAACAAATGGTGTGGTAAAAGGTGTGATTATACTTTAGTAGATATGGTTAGGAATTTGATAAATAATTCATAGTTACCCTTATCATTGTGATGCATGCTTTAAAGACCACCACATATTTACTAAACAAGGTTCTTAGTGAGGCAGTTTAAAAACACTTTTTGAATTGTGAACTAGATGGAAACCCAATTTAAGGCATCTGTATATTTAAAGGTGCTTGACAAATGTAAGAAGTATTAATCCACAAAAAAGGAACTAGACTCAAGAAAACTAGTGGTTTCTTTATTGGTTATCTAGGAAAATCTAAAGGGTATAGATTTTAATGTCCTACAAATACTAATAAGCGATATCAAAGCCAAGTTGAAGACTTTAGAGTGAATATCAAAGCCAAGCCAAAAGTTAGAAGCCAAAGAGGAGCTAAAGATATATCATGTTGACGATCTTGGTTATATTAGCACCAACATATATTTTAGAGGCAAACAAAGCAATAACAAATTGTTTTAAAAAAAAATCAAATTAAGTATATCTTCATAAAAAAAAAAAAGACAAAAAGGAAAGTTCAACACTTATAAGAGTAATGTTCATGCAAAAGCTATAAACAATAAACCCTTGATTTGGATGGATAGAGAACTCAAACTTATTTAAAAATAAAATTATCCCAATAATTGAATATCTCAATTGAATTAAAAAAAACTCATTGAGACGAATATAACAAGTTGTTAGGTAAAAAAACAAAAGACAATGAGTGCTTGTTAAAAAAAAAGGTTTGCCACAGAAGTGGTAGGTGAATTAATTCTCATAAAAAGCCTTAAGTGAGTATGATATATAGTTTCTGTTAAGGGTGAGCAAAAAGAATCGGTAATCGAAAAATCGAACCGAACCGGCCGGTTCGATTTGGTTTGATTTTTTTAACAAAAAATTGGTGCAATTTTTTTGAGAAAAAACTAACCGGTCCAGTTTGGTTTTCCCCAAAAAAATAACTGAATCGAAAAATTCATTTTTTTTGTAATTATTTAATAAAAAATTTAAATTTATCTCAAATTAAATAAATTATAATTATGTTAATATGAAATAGACCCAAAAATTAGGTTAAAAAATGATTTACTAAATTATTTAGACAAATAAATTAAAAAAGCCTTTAATTTAAAATAAAAAATAAAAAAACTCAAAAGATAGCCCAAATTTTTAAAGACTTATATAATATATGAGAATAAATTTAGTGATTTATGTAATGTGTAATTTTGATTATATAATATATAACGTGTAATATATATTAATTTAGTCAACTTAATATTTAAGACTTATATAATAAATAAGAATAAATTTAGTGGCTTATGTAACGTGTAATAAAATATTTTTGATTATATAATATATAACGTGTAATGTAACGTATAATATATAATAATTTAGTGAATTTAATTTTTTAAAGACTTATATAATATATAAAAATAAATTTAGTTGTTTATGTAATGTGTAATGAATTATTTTTATTGTATAATATATAACATGTAAAATATATTAATTTAGTCAATTTATTTTTTTAAATGCTTATATAATTTATAAGAACAAATTTAGTGACTTGTAAGGTGTAATGAAAAAATAATAAATGATTTAAAATAAGCTCCTAAATTATTTGGACAAATAAATTTAAAAAATCCACAATTTAAAATAAAAAAAATAAAAAAAGCCGAACCGAACCGAACCGAAAAAATCGAATAAAAAAAATCGGTTTCGATTTTATTTATTAAAAAATTCGAACCAGACCATGCCCACCCCTAGTTTCTGCAGGAATTATTTTAAAAACTTTTATGTCTATTTTAATTTAGCAACAAGATGGTATAAGAAAAATACATCAATCGCGAATTTCTATGGATGTTTTCTATTAATACCAGCAAATCTTCAACACTGTATCTTCCACTAATGGACTACGCATGTGGATGAGTTGATAAATTGCATAAGATCTAATTCTACGGTCTTAATTTTTCTCTTTAAAAAAATTTAGCCCAAAAAAATACTAATGAAGAATACGTTAAAGTGGTTCTAAAACCATTTTTTTTAGTACAAGAATCCTTATGATATCTAAACTCTTAATTCTAGTAGGATCAGGATAAAATAATATCTTTATATTATTTTAATTTAAATAATTAAAAGGATAAATATAATATCTGATATTATCTTTAATTAAATAATTTAGATAATTCATAATTATCTAATTATTTAATTTAATGAAATAATCTAATTATTTTAATTTAAATAAATAATTTAAATAATTATTTAATTCTATAACTATTATGGATTGGGCCAGTAATTGATTGAGCCCAACAAGTTTAATCAAATTAAACATGTGCCAATTAAATTAATTAATTGATCATAATAAGTTTATTCAAATTAAACTTGAGCCAATTAATATTTTAAATCTAACAATTAATTCAATAGTCAATTTCAGTGTTGAGTCAGTATGAGGACCTGATAAACCCACAAAATTAAGCTCTAATAAATTAAATTATTGGATTAAACTCTTTAATTAACATGATTTTATTTATTAACTTTATATTACTTTACTAAAAATATAAAGCTGAACTCTTAATTTTGCAGATAAATTATAAAACAAAAAACTGTTTTTGTCCATTTAATAATCATTTCATATAAATCAATTCTCCACAAGTGTTCATAATTTAAGTTAGGTCGAGTGTCCGTTAACCTCTCTAATTACATCTTTATCCTTGATTCACATTGATCATCTTTTGAATATTTAATTTTTGAAATTCACAAATTTATTGTTATTTTTCTTAACTTTTAAAGAAAATTGAGTGCTCATAATGTTCAAGACCAGAATCAATTATCAATGGAACAACTTATCTAACTTTCTTTCGAAAGGAGTGAATTCTATATCTGTGAGAAATGTTCCAGCTATCCAATTTGTTACATTTATAAAATACTAAGTAATTGATTGAAAATCTTTTACAGTCTTTCCCTTGTAAATTAATAAACATAACTCAATGAATAAGAGTTCATTAATTACTCAGGATTAAGATTAATCCATATATGATTAAATTATGATAAAATAAATTCTCTTTACTAACAGAGATTAATAGAGAATTAATTTTATCGTGGTCCAATCCTATATAATCAACATTATACAAAACACCTCTATT
This sequence comes from Ailanthus altissimus, assembly GCA_946807835.1. NCBI lineage: Eukaryota > Viridiplantae > Streptophyta > Magnoliopsida > Sapindales > Simaroubaceae > Ailanthus > Ailanthus altissimus. Next base: position 1,009,823 of record OX327699.1, read on the forward strand.
TTCTATGTCAACACATAGAATGGTCAGGATAAGACCACTGTATATAATATACAAATGGACTGCACTTATAGGTTATCAAAATGAAGTTTTCGTCTTAATTTAAATTAAGGATAAGTTTAGATTATTACGTTTAAACTTAATCCTCTCGTATAAACTATTATATACTAAGTTTAAGGTTACATATAATAATCAAGAAATTTCATGATATTTGAATAAAATAATTATAATTACAAATATAATATTAAATGAATAACCTCTATTAATTATTTTTAACAGCATCTAAATACAAATAATTATACTTTTACGGCACACTTTCAACAATTTCTACAACGAGAGAAATTAAAATTTGGTTTAAGGAAAACTATAAATAAATTAAATAAAACATAGTCTTTGTAGAATTTACTTTATTAAAGGTAGCTTCCAAATTGAACAATGATTAATAATACAAGTTCAATAAGAAATTAGATATCAACCATTATATAAATATGATAAAGGATCAATGAAAAAATTATGAGAAAGAGAAATTATATAAGGGGTTATATAAAAATTATTTAGAGTATTCTTATATTTTACGTTATAAGATTATAATGAATTATTCTCTCATTTGTAAATATAACCTAAATAAAGTAAATCATATTAATTTTTGTGTTCTTTAAATGACTTACTAATCTTTTTATTTTTTGAAGGGAGAGATTACAACAATTATTATTATTTTTACACCACCTGAGAGGAAGGGGGGTCGAACCTAAGTGGGGATGTGAGCTGAGCCCCCATGCTCAAATGACTTACTAATCTTGATATTTAATGTGCTTTTATTATATTTTTTTAAATAAGTTATAAAGTTAAAATAATAACATTGGAGAGGGTGAGTTGAAAGGGCTGAAAAGGTTTCTCTAGTGGAAGACAAGTTATTCGCACATCATCTACTAGTGGAGAGTTTCCTTATTTTTGGCACCTCGTGCACAAAATTCTTTCTTTTATGAGTTGGGTACGGTTAGTATGGTTGTGAACCATAATGGATTGCCTATGAACTTTTGAAAGCAATCTGTACTAAATTTGTTATTGCAATGTATATATATATATATATATATATATTTTAAATACTTGTTGATTCTATGACAACTAAGAAACTGATATATTTGTATAAGTTGATCAATAACAGCCAAATGGGGAACTTATGCATAATAAAAAGTTACAGTAGCAAATAATAATATTACTAAAAAAAACAAACTAACCGTAGCTACAATTAACGTGGTTCAATAATCTTTATTTAACAAATTGAGTAACAAAATATAACATATGAAGAGAATGAATCTTTTTATTAAAGGATTAGAAAAAAAAAAATTCAGATCTTCTACGAAAATGATTTGAAAAATTGAAAATTTAAAACTAATAGTATTTGTTACCAACAACATAATAAAAGTAGATTGATTTGAAATTGGAAATCTAATATAGCATTTATAGATACATAAGAAATGTATTGAATGGATTCTTTTTAATGCAACAATAAAGAGAAAAGAAGGATCTCTTTATCCTCTCAATTTCTCTTGGTGTCCATTAGGGTTGTGCTCTCTTTCTCTCAACAAAAGATTAGCTTTTTCTACGCCGTGGATTTTTGTCAGAAACTAACTTAATAGTCTGCATTGTTACCCAGAGATGACTCAGGACTTAGAAAAAACCTAACCTAAAGAAGTAGATTTAAAGATCTTTAGTTCGATTTAGTCACTACGCTAAGTACTGGAATCTCAGTCTGAGCTAAAACCCTAATCAATCATAAAGTACAACTCTGATATAACGCTATCTAACACATTCAAGATCATCGTAAAATAATTCTCCACCTTAATTTTGATTTCTCTTCAAGATTCAGCACGGAGCTTCCTCTCTTACAAGTTTTTCCATGCAAATCAAGCTGAAGCAAACCAGTGCTTGAACATTAGAGTTTCGCATTCATTTTTGCAAAGACTTTGAGGGTCCTAATGGCCATCTCAACCCCACACCAAGCCCCTCGTGTGTGTGCTGTCTTAAGCTCAAATTGTGGAATAGAAGTAACAACTCGCCACCTTCACCTCTTCCTCCTTTTACGATCTCAAGATAATTGGATCTTTTTAAGTACTGTCATTAAGATAGTAAGTCGACATACTGCCATGAATGGGATTTTGAGTCAGCAGAAGAAAGCAAATGAGTGTCTAGTCAGCAATACCGTTCAGTGAAAATGCAGCAGTGGCAGTATGATAAATGCAGTAAGTTTAGAAGATAATACCCACTACCCACAGCTACAGATATATACGCTGGCTATCTTGTATTGGATGAATTTCTATCCTTCATCACTGGATCTTTAACTTAGTTTACTTTGTATATGACTTGCACAAGCCATAGAAATAAGTGGCCTTTCTTGTACTGTGAACATATTGCAATCAGTGCATACAACCCACTTCTGCAAAATACTGATCTCCTACCAAAAACATTAACTGGAGTTGCATGTCAACTCTGACATTTTGGCAAATTTTGAAGTCCAAATGACAAATTAATGTGTATAATTGAGCTTATCTAAGGTTAAAAGAGTTTTTTAATATTAAATTTTTTTTATATAGTTTGATTGTAATTAAAAAAAAAATTAAATATTAAATTTTTTTTTCCCTCTATTTGTAAAAATTAAAACTTTTAAAATAAAATTTTTAAGTTTTATATATATATCTTTGTGTATTAATATATATACTATAATAATATTTTCTTAATTTCATACTATTCTCTTAATAAAAATAAACTCTACTCAACTAATATATTTTTAACGTTTTGTTGAAAGTCATTATATCTTCATATCTCTATAAGGTTCTCTACGAAAAAATGCTTTTGTCATAGGTACGTATTATCTTATTTTATTTTTTTACATCAAACACAACAATTTATTTAATTTGTTGTTTGTTATGTATTAATTTTACTTAAATTCTTATATTTATATTTATTGATATTTAGAGTTCTAGTAATTTTGGTTATTATTTTATAATGATCACAAAATTAAATTTTAACACAAATCATTTTTTTTATTGTCTATAAAAATATGTTAATAAAATTTATTTTATGAAAAAAAAGATTGAATTGTTTAAATTTTAAAACTTAATTATAAATAAGCACTTTTAATAATGTGTAATAAAATAATTTACTACTTTAAAAATAAAATTCTAATTAATAACTATAATAATTGTTTTGTAAAAATTTTACTTAAAAAGCTCGATCAAACATAGCTTTAATCTTATAAGTCATATTTTCAGGCAGAACAGAACACAGACAAATTACAGCATCAACTTATGTATAAGATCCCGCGTCAGTGGATGGAGGTGATGGAGCTACATACAAAAGCCCCTTAGACCTTAGTGATGTGATCACTGATCATCCCACATTTAGATCGATGGTGCTTTGTGTCCGACACCTACACCCACCACCACCTGCTTACAAATATCACAGGAAAAACATCTCAAATCAATCGTGCTTGCCAAATTAAATAATGAAAAGCTCTTTCTTAAAATATCACCTCACTTCTACGTTTTTTTAGTTAACAAAAATTACATATATTACATTTATTACTATAATAACTAAATTCTATTACAACATTAATAAAAATTTATTTTTACGTTAATAGGGGCTTAAATTTTAATTAATTAAGATAAAATTTTACTTTAATGTTCAAATATCAACCCCGGTATATAAAAAGAATTATTATATTATCCTTATATCTGCCGGAGCTTAAACCCCGACCTCAGCATCGAAAAAGTACACTCAAAAGAGAGTGCTTATGGCTAGGGTAAGCACACAAATTGCATATTCTGTTTTTGTCTTCTAACGAAGAAAACAAACAACTTAAAAAAGCATACAACATTAATCTTAATAAAAAGATTTATATTGTTAAAAAAGAAAAGTTAAAAAGACAGTGATCAGTCCACTTCACCCAAACCGACCTTATAGTTTCTCCACCTTCCCCCCCACACCCCCCCAAAAAAAATCACTTTATTTCACTGCAACAATTATGAAAGCTTAATAGAAACCGCTTACTCAGAATCCCACCTTTCCATTTCCCTTTCCTCTCTCTTTGTGTTCTTGGCCGCCTGGCCCTGGTGGTGCCACTTTCTACTATCAAAATCCTTTTTTGCTTTTCCACTAATATCCTAATATCTGTCTTGTCTCCTCACATACATAGATAATAGAGAAGTGAACTAGCTTGCGCAATATATGAAGCAAACCCCAAACTTTTCGCTTTCCACTCAAACCCAACCAAAACAAATTTGTTGTATTACTTTCACTACTATTTAATGTCTCCTCTTCATTTCTTTACCAACCCACAAAAGCACGAGGTGGGTTGAGTTCGGTTTCCACTTCTATGTTTGTTTTCTTTCTCATTTGTTGTTCAAGCTGCTTACACAAGAAGCAGGGCTAGTTCAAGAATATAAATTTAGTTTACACTTCCATTGTTTAATATTTTAAGAGGATTTCGTTTCTTAATATGATAACTAACTGCAGGATTTTCACTGTTCGATTAAAATGTGTTCTTGCAGATTATATGCCATTTTAGAGGAGTTTTCTTGTGAAAACCGTGTCTTGAACTTATCATCATGCCTGATATCAAGGACTCAGATTTCTATTCTCACAAATTCCCCTCTTTTTCTCAGGTAAGAAATAGAAGAAAGGTCTCTCTCTTTACGTCTTTTATTTATTTATTTTTTAATTCTTCCCTATTTCAATGTTTTGCTGATATTGGTATCTTAAGTTGAGCAGGTTGTAGAAGAGCTAAAAGAGCTATGGGGGATGGCGTTACCCATAACAGGAATGAACATGCTGGTCTTCATCAGAGCAGTAGTCTCAGTCTTGTTCTTGGGGAGACTTGGCAGCTTGGAACTAGCAGGAGGAGCACTCTCCATTGGCTTCACGAACATCACCGGCTACTCTGTTCTGGTAGGCCTTGCTTCAGGTCTTGAGCCAGTTTGTAGCCAAGCCTACGGCAGCAAGAACTGGGAGCTCCTCTCGATCTCTCTCCAGCGCATGATAGCCATACTGTTCTTGGCAATCATACCCATCAGCCTCTTGTGGATCAATCTTGAAAACATCATGATTTTCATGGGTCAAGAGGCGAGCATCACAGCAATGGCTGCAACATACACACTGTATTCTCTACCAGACCTTTTGACAAACACTTTGTTACAGCCGTTGAGAGTCTTCCTAAGATCACAAAAGATTACAAAGCCAATGATGTGGTGTTCGCTGGTGGCTGTAACATTCCACGCGCCACTAAATTACTGGCTGGTGATGAAAATGGGGCTGGGGGTACCAGGGGTGGCAATGGCATCAGTCGTGTGCAACTTGAACATGTTAGTGTTGATGGTGGGATACGTATGGGTGAGTGGGAGGTGTGAGATGAGATGGACGGCTGGGATTCGGGGAGTATGTGGTGGGATTGGCCCACTTTTGAAGTTGGCAGTGCCCAGCTGCTTGGGAATTTGTTTAGAGTGGTGGTGGTACGAGATTGTGACTGTGTTGGCTGGCTATCTCCCCGACCCTACCCTCGCTGTGGCCGCTACTGGGATTTTGATTCAGACTACTAGCATGATGTACACTGTCCCTTTGGCCCTTGCTGGCTGTGTCTCTGCCAGGGTAAGTCTTTTCTTCTTTTTCATCTTTTTTTTTTTCTTTTTCAATGAATATAGAATCTTTTTTATATTTTTGTTGTTCAGCTCATAAAAGCTCCAATGCGCATTAGTGTGTGAACCAATTGGCAATTGGCCCTGGTAGCCGTTTTGCTAGCAGATATACGAGAAATATATCCAATTAATTTAAAGCTTTCTTTGTTTATAATTTTGCAGGTAGGGAATGAGCTTGGAGCTGGTAACCCATACAAAGCCAAGCTGGCAACAATGGTTGCTTTGGGCTGCGCCTTCTTCATCGGCGTCATCAATGTTACTTGGACTGTGATCTTGAGAAATAGGTGGGCTGGTTTGTTCACTAAGGATGATCTAGTCACGGCTTTGGTTGCTTCTGTTTTGCCAATCATAGGACTTTGTGAACTTGGTAACTGTCCACAAACAACTGGCTGCGGCATCCTCCGTGGCACCGCCCGGCCTGTCATCGGGGCCAGGATTAACTTGGGCTCGTTTTACATTGTGGGAACCCCAGTTGCAGTTGGGCTGGCCTTTGGGCTCAATATTGGGTTTAGTGGACTCTGGTTTGGTCTCCTGTCGGCACAAGTGGCTTGTGTTGTATCTATTCTGTATGTTGTGTTGGTCCGCACAGATTGGGAAGAAGAGGCAACGAAGGCTAAGAAGCTAACAAGCTTCGAATTTGAAATTAGCTCATTCAATGGGGTTAGAGAAAAGAATGAAGAAGAGGGTAAAGGTTTGTTGGTAAACGGAAATGGTAATTTGGAAGATGTTTAGTAGAAAGAAAGATTTGATGAGTGAGGACTGAGATAACTTTGTTGGTGCTTAGCTTTATGGGAGAAATCTGAGTCCTACACCTAATTTTCTGTTGCTTCTATTTGTTTCTCCTTATATTGAATGTTGTAACAGAGAACCTGTTCTTGGGTTTGGCACAGGCCTCTTCTGTTGGCAGAGAAAGTCACTCCCCCAGCCCCCATGCGTAGGTTCTATCTATATATTTTAACAAGGATGGATGCCCTATATTTAGCTATATATATTTATATTGTGATTTTGTAAAATGTTAAAAGTTTGAAAATCTGAATGCTCTTCTGTCGAATTGAAACGCCTATCGATGGGTCGAAATGTGCACCAATACATTTTCTTTTTTTCACCGAAGGGAAGGAGTGTGCTAAAGTGGGACTATTACTTTTTTTATTATTGTGAACACTAATATTTTATTACATACATTAATTAAAATTATACATTATTTACATACTTACACGCACTCAGATACATATTTTTTATAAAAAAAATGTATTTTACATTAAACACACCTCTAAAAATACAAAATGTCTTACACACACACTTAACGCACACATTTATCAAAAAACAATTTCTTACATCGAACGCATCTCTTAAAAAAAAAAGAATGCTTTGTACTGAACACACATTCTGTTCACAGGATCTATATATATTCAATGTATTATGTTTTTATGTTAGACTAATGTGACACTTTAGATTTGAAAAAATTGAGATTAAAATTTATCAAATAAAGTTAAACAGAATCTAATTGATAACGAAAGAAGTTTAAATTAAACCTGACCTATAAAATAACAAGTGAATTATAAAATTTAAGTACTTTATAAAAAAGAACAGATAAAATTTATCGGCTAGACTATAAATTTTAGTAAGTAAAGATGTTTATCTTGAGTTGAATAATAAAAATAAAAATAAAAATTAATTAAGAGAAAAATTTAAAAATTTGTATTCTATTATGTATTGAATGATGATTACAATAAAAAAATCAATCATTTATATAAATTACAAACTCCTAATGCTATCCAAATTTTATAAAAATAAGAATTCTAATAAAACAAAACTTATTAAAATAACAAACAACTAATTTAAGCACAACACTCAATTAGGCCCGAACAAAATTATGAAAACAAACGAACTAAGTTAATAACTTTTGGGACAATTGTCAACATATTCACAAGAAAAGAATATCTTACATTGAATGTATCTTTACAGGAAAAATGCCTTACACCGAACACACAAGAAAAAAAAAATATTTATAATGTCTTAACCTCTAATTATCGATTACTATAAGTCAAAAACCATCATCTGTGATTATTTATAATGTCTTTATTGTTGAAGGAAGTCGAACCAACAGGCCTGGTGTGCTAAACATTGATGCTCATGGCAAGGAGGAACCTGAAGCAAATGTGCTGAGCTGGGCAGATAAAGGGAACTACACTAGCAAGCCTGAGACAAACCTGACACAGCAAGGCAGTAATAATGCAAACAACCTGACACAGCAAGGCAGTAGCAATGCAAACAAAAACTTGCAATTGCAATGGAGCAACAGCAGTGATGACAGCTGCAACAATATCCTCTGTACCTGGAACAGCTGGCAGGACCTCAGGGATAAAAACACAATAAGCAGAGATCGGATGGCTTGGATTAACTTCAGGACATATTAAAGCCTTAAGATTAGGAAACCGTTTTTGTTCTCTTCTGTGATATATAAAAACAATAGCTACTCAAAGTAGTATATATATGTGTATAAAGTTATAACAAGAAATCAATACAACAGTTCGACATTTAAAATACACAAACTCACCCTCTGTTGTTTTCAAACTTGGTATCAGAGCCTCTGCAATGGCTTCAAGCTCAATTACTCAACCCAACCCACAAAACACCAATCCAACATACTCAAACAATGCAGCCATAGGCTCTTTTATTTTCTCAGCACCAATCAAACTCACAAACACTAATTACCTTCTATGGAGATCACAAGTTTTGCCAAGTGCAAGAGCTAATGACCTGGTTGGCTTCATTGATGGAACCAAACCTTGCCCAAGAAAAATGCATGTTACAGTGGATGATGAACACTCAGTTGTCACCACTGAAAATCCTGATTATCAGATATGGATGAGACAGGATCAAACCCTGATGGGCTGGTTACTGTCCTCATTAACAGAAGGAATGTTGGGAGCTGTTGTAGAGTGCACAGGCTCTCACCACCTCTGGACAACCCTGGAAAATATTTTTGCCTCTAACACCAAAGCAAGAATCATTCACCTCAAAAACCTCATTCAAACCACCAAAAAAGGGTCAATGACCATTACTCAATATTACATGAAAATGAAAGGGTTTGCTGAAGCTCTAAGATGTGCAGGATGTGCAATGACTGATGATGAGCTCATTGATCACATCCTTGGGGGTCTAAGCAGTGTCTATGACTCAGTATTTGTTAATGTCACTTCCAGAGCTGATAAGATTTCTCTTGCTGAAGTTTATGCCATGCTTCTAAGCCAAGAAAACAAATTTGAGATGAACTCAACAGAGGACACCTTTGAAGCACCTGTCAACTTCAATGCAAACTTCACTCATGCCAACTGGGGTCCTAAAAAGAACTGACAGATGAAGGAAAAATCAAGCAACTTCAAGAGTGGTTTCAATCAAGGAAATCAAAATCACTTCAACCATCAGCACCCAAGAAATGTTCAAGGAAGAGGCAAGCCACATTCAACCGCAGAACAAGAAACAACAGTTGTTTGTCAAATCTGTTTCAAGCCCAAGCACACAGCTGCTGAATGCTGGCACAGGTTCAAGAAAGATTTTACTCCAAAACTGAACAACAACCAACAAGCAATGAGAGCATTCATAGCTGCCACCGATAATGAAGATGATCCAGCTTGGTACTTAGACAGTGGAGCTACAAACCATGTTACCAACAACACCAACAACATGAACATCAACAACGAATACAAAGGTAACCAGAAGCTAACTGTAGGTAATGGACAAAATCTGCACATTTCACACATTGGTCAAGCAATCATTACCTTACATTCTCATTCAAGCACACATGACCTGAAACTAAACAACATTTTGCATGTTCCTGAGATAAGTAAGAATTTAATCAGCATGCATAAACTAACCAAAGACAACGATCTGACCTTGAAATTAACAAAAATTGGTGTGTTGTAAAAGACAAGAGACATATGAGTATTGTGCTACTGGCAGTAGCTAAGAATGGGCTATATCAACTGCAGTGTTTCCCAAGATCACCAACTTTCCAATCAAGTCAAAAGTCTTTAGGAAGTAAAGACATATGTCCAGTATCTATGCTTTCTTATTATGCTTTAAAAGTGGGTCAGTCTCAAAGTCATGCCAATGAAGAGTCTAATTGTTCCTTGAGAAACAAACATATTGAAGTTTTACACAGGAGATTAGGGCATCCTAATGTAATGATTCTCAAGGAAATATTATCCAAATGTAAGGAGTTTTTGGAATTCAATAAAAACACTGCAGTTCAATCTCTATCTTTTGTTCAGCTTGCCAACATGGTAAATTGCATAAGATGACATTCTATGAAACACCAACCAAAACCACCAAACCATTAGAAATAATCCATGCTGATCTTTGGGGACCAGCACCAGTTCAATCAAATAAAGGTTATAGGTATTACCTTGCATTGGTAGATGACCATACAAGCTTCACTTGGATTTACCCTTTGAGTAACAAGTCAGAAACATTACAAACCTTTATAAACTACAAAAAGAAAATTGAAAAATCGCTTGAACTTAACATCAAAACACTGCAGTGTGACATGGGTGATGAATTCACTGCTCTAGAAAGCTTCTTAAAACAAGAAGGGATTAATCAAAGGTACTCATGTCCATATACTCACCACCAAAATGGTAAAGTTGAGAGAAAACATAGGCACTTCACAGAGACAGCACTGATACTCTTAGCTTAAGCAAATATGCCCTTTAGATATTGGTGGGAAGCAGCTCACACAGCAGCCTACCTCATCAATAGATTGCCAACACCTAAATTGGGTAATAAGTCACCATTTGAAGCTCTATTCGGTTATAAACCTGATTATTCTTTAATCAAAGTATTTGGATGTGAGTGTTATCCTTTCTTGAGACCCTACAATAGAAATAAGTTCAGCTTCCATACATCAAAGTGCATCTTCATAGGCTATAGTCCCAAACACAAAGGGTATATGTGTCAACATCCATCTGGTAGAGTCTTTATTGCTAGGCATGTGACTTTTAATGAAGATGTCTTCCCTTTCAATTTAGATACTGATTTCAAGAGTCAAAATGACAAGTTTCTGAATCAACCACTATCAATGAGTCATCAATTTATTTTTCTTGAACCACCAGAAAGGGAAACCACCTTCAAAGCTGTAGTTGATACATCACCATCCTTGGACACTGCAACAGATGACAGTAACACTCCAGAACCACAACACCAACCAAATCTTGACATTTCAACAATGCACCAACCTGCTAGTACAGACACCACATCCAACCCCCAACCAGATTTTTTGAACCAAAACTCTCACACTCTCAGACATAACACAAACACAAAAACTCACAACCAAAACCTTGCATCTACACATCCTATGATCACAAGATCAAAATTGGGTATTTTTAAACCCAAGACATATGTGTGCTTAGAAAATGAATCTGCTGAAACTCCCACTTCAACTGAAGAAGCTGTTCTAAATCCCAAATGGAGAGAGGCAATGCAAGATGAATTCAATGCATTGATCAAAAATCAAACATGGAATCTAGTACCTTACACACCTCAAAAGAAAATAATTGGTAGCAAATGGGTATTCAAGGTGAAAAGAAGATCAGATGGCACAATTAAAAGGCACAAGGCCAAATTAGTGGCCAAAGGTTTCCATCAAACTCCAGGGGTAGATTTCTATAAAACCTTCAGCCCTGTAGTTAAACCTTGCACAATCAAATTTGTGCTGTCTTTGGCACTGATGCAAGACTGGAAGTTGAGACAAATAGATATCAACAATGCCTTCTTGAATGGAGAATTGTCAGAGGAGGTATACATGTGCCAACCAGAGGGGTTTAAGGACATTCAGAAGCCCAACTATTTATGCAAGCTCAAGAAAGCTATTTATGGTCTGAAACAGGCACCTAGGGCTTGGTTTGACAAGCTCAAAAGCACCTTAGTCAGTTAGGGATTCAAGGGAGCAAGGTCTAATACATCATTATTTCTAAAAAGGGAAGGAACTACATTAACTCTCTTATTAATCTATGTTGATGACATAATAATTACAGGAAGTAATGGCGAGTCAATTGAAAGACTTATAAAAGACCTAAGCTCAAACTTTGCTCTCAAGGACTTAGGTGATCTACATTTCTTCCTCGGTATCCAAGTGACCAGAATAGCAGATGCAATTTGGTTATCACAAACCAAATACATCAATGACCTACTAGAGAGAACCAACATGCTGAATTACAAAGGAAGCATTACTCCAATCAGCACAGAAGTGAAGTTGTCAAAAACAGGAGGAAAACCCTTTCCAAATGGAACACTTTACAGAAGTATCATTGGGAGTCTGTAGTATGCAACTTTAACACGACCTGAATTGGCCTTCACAGTTAATAAACTCAGTCAATTCATGAGCAATCCCTTGGACACTCACTGGACAACATGCAAGAAGGTGCTAAGGTACTTAAAGGAGACATCTCATTATGGCTTAGAACTCAAAAGACCCAAGGAATTGCAGCTGGTTGCTTTCTCAGATGTAGACTGGGCTTGTGACATTGATGATAGAAAATCAGTGGGCGGATACCTGGTATTTCTAGGTGGAAGCTTATTGTCATGGAGCTCTAAGAAACAACAAGTGGTTGCAAGGTCAAGTGTCGAATCTGAATATAGGTCTCTTGCTCACACCAGTGCTGAAATCAGTTGGATCTCTGCCCTACTTCGAGAACTTGATCTGACTATGACCAAGACACCTCTAATTTGGACTGACAATACCAGTGCAGCTTCATTAGCTTCAAATGTTGTCTATCATTCAAGAACCAAACATATAGAGATAGATATACACTTTATCAGAGATAAAGTGAACAATGGTGAACTAGAAATCTAATTTACTCCCAGCACAGAACAACTTGCAGACATTCTAACAAAGCCCCTTAGTTTCGATAAGTTCAATTATCTAAGAACCAAACTTCATGTTCTTCCCAGAACATTCAGTTTGAGGGGGGATGTTGAAGGAAGTTGAACCAACGGGCTTGGTGTGCTAAACATCGATGCTCATGGCAAGGAGGAACCTGAAATAAATGTGCTGAGCTAGGCAGATAAAGGGAACTGCAGTAGCAAGCCTGAGACAGACCTGACACAGCAAGGCAGTAACAATGCAAACAACCTGACACAATAAGGCAGCAACAATGCAAACAACCTGACACAGCAAGGCAGCAGCAATGCAAACAAAAACTTACAATTGCAATGGAGCAACAACAGTGATGACAGCTACAGCAATATCCTTTGTACCTGGAACAGCTGGCAGGACCTCAGGGATAAAGGCACAACAAGCAGAGATTGGATGGCTTGGATTAACTTCAGGACACATTAAAGCCTTAAGATTAGGAAACCGTTTTTGTTCTCTTTTGTGATATATAAAAAAAATAGCTACTCAAAGTAGTAGTATATATATGTGTGTAAAGTTATAACAAGAAATCAATACAACAGTTCGACATTTAAAATACAGAAGCTCACCCTCTGTTGTTTTCAAACTTTTACTATCTAATATCTAAGATTCTCATGGAGGCAACTATTTCTAGAGGAAAAAGAAAAAGAAAAAAAAAGAAGCAATCATCAGCACAGTCGGAATTCATGTCAAATAATTAATCTAAGGGAATATTATAATTATAGTTGAAGGTTGTATTTATGTCACCAACAAACGAGGATTAAAATTTCAACTAAAATATTTGCACAAATATGTCTCTCTTCCATTTTAGCAGAGTTGATCCCAATATTTAAACTGAATTATAAGTGATTTTAATTTAAGAAAATCTCAATTAAATTTTATAATAAAATGTGTAAATTTTTTTACTTAAAAAAAAACATTTCAACCATGGTTTAAAAAAACAGAGAGAATTAAGACTTTAAAATAAGTGAGTTTGTAAATGTTGTATTTATTAGTAAGCGGCCGGAAAACTTTTGTCGGCTGGGCTAATATTTTTTTTTTTAATATCATTTCATAAGTCTTAATGGAACGAAAATTTTTTATTTATTAAAAACCTTATATAAGAAGATGTATAATGTGGTTTATAATATAAGCATAATATATAACAAAAAATAGCAACAATAATTAAAAAATATGAATAATAAATTATTGAAGTTGTGCTTGTTGATGTCTTAAGATATATAATTAATCTATTATTAAACTAAATTAAATTAATAATTACAACTAATTTCTCTAAATAAGTAAAAGTTTTAGTGTTTGACCAAGTTTTCATTAAAAAATAATTTCAAGAAGAGTAAATTGAAATTATTATAAAAAGCTTGTGAAATAATATTACTCACAAATCTATTTATGGTACTTAAATTCTAAGACCTTAAAGAAATTTATTGTCAATATATATATATATATGTGAAAATTTAAATATAAGTTATTTTTATCCTCTTAAAATAAGAATTATAAATCAACACTTATGTTATTAAAATAATAAATAAAATTTTTTTTAAGAGAAATTAATTTAAAAAATTAGAAGAATATTGAGCAAAATACAAAGTTTAGGTGTTGTGTGAATTAAAGCGCAAATGTAAACTATCGTATCAATTAATAAAGAGTGAATAGAGTATTAATACTATAAGGAATTTTTTTTCTATTTTTACTAAAATTAAGTTGTGTCTTCTTACTCTTATTCAGATAACTAAAAATTAAACACAATATAATCTAATCTAAGTAAACAGAAAATAATAAAAAGATGACTAAGATTACAAGTATAAATCACAAATACAAAATAAACTTATGATTATAATTATCCCTTGATACTTTACTTGAATCAAATGATCTTCTCTTAATTTAATCTTTTGATATGAATTATTGGCTAATATTTCTAATACCTTCACTAGCCTCTCCTAATATTAGATCAAGTGAATATATTTTATACTAACCAATATCTCTATTCCTATAGTAATAGATAAGGATAAAATTTATTAAGAATGCGTTTTTTAAAATCATATATGTTATATAAGTATATTCTTATCTCATATGAATCTTATAATTTTTACCCTATAATCAAATATCAATTTATCTAAGGTTAAACACTTAAATCCCTCTTCCAAGTCCTTTATAATTTTTAAAATAATCTAATTATTGGTTAAATAAATAGAAAGCATTATACACAGATAAATTGAATAATTCTCTTATTGAATTCGTAAAATAAAAAAAGAAAACAAATTCAATTAAATATCGAGTTCAAAGTTATAATGTTAGAAATAAAAATTGAGCTCATTATGACAAATAAAGTTCTAGAGGATATAATAATTATCATCAAGATGAATAATAATATTTAGTAGCTAAAGAGAATATAAGAAAAGAGATAGTATCCTGAAATCTTCGTTTTCTCTCTCTCTTGTCCTTATTGTAGAAATCTCTTCTTCAATCCTTAAATTTACTCAAAACTCTGAATAACTTGTTCTTCTTTCATTTTCTCTTCTTCTCTTTTATATTTGGCTTATGAGGCTTTTATTTATAGATTTATAGCTCTAAGTTAGGGCAATTATCATATCCAAAGCAAGTAAGGATTTCTAGATTTTGCCTTAGCACTACAATGCTAGCTTGATTTTAGTTCACCACTGCAACGCTAGCTTATTAGCGTTGTGGCGTCAAGTTTTGGGTTTCGATTGTTTTTTAGACTGTGGTAACGCTACAATGCTGAGTCTTGAGCGTTGTGATTTTCAGATTCTGACTTAAAGCATCTCCTCTTCATGTTCCAATGCTGGAACCTTTGTATATTAGCGTTGTAGCACTTAGATTCTATTTTAGGATCTCTTTCTTTTGCTTCTAGCGCTATGGTATCAATACTCACCTTTAGGCACAATCGAGCTACAAACTATATAATCTATGTGTTGTTTAAGTTTTTTTTTTCTAATAAAGCATTGTAAGAGCTCAATATTGTAGACAAAAGCAATAATCCCTATAATATTATTGTCAAACAATGGCGAGTTACGATGCATCACCACCTCTACCAGAATTGCTAACCTCTTATGTGGTTTATGTAGATGGCAGGGCAACTATTACTTGCCACCACTTTTCTTAATAATTTTGGAGATCTTTAATTGCTACATTAGCGAATATAATCTCATCATTTTATATATCACGAAATTTAAATTTTGATGTTGTATATAGTAATTGTTACCGATTTGTTGGTTAATATTGGTCAAAAGGCAATGATAATTTTTTGCCCCTTTTAGTTTTATTTTTTAAATTTTATTATATATTATTTTATGATATTTTTTAAAATGAACCCATGTGTCCTCTTTTTTAAAGGCAAGTATCAAAATTTATTTTATACGAAATACATTATTAATAAAAATATTATATTTTGATGTTCTATAATATTTATTATTATAAATTTCATTATAAAAAAAATAAGTGGATTAAATTGTGCCACATATAAATAATATATAAATTTTATTTAAATTTAAAGTTAATAATTGTAAGAATAACTATCTAATTTCAAAAAAAAATTTAACAAACGAGATCTTTATGCTATTTTAAAAATTAATGTGACTAACTTATCTTATTAATCATACTATGAAGTGTAATTACCCTTTTCTTTCATTAATAAAGGATAAATTAATCGTGTCAAAAGTCAAAGTTGAAGCCGAGACTAACTTGCCATGATACCACTAGTAAAGTAACACAGTGATATAATATTTGCTTGAGCAACGTACACCTCCGAATTAGAGATTTAATTTAATTCCTCCATCTAAATTAGAGGATAAAGATAAAAACCTTTAGAAGTAAATTAGAGGATAAAGATAAATATCTTTTAGAAAATGAGAAGTGTTAGAGAAAGATCACAAAATATTATATAATATAAATAATTTTTTTTATTTTGTGTTATTAAAATGAGTAGTGTATTATCATAATTAATAAAATAATACTATTACAAATTATAAAGCACAATTAATCATAATGAACACTAAATTTTTATTTAAAAATTTTAATTAAAAAAAAATTACGGGACCGTAATCTGATATCAACACTTTCACTATATAATAATAATAAGATTGTAATAATATTCCCTCTAGAATTATACTAGATACTCACCACAACATCAAAAATATTAATCTTAACTCAACAATAATAAATCTAACAAATTCTTTTAAAATATACATTTGTTAGATTCTACTAATCAAAGACTAAATCAAAAATTAAATTCGATAAAAATATAGAATAAGATATTAAAAACTCGCCTTTAAAATCTAAACAAAAATAGAGTTCAAATCATCATCTAATCATCAAAGGAAAATTTGAAAACCTACCTTCCATTTTTTCTTCTTCTCTCGACCTTCACTCTTGTTCTTCACTCTATTTTTGCATTCTAGCTTCTGTTTCTTCAAAACACGAATGATCAAATTTTGGTTACTGTACACTTAATGAAAATTTTTATTTAAACCCTTCAATTTTTATAAAATTAAAAAATAACCCATAAAGTCCACATAAAGTGAATCCACTCAAAAAAAAAGACCGCACTTACTTAAATAGCTTATTAATAAAAGACTATTGATGCATTATTCTTTTATTAAAATTGAGATTTTGAGTTCAAAACTCACTCTCCCATATAAAATAAATGAGAGGAGACCTTATTTATCTTTAAGTTTTTGAATTGTATCACAACAATATAAATTTTAGTTGGCCATTTTTTCAAAAGACTAATTTTAGTTTTTTTTAATTTGAACTACATGCATTACATATATTACATCTACTAATATAATAACTAAACTTTATTATAAATGAGACAAGATTTTACAATCTGACTGATGCACGTTTAGACTTCTATCAACTAGAACAAGATTTTACTTTTACATTGACACATGCTCAAATATCAATTTCCACAAAGATAGAGAGTATCCCACCGTAAAAAGAAATTACTAAATTATCTTAACATTCACCAAATTTTAAATCCCAACTTAGAGATGCACTTATGAAGAGTACTTACCGCTAAAATAAACACTAAAGTGGAGACTAATTTTAGTTGGTCTTAGTAATTCTTGGACCCAACCATCGGCGTGAAAAAAAAAAAGCTTTTGCCTAAATATTGAGATAATATGGAGATGCGCACCGAACTTAATCTGAAGGACATACAAAAGATGGCAAATGCCGTCGGTTCAAAAATAGCGAAGCTATAAAACACAAAGCAAAAAGTTGGTCATTGGGCAAAGACAAGGTAATCGACTTAACTCAATGGCCTGCATGGCATCTATTTGATAAGGCCACTAGAATCTTGCTTTTGTAAAGCTATCTGCTTCAATTCAAAATTATTGAGGAAAAAGAGCAATATATATATATATATATATATATAGTTTTTCTAGACACCTATATTTCAAGTCAGCACCTACAAAGATTGTGTAAAATTAAGAGTCGGCCCTAATTTGTTTCACTTTCTCTCTCAATCATGTAAAAGAAAAATGAAGATAATCAAAGTTTTGTCTTTGCGTGCACGCATATTGTTTTATTTCGGACAATGAATCTTTATTAACGATGAAAGTATTTTAAATATGGTATAAGATTGTAATTTTATAAATTTATCAAGTTACAAATAATTTCAAATTTGTAGATTTATACTCAAGGGGTAAATAATTTCAAATCGGTAGATTTATACTCATTTTATTTTTTTACTCTCACACTTGATTTGACCTCTTACAGTAGTAGGACAATGAGAAAATGGATTCTTTCGTCAAATTTAATAACAACAATATTTGTTTCTCACAATAATTTTATTATTTGTTTATTTATATTTTATTTCATTAAATATGTTTTAATATTTGTTGTAGTTATAATTTAGTATTTATTTTAAATTTCGTAATTTTTATATTTTATTATTTAATTTTAAATTTGAAGTGAGTGCTTTATTAGTTTTGATTATTTTTAGAGTTGATTTTATTTTAAAATATGTGTCTACTCTATAATAAAGTAGAATAAATACACCTTAAGTTCACTTTATAACATAATCCTTCATAATTTACTTAATATAATTTTAATTAAAAAAATTAAATGTTAAAGCAAAAAATTAAAAAAAGACAAAGATGAAGTGGTTGAAATATATACATATAAATAGGTGATATTTTTTATATGAATTTTCGTACAAAAATATTTTCATTATATATTAGTGAGATAAAATCAATAGATCCGATTATGATAAAAATAAATAATTATAGTTTAAAATATATCAATTTTGTATCTGTTTATTCTATTAATAAAAACTTTCTGTTAAAAAAAATATTCTCTCAAATTAAGTACATTATGACCTTGGGTTGGGAATTAATAAATTCATAAATGCTCAGGTCTATTCTCTTATAATGTATTAAGGAAAACGCCTCTTCCTTTTAAGGAAGAGATGCAGATCACATCCAATCAATAAAGATAATGTTAAAGATTAATAAATAAAAAAAGTGGGTGCCAGTGGATTTGATTGATAAAAATTCTCCGACTAATAGGGGGTAATGTAAAGGATAAACAAATATATATATATATATATATATAGATGTTAGTGGATTTAATTGATAATTTTTTATAAGTAATTAAAAAGTTTGAAATTCAAACCCCACTCACATTAAAATAGAAAAGAGTATAATTTATATTTGATGTAGCAAAAAACAAATGAAGAAGAAAAGAAATCGCAATTTAAAGTGTAATCACTTGAGTTTTTTTTTTAAAATTGAGATCGAATTTGAAAGTGTATTATTATTATTATTATTTTGCGAGACATTTGATTGTGTTTACAATAAAAATATTTATAAAAAGAAAAACATATATAATTTTCTCATAGTTTATTAATTATAAATTTAATAACTACAAGAAATTAAAGCTTAATGAGACATGGGGAAAAAAAGAAAGAAAAAATTTGGGTGCTGTCCTTTCAGATTTTTATTTGATTAAATTTAAAAGCCAAAAGAGAGTTGCTTTCTTTGAGGACCATGTGTGTGTGTATTGTTGTCACCACAAGAGAAAGAAGAATTTAATCATTGATGACGTTGGGGGAAACATCATCAGAATGAGAAAGCAAAAGTAGTGGATGGGGATGAACATGATGATCAAATCCCAAACGCAAAATCAAAAATCAAAATGGGTAGAGATGGAGATGGAGATGGAGATGGAGATGGAGCAGCAGAGACTAGCAGTAGTGTTTTGCTTTTGCAGAACCTGGAATGCTACATCTGAATATCAGCTCAGTTAGCCGCTCTGTAATTGGCACATTTTTCAGTGGGCAAATTTTGTTGTATTCGTTAAATGGCTGTCGTTTTCAATAATTTTGTTGTTCATTCCTTGCTTGGATGAGATTTGACAATAATTATAATACCAGTGGCTTTGATAAAAAGTTTGCATTTGCGATTCAAATCTTCAGTTTTACTTACATAAATATATCTTTTTTTTTAAAAATTTTAAAGTCTAAATACCTTTCTCCTATTTATTAATTGCATTCACTCTAGTAACAAAGAGGACGAGTAAGTTAAGGATTAATGTTACATTTTTATTTTGAATTTTCATCCTTTAGATGTATGAAATTGATGGCCAAAAATTTGTAAGTCTATTTAAAATCCAAATTTAATCTAAGAAAACCCCATCCATTTGGATGCATACACACAAATTTTAAGTAATGCTAGCAGACACTATATCAAAAATATTAAAAACACTAATTTTATGAAATAGAAATTCCAAACTTAGTATTTAAAAATCAATTTCTGACGCACCCCAATTAACTTCAATATTATATTTAAGAGTATTATTACGAATATTCTCAATATAATATCAAAAATACCCATAAATTTAAAAAATATACAGTCATATTTAACTGTTAAGGAATATTATGTCTAAAATTAACAAGAAAAAGATAGTAAACTTATTTTAATATTTAAATTTTAAATAAATATTTTTAAAATATTAAATTCTGAAAACCTTAAATTTTTCGTTTTCTCTTTCACTCTCTCAAATTTTAACGATTCTAACACTTCAAATAACCCAACCACTCTCAACCACTACCAACCGCGATCACCACATCCACTGCTTCCACCATAGCTGCGCTCACTACCTCTGCAATACCAAGAGTCATTGAGCGTGGCCAAGCAAGAGCAGCAGTAACAACAGCTTTGCAGCGGCTCTTGCTTGGCCGCACGCAGCGACCTCACTTGGTCACTTGCAGCCGGCCTTGTTTCTTAAGCACAAGCATCTTAACCGAAGTACTAGAATTCCCACTGCTTCTAGGATTAGTTTGATCCATTCTCTCACTAATTCATTCTCTATTACATGTCTCACATGCATTCTCTATAGCACCACTAAATCCTTTTTTTTATTTACCATTTTTCAATTCAAAACCTCATTTTTCTCCATCAAAACTCATATTTTGTTCAAAATTTCTAATCACTAGTCTCTACCAACATCTCATCAACTAAATTGCTTGAATTCTCATCAATTACTCTGCTATTACATGTACCGTGATTTATCTGTACCTCATCAACCACAATCCCTAATCTATTTTCTCGCCAACACTCAAAGCTTTAATTGAGTTGTAACAACCACAGTGCTTAACACAACTTCCTTAACTGAGTTGCTTGAATTTTTACTTGTAATTCCATTTATTTGACTCATACTTTCAATAATTCTTTTACATTTACATGTATTTTGATCATTTAATTATGGAATATCTTCTCAAGAATTTTCAAAAAAACTCGACAACCTTAACGATTAGGTATTACTGTATATTTCTCAAATTTGTGATGTTCTTAATATTAGGCCATACCTTGAGAATATTAATAACAATATGCCTTATATTTATCACCATCTATATAAAAAAGAATTGTAAATTCGTTAACAATAATTTGATCGTTATTTTGGCTAGAACTTTAAAGAATGAAAGGAGGGAGTTGTAACACTCAAGATCTAGATGTCTGAGGTCATATATAGTAAGGTCAAGATGGATGGGTGATGATGAGATGCTAGAATTCAATATCGCCTGGTTAGAGAAAGTTTTTGGGCTATATATATATATAGCATTCTCAAACAATATGAGGTATTTTGGGGAAACTCAAGAACAAAACCGTGTGGGCTTAGACCTAAATAATATCATATTATATGAGAGCAGGTCATTACAAATAGTATTAGAGCCAAACCTACCTCACGATATGGGCTAGTACGCTCACAATTTGGACTACAAATAGCACACACGTGCCATGCACCCTTGAGGTCTAGCTCACATAGGTTAGCTATGTGTCCCCAAGCACACGAGGTCGTGTGTCCCCTAAGAGGGGTAAATTGTAACATCTGAAATTTAAGATGTCTGAAACTATAAATAACAGGACTAAGATAGATGAGGTAAGGGTAAAGTACCAGAATCCCACGTCTCCTAATTAGAAAAAGTTTTTATATTATATATTTAGAGTCCCTTCTCAAATAATATAAAATCTTTCGAAAAGACTCAAAAATAAAATCGTGCAAACTCTTCAAAACAAACAATATCATACTATACAAGAATGAATCATTACGAGAACTCTCTACTCACCTCTTATATGAAATTAATAAATATCATTGCATCTCTAAATTTTAAAAAAATCTACGACACGTCTCCATGCCATTATATCTATCAGTTAACGTTAAGGACAGCGGAGTAATAATGTAATTGCGCACATATAACGAAAACCATAAGGTAACAACACAATTGCACAAATTTAAACTAAAAAGCAAATGAAACAATGGCACTAGTGGTGTGTAGCTGCTGCTCGAGTGGACTTGACATCAACTCCAATAGTAACAATCATTACACTGCAAGAATAGAGTTCAAGGAAATAGATTTTGGAGTAAAAACTGTGTTGGCATATATATATATAGTGCAAAGGAAATTTCGTTCCTGAAATCATCAAAACCCTACTTCATGTGTGGAAAAACGAGAGATTTTTCATGATGAGAGTGAATGACTATTGAAGAATTTTCAGTGCCTTGAACGATTGCGAAACAAAAAAAGTTGGAAGTTGAAATGTGTAATGGAGGTAAGTGGTGTAACTTAAGTGTTTGAAATTTGGGTTTTACTTCATGATTACAATAGCTTGCCTCTAAACCGAAAATGCATTTACTTCCCTGTTAATGTAATATTGAATGGGTTTTAGTGAATTTATGTATGTTTCCATGATTTGTGTTCATAAAATAATGATAATTTTTAGATAATCATTGTCAGTTGTTGCAAAGTGAACTAGTATTCTGTGTATATTTTTAGATAATCATTATCAGTTAGTGCAAAGTGAATTAATATTGTGCTTATGATGATTGACTCTCTATCATGGGTTTTTTAAAGTATGATATGATTTTCTGAAGAATAAGTAGTGTGCATATATAGCCCATTACCTTGTGATAGAGTGGTGGATAACTTTGATTTTTAATTTGGGAGTTAAAAGTTTGAGTCATTTTTTTATATACGAGTAGAGGTAAATTTTTTTTATTTTTAATAAAATAAATTTAGCCTTTTATAGATTTAAATTTTTGATTTGTGCCACAACAAATATTATTATTTTATAAATTTAAATTTACGGTCTACCACAAACAAATATTATTATTGTATGTTTAGCAGATTATTGTAATATTAAAAAAAAAGTATTGTGTGTATGCGCATTATCAAGTGTCGTTCATAAATATCAATTTAGTTGTTTTGGTTTGCATTTTTATTTGTATTGAAATCTGTTTCAGTTTTCTTCATGGTCCACTTTTATGTTGATATAACATTTTTGTTTATAAAATAAAAGTTGCTATATTTTTATTGGTTTTTTTATAAATTTTTTATGTATGAAATCATATTTAGTGATATGAAGCTATGTGTCACCTTTTTAGATGTGTGATATATTAGGAATATAATATGAAATTTCTTAAAAACACATTGTTCATATGTACAATATTATGGGTGGGGATTTGAAAATTTCAAGAGTTACTATCGTGTTCATGGATTTTGCCTATAACCTGGCCTGCTTTGATCCTGAAGAGATCAGTATAGTGGCTCTCATAAATTTTGTTATGCGTAAGGCCTGCAAGCGGAGGATAATGTCCGATGAGAAATTTCTGTTGGAAGTGATTCAATCATGGGATTTGAGAATGGTGGTGATTCCAGATGATAAAGGGTTGTTGAATTGCTGGCGAGAGCACAAGAACATACACGTTTGCATTGGGGTTACTCCCACTTACATCAATGCCTCCTGCAAAGAGAGCATTTTTCATGGAATCAAATGAGCAACCTTTGCAACAAAGCAGATGCACAATCATCATCTGAAACCAATACACCACCTTATTCCCCCTGCTCAATCTCGTGCTCCTCCATACCTCAAAGCATAATGCCAGCCAGAAAGCCAATTTAATTTTCTTTAACAGCAAACTGCCAATCTCGGCCCAATACAGGATCTATTTTCCCAAACCCATTTGACATTGACTCTGATACTGAGGTTCATGTAAAAAAAACATACCTGAATGTTTTAGAACTCCCTCAAATAGTGAACCAGTAATTCCATTCCCATCCACCTTCAACATGGGATCCTCAAACCACCATGATCCACCCATGTCACCTTGTACAAGTACAATGCTATCCCAATGGACACTGAGGTAGACTATCAAGAAGGTGATGGGAATTTCGAACAACCAGATCCACATACTCTAGTTCAAGATGCCAAAAATTGAGATCCAATCCCTGACCAAACCCATCATGATACAAAATTCAGCAGAAGGTGATGGAAATGTTGAACAACCAACGCAACCAGACCCATTCACTCCTCCAGGCCAAGATGCCAACATTGGAAATTAATTCATGACTAAACCCAACATGATATATATGAAGTATCACCGAATATACCCCATGAGAACACAATAACTCAGTAGCAATAGTTCCAAGTGTTCCTAATAGTGCCCTCAGCTGATGGAATCCTATATAAGGATGCCTTTCAAACAGGTGATGTTGCCAGTGAAGTTCCATGGACCAGAAATATTGCTGGTGGCCAAACATCAACACCTGCAGTAGAAGGCTTGTGAGCATTCATATGGCTTTAATGGTGACATATGTACTTTGCTTTCTTAAGTGAAGATGAAATTATGGTAATGCAGCTTGTGTTGTCACCTATCAGCCTTTAGATAATGATGATAATGATGATGGTGATGATGGTGATGATGCAACAAATACTCTATTGCCTGATTATGAAAGTGATGACGATGAATTTGGTGCATGTTCTGATTCAAATGAGGGATTTATAGGCTAGCTAAATGAAGATATCCACAGACTACTGTACAATCCTTCTATTGGTCTTATTAAATTTAAGGTGGGCATTTATTTCAAGAACACGGCTGACTGACAATTGCACTGAAGACTTCCTTAATTAAGGAAGGCTTCAGACTGAGAAGAGAAAAATTTGAAAGACAGAGGGTAACAATAGCTGCTTTGACAGTAACTCCCTTTCAAATTACATGCCACCCTAAGTAGGCATTTGTATAATGTTCTAAATCAAGAGATTTTGTAAAGATCATACACGCCAGAAACTTTTGAAGAATCCAGTGTGCGCTAGTGCTTAGATTGCAAAACTTGAATACAACTCTAACTAACTCACTAATCACCCCATCAGTCCTTCAAACTGACATCCGTGAGGAATGGGGAGTCCATGTTAGTAAGCAGAAGATATATCGTGCTGGAAAAAAAAAAGGCAATCAAGATGGGAAGAGTTGATCATGCATGAGTATAGCTACAAGAAAGTGAGAGATTATGCTCAGGTGATTATTACTAAAATGCATGGGGCCTTGGCTATTGTGAAAGTGAATAGGATGCATGAATTAGACCCTAAATTTTGTTTTGCATTTCTAAAATGCATGGGGATGATTATTGCATTCCCAGCAGTTATTGATGGTTAAATAGTGGATGTAAACCCTTTAATAACATTGATGAATGCCACCTAAAGGCTCCATATAAAGTTTTAATATTTTGTTTATTGAAATTTAACGTTAATTAGAGAGTTATAAATGCAGTATTATTTAAAATTTGTGGGTTTTAATATTTATTTATATATTAAAGCTTACTAGAAGTAATACATGACACAATTTATTTATTTTATCTAATAATATTTAGTTTCTTTCTTTCTTTCTCAAGTATTTAGGTTTCAAGGCCTAATATTTACACTTTTTTAGATTTTAAAAAATAATTAAATATACTAAAAATAAAGAAAAAATTTACTAAAATTTTAAAATCAAAATATTCTAAAAGATAAAAATAATAAAAACAAAAATACGCATCTTTTAAAGTATTTTATTAAATATATATATAAAATAATCAGATAAAAAGATTGGTATACCTTTAAAAAGTGCATATTCTCTCACAATAGAGGAGTAATTGGATAATACAAAAACATTATGAGGCTAATTAATGGTTAATATGAAAAATAGTAGGGGAAAAATGGTTATTTTCTTAACTAAAACAACGGTCTCTTATTCACGAGTACAAGTTAACGAGATATAATATAATCGAATAAATTAAATAAAAAATAATACAAAAAATAAGAATAAAAGTTATAAAATAGGATTATTTCACTCATTTATTCATATTATGTTACATTAATTTTGTGAGAAAAGATAAAAAAAATAAAAAAAAGACAACAGAAATAAGAAAAAAAAATTATAAAATTTAAAGGACTATATTATTATTATAATTCTATATTTTACAATGTTATAAAAATAACCTTTATATAGACTTTATGTTAATATAAATACATAAAAAGAAACTAAATATAACCTATTAATTATAAAATATATATGATAAGAAATTAATATATTAATTTCTTATATCTTTAACATCTCCTTTCAAACTCAAGTAGAGAGTTGAGTTTGAAAAAGAATATTTTTTATTATAATGGTAGGCATTGAGAAAATCAATCACTTGTGGATGCAGATACGTTGCGAGTGCAAGTGCGTTGTCGATAATTACGAGTGCAAATATGTTGACAGAGAAACAAAAAATCAACTGTTGCGAGTGTGAGTGCGTTGTTAACCATTGTGAGTGGAAACACATTAATAGAAAAAAATTAACTGTTATGAGTGCAAGTGTGATGAGAGATTCTCCTATTATTTATTTGAAAATTGCAACAAAAACAAACCCATAAAAATAATGGATCAAAATTTAAGTAAACTGCAAACTGTCCATATAACTTTGAAAAATTTGTAAAAAAATCTCTATTACAAATTGGATCACCGAAATTTCAAAAGGAGACATGAGACTGATAGATTTTGCGAAGGAGAGTTGAATAGAGCCGGCTGGGAGAAACCACTCGTCGAAAAATGGCAGAGATCTAAGGTGGATGGTGG
The DNA here is from genome assembly GCA_946807835.1 of Ailanthus altissimus. NCBI lineage: Eukaryota > Viridiplantae > Streptophyta > Magnoliopsida > Sapindales > Simaroubaceae > Ailanthus > Ailanthus altissimus. The sequence continues at coordinate 1,036,817 of OX327699.1, forward strand.
CGGACGGCAGCTCTGTTCAAAGGCGCAAGGGGGCTCATGCGACTTCAGATCAACAAGATTTCGGTACCGTGGGAATCTCCAGTTGATTCTGAGTGGAGTTGTTTAGATAGTGCACGTTAATGCGCCAAAAACTGGTCGAAATTCAAGTTAAATAGTAACAGCGGCAAAAAGTTTAGTCCATGCATAGAGGAGCGTGCGACGGAGGAGAAGCTTGATTCCAATGGGGTTCAACCGGCCGATAGCGTCTGAACGTTTTGAGCTAGGCAGTGTTAATTACAGCGAACTCCGACAAACTTCCGATGTCTTTCCCATAAAATTCTGGTGAGCTTTCTAGGAGTTTCCTATCTATTTGAATTTTGCCAAAGGTTATTTATATATAGACGCATGAATTCAACAAGAACATATTTTTTTCTAAAAATTAATATAAATAAATCTCATATAAGATGATTAATATCACCTCTCAATCTAGAAACTGGAGATGAGTGAATAAGAAGAGAAAGTGGATATTAGAAAAATATAATAATAATAAAAGCGACTAATGAAAGATTCCATGAGATTATTTTGAGATTTTTGGCAAACATATAAAGTATAATTTTGATTTTATTCTTTTTAGTTTTAGTTATGCAACTATTAAGAAAGCAATGATGAAGTATTTATATTAACAGTTCAGTGATAAAAAGGTTGTAATACATTTACTTCCACTCCAATCGAAAATTTGAAATTAAATTTCTTTTTTTTTTTTGTAAAAAAAATAATCAATGGTGAAAAATAAATTTATAAAATAATACTTGTATTAACAGTTTAATAACAAAGAGGTGGCAACAATACATTTATCTTTATTTTATCAAAGATCTCAAATTTAAATCTCTCTTTCCTGCTCTTATGTTTTATACTTTAGTGAAAATTGCGAATTTGAATTTCAGATCCCTGTATAAAAAAGATAAAATATAAAATCATAAAACATATTTGCTCTGAACTTTAGAGAGTAGTAACTTTTTGGGATAAGTATAATTTTATCCTCATATTTTGAGTTAATTGATAATTTTATTTAAATTAAATTTAAAATATTTAATTTTATCATAATTTATTAATTTTTACCGTTACTTTTAATGATAAAAAGGAAAAAAAATATAATTTAGCCATACATATAAATTACCTATTGAACACGTGACAAAATTATACCCATTCATTATCTTTTCGAATACGTGACACAATCTTATCAATTAATTTAATTTAATATAATTTTAAAAATAAACTTTAACAATATAACACATGTCAAAATGATTCATTGAACACGTGGCAAAATCTTATCCATTCATTATCTTTTCGAACACGTGGCACAATCTCATTTATTAATTTAATTTAATATAATTTTAAAAATAAACTTTAACAATATGACACGTGTCAAAATGTGATTAGTATTTTTAGATATGTATCATCATGTAATTGGTTTATTTTTTTACAATAATTTGTAAATAAATTAAATTATACAAAAAAAATTAAAAATAAAAACTGGCATCGTCGTCGAAAAATGACAGTCGGCACCATTTTTCGGCGACATGCAGACAATAAAAATTTATCAAATTTACATCATTAGATTATATTTTTCTTGATTTATACAATAGTAGGATCATTTTTTATGAAAAAGGCCAGAAAATAGTCAAAAATAGTAGAGAGTGGCGGCGGCCACCGCTGTTAAACTGTGGGACGGTGACTTGTACCGTCACCACAAGTGGATATATTGGTTGCCGTATTAGCATTAGATTCAAAATTAACAAGGATCAAATTTTTCATGGCATGTAGCAAAATATGAATCGTCAATAGACACGAGGAAAATGACGAACAAGAGGTTTGTCTAATGTGCAGTGCCCAGATATTACAACTACAACTGTGCTAAGAGGATGGGATGCTCAGTACTAATATAACCATAGCCAAGTATAAAGGACTAGGAGAAATTATCTTTGAGTTCTGAAAGGCGAGAACAGCAAAATTTGCTAGATGAATTGAACCAATGTGAGAATGCAGGACAAGCACTAGTAATGAAGAACTTAGTGTTTATTAATTTAATTAAATGATATTAAAGCGGAAGCACACAAACAAGTAATATAACTTAAGTAATATAACGCAGAAATAAGTAATTAAGAAACTAGAGAGAGAAAAATAGAAGAAGAATATACAAAATTTATGTTGTTCGGCAGCTTGCCTACGACCTCGGCGGATTAAGATCACTCACTTTTATTATTGAATCTTAAAGCACTTACAAAGTATGCATTTTACAAGAAAGACTCACAAAGTAATCATTCTCTCGCAACCAAAGGATTTTTTCTCACTAAGAATCACAAAGTATATTTGATCACAAAGATCTCACTCTAATCACAAAGATTTGTGTCTTCTTACTAAGATATCACTAAGATGTGTTTACAATCTAACAGAGAGCCTTTATATAGACTTTAGGACATCCTAAGTTTACTCTAAATGTGTAGGAGTCGTATTAGGGAGTCCTAAAATAAGTGGGAGTCGAAATAGACTGAATTGAAACGGGAAGGCACTGGGCATTCCCACCTGGGCACTAAGGCGCTGAACACCAGGCGTTGCGGTGCCCAGGTTCTGTTTTGGGTGCTGTGGCACCCATAACCTAGCACCACGATGCCAATGCCTGGACACTGCCATATACGTCTTTTTCCTTCTTTCTCCTTTGTCTTCGATCCTCATGTAACCAACGCACTTGACTTGCTTTCCAAATCATATCTCGATAATTTTTAATCAAATTTCTCACAAATTTCCTCATAGATTCAAAATCATTTACAAAGTAACCTCGATCTCTCATCTTCGGTCACCATTGCAAATTAGTGACTCCGGTTAAGTCCTTGCACAAGATGAACTTAACAAAGGGTAGTGGCTTATTCAGCATGTCAGCAAGGTTTTTAAACGACGCAATCTTCGTTAGACTAACTTCACCACTTTGGACAATCTCTCGAATGTAATGAAGCCGCACATCAATGTGTTTAGACCTTTCGTAGAATACTTGATTCTTGCTTAGGTGTATGGCACTCTGGTTATAACAATATACACCAGTGTTCACATCTTTGATAGCCATTACCTTCGCGTATATGTCTTTCAACCACACGACCTTCTTAGTAGTTTCACAAACAGCTATGTACTCTACCTTTGTGGTAGATAGTGCAATCACATGTTGTAGAACTTATCTCTAACACACACTACACTTAAACACTGTGAATATATAACCCGTCAACGATCTTCTCTTTTCTAGATCACCTGCATAATCTAAGTCTATGTATTCTCTTACTATTACACTGCTGTCATCATCCTTTTATACATTAACATGTGATTCGACGTCTCTTTGAGATATCTTAAAATCCACATCACTATAAGCTAGTGATTCTTACCCGAATTTATCATATATCTACTCACCACATTCATAGCCTGTACTATGTCTGGTTTTGTGTAAACCATTGAATACATGATGCTCCCTAAAATGCTTGCATATGGTACTTTAGTTATCTATATTTTCTCCTCTTTGGATGTCGGTAACTGTGCTACTGAAAGTTTTAAATGCATGGCCAAAGGAGCATAGACAGCCTTTGTATTAGACATACAAAATTTCTTTAGAATTTTGAGTATATATCGCTGTTGAGACAATAAGATAACATCTCATCTTTCCCTCACAATATCTATACCCAATATTCTATTTATTGCTCCCAAATCCTTCATCTCAAACTCGCCACTCAATTGCTTCTTGAGTTTTTGTATTTGTTCTATAATTTTACATGCGATCAATATATCATCGATGTATAGAAGCAAATACATCATCCCACAATTTATGTTCTTAAAGTAAGCGCATCCGTTATACTTGCTCCTACTAAAGCCACAAGCTATCATAAACTCATCAAATCTCCTATACCATTGTTTAGGTGATTGCTTCAACCTATTTAATAACTTCTTTAGCAAATAAGCATGATCTTCTTTTTCAAGCTCCTCGAACCCTTGTGGCTGTGCTATGTATATCGTGTCTTTAAGCTCTCCATGCAGAAAAGCTGTCTTTACATCCATCTGCTCTAGATGTAAATCAAGATTTGCATACATGGCTAACAAAATCCTAATGGATGTGTGCTTGACACTTGAGAGAATATCTCATGAAAGTCAACTCCTTCTCTTTGAGTAAAACTTTGTGCAACTAACCCAGTCTTGAATCTTATAGGCTCTATCCCTGATATCCATTCCTTCATCTTATACACTCATTTACACCCAACAAGTTTCTTTTAAAGTTTCCCCACCAACTTCTAAGTATTATTATTCTTAAGAGAATTGATATCTTCTTCCATAGCCTGCTACCATTCATTCCTGTTTTCACTCTTCACAGCCTCACCATATATTCTATGCTCATCATACTCAATAGTATAAGAAGAATTAAAAATATGAGCAACTAAATCTGCTTGTACATACCTGATTGGTGGATTAATCATTCTTCTTAGCCTGTCTCTGGTTAGATGGTACTCTTTAAGTTCTATCTTAGAAGTCCTAGTCTTTTCTTGGGTAGACTTGGAAGAACTCACCGATATTCTTGGTTCATCTTTAAGGATCTCATTGTTGAAGTGCTGATCTGATGGCACGTCAGATCTACTCCCAGGCTTCAATTTAACTTCTATTGACTCGTGTACTAAGTCTTTATTAGACACAAGTTTTTATTTCTCATCATTTTACGAGGCTTTCAGTATGGTCATCTCATCGAACGTCAGTCATAACTTATGATACTTTTTGACGGTGTCAAGTCTTTACACTATACCTTGTATCTTGTCATTCATTTGGGATACCCTATGAATACCTCTTTGATAGCTCTAGGTTTCAACTTTCCCTCCTTAACATGTACAAAGGCAAGATAACCAAATATTCTGAAGTGGTCATACTTGGGAGGATTAATAGACTATTTCTCTTCTAGCATCTTGAAGTTAATTGCTGATGAGGGATTTTTATTAATCAAATAAGTTACAGTCACTACAGCTTCTCCCCAATATACCTTGGACATCTTCGCATTGGTAAGCATCATTTAACCCTTTCAACTAAGGTCTTATTTATCCTTTTAGCTATGCCATTTTGATGTAGTATTGATCTTATCATTCTATACCTTGCAATCCCATGCTTGGCATAAAACTTATCAAACTCTCTATTGCAAAACTTGAGGCCATTGTCAGTTTTCAGCCTCTTTACCCTTTTGCCAGTCTGATTTTCAACAAGTGCCTTTTAAGTCTTGAATGCATCAAATGCTTGATCCTTACTCTTCAACACATAGACGTATAACTTTATTGAATAGTCATCAATCAAACTGAAAAAATACCTAGCACTACTGCAAGTAGCTGTCGGAGCTTATCCCCAAAGATTCGAGTGTATGTAGTCAAGAATCCACTTAGTCTTGTGCTCGTTGGTACTAAACCTTACCCTATGTGCTTTTTCAAGCACGCAATGCTAAAAAGATTCCAATGGCTGGCACTTATCCTCACTAAATGCCTTTTGACTAAATAACTCTTTCAAGTTTCTCTCGCCTAGGTATGCCAATCTAAGATGCCACAACTTGGTCTGCATATTCTCATAATCTACAAAGAATAATGTAGAACCACTCACAACTTCACCCTTAAGCACATAGATACTTTTGTGCTTTTCTCTTCTCATTACCATCATGAAACCCTTTATTACTCTCAAAACTCATTCGTCGATCCTGATGGAACACCCATTCTAGTCTAAAATCCTTAGTGAGATCAAGTTCCTCTTGAGGTCAGAAATATACCTAACATCTATCAATTCTTTCATTTGCCTATCATGCAGTTTAAATTTAATACTATCAATTTCCATCATCTGACATGCAACGTCATTACTCATTAACACATTCCTACTAATGGGCTGAAAATTTATAAACTAAGACTTGTGTGGGCACATATGAAATGTACAATTAGAATCTAAAACTCATTATTCAGTATTCGTACCATTAGTAGTGACGAGTATCTCTGCGCTGCCGTAACTATCATCATAGGCAAACGTAACATCTGTTTTCTTCTTGTCTTGTACTTTTTTCTCTAGATAGTCCTTTATGAAATGCTCATTTTTTTTACAGCAATAGCACTTCCTAAGAGTCTTGGACTTTGATATTGAGCCATTTTTCCTTCCCTCTCTTATGAGAGCCTTCTTCTTACAGATAGAATTTCTACATTGTCCTCGATCTACTTCCTAATAACTTTAAGTTCAATGATGATTTCATATCATTCATCGTTAAACTTTCTCTACTGTAGAGTAATGTATCAACAAAGCTCTCATAGCTATTGGGAAGTGAACTCAGCAGAATAATTACCCTATCTTTATCTTCTATCTTGATGTTGATAAACTCATGATCAAGAATGATCGTATTGAAGGCGTTTATATAATCTTTCATCGGCGTCCCCTTTAACATGGACAGCTAATATAGCTTCTTCTTTATATATAATCTGTTGGCTAACAATTTTTGCATATAAAATGAGTCAAGCTTCTTTCAAAGACCAATCATCGTCGTTTTACCTGCTACTTTCCTTAGTACTTCATCGGTTAATGATAGAACGATTGTGCTGTGAGCTCTTTCTTGAATATCCATTCTTTCTGGTTTAGGCTTAGATGACTCTAGTGTCTTTTCTTCTTCACTAGATAGAGCTGCAGTATCCTCTAATGCTGAGCTTAACCGTTGACTCACCAACAACGCCTTAATCTTTATCTTCCACAAATTGAAGTTATTCGTCATGTTGAATTTCTCTACCTCATACTTGGGTGTGGCCATATCTATTTAGAACCAAGCTCTGATACCAGTTTCTTAATATAGAAGCATACAAATAAGCAATATAACACAAAAATAAGTAATTAAGAAACTAAAGAGAGAGAAGTAGAATAAGAACACACAGAATTTATGTGGTTCAGCAACTTACCTTTGTCCACGGGGTTTTCTCTCACTAAGAATGCTTTTTAAAAGAAAGACTCACAAAGTAATCACTATTTCTTGCAACCAAAAGGTTTTCTCTCATTAAGAATCACAAAATATATTTGATCACAAAGATCCCATTCTAATCACAAAGAATTGTGTCTTCTCACTAAGATGTGTTTACAAGCCAATAGAGAGCCTTTATATATAAGCTTTAGGACGTCCTAGGTTTACCCTAAATATGTGGGAGTAATATTAAGGAGTCTTAGAATACGTAAGAGTTGAAATAGGCCAAATTAAAATGGGAAAAACTTTCTGCATTGGGCCCTGCGGCACCCAGGTTCTGTTTTGGGCACCATGGCACCCACAACCTAGCGCCACGACGCACATGTCTGGATATTACCACTTGTGTCTTTCGTCTAATTTCGCTTCCGTCTTCAATTCTCGCATACTCAGCGCACTTGACTTACTCTCCAAATTATATTCCGATAATTTTTAATTAACTTTCTCATAAATAAAAATTGTTGTGAATCATATATTCTGAGCAATTAATAAACATTGTTAAAATTATTGGAGTGTACTCGTTGTGCACTGGGACAGCGTGTCGGATTAAATTGTTTAGTCCAATAATATTTAGCACTACCTCGGGAATGCGTGCCTATCTGTATTTAAGTGTTAAATACAACAATTAGTCAATAAGTGTTATTTGCTAATTATATAATGACACGTGGCGCATTGTCTACCATTTGTTGAGTTTATCCAAGTATGAAATTTAGTGGAACTTATTAGGGGTAGACTTGATAACTATTCGTGATAGGCATAATGATCATTTCATATATTAATTATTTAATTATAAAATAATCAAAATATCTCAAATAAATATTATATTATATATTATTTTATTATATAATATTATTATATTAAATAATGCTTATTAGTTGTCAAGTATTATTTATTATTATTTAATATAATAATATTATTTTTCTATCAAAGTAGCTTTATTTAATATTATTATTTTATTATTGCAAGATATATAAAGTGTGAAATGTGTATGTTTTTTTATGGTTGTTGTCATTTGGTCGAGAAATGAAATGGAGAAATAGAAAAGGGAAGAAATGGTGCCGAGAGGAAAATAAGAAGAGAAAAAAAATGAAAAAAAAATTGTTACATTTTTTTTATGTGCTATGAAAGCAATTATAAATTGCTTTATTCTCTATTTTTTTTATCTTTTTGGAGAAAATGATAGAAACATATACCTGACTATTTTTGGAATTAAGAGTTAATCTCTTGTTGGACATAAGATTGTTGTTCTAGCTAACCAAGCTTACCGAGTTAGTGACTAAAATTGTCCACGAGTTGATCTTCATGCGGACTCCGAAAAAATACGTGTATAACGTTATACGTTGAGGTGAGTTCTCTACACTATTTATATATTAATATAATTAATATATTTATTTATTATGTTTATTATAAATTTTACGCTTCTTGTCACGCCCCAGACCCAAAAGATCCGACACACGACATCACTTACATTCATTCACTGCATGTGCACTCATAAATAATATTACACAAAAATTTCAACTTTCATTCAACACAGAAATCCTTAGCAAGTTGCTAGTAAGTTCAACACTAAAATCAACCATAACCTAACATATAAATATAAACTTCTCTTGACAATATTTAAACATTCATTTCAATTTCTTTCAGAATTATAGCAATTGAATTATGACTGGGACAATTATTAAACCGGAGATACGCAGAGTTTTCTCAGAGATTAACACTCTACTACGTCACCAGTAGCAACTTTGTTACCGGGAGCCCAGAATATATCCATTGCAAATTCTTACTTAAAATCATCCAATAACCACACTTTATAAAACTTAAACCAAATCCAATCCACACACAATGAAATAATACATAAGTATTTATTCAATAGGGACAAACCAAATATCCTATCCCACGTGTCCCCAAATGAAACACACAACAACCTAGCAACTTAGGGAACCCAAGGAACAGCAGAAGCCTTGCCAAATCCGCTAAGCACACATGTACCTTATTTACCTGAAATCACCATAAACTATAATGAGTATAAAACTCAGTAAGCATACTAGTTTTTCATATATCAAATACAAATACATATATGTACACAATGCATATGTATGATATGCTGTGATCAATCAAAATCATAATCTTATCAAATCATATATCATGTAAGCGCTTACACATTCTTTCAAAACACATAATAGGAATACCATCACTCAACTACTACTTAGTAGGACTTACATATCACATATCACATAATGAGCCAAATGTCACTCGTAGGTGACATACCGTATGAGAGGAATAGTACAAGTGAGGTCTTTAAATCACACATATATAACGCTTATGCCCGAAGGTAAAAGCCAAACCCTCACCCTGATCATCGGTGAGTCCTCTCACATGTACCAATACGCCACCACACGAATGTGATGACTCACACTTCCTTTAGGTACCAATAGGATCCTCCCTACATACGGAACACATAACATATACCAATCCCGAAGGAAAGGCCACACATAAAGGCTCCACAAATCACATAAAATGCCTACTAAGTTAACAGTGAGTTCAAGTACCCTCAAATCACAAAATATTTCTCATGGACATATTACACTTCAAAAGCTTTCTTTGTTAAACGCATCTTATTTTGGAAAGCTCACTTTCAAAAACACATGTATGTCTATGCTCAATGTCAATGCTCATATTCATAAACATATATTCACATTTCATATCAAAATATACTTTGACATAACATAAACATATTCTTAACCCCATTTGCAAAATCATACAAAATAATTACTATGTTTATTGTGATTTCAGTAAAAAGTCTAGTATACTTACCTCTTAACACTTTCAGCTACAAGGCTTAAATCTCCTTAACCTATCAATGGAGATTAATCCTTTCATAAGCCTCACAATTCACACAAAATACTTTAAATAGCTTACAAAATTATACACAATGCATTTATCACATCAAATTGGTCTAAATATTTGGTTTCTCAAAACCTGTCATTCTGACCACTTACACTTAACAAAAATTTCTAATACATCAAATGATGTCCAATTACTCCGAAATCAGAATATATCATTCTTGACTCATATATACTTCTTATATATGAATATTATATCAAAATTCCTACACAATCCATTCCATACACACCATCGAATCCAAACTACAAACCTGACAGGATCAAGATACTTACTGAACAGTATTCAATCTCCCAATTTTATAAAATCATATACTAACTCAAAAATTATAAAAATACCACATAATTACTCTTGACACATATCTCAGTCCATGATAAATATTTGGCTTCCAAATAACTGCCAAAAGTATTTTAAAACTATTTTATTTCATAACTTTAAAAATCTGTTAATCAAATACTACAATGAGCTGATACACTTTAGAAATTCATAACACTTCAACCACATTGATCCAAATTCTCAATTCCGAGTATTATATATTAGACATATAAAATTATCATATTCCACAAATTTGTAATTTTTAAAGATCATTCAGCAGGTCAAAAATTATTTTCCACTGTATCATACTGTTTATACTGGAAATTTCTAGAATTCCAGGGTCATTTTAGTAAATTCACTAAAAATTCAATTTCCGAGATTTTCAGTCGATTCAAAGTCTCAGATGATTCTAAACATGTCTAATTTCATATACTAAAAATTAAAAACTAGAATCGAATCACAACAATTTATAAAATTCCTAGATCAAGAGGTTATCCAGCAGAAATTCCATAAAATTCATCATGATTTATCAAACTATCTTATAGATCATCATCAATTCTCATATGATCTTACGAAATACACAACAAATCTTCAATTATACATATTTTCAGAAATCAAAAATTAAAGAAATTAACTTAATTAATACCAATAAATCGAGAAATACGTATGATATACCTCTTGAAATTCAAATTTCCAATTTCTTCTTCTTTTTCTTCTTCTTCTCCTCTTTCTCTCTCCTCTATTTCTCTCTTCTCTCTCTTAAAATGGGTAGCTCGACCTAAAAATTGTAAATTAGGGTTTAAAAGTGTATTTTTATACTAAGAGGCTAATTTTTGATATTTACGAATTTGCCCCCAAAACTTTCAAAGTATAACAATTTGGTCCCTAAAATAAATCTAAAGTCATACAAATAAACCCAATACTAATCGTATATCCTTAACCTATAAAAATATTACTAATAACAATATATAATTCAAGTATCACCAACATACAAATAAAATACGTATATTTATACATATATAAATACTTATTCTTACCAGTCGTGGATACTGGTTACTACAATTCTCCCCTCCTTATAAGAATTTCGTCATCGAAATTCATAACTTAAGCAAATAGATGAGGATACTTAGATCTCATTTCCTCTTCTCGTTCCCAGGTTGCCTCTTCAACTGCATGGTTTCTCCATAAAACCTTTACCAAATCAATCTTCTTAGTACGAAGAATTTGCTCCTTATTGTCCAAAATCCTAATGGGCACTTCTTCATAAATGAGATCATCCCTAAGTTGAAGTGGCTCATAGCTTAACACATGTGAGGAGTTTGAAACATATTTTCGCAACATGGACACATGGAACACATTATGAACTCCTGATAATGATGGAGGAAGGGCAAGTCTATAAGCCACATCACCTATCCTTTCAAGGATTTCAAATGGACCAATGAATCTTGGACTCAACTTTCCTTTCTTGCCAAATCTCATGACTCCTTTCATTGGAGCAACTTTAAGAAATACTTTTTCACCCACCTTAAATTCTAGATCTTTTCTTCTATTGTCTGCATAGCTTTTCTGTCTACTCTGAGCCACTTTCATTCTTTTTCTTATCTTCTTTATAACCTCACAAGTTTGCTGGACAATCTCTGGCCCTAAAATTTTTATTTCTCCAACTTCATCCCAATGCACAGGAGATCTACATTTTCTTCCATACAAAGCTTCATATGGGGCCATACCAATAGTTGATTGATAACTATTGTTGTATGCAAACTCCACTAATGAAAGGTGTTTGTCCCAACTACCTTTAAGGTCTAACACACATGCTCTCAACATATCTTCTAGAATTTGAATGGTCCTTTCAGATTGACCATCAGTCTGTGGGTGGAATGCAGTACTGAAGTTCAACTTTGTGCCCATGGCATTATGTAGGCTCTTCCAAAATATTGAAGTAAATCGGGGATCTCTATCAGATACAATTGACACAGGTACTCCATGAATCCTCACAATTTCATCAACATATAATTGGGCATACCTATCCATGGAATAAGTGGTGCATATTGGAATAAAATGTGCTGATTTTGTTAGCCTATCAATAATCACCCATATGGCATTGTAGCCCTTTTGTGTACTTGGCAACCCAACTACAAAATCCATGGCTATGTGCTCCCATTTCCATTCCGGTACCAATAAAGGTTTCAATAACCCAGATGGTCTCTGATGTTCTGCCTTAACTTGCTGACATGTCAAACATTGCTCTATAAATTTAGCAATCTCTATTTTCATATTAACCCACTAATAAATAGCTCGTAGGTCTCGATACATCTTGGTACCTCCTGGATGGACAATATATGGTGAACTATGAGCTTCAACCAAGATCTCATTTTTCAACTCATCATTATTAGGCACACAAAGTCTACCTTTAAAATGTAGAGCTCCATCATCAAAAATAGCAAAGTTAGGCCTTTTACCCAATGAAATATCTTCCATAATTTTCTTCAGATGCACATCATTACCTTGTGCTTCCTTAATTCTCTTAATTAGGGTAGGCTGAATGGACATACTTGCAACATAAGCCCTATCATTAGATCTTACTACTTCAATGCCAAGCTTTTCTAAATCCAACAAAATTTGCTTTTGAGTAGTCAAAAGTGCTGCCATATGTCCTGAAGATTTTCTACTCAAAGCATCTGCTACAACATTAGCTTTTCCCGGATGGTAGTTAATCACACAGTCATAATCTTTGACTAGTTCCAACCATCGACGTTACCTCATATTTAACTCCTTTTGAGTAAAGAAGTATTTAAGACTTTTGTGATCTGTGTAAATTTCACACCTTTCTCCATAAAGATAATGCCTCCAAATTTTCAGAGCAAAAACTACTGCAGCCAACTCCAAGTCATGAGTAGGGTAATTCTGCTCATAAGTCTTTAGTTGTCATGAGGCATATGCCACTACCTTTCCATCCTGCATTAATACACACCCAAGCCCTTTCTTGGAAGCATCACTATAAATCACAAATCCAGCAGAAGCAGAAGGGATGGTTAGTATGGGAGCAGATACTAACCGATGCTTGAGTTCTTGAAAACTTTTCTCACATTCTTCTGACCACTGAAACTTGACATTCTTTCTTGTCAATTGAGTTAAAGGTGAAGCTATCTTAGAGAATCCTTCAACAAACCGTCTATAATATCCTGCCAGCCCAAGAAAACTTCGAATTTCCCCCACATTAGTTGGTCTGGACCAATTCACCACTGCTTCAATTTTGCTTGGATCCACTGAAATTCCCTTTGAGGAAACAACATGTCCCAAAAATACCATTCGATCTAGCCAGAATTCACATTTCTTGAATTTTGCATAAAGCTGCTTCTCCCTTAACACTTGTAGGACTTTTCTTAAGTGTTCTTCATGTTCTCCCTTACTCTTAGAGTACACTAGGATGTCATCAATAAACACAATAACAAACCTATCCAAATAATCCTTGAATACTCTATTCATTAGATCCATAAAGGCAGCAGGTGCATTTGTCAACCCAAATGGCCTAACAATAAACTCATAATGCCCATATCTGGTACGAAATGCAGTCTTTGGAATGTCTTCTTTCTTGATCTTCAATTGATGATAGCCAGAACGAAGATCAATTTTTGAGAATACACAAGCTCATTGCAACTGATCGAATAAATCATCGATTCTTGGAAGTGGATATTTATTCTTTACAGTCACACGGTTCAACTCTCGATAGTCAATACATAATCTCATTGAACCATCTTTCTTCTTAACAAAAAGAACTGGAGCACCCCAAGGTGAAACACTCGGGCGAATAAACCCCTTCTCAAGCAATTCATGTAGCTGTTCCTTCAACTCTTTAAGCTCTACTGGTGCCATACGATAAGGTGTTTTAGATATAGGACTGGTTCCTGGCAGAAGTTCTATCGTGAATTCAATCTCTCGATCTGGTGGAACTCCAGGTAAATCTTCAGGGAATACATCTATAAACTCATTCACGCCTGGAACATCTTGGATTTTCATTTCTTCTTTCTTTGTATCCACTACAGTCGCTAAGAAACACTGACAACCCTTCTTAAGACTTTTCCAAGCTTGTAAAGCAGATATTACTTTTGGCAAAGAGCATAACTTAGAACCAATAAAACTAAACTCAGGCTCCCCGGGTGGTTGGAAAACAACTTCTTTCTCAAAGCATTTAACATTAGCATGGTACATAGACAACCAATCCATGCCAAATATAACATCAAAATCATACATATTCAAGATAATCAAATCTGCTTGTAGCACCTTATCTCCTATTTCAATTTTACATGATTTTACCACATTTGTAGCACACATCAAATCTCCTGAAGGAGTTGCAACACATAAATCTACACCCAAAGGTTCTGGCACAACCCCTATATTACTAACAAATGCATGTGACACAAATGAATGGGTAGAACCCGAATCAAAAAGAGCTAAACCATGCTGGCCAGATATGGAAATTGTACCTGTCACCACAGAAGGTGAATCATCTGCTTCTTTTCTGGTAAGAGCATAGACTCTTGCTTGAGCTTTCTGATCTTTCTTAAATCCTCCCTGATCATTCTTCATCTCTGGACAATCCTGAATAAAATGACCAATCTTTCTACACTTAAAACAAGCTCCACTTTTCCTGAAACACACCCCTCCATGTGGTCTTCCACATGTATCACATAATGGAAAATCCTTCTTTTCAATGTCATCATTCCTATGCCTCTTCTTTCCTTTCCACCTGTCAAACTTTTTCTGATTATTTTTAACCCAAGGTCTCTTTTCTGATCGATGATAACCCATATGTTTGGACTCAGATGGTGCTGCCAATTCTTCATCCCTTGCTAATATTTCAGCCCTCTGTAATACTGCACTGTAAGTCTGTAGATTAAGGACAGAGAGTAACCTTCTCACTTCTGGTTTAAGACCCATTTGAAACCTCTTAGCCTTACGTGCTTCTGTGTCTACTAAGTGGGGAGCAAACCTAGACAACTCCTCAAACTTCCTCTCATATTCTGTTACTGACATTGTGCCCTGAGTAAGGTGGATAAATTCTGCCTCTTTCTCATCTCTTAGGGACTGGGGAAAGTATTTTTCATTAAATACTTCCTTGAATCTTTCCCATGTTATCTTGTTCTTATCAATATTCAGTGTCCGCATGGTCATCTCCCACCAATGACTGGCTCCCTCCTTAAGCATGTAAGTGGCACAACTTACTTTATGTGAATCTGAACATTCGAGGAGGCTGAATATCTTTTCCAACTCACGGATCCACTCCTCAGCAACCAGCGGGTCTTTTGAGCCTTCAAATGATGGTGGTTGCAATTTTCTGAATTGCTCAATAACATGGAATTTATCATTATGGTCTGCTTTGGGTCGTTGTTGTTGAAGCACATTATTCACTGCTTGAACAATATTTTGGATGGTAGCAGGGTTTTCTCCTGAAGTACTCTCATTCACAGTATCAGCACTTCTAGTAATTCTTGAATTACGCCCCATCTCTTCAAAATCACAAAGATAAGTAAGTAATATATCAAATAAATCAATATACATAAATAAGCACACATACAATCTTAAGGATTTGGCATCGGCTGGGTTCCCTTCACTAGACACATAAAGTCTACAGAATCATATCTTAGCTCTGATACCACTAAAAGCTATCATGCCCCAGACCCAAAAGATCCGACACACGACATCACTTACATTCATTCACTGCATGTGCACTCATAAATAATATTACACAAAATTTTCAACTTTCATTCAACACAGAAATCCTTAGCAAGTTGCTAGTAAGTTCAACACTAAAATCAACCATAACCTAACATATAAATATAAACTTCTCTTGACAATATTTAAACATTAATTTCAATTTCTTTCAGAATTATAGCAATTGAATTATGACTGGGACAATTATTAAACCGGAGATACGCAGAGTTTTCTCAGAGATTAACACTTTACTACGTCACCAGTAGCAACTTTGTTACCGGGAGCCCAGAATATATCCATTGCAAATTCTTACTTAAAATCATCCAATAACCACACTTTATAAAACTTAAACCAAATCCAATCCACACACAATGAAATAATACATAAGTATTTATTCAATAGGGACAAACCAAATATCCTATCCCACGTGTCCCCAAATGAAACACACAACAACCTAGCAACTTAGGGAACCCAAGGAACAGCAGAAGCCTTGCCAAATCCGCTAAGCACACATGTACCTTATTTACCTGAAATCACCATAAACTATAATGAGTATAAAACTCAGTAAGCATACTAGTTTTTCATATATCAAATACAAATACATATATGTACACAATGCATATGTATGATATGCTGTGATCAATCAAAATCATAATCTTATCAAATCATATATCATGTAAGCGCTTACACATTCTTTCAAAACACATAATAGGAATACCATCACTCAACTACTACTTAGTAGGACTTACATATCACATATCACATAATGAGCCAAATGTCACTCGTAGGTGACATACCGTATGAGAGGAATAGTACAAGTGAGGTCTTTAAATCACACATATATAACGCTTATGCCCGAAGGTAAAAGCCAAACCCTCACCCTGATCATCGGTGAGTCCTCTCACATGTACCAATACGCCACCACACGAATGTGATGACTCACACTTCCTTTAGGTACCAATAGGATCCTCCCTACATACGGAACACATAACATATACCAATCCCGAAGGAAAGGCCACACATAAAGGCTCCACAAATCACATAAAATGCCTACTAAGTTAACAGTGAGTTCAAGTACCCTCAAATCACAAAATATTTCTCATGGACATATTACACTTCAAAAGCTTTCTTTGTTAAACGCATCTTATTTTGGAAAGCTCACTTTCAAAAACACATGTATGTCTATGCTCAATGTCAATGCTCATATTCATAAACATATATTCACATTTCATATCAAAATATACTTTGACATAACATAAACATATTCTTAACCCCATTTGCAAAATCATACAAAATAATTACTATGTTTATTGTGATTTCAGTAAAAAGTCTAGTATACTTACCTCTTAACACTTTCAGCTACAAGGCTTAAATCTCCTTAACCTATCAATGGAGATTAATCCTTTCATAAGCCTCACAATTCACACAAAATACTTTAAATAGCTTACAAAATTATACACAATGCATTTATCACATCAAATTGGTCTAAATATTTGGTTTCTCAAAACCTGTCATTCTGACCACTTACACTTAACAAAATTTTTTAATACATCAAATGATGTCCAATTACTCCGAAATCAGAATATATCATTCTTGACTCATATATACTTCTTATATATGAATATTATATCAAAATTCCTACACAATCCATTCCATACACACCATCGAATCCAAACTACAAACCTGACAGGATCAAGATACTTACTGAACAGTATTCAATCTCCCAATTTTATAAAATCATATACTAACTCAAAAATTATAAAAATACCACATAATTACTCTTGACACATATCTCAGTCCATGATAAATATTTGGCTTCCAAATAACTGCCAAAAGTATTTTAAAACTATTTTATTTCATAACTTTAAAAATCTGTTAATCAAATACTACAATGAGCTGATACACTTTAGAAATTCATAACACTTCAACCACATTGATCCAAATTCTCAATTCCGAGTATTATATATTAGACATATAAAATTATCATATTCCACAAATTCGTAATTTTTAAAGATCATTCAGCAGATCAAAAATTATTTTCCACTGTATCATACTATTTACACAGGAAATTTCCAGAATTCCAGGGTCATTTTGGTAAATTCACTAAAAATTCAATTTCCGAGATTGTCAGTCGATTCAAAGTCTCAGATGATGCTAAACATGTCTAATTTCATATATTAAAAATTAAAAACTAGAATCGAATCACAACAATTTATAAAATTCCTAGATCAAGAGGTTATCCAGCAGAAATTCCATAATTCATCATGATTTATCAAACTATCTTATAGATCATCATCAATTCTCATATGATCTTACGAAATACACAACAAATCCTCAATTATACATATTTTCAGAAATCAAAACTTAAAGAAATTAACTTAGTTAATACCAATAAATTGAGAAATACGTATGATATACCTCTTGAAATTCAAATTTCTAATTTCTTCTTCTTTTTCTTCTTCTTCTCCTCTTTCTCTCTCCTCTATTTCTCTCTTCTCTCTCTTAAAATGGGTAGCTCGACCTAAAAATTGTAAATTAGGGTTTAAAAGTGTATTTTTATACTAAGAGGCTAATTTTTGATATTTACGAATTTGCCCCCAAAACTTTCAAAGTATAACAATTTGGTCCCTAAAATAAATCTAAAGTCATACAAATAAACCCAATACTAATCGTATATCCTTAACCTATAAAAATATTACTAATAACAATATATAATTCAAGTATCACCAACATACAAATAAAATACGTATATTTATACATATATAAATACTTATTCTTACCAGTCGTGGATACTGGTTACTACACTTCTACTGCGTTTAAATTCGTATATGATACATATATTAGGCAATAGACATAATTGCACATGCATACACTCACATGTATTAGATCCCCAATAGCAAAAGAAAGTTGAAGGGGAAGCACCCAAACCGTAAGAGACTTAAACGTCGCAATATTAAAGTTTGGCACTACGGTGCCTAGAGATAGAAAGGCGACTCTTTGTAGAGTCACTACTCTTTCCAATTGATGTGGCCTTTCATAGATATGTTGTGTCTCTCTAAAGAAACACTTACAACTCTATAAATATTACATGTCTTAGATGTATTCTCTATGATACCCTCAATCTTTGTTTTAAAATTTTTCAATTCAAAATCTCATTTTCTCTATCTAAACTCATATTTTTTTCAAAATTTCTAACCACCATAATCTCCACTAATATCTCATAAACTAAATTGCTTGAATTCTCATCAATTACTTCGCTATTATATGTACCATGATTTATCTATACCTCATCAACCATAATCTCTAACTTATTTCCTCTGCTAATGCTTAAAGTTTTAATTGAAGTTGTAACAACCACAGTGCTCAACACAACCTCATTAACTGAGTTGCTTGAATTTTCACTCGTAATTCCATTTATTTGACTCATACTTTCAATAATTCTTTTACTTTTACGTGTATCTTGATCCATTTAATCCTTAGAAAAGAATATCCTTTCAAGAATTTTTTTTAAAATCCGACTACCTTAACGGTTAACTATTATTGTATATTTCTCAAATTTGTGGTGTTCTTAATATTCTGCTATACCTAGAGGATATTAAAATAATATCCCTTATATTTATCACATTTATATGTTAAAAATATAAATCATCGATAACAACAATTTGAGCATTATTTTGGCTAGAACTTTAAAGAATGGAAGAAGGGTACTCTTTACTCCGCTCCAATATTAAATTCTCCATGCCATTATATCTGTCGGTTAACGTTAAGGACATGCGGAGTAATAATGTAATTGCACACATATAATGAAGACCATAAGGTAACGACACAATTGCACAAATTTAAACGAAAAAGCAAATGAAACAATGGCACTAGTGGTGTGTTGCTGCTGCTCGAGTGGACTTGACATCAACTCCAATACTAACAATCATTACGCTGCAAGAATAGAGTTCAAGGAAATAGATTTTGGAGTAAAAACTGTGTTGGTATATATATAGTGCAAAGGAGATTTCGTTCCTGAAATCATCAAAATCCTACTTCATGTGTGGAAAAAAGAGAGATTTTTCATGATGAGAGTGAATGACTATTGAAGAATTTTCAGTGGCTTGAGCGATTGCGAAACAAAAAAAGTTGGAAGTTGAAATGTGTAATGGAGGCAAGTGGTGTAACTTAAGTGTTTGAAATTTGGGTTTTACTTCATGATTACAATAGCTTGCCTCTAAACCGAAAATGCATTTACTTCCCTGTTAATGTAATATTGAATGGGTTTTAGTGAATTTATGTATGTTTCCATGATTTGTGTTCATAAACTAATGATAATTTTTAGATAATCATTGTCAGTTGTTGCAAATTGAACTAGTATTCTGTGTATATTTTTAGATAATCATTATCAGTTAGTGCAAAGTGAATTAATATTGTGCTTATGATGATTGACTCTCTGTCATGGGTTTTACAAACTATGATATGAGTTTCTGATGAATAAGTATTGTGCGTATATGGCTCATTACCATGTGGTCGTCAAGTGGTGGATAGCATTCATTTTTAATTTGGGAGTTAAAAGTTTGAGTCTTTTTCTATATATGAGTAGAGGTAAATTTTTTAATAAAATAAATTTGCATTTTTATAAGTTTAAATTTGTGATCTGTGCCATAATGAATACTATTATTATATGAGCTGATAGACTTCAGCAGATTGTTGTAATATTAAAAAAAAAAGTATTGTGTATGCGCATTATCAAGTGTTGTTCATAAATATCAGTTTAGTTGTGTTGGTTTGCATTTTTATTTGTATTGAAATTTGTTTCAGTTTTCTTCATGGTCCACTTTTTTGTTGATATAACATTTTTGTTTATAAAATAAAAGTTGCTATATTTTTATTGGTTTTGTTTTTAATTTTTTATGTATGAAATCATATTTAGTGATATGAAGCTATGTGTAACCTTTTTAGATGTGTGATATATTAGGAATATAATATGAAAATTCTTAAAAACACATTGTTAATATGTACAATATTATGGGTGGGGATTTGAAAATTTCAAGAATTACTATCGTGTTCATGATGGATTTTGCCTATAACCTGGCCTGCATTGATCCTGAAGAGATCAGTATAAATTTTGTTATTCGTAAGGCCTGCAAGCGGAGGATAATGTCCGATGAGAAATTTCTGTTGGAAGTGATTCAACCATGGGATTTGAGAATGGTGGTGATTCCAGATGATGAAGGGTTGTTGAATTGCTGGCGAGAGCACAAGAACATACATATTTGCATTGGGGTTACTCCCACTTGCATCAATGCCTCCTGCAATGAGAGCATTTTTCATGGAATCAAATGAGCAACCTTTGCAATAAAGCAAATGCACAAACATCATCTCAAACCAATGCACCACCTTATTCCCCCTGCTCAATCTCGTGCTCCTCTAAACCTCAAAGCATAATGCCAGCCAGAAAGCCAACGTAAATTTTTTCTTTAACAGCAAACTGCCAATCTCGGCCCAATACAGAACCTATTTTTTCAAACCCAAATGACATTGACTCTGATACTGAGGTTTATGTAAAAAAAACATACCTGAATGTTTTAGAACTCCCTCAAATAGTAAACTAGTAATTCCATTCCCATCCACCTTCAACATGGGATCCTCAAACCACCATGATCCACCCATGTCACCTTGTACAAGTACAGTGCTATCCCAATGGACACTGAGGTAGACTATCAAGAAGAAGATGGGAATTTCGAACAACCAGATCCACATACTCTAGTTCAAGATGCCAAAAATTGAGATCCAATCCCTGACCAAACCCATCATGATACAAAATTCAGCAGAAGGTGATGGAAATGTTGAACAACCAACGCAACCAGACCCATTCACTCCTCCAGGCCAAGATGCCAACATTGGAAATTAATTCATGACTAAACCCAACACGATACATATGAAGAATCACCAAATAGACCCCATGAGAACACAACTGAGTAGCAATAGTTCCAAATGTTCCAAATAGTGACCTCAGCCGATGGAATCCTATATAAGCATGCCTTTCTAACAGGTGATGTTGCCAATGAAGTTCCATGGACCAGAAATATTGATGGTGGCCAAACATCAACACCTGCAGTAGAAGGCTTGTGAGCATTCATATGGCTTAACGGTGACATATGTACTTTGCTTCCTCAATGGAAGATGAAATTATGGTAATGCAGCTTGTGTTGTCACCTATCAGCCTTTAGATAATGATGATGATGATGATGCAACAAATACTCTATTCCCAGATTATGAAAGTGATGACGATGAATTTGGTGCATGTTATGATTTAAATGAGGGATTTGTAGGCTACCTAAAAGAGATATCCACATACTACTGTACAATCCTTCTATTGTTCTTATTAAATTTAAGGTGGGCATTTATTTCAAAAACATGGTTGACTGACAATTGCACTGAAGACTTGCTTGATTAAGGAAGGCTTCGGACTGAGAAGCGAAAAATTTGAAAGACAGACGGTAACAATAGCTGCTTTGACGGTAACTCCCTTCCAAATTAGATGTTATCAATACGGTTCAAATGTTTTTAAGTAATTATTTAAATATTTGGCACACGAAAAGGTCATTAAAAAAATATTTGGCACACGAAAAGATTATTAAAAAAATATTTGGCCCATAAAAAATTACATGAATTAAATTTTTTTAAAAGTCCAATTAAATTGGGTTAAATTTATATTTGTATGATAGGTGAGAGAATATTTTAAAGATTACATATTTGTTGAGATATTCTTGTGGTAGGTGGCATCTTTAAAATATTTTTTTGTATATTCTTCTCTTTAGATATAAACTGTTAGATTAGAATGAATCTTAACCGTCCATTGTATATAACTTTAACTATAAATATATAGAGCTCTCATTTGAACAAACCATCATCAAAATCCTCAAAATTTGTAATTCTCATACTTTTGTAATTTCTTTTTGATATTAATATAAGATAGCATTCTCTCAAACACTTGGTGTGCTTATTCTTCATCTCTTTCTTTGAGTAATTGGTTTTGTAGGTTGCTTAGCACTTGAAAATTTTCTAAGGCTGCACAGGTTCGAGAAAAAGTTTGAGACAAGTGGTATTAGAGTGGGTTCAAAGAAAATGGTGAAGGACGTTGCTGCATCATTGGGGATTACTGAAGAGAAGGGTAGAGACCCCAAAGCTAGGAGACATAGGAGTGTTTCACCTAAAAAGTCCGTTGATCCGAACCATGAACTAGGGGACATAGTTATAAAGCGCAGTGGTGCTGTGAACAAGGCGACGAATCGCCTTAGAGAGTTGGAAGAGCAAGTCGAGAAGCTCAAGGTAGGCTTCGACACTCAAGGGGATGAGTTGCACTCCCTTATCGAAAGCTCCATTGACGAGCATGCTGACAAGCAACGGGATTAGATCAAGGCTTTTCAAAAGAAGGTCTACAACACCATGGACAAAGTTCAAACCCAAGTGGAAGAGCTGCGTAAAGAGTTTGAGGTTGTAAGAAGGACGTGGTGCTGTGCAAGCGAGTGGTCGATAATGAGGTAGCTACTCAAAGTACAATGGCTACACCAAGGGTTGAAGCCCCTAAACTGAAGGAGCTTAGCGGCAAACGGGAAGCCAAGAAGCTTAACAATTGATTTTAGCAAATAGAGAGGTACTTCAATGTTATAGGCATGCGAGATAAACATAAGGTAAGTACTGCAATCTTTATACCTTTTAGATCATGCAATTCTATGGTGGCGCAGGAAAGGCTAGGAGATTCACAAGGGCACTTACACCATGAACACATGGGAAGAGTTGATATAGGAATTGAAGTGCCAATTCTATTCGGAGAACGTGGCGCATGACGCTCGCAAATTATTGAAGGAGTTGAAACAAATGAAGTCTATAAGAGAGTACGTGGAGGAGTACTCTTTGTTAATATTATAAATCCACAACATGAGTGAGGAGGACTTGTTGTTCAATTTTCTCGATGGGTTACAATTATGGGCAATCAATGAGTTGAAGTGGCGCAGAGTGCAGAATATATTTGACGCCCTCACAATGACGGAGATGCTTATGGATTACCACAATAGAGAAACAAGTAAGTTAAAGCATTATAAACCCAATCAGAACAATAGTGGGGAAGCTAAGGCTTTTTAACATTCAGAGAACAAGGAGGAGAAAGGAAAATCTCCTAAGTGGAAGGAGCGAAAATGCGACGGCCATAGGAGTAATGGTCCAAAGTCAAGTTGTTTCCTTTGCGACGGGGATCATTAAGTGAATGACTGTCCGAAGAAAAAAGTTTTTAATGCAATGTATGAAGCACAAGATAAAGGCGAACAAAGCCGTATGAGTTATATACAACTGTTCAATTCCCTCAAAGCCAAGTGAGGTAAAAATGTGCCAATGAGGATGGCGCTTATGTACATTGAAGCTTATATTAATTGCATAAAGACTCAAGTGCTGATTGATAAGGGGGCTACGCACAACTTTATCAAGCATGCAGAAGCAGAGTTCTTGAGCCTTTACATAGAGAAAGGAGAAAGATACCTTAAGTCCATGAATGCAAAAATCAAGCCGCTGGATGGGGTGGTTTGAGGAGCTGAAATCCACCTAGGAAAATGGTACGGTGAGGTAAATTTCTTGGTAGCACCTCTCGATAATTTTGAAGTAGGGCTGGGTATAGAGTTCTTGCAGCAGTACAATGTGGTGCTACTCCCTCAACACAATTACATGTGTATTTTGGAGGGAGGACCTCGAATGATACCGACAGTAGACAAGTCCAAGGGTGGGCGATCTAAGCCAAACGCCAAAGTCCTCTCTACAATGCAACTAAGGGTAGATGCTGAGTACAAATGAGGGATACATCTAGCCACAATAAAAGGGATGGATGATGAGGTGAAATGGGGTGAGGTAGAACTACCAAAAGATGTTGCAAACGTGTTCGGGGAGTACAAAGAGGTCATGCCTACCGCCTTACCGGAAGAATCACCTTCAAGAGGGGAAGTTGAGGGTGAGTTAGAGCTTGAGATTACGTTTCCAACTATGCAGAGCTAGGTGCTCAGCACCGAGGCACCCAGCAGGAATGCCCAACGCCATATCGCCCAGTGCAGGAATTAGTTTCTCATTTTATCTAACTTTGTTTCGTCTCCCACCTATTTCAGAACATCTTAATACTACTCTTACACATTTATGGTAAACCTATGTCGTCCAAAAGCCTATATAAAGACTTTCTATTGGCTTGTAAACACATCTTAGTAAGAAGACACAAAAGTTTTTGTGATTAAATTGAGATCTTAGTGATCAAACATACTTTGTGATTCTTAGTGAGAGAAAACCCTTTATTTGCAAGAGACTATAATTACTTTGTGAGTGTTTTGAGATTCAATAATAAAAATGTGCGATCTTAATCTACTGTAAAAATAGGTAAGTTGTCAAATTGCGTAAATACTGTATATTCTTCTTTTACCTTTTTTTCTCTAATGTCTTAATTATTTATTTTTACATTATATTACTTGAATTATATTGCTCGTTTGTGTACTTCCGCTTCACGGCATCCAACTTTTCAATGACAAAATTCACTGCAATCTCCGCCATATCTCACTTTCTTCTTAGTCACTACGCCGATATCTATCAAACAGTAGTAGAATGATAAGTAGACATTTGTAGACAAAATTCACTTTGAATCTTTCAATAGTTGATGTCTGCATTGCCTGAGTAGTTATGTGGTGTGATAGGCCTTTATTATTATTATTATTCAAGACAAAACTCTCGTGGGTATAGAAAGCAGTGAAGTGATTCATCAATGTTTCAAGTTTCAACACTTCTAAGTATATAGATAGCACATATGCAACAATTCTATTCAATATTCTCTCCCACAAATAGTTCTTGAAATAACATCAACATATGTATAAATTATCAAATTAAACGAATGAAACAATCAAATTCTAATTACATAAGGGAACATCATAGATATTTATTTAAACAAAAACAAATTTCAGAGTTTTTGTAAACGTACCTCAAGTTGTAAATTTGCAGAGACGTATGCAGTACGATACTTAAATTTGAATCTTTAGCGGCGGATCATTTGTAGAGAGCCTAAGAGAGTTTAAGAGACTTTCGAGAAAGTTTAAGAGAGAGACTTTGATAAGAGGAGATGGGTAATGACTACTCAATATGATAAAACCATGGACATTTTTCTTCTAAGATCTTAAAATATTGTTAATGCTTCATTTAAAATATTGAGCCATCGTGTCGACGAAACCGTGTGGACTACACCATTTTATAACAATTAATTAATCAATTA
The DNA here is from genome assembly GCA_946807835.1 of Ailanthus altissimus. Classification (NCBI taxonomy): domain Eukaryota; kingdom Viridiplantae; phylum Streptophyta; class Magnoliopsida; order Sapindales; family Simaroubaceae; genus Ailanthus; species Ailanthus altissimus. The sequence continues at coordinate 1,063,036 of OX327699.1, forward strand.
TCAAATTGTTTAGTACTATTGACTTGACTAATATTAATTACAGCATCAATACTTTGTTTCTGCAAATAAAATTGTAGCCTTTGATTAACAGTTGTGAAAAATTGAATAAAAAAGACAATTAGATGAAGATTACTCACTACTTATGCACTTATACAATAAACAAAAAAAAAAAGAAAAAGAAATTATCATGTCAATTGTTAACACACCATTCAAGATCAAACACATCCTAATTTACAAACGAATATTAAATATCCCTTCTTATATTTGTTAAATATAAAATATTCTTGTGTTAATTCAAATATTATCAAAAGATATTACTTAGATAAATAATATACCATTATGCACACACGACAGAAAAAAAATGTGCTATAATTTAAACATGACAACTATTCAATAAAAATATGCATCCACATAAAATAATTACAGTTATAAATTAATAATTATAGATTATAAAAAAAATTGAAAGTAAAATTTTTATTTTTATTTTGTATTTTCTAAGTCACCTTTGCCATTCAGCTCTCATTCCTTATTCTGCCGAAATTGATTTAAGGGATACCATTACATAATTGCAATCGTGAATAAATTTTAATATAGGATATTCATTTCATAATATAAATGTCAAATTTTGAGCATTACACATTTAATTAATACATTTGCAACATTTAAAAATTTTAATTTACAACATCCAATTCATAATTTATTATTCGTTTGCGAAATTTGAGTGTTACATGTTTAATTAATACAATTGTAACTTTTAAGAATTTTAATTTACAATATCCAATGCATAATTCATTAATATATTTGAAAATTTTGGACATTACAAATTTATTTAATACATTTACAGCATTAAAAATTTTAATTTACGATATCTATCGTAATTCATTAATACATTTAGTCCCTCCTTAGTCCTTTCAATTTTATTGGGCACTTTAATCTAATTTTACAATTAATTAATAATTCATTAATACATTTAAGATCTTGAGCACTTTAGTCCCTCAAGTTTGGTCTAATTAAAATTTTTGTCCTAATTAAATCTAAACTATCTAATTTTATTTCAATTCATTAATTTAAACAAAACAATAACATTTTAGTCTAATTACACTTACAGTTCATAAAAAATGAGCAACTGACCACCAGTCATTGATGGCCAATTGACATTATCAAACTCAAAATTTTGTCATTTTATATGATAGTGAGATTATTTTCGTCAATAGAGTACCAGAAGGTACAAAAAATAGACAGAGACTATTGTAATAATTATTTAGTTTTAATTTTAATTATAATTACAATTATAAATCTAATTACAATTGCACTTATAACTATAATTATGTTATCATTACGATAATAGTAATTATAAGTTTATATAAAAATTGTATTACTCATTACTTTGTGTTATAAATATGATTTCAATTGTAATTGCAAATACATTCTGATGCAATTTCAATTATCATATTGTAATTTAATTACAATTATTATATTACAATTGTTAGCCTAGATGACTCTGAAGATTTTGATGATCCCAAACAATAGAGACTAAAGCACAAAGTTTTGAAAGTTATAGGAAATTGACTAAAATATAAATGTTTCAAAACTTTGGTCACTACAGCGCGTACTGTAGCACAGTCTTGTAGCCTGACGTTGTTCTATAATGGTTAAACTACTATGAAATGGCTAGTTACTGTATTAACGATTGTAACTATCAAATCATTGTAGCTGAATTGTTGCAATGGGCAGAATACTGTAGCAACGGTCAGGATACTATAGCGACGATGAAAAACAGCTAGTTTCTTCATATCTATAAATACAAGTCTCATTTAAGCTCAACAATAATAAGTGAAGCATTTTATAATTTTCATATCATTTGAGAAGAAAAGAAATATCTATATTTGTGTTAAAATTGTTGTATCTAATCTTTAAGAGAGTTTAAATTGTAAGGGTTTAATTGAACCCAAATCAATCTTTGTAAGGGTCTAGTTGGTACTCGATAAAGTAACCTATTGTGAGGGTTTCATTATGATCTGAGAAAACTAATTAAGGTTTAATTAATACTTAAAAAATTAATTAAAGTTTGATTGGTATTTGAAAAAGCCAATTTATAAAAGCTTGATTAACACATAGGAAGTTAATCAAAGAGTCTTAGAATATAGACTGACCCAGTGGAATCTCAAGCACAATTAGCTTTGAGGCATAGATGTAAGCTGGGATAAGGGTAGAATTACGTAAATATCCAATGTTAGCTTTATCTTTTCCTACTATCTTATTTACTATAATTACTTGTGTTTTAGTTTATTTATATTATTAGTAATTGCATAAATTATTTTATTCTATTTTAAATACCCAATTCACATCCCTTAGTTGGTTGCCTACCCTATCTCTAATATTTGCAATTGGTATCAAAGCTTCGTACTCTATAAAAGGACTTAATAGTCTTAAAGTGATCTATGTTAACCATTAGTGCACCTAGTATATATGAAAGCCAATCCACTACTAAACCTCCATTCTTTGACATAAATGACTATAACTATTAAAAAAATTAGGATGAGAACTTATTTATAAGCCTTCAATTATGATATTTGGATTATTGTTCTAAATGGTCCTCATGTGCCCATGAAAAATAATAAAAAGAGGCAAGCTTATTCCCAAACTAAAAAAATGAGTGGAATAAAGGAGATTTTAAAAATACTTCTTTAAATGCAAAAGCCATAAACCATTTATTTTTTCATTAGATAAAAGTGTGTTTAATAAAATTTACAATTATAATTCCGCATATAAAATTTGGCATGCATTAGAAACACTATATGAGAAAAATACAGACAAGAAGAAGATGGCAACGATGGCATCAACTTCAACATGGGATGATTATTCATTAGAAGATGATGAAGGAGAAATATCCAATCTTGCACTTATGGCTAACAACAATGACAAATTCGATAGTGAGGTAAGTGATGAACCTTCTATTGAAGAGCTTTATTTACAATTTATTGAAGAAACAAAAACTATGAAAAAGAAATTGTTGTTAGAAGAAATTAAAAGTCAAAACCTAGCAAAAGATGAATTACAAAAAGATAAGCAAATTTTGAAAAAAAGAATTAAATAAAGAAAAGAATTTGTTGCAAGAAGAAATTAAATGTCTAAAACTGAAAATTAATGAGTTACAATAAGATAATCAAAATTTAAATGATGAAAAAGAAAATCTTATTAAAAAAAAAAAGCTCATGACTTGATTAAAATTGTTTTAAAATTTACGAATAGTAAAAACAATTTTGAAGAGATGGTTTGTGATAAAACATGTGTTTTTTACCAAGGTAATTTAAAATATAAACTAATTCTAAACAAAACATTTTAAATCCTCCTTTTAATATGATTCTTATTCACTTTGTCATTATTATAATAAAAATTGACACAAAGTTTTTAATTTTTCTATTAAAAAAATTAGAAGAAAACAAATTTGGATTCGAAAATGAACAATTGCTAATATTGGAGGGCCCAAAAAATATTAGATACCAAACTACATAATTTGAATTTATTTTATAGGTATCAACATCAAGATATGTAAGAGATATTTATCATAAATAAATTTGTTCTTAATTTTAATGAAATTTTGTGATGCATGTATTTAATTTTGTATTTTTCTCAATCATATCATACCTTGATTAATGGATTAAAAGAAAAAAAATTATGTGTGATACACTTAGTGGAGCATCGTAGAAATTTTTTTTTTACAACATGTGAATTTTTTTTTAATTTTGATGATTTATTCTTTATATGGCTCTGGTTATATCATTATTTTTTATGATGTCAAAGGGAGAGAAATATGTGCATACAATTTAGTTTATGATTTATTTTTAAACTACTTAACACGTGCACTTGTATTTTAGCAAAAAGGCTTAGTAAAAATATAAATGTAGGGGAACACACATTGAGGGGGAGACAAACTTTACAAATAGAAGATATTGCCTACATTATTTGTCATCATAAAAAAGGAAGAGATTGTTGGCCTAGACAACTTTGAAGATTTTAATGATTACAAACAATAGAGAAAAACAGTATTTATGGACTAAAGCACAAAGTTTTGAAAGTTATAAGAAATTGACTAAAATGTAAATATTTCAAAACTTTAGTCACTGTAGCGCGTACTATAGCATAGTCCTGGAGCACGACACTGTTCCATAATGGTTAAATTACTGTGCAATGATTAGTTATTATGTTAACTCTTGTAATAGTCAAATCATTGTATCTGAACTGTAGCAATGGGCAGGATACTGTAGCAACGGTGAAAACTGGCTAGTTTCTCTATCTCTATAAATACAAGTCTCATTCAAGCTCAACAACAAAAAGTGAAACATTTTATAATCTTCACATCATTTTAAGAGAAAAAAAAATATTTATACTTATGTTAAAATTGTTGTATCTACTCTTTAAAAAAGTTTACATTATAAGGATTTTATTGATCCCAAATCAATGTTTATAAGGGTTTACTTGGTATCTGGTAAAGCCAACCTATTATAAGGATTTGATTAGTACCTGACAAATTAATCAGCATTAACTAGTATCTGAAAAACTAATTAGGGTTTGATTGGTATCTGAGAAAGCCAGTTTTTTAAAGTTTGATTAACAACTAAGAAGTTAATCAAAGGGTCTTTGAAGATAGACCAACTCAGTGGGATCCTCAAGCATAGTTAGCTTCATGGCGTAGACATAAGCTGGAATAAAGGCCAAACCACGTAAACATCCGATGCTAGCTTTATCTTTTCCTACTTTTTCATTTACTGCAATTACTTGTGTTTTAGTTTATTTATATAATTAGTAATTGCATAAATTATTTTATTATTTTTAAATATCTAATTCACATCCTAAGTTGCCTACCCTATGTCTAGAATTTTCAATAATGATAATTAAAATTATAATTGTAATTATAATTTATTGTAAATGAAATTGCATTTATTATAATTGTAATTACCATTAAGTAAATTGAATTTTGATTACAATTGTAATTATAAGAGTAATTATAACTGTGATCATAATTATAACTGTAACTATAAAGAAAAAAGATATCTAGACCCCTAAGTTTTTAGAAATGGACAGCCGAACTCTACTATTTTTTAAAATCCCATCGAGACTCTTGTTAGGTAATAGTTTTCGTCTATTTAAACAAAAAAAGGGCACAATCGTATATTTACCATTAAAAGAACATGTGTCACAATTTTAAGATGACACGTCTCACTTTATAATATAATTATTTAATATTTTTCAATTAACAAAATTGTATACTAAAAGGATAGATGCTGTTTTGTAATAAGTTACAAATTACATATGTCATTATCATTGAATTTTTTATTTATAACAAAAAATTGAAAATTAATTAATTAAATAAAACTTTGAAAACTAAAATATAAAAATTAAAAGACTAAAACAGAGACCATTAGTAATCATCGTCGCCAATCAACGGTTGCCACCATCAACAGTTGCTAGAGATTGGTCATAAAATGATTTAAAATTTACATCAGACTTAGAATTTTAAGATCAACTTGATGATGTGGTTGTTTTCATCAATGGTGCATCGTAGGAGTTCCTATACGAAAAATAAAATGACGGTCACCATATCTTCATCATCGAACTACAGCGAGTAAAGGTTCACCACCACCATCATCAAGGTCGCCTGCCAGTGATCTAGCTGATGGAGGTGGCGATGTACTTTCACTCATTGCCGTTCGGCAAAAAATATATGGTGGCTGCCACTTTATTTTCTATTTTGGCACTTTTCAATGCTTCGTTGTCGAATACAATTACACCTATAATATCCAAACCCTATTAGTGTATTGGCGTCTAGATTTTAGTATAAAGCAATAAAGACATCGTAGGGTTACCTGATTTTAACCTTATTAGAAATATTTTTTTATGGTGCGTGTGAGAGATATTAGACCTAATTTAGTAATTTCATACTCGGTCGGAGCGTCAGACGATCCTAGAATATTTTTGAAAATTTTCTCTATTAGATTGGAAAAGAAAATTTTAATTACTTCATGAATTTTCATTTAAGGGTTATGTATGGAACAAGCCATTATTGAGAAATACAATCCATATATTAGAGAATGGACCAATTAGAGACAAGTTCATGAATTGCCAAGTTAGAAATTCTAGTTAGTTACTTTGACTATTCTAACTAAATAGTTACAAAGGAACCAATTACATACTTAATTTTCAACCAACGGCAAATTATAAATTTAGAGTAAGTTGAGGGGCAAATTGGTCAATTGAGGGAGCACTATATATATAGTATAAATGTGTAAAAATTTCAAGAGATTAAAACATAACATGTTAGAGTTAAAGAGAAGCAAATTCATCCAAGTGAAGAGGGGACTGCTACAATGAAATTTCTAGTTTTTTTTTCATGATTTTTCATGCTTAATCAAGCTATAATAAGGTCATTTATAAGTTCCTAAGCTTAATTGAAGCCCCCACTAGTGAAATCCAAGAAAAAGAGGTAAGAAAAGCATTGTTTTTGTGAGGTTGATATGTGAACTTTCAAGATTTTTTCAATTGATGTTCTTGTATGTATTCTTGGTTTAGATTGAGTTGAATTCTAGTGTAAAGCTTGAAAGATACATCAAATTGAAGAAATTGACAAGGTAAGAATTAAGGTTTTGGATGATTGGGATATAAAGACTTTAATTGGTTATAATTAGGGCATTAGAATGAAATTGGCTTGATTTTGATGCAATTGGAACAAGAAATTGATGGAAAGAAACGTGTTGAGTGGTGGATGTAAATTCAGCCACTCTAGGGAAGTTAGGGTTGAGTTGTGTTGTGAATGAATTATAGTGTATAAATAGTGTATTATGTATATTGAATGTATATGGTTGATGGAAAAATCAAAATGAAAAAACTATGACATAATTGTCTATTTTGGAAAGGTGAAGGGCAATTATGTCTAACTAATTGATAAGGCGTTTAATAATTTCTTTGGCTTCGAATGATGAATTAAACTACATTAAACGAGATTAAATGGTGTCGTAACTGAAAAGCGAAAAGTAGTATCCATCCGGGTTTTGTATGCCGATAAGGGCGTTTAGTAGTTAAATGAGATTCTAGTATTTGAATTAGCTATAAATGTCGTTTATGGTGTGTAGGTGAAGAAACTGAGACCGGTAACGGGAGTAGAAATCCGGAGCAAAATTGAGCTTGGAGCGGTTGTGAGTGAAAATTTGTCATTTTTTTCTTTCGTTTATTATATTTTCTCATAATGAAAATGTATGTTTATGTGCTTTTAATTCATAAACATGATTTATGATTTTGATAAATATCTATAGATATGCTTTTACATGTTCGGGTTAAGAAACAGCTTTAAAATTACTTCATTTGTTTCAAAGGCCATTGGTACCCTTAAATTATAGTTGTAGTGATGGTATTAGACCCAGCCGGTATATCCCGTACTCATGGACAGGTATTGGGGGGAGTGTGTCACTAACTCTGGAAAGTCAGGTTGTCAAGTCATGTGAGTCGCTCTATGTGTACGGGGTATTATCTCGCTATATATAGGTGATGTAGGATCCGCTACATAGCCAGTAGGATGTCTTGAGATGTCACTATAGGTGCTGCTAGTTGAGGCACCCCGTGACCTACTCACGTGTACGGTGCTAGTTGAGTCATTACGTGAGTATAGAGCTTTAGGGCTACCATTAGTACAGTTTAGAAAGAAAATAGCCTTGCGAGGGCTTTAATAGTTTTTGATTTACCGGTTGCCTATTATGCTTTTATATGCACAAGCTAGTTATTATATTGTACATATTTTGGATATTATTTTTCAAAGATGTAAATAAAATCCGCTCGACAAGATTTCATCGGCATACGATGTTAAAAATCATTTTACAGCTTCATACCAGTTTTAGAAGCATGATTTATGCATGTCTTTTAAAATTTAATATCTATGCAAAATATTATTTTATTTGAAATCTTAAATGCAATTACTGAGCTCCTTTAGCTCACTCATTTTGTGTTTTATGTTTTTATTCCCCTCCAAGTGCAGGCCTCGGTGCACAAGTCGCTGATTCTCCTACGACTGATTAGTGGCCCAGTCAGACGATCATTTCGTAAATGTAAATGTACTAAATAGCACTCTTTTTACTTTCTGCATAATAGTTATAGGCATGTGTATTTGTACACATGTTTTTGACAAACACGAAGAGGTTTCGATATTATGATGATCGGTTTTACTTTTTATGAGTGTGCCAGTTTTGTGATTTTAATGAAATTATTGAGTTGAGTTGGATTGATTTTGGAAAGGACCAGAGGTCTTATTTTATAATATTGAGAAGTGTTTGAAATAGAAGTACAATTTCTTCGTAAGTTTTGTATTGGATATTAAAGAAAAACATAGGAAATTATGCCACTTTTTTTTTTAATTTAAAAAGTCATTTTTATGTATATTCTAAGATTTTCTTAGTAATAGCGAGAACTAAAAAGAAGTTCGCCTCGCGAAATTTCTCAACTTACCCAGTTAAATTATGAGAAACTTTCGTCGGGGTGCCCGGCAGGGCTGTTGGGATCTACAGTAGAGGGTCTCGAGGCGAGTCCTGTCAACACCATAGCATAGATCTCAAAATTTTGAATCAAATGATGTGAACTTAAATTCATTTTATAACCAATCACAAGCATCCAATCAGTGGTGACTACTACTAACTAATGGCCTTTTGCTTCTCTTTTTATTTTTAAATTTTTTTCTTTAATTATTTAAAATATTTTTTAATTAAATTTTTTTAACTAATGAAATGTGCCAACACAATGTAAAAGTACAGTTATACCCACATTGTGCTGGCACATTCCATTAGTTTGTCTTCAAGAATTTGTCTTAGTGGCTTTATACATGTAACTTTTGCATGTTGTTGTGATCTTATTCTTACATGTAAATTTTGGTGACAGGTAGTAGTTATGAGTGATGCATATGACTTGGAGTACAACTCTATATAATGAGCTGATTAGTTGTAAGTCTTGTAGAGTATAGTGTGTTAGAAAGTGAAATGCAAAATTAATTCAATTGTATTCTCTTGTCTCCTATCTACTCATTTTCTCTTACATAGTTCATTCCATAGAAGTTCTATCATAGAGTTCTTTTCAAAAAGTTCCTCTCATAGAGTTCTTATCATAGTCTTCTCTCTTTCTCTCATAGAGTTCCTCTTATAATCTTATCTCTTTATCTCATAAATTTCTTCTCGTAGTCTTCTCTCTTTTTCTCATAGAGTTCTCTCGTAGTATTCTCTTTTTCTCTCATAGAGTTCATCTTATAGAGTTTCACTCAGAGTCTTGTTATAATGTTCCTCTTATAATGTTTCTCTCACAGAGTTCTTTTCATAAAGGTGTTTTATAAAGTTATTATTATAAAGTTTCTCTCAAAGTATTTCTCTTATAGAGTTTCTTTTATAGAGTTTCTCTCCAAGCATTCTTCTTATGGAGTTTCTTTCATAGAGTTCCTCTCATAGAATTTCTATTATAGAGCTCCTCTCATAGTCTTCTATTTTCTTCGTATAGAATTTCTCTCATAGTGTTCCTCTTATAGTATTTCTCTCATAAAGTTTCTCTCACAATATTCCTCTCATAAAAATCCTCTTATAATGTTCCTATTATTGATTTTCACTCATAATTTTCATATCATAGAGTTCCACACATAGACTTTCTCTGATAAAGTTTCTCTCATAGTGGTCTTTGGATAAAGTTCCTCTTATAGAATTCTTCTCATACTGTTCCTCTCATAGATTTTCACTCATAGAATTCCTATTATAGTGTTCCTCTCAAAATATTCTCTCTTCCTCTCATAGAGTTCCACCCGTAGAGTTCCTCTTATCGAGGTCTCCTATATAACTTCTATTATAAAGTTTCACTCATAGAGTTCCTCTTAAAATATTTTTTTCTCGTAGAGTTCCTCTCATACTATTCTTCTTAGAGAGTTTCACTTATAAAGTTCCTCTCATAAAGTTCCTCTTAAAGTGTTCTTCAAATAGTATTTCTCTCTCATAGTTCCTCTTATAGAGGTCTTCTCATAGTGTTACTGTTGGCGCAGTAGGATCTAGGCATGTGAGTGCATGCATGTGCATTTGTGTCTATTGCCTAACGTAGCGAAAATATAAATTTTGCAATAAACACAATAAATAAATATATTAATCACATTAATATATTAATAAGGTTAGAGAACTCATCAAACGTGTAACGTTATACACGTATGTTTCCTGGAGTCTGCATGGAGACCAACTCGCGTGCAGTTCTAGTCACTAATTCGGTGGGCTTGGTGAGCTAGAATAGCAGCTCCATATTCAGCCTGGGATTAACTCTTAATCCCTAAAATGGCCGGGAGTGAATTTACATTCTTTTCTCCAAAAAGATAAGAAATGGAGAATTTGAAACAATTCATAATTATTTCAATTGGAAGTAGAGGGAAAAATGAAACAATTTCATTTTTTCTCTCTTCCTTTTTTTTTTCTTCTTCTTTCTTTCTTCTCTTTTTCATTTCCTTTCTCTCCATTTCTTTCTTTCTCTCTTGGCTGAATTCGGCCTTTTCCTCTTCTCTTCTCTTTCTTTTGCTTTATATATATATAATATAATATAATATAAAATATAATATATATAATATAATATAATAATAATATATTATATAATATAAAAAGAAAGATATTTTGATTATTTAACTATTAAATAATTAAACTGAGAAATGACCATTTTGTCCCTCATAAATAGTTACCAAGTTCACCCTCTAGTGGGTCCCACTAAATTTCACACTTGGATAAACTCAACTGAGGGTCCACAATATGCTACGTGTCATAATACAATTAGTAAATAACATTTATTAACTAATTGTTGTATTTAACACTTAAATACAGACACCACGCATTCCCGTAGAATCACTGAATATTGCTGGATTAAACAATTTAATCCGGTACGCTGCCCCAATGCACAACGAGTACACTCCATATCGCGGGACTCCCTAGGTCCTACACTCAATTCGTCAAATGAAACTATTCCATAAGTCCGTGAGCACAAGTCACGAATATACAAATCAGCATGTTGAATCATGCAAGCTGAGGTTACAACGCATACGTATATTCCTTCCGTCATGATATCCAAGATGTGCGGGGATATAGATTATCACTGTCAAATCCCCTTATGCTCATCCATATCTTATCTCCAGACTTGTATCTCAATGAACAATATGCGCAAACTCCTTTGCCATATTGTTCCACCCTGTTGGAACTCTTTCCCGGGATGATTGCTTGTGGCCACAAGACTTTTTGAGATACAGTCTCGAAGCATCTGGATATCAAACTCCATATAGGAGCTGATGGATCCTATATCTGTACGCACTGGAATCCATAAGCATCGGACCATACCCATCGACACCTAGCAGTCACACCATGAAAGGTTTGTGATATGTGTGGATCACTTACAAGCCCACCGTGGCACTCAGGTCAAAGGACCACGTATACTACTCAACTCGAGAACACCTTTTGTTGACGGCTTACATTAAATGTCTATCCGAGGCCCTCGTGAGTCTATCACATATCCAGTCTTAACTGGATACCCATATGTCAATACGAGCTCCAAGCTCATGGTCGATTAGGAATGACCATCTATACCCGACAGATACGATAAATGCTTATCTATATATAAAGGTATCCACCAATAGATCCGCATCAGTAGAAATAGATCAGGGATTATTATTCGAGAACATACTTGCGCAACTTGCATTTCTTGGCACCCGATTGTAACTCTTGCAACTATACAGTTACTAGTATATTCCCATGTCTATGTCCCATTACAGATAAGGCTCCAATTCTTGGATCTGCTGAGTATTATAACCAACTAACACTTAACTGTGCTAACATTTAGCAATTATATATCTCAACGTGGCTAACTATGAGCCCTTATCTAAACCCTTTAGATCTGATCCGAACTCCTTCAGATCTATAATGTCTGTAATGTTACATACATAATACTATATAAATTGATATTAGCGATTTAATGAGAATGTACACTTGTATAAATACACAAGTATATATACATTCAGGGATGGCACGTAAGCACCGACCCTAACAGTTACACTTTATGAGATTCTTTTATAGTTTTCTTATCCTAGAGTTCCACACTTAAAGTTCTTCTCACAAGTTTCTTTCATAGTTTTATCTTATAGTGTTCCTTATATAGAGTTTCTCTTATAGAGTTCTTCTCATAGAGTTCTTCTTATAATGTTTCTCTCATAGAGTTCCTATCAAAGAGTTCATATCATAATCTTCTCTCTTCATCTCATAGAGTTCTTCCTATAAAATTCATATCATATAGTTCCTTTCATAATCTTCTTTATTCCTCTCATAGCCTTCTCTCTTCCTTTCATAGAGTTCATCTTATAGTGTCTCTCTCATAAAGTCTTTTTTTATAGTGTTTCTCTTATAGAGTTTCACTTATAAAGTTTTTCTCATAGATTTCTTATCATAGAGTTTCACAAATAGAGTTCCTTTCACAAAGTTTCTCTCATAGTATTCCTCTTATAGTGTTCTTTGCATAGAATTTCTCTTATAGAGTTATTCTCATAATATTCCTCTTATAGAGTTCTTATTATAGAGTTCCTCTCATACTCTTCTCTCTTCCTCTCATAGAGTTCCTCTAATAGAGTTTCTCTTATAGACTTCACCTGATAGAGTTCTTCTCATAGTATTCCTTTTTTAGAGTTTCTCTTACAGTGTTCCTTTCATATAGTTCATTTCATAGAGCTCATCTCATTCAGTTTCACTTATAAAGTTTCTCTTATAGTCTTCTCTCTACCTCTCATAAAGTTCCTTCTATAGAGTTGCTCTCCTAGTGTTCCTCTCATAAAGTTCCTTTTATAAAGTTCCTCTCATAATAGTTCCTCTTATAGACCTTAATTCTTTAAGTTTTTTTTATAATGTTCCTCTTAAAGTATTCCTCCTAAAGAGTTCTTCACATAGTTTTCCTCCCATAGGGTTTTTCTTGTAGTGTTCCTCTCATAGAGTTCTTCTTATAGAATTCCACTCATAAAAGTTCCTCTCATAAAATTCCTTTCATAGAGTTTCTCTTATAGTCTTCTCTCTTCCTCTTATAAATTGTCTCTCATTGAATTACTCTCATAGTATTTCTCTTATAGAGTTCCTCTCATAAAGTTTATCTTTTAAAGTTTCTCTCATAAAGTTCCTCTCATAGTGTTTCTCTTAAAGAGTTCCTCTCTTAAAGTTTCACTCACAGTGTTCATCTCATACTCTTTTTTATATTGTTTCTCTCAAAAAGTTCTTCCCATAAAGTTTCTCTTATAGAGTTTCTCTTATAGTGTTTCTCTCATAGAGTTTGTTTTATAATATTCTTCTCATAGAGTTTATTTCGTAATGTTCTTCTTATAGAGTTTTTCTTATATAATTTCTCTCATAGAGTTTCTCTCATAGAGTTTCTCTCATAGTGTTCCTCTTTCAGAATTTCTCTTATAGTACTCCTATCATAGTCTTCTTATAGTATTCCTCTTATAGGGTTCCTCTTAGAATATTTATCTCATAGAGTTCCTCTCATAGTCTTCTCTCATAGTGTTCTTCTTGTAGATTTCTTCTCATGGAGTTTCTCTCATAGTTCATCTTATAGAGTTCCTCTTATGATGTTCCTTTTATAGAGTTTCACTCATAGAGTTCCTCTCATCGTGTTATTCTAATAGAGTTCCTCTTATAAACCTATTCTCATAGAGTTCTTCTCATGGTATTCCTCTCATTGAGTTCTTTTTATAAACCTCTAATATAGATCCTATTATAGAGTTTCTTTCATAGAGTTTCATTCATAGAGTTCCTCTTGCAGTGTTCTCCTTATTGTGTTCCTCTATAGATTTCCTCTCATAAAGTTTATTTCATAAAGTTTCTCTCATAATGTTTCTTTCATAGTTTCTCTTATAATGTTCCACTTATAAAATCCCTCTCATAGAGTTGCTCTCATAGTGTTTCACTTATAAAGTCCCTCTCATAGAACTCCTCTTATCATATTCCTCTTATATAGTTTCTATCATAAAGTTCCTCTTATATAATTCTTCTCATAGAGTTTCTCTCATATAGTTCCTCTTATAGAGTTCTTCTTATAGAATTTCTCTCATAGAATTCCTTTCATAGAGTTCCTCTCATACTTAATTTGAATAAAATGAATTGAATTTGAATAATTTGGTTCAAAACAAATGTCAAAATGAATTCTTGATTCTAATTATTATACGAATCGAATGTGAATTTTCTAAAATCTAGTTATATCTTGTATTTAGTACATATTTGGATTCTAATATTAGTTTTTTCAACCTTATTATCAACTAACTATCAAGTAGATCACAAAATCATAAGTTCGGTGAAGTCTATGAGTGGTCGCCGACAACCAATGCTAGCAGTAGTGTAAAAGCAGTGTCCAACTTCTCTTTCTTAGTTGTATTTAATTTGAAATTTAAAAAAAAATAGATTATTAGACATGTCAAATTTGTATCATCTGTTTAATAATCTTGTAAAATTCGTATTTTAGTATTCTAATTCATCAATTCATTTATAATACATTATTATTTGAATAATTGAACTAAGTCAATTTGTTTCAGACACGAATTCATTTAGAAATTAACCAAATTTGAATTAAAAAAAGACACAATTATCAAACGAGTCAAATTCATATCACCCATTTAATAATCATGCCAAATTTTTGTTTGAGTATTTCAATTTGCCACTTTATTTAATCAAATTAGGTCAATTTGTTTAAGATAAGAATTCATTTAGGGAACTTTTAAAGGAAGAATTTATTTAAATTCATTAAAAATTCTTTAAGATATAATGTATTTTATAATTTAAATAATTTATTTTTATCATTTTAAAATAATAATTGTATATAAGAATTGAATCATGTAAATGAATTAAATTGTGTTTATCATGCAAACAAATCAAATCATGTATATTCTTATAAAAGAATCCAATATATGCTATTTATTAATGTCTAATTATTTTGTTTCATGCAACTCCTTCAGTAAATGAACAAATTTATGTTTGACTGTCTAATTTATTTAATTTAACAAATCGTGTAAGTAGATTTGAATTCCAAACTTCTTGATCTACCTAAGAGAGTTTTTTTAATTAAACTAATACTCATAAAAATACCTTTGCACTTGTTTGCATTATATGTCAATATTCTTCTAATTCATCACGAAATTGACTATTTATTATCAATATATGTTATAAAATCTATGTCAAGATACTTTTCTTTAATATTATAAATAAAAATAAATAAACTTTTATTTTTTATACTATATTAATTTTATTTTATGACATGATTATATTTACATCATATATCCTTCATTTGATTTGTAAGACATGTGTTTAGGTAAATTTTTCATATTAAAAAAATGTGATGTTTAGTCAATTTCGAGTATTAGTAGGCATATTTATTATTTGAAAAACTTTGAGGGGGTATATGATATATACTAATACAAGTTGTGGCCATTTTTTTGCTATCACGCGAATTACGATGGCTATATTATTCAAGTGTTGATTATAGATTGTTGACACTAGATACTTAATTGTTGATTATAGACACTAGACACTTTATTGATGATTATAGACAGTATAGACTTTATTGCTGATTGTAGACACTAGACTCTTTATTGAAGTGACACATGCACACTAAATTTTTTGTTTCCTCTTACACCAAATTTCTCATTACTCTATACACAATACTGCTTATACAAAATATTTAACTTTTTAATCTCAACATTTGTTACACTATCAAGACAAATACGTTCACTTATAATCTATAAGTAGTGATATTTTGGTTGACTATTGTAACCCCACTATTCCATTTCTCTAACCAATTATTTGTGATCCCACCACATTTATTCTTACTAATTGCACAAGAAAATTAAAGCCAAATATCAAAAATCATTTTTACCAGTAGCCACTCCTAACGTGACACTATCTCATTCTCTCGATTTTTGTTGACAATGACATCTTCAGCAGCATTCTTTCTTTGTATTAATTATCAACAATGATTAAGATGGTGTTGACCTCAAAATTTAGTAACATGAAAGTCAACAAGTTAAACTTATTTGATTGTTAGAAAGTTGGGTTGTAACTTTAAGGATAGGATGGGATAAACTATTTCGATCACCTCTTCCCCCATAAATACTTTATTTGATAAGAATCCTGAGACTAAAAAACAAATGAGGTCGTGCTAGATATTTTTTTAGTGTAGGTACTTGGATGCTTAAGTTATCAAATACTTTGAAAAATAAATGATGGGCAAAAAAATAATGAGATTGTAATATATGGGCTCAATATGAATACACTCATGACCTTGAGGATAGAAATCCAAGGAATTTAGACTCTCTTAGAGTGTGATGGAACTCTTTTGAGAATACAGAACATATAATTCTATGTATATCTCTATTCTTATATGAGCCTTTCGCTCTGTATATACTGATATTTTCAAAGAAATTTTTATGATGATGCCCAATATATATATATATATATATATATATATATATATTTCCCATATTTATAAGGTGAGGATGTAAGTTTAACTTATAACACTTGGAACCCTATTAGAATTTAAGAGCCTTGTAGACATTCTTTTTCAGGATTCTACTATCTAAGTTTTACCTAAATTGAATTAGATTGTTTTTACTATGGTAAAACATATATCATAATTTTTAGGATGTCCCTTGAATTGATGGATCTTTCTTAGATAAGCAAAGCCTTATCCATAACTCTCTATGACTCTCACAAGTTAAGTCCATTTAGGAAATTTCATTTGACTTTTAAAGTTGGTCGAATTTGAGCCTATCTCATGCTCGATGTGGGTATAGATATTTTCCCATACTTTTTAAGTTTGATCAAACAAGGTAGCCGATCGATAAGGGCACGACTAATAAATGGAATACAAATCATATTCAAGTTCCAGTTGGTCAGAAAACTCTCAATGGACTTATTCAAAATATTTGGGCTGAGGTGAATTCGTAGAAGCCCAAGGAAGATGTTATACATGTTCCATAAGGTTAGATTTTCATGATTTAAACTTTGAAATAATCAAGAAGAATTCCTTATTGGCCTTTTAATTTTTGAATTATATGGGGAAGGAATGAATTCAAAATTCCCTTGTTTCTTTTTTGTTAGGGTAGTCGTGATTTTAAAAAATAATGGATTCAATTTTCATAATTCAAATTAGGATATTTTAGTTTCCTATTTTCTAGTTATGGATTCAATTTAGATTTCATTCATTAAATTTGTGATAGAAAATTCATTTTGGTTCTTTTAGAACTCTTTAAACTTATCGAAAAAAATTTCGTGGCATACACCTTTAACTTATCAATCAATCATTCAATCATTGATTGTGGCATCTTCATTATACCAAGGTTCTTACTTCAATATAAGCAAAAGGTCACGGTTTTATACAAATATGTTTTTAGACAATGTCAGAGTCTTTCTTGATCTATAAATTTCTTAATTTCTTAACGTGGATTGTATCAGTTGGTATCAGAGCTTGGCACTAGTTGCAGGTTTGCCTTTTTTTTATTTGAAAAACAAAAAAACAGAAAAATGATATTACGATTTAACTCTTGTAATTCTTATTTCAATTTTATATCTTTGTGTTCTTTTTTGATTCAACAAATTTAAATTTCTTGCTCCAAACAAACCCTAAATAAGTAGGCTAAAAAAATGTTCTTTTCATGCGAATTTTGAAACCCTTAAATCAACAACACGGCCTTTTTTTCTAAGCCTTTTAATCTTAATGACTCTTGGTAAGTTCTTGGTGAATTGTTGCTGAAAATTATGATAAATATTTAATTAGTTTGATAAGAACCTATATGGGATTATTATGAGTGAAAAAACGCAAGAGTAGTAAGCACATAAGAAGGTAAAAGTCAAATGATTTTGTGTGAAAACACAAGTGAAAGTTGAATAAATAATTTTTTAAGTAAAATATGTGAGGGAGTATGTAAGGTTCTTTCTTTTTTTTTCTCTAACTTTCTTTTGCAATAAACATGTCAGACAACAAGGACAAAAATACTTTCAGAGATGCATCGAAAAAGGTTGATTTGAAGTTTTTCATGGAAGATTTAATGGGTGAGATGAGGAGAGTATTGAAAGTAGAGATAGAGTAAGTTCATGAACGAATAAATCGAGTAAAGAATGAACATGTGGATCAACCATAAAATCCTCATAATGTGAGTAAGAGAGAGAGAGAGAGAGAGAGAGAGAGAGAGAGTTCAACCTAGGGAAGTAAGGGTTGAAGATGAAGAATATTATAGGGATGGTTTCTAATAAAGAACATTATTGGGATTTAATTGTTGGAAATAAGAGATATGATGCACAATTTAGTGAAGCTAAGAATCGAAAAGATAATAACTTGGGTAGTATTAAGATGAAGATTCTGTTGTTTCAAGGAAAAAATGATCCCCAAGCTTACCTTGGATAAGAAAAGAAGACAAATTTAGTATTTAATTGTCACAATTATTCCGAGCTTAAAAGGTAAAACTTACAGTCATTGAATTTTTTTATTATGCAATTATTTAGTAGCATCAACTAGTGTTAAACAGAAAGAGAAATAGAGAGCGTCCTATAGAGACGTGAAAAAAAATAAAAACTGTGATGAGGAGACAATTTGTTCAAAGCCATTATTACCGTGAGTTACACCAAAATTGTAAAGTCTTACACAAGGTAATTGAATTGTAGAGAATTATTATAAGGAGATGAAAATCGCTATGATTTGATCAAATGTAAATGAGGACTGAGAGGCTACTATGGCTAGGTTTTTGGTTGGTTTGAAATATGAAATTGCTAATTCGGTGGGATTGCAACATTATGTGGAGTTAAAAGATATGGTGCACATGGCTATCAAAATTGAGAACCAACTGAAGAGAAGGGGTAGCAGTAAATTGCAACTTCATCATGTAGGCCAAATTTTGTGAAGAAATAGGAAAAGCAAACCTCTGCCAAGTCTAAAATTGAGCAAAAACAAGAAGCGGTCAGCCATGAAAATCAAAGTAAATCTAATTCTTCCACCACTCAAAATTGTAATATTATGTGTTTTAAATGTCAAGGCAGAGGTCACATAGCGAGTTAATGTCCAAACAGAATAGTTATAATATTGCGAGATAATGGTGAGATTGAATCTAATGATGAAGATGACACCAAATATATGCCACCATTGGAGGACATTGATAATGAGGAATACGCTGCCTAAGGTGAATTATTGGTTATGATGAGAGCTTTAAGTATGTAGGCCAAAGAAAATGATGAAGTACAGTGAGAAAATATCTTTCATACTAGATGCTACATAAAAAATAAGGTGTATAGTGTGGTTATTGACAAAGGTAGTTATACTAACATTGCTAGCACTACAATGGTGGAGAAATTAGGGCTGCCAATAATTAAACATTTCTGGCCTTATAAGTTACAATAGCTCAATGATAGTGGCGAAGTAATAGTTACTAAACAGGTGTTAGTTTTCTTCCTCATCGAAAAATATGAAGATGAAGTTTTGTATGATATAGGTTTGATGCAAGCTAGACACTTACTATTAGGCCGACCATGGCAATTTGATCAGTGTGTTATGCATGATGATTTCTCTAATAAATACTCATTTGTGCTTAATCAAAGGACAATCACTCTAGTCCCTTTGTCACTAAAGCAAGTCTATGAAGATCAAGTGAGGTTACAAAAAGAGAGTGATCAAAAGAAAGACAATGAGAAAAAGAAAAGAAGTGAAAATTAAAAAGAGAATAAAAGAAAGGCTAGGAAAAATGATAGAGAAAAAAAGAGAACAAATTCAGCCATTGAGAGAAAAGTAGAGAGAAACAAATTTCTATACAAAAATGAGTGAAATAAAAAGAGTATTGTATTTAATTCAGCTAATGATTATACTTTTGTACAAATAGGTGTATTTAAACACTAACCAACTTGACGCGTTTTTGCCTAGTTCAATTGTTTCTCTTTTGCAAGAGTTTGATGATGTCTTTCCCGATGAGGTTTCACATAGTCTACTTGAATTGAACATCAAATCGATTTTGTGCCCGGTGTATCCATTTTAAACCAACCAGCCTATCGAAGCAATCCCGAAGAGACAAATAAGCTATAAAGGTAGGTTAGTGAATTGATGAAAAAAGGATACCGTAATATTCAAACCCTATTAGTAGTATTGGTACCTAGATTTCAGAATAGAGCAATAAAGACAATGTAGGGTTACCCAATTTTAACCCTTTTAGAAATATTTTTTTAATAGTGCCTACGAGAGATATTAGACCTAATTTGGTAATTTCATACTCGGTCGGAGCGTCGGACGACCCTAAATATTTATGGAATTTTTCTCTATTGGCTTGAAAAATGAAATTTTTATTTACTACATGAATTTTTATTTAATGGTTATGTATGGAACAAGCCTTTATTGAGAAACATATTCCATATATTAGAGAATGGACCAACTAGAGAAAATTTCATGGATTGTCAAGTTGAGAATTCTAATTAGTTCCTTTGACTATTCTAACTAGATAGTTATAAAGGAACCAATTACATATTTAGTTTCCAACCAATGGCAAATTAGAAATTTAGAGTAAGATGAAGGAAAAATTGGTCAATTGAGATAGCACTATCTATATATATAGTAGAAGTGTGTAGAAATCTCAAGAGATTAAAGCATAACACTTAGAGTAAAAGGGAAGCAAAATTCATGTAAAAAAGAGTTGTGCTGCTACAGTAAAATTTTAGTGTTTGTTTTCATAAGTCTTCATGCTTAATCAAGCTATAATAAGGTCAAGTATAAGTTCCTAAGCTCAATTGAAGCCGCCATTAGTGAAAATTCAAGAAAAAGAGGTAAAAAAAGTATTGTTTTGTAAGGATTATATGTGAACATTCAGGATTTATTCAATTGATGTTCTTGTGTGTATTTTTGGTTTAGATTGAGTTCAATTCTAGTGTAGAGGTTGAAGAAGTCATCAAATTGAAGAAATTGGCAATGTATGAATTAGGGTTTTGGGTGATTTTGATAAAGAGACTTCAATTAGTTGTAATTAGGGCATTAGAATGAAGTTGGTTTTATTTTGATGCAATTGAAATAAGAAATTAAGAAGAAGAAAAAATGTGTTGGAACATAGGGTGAAATTCTGCCACTTTAGGGAAGTTACGGTTAAGTTGTGTTTTGGTTTAATGGTTATGCATATTGAATGTATATAGTAGCTGGAAAATCTAAATTGAAAAAAAAGGACATAATTGTCCCTTTTGGTAAGGTGAAGGGCAGTTATGTCCAACCAAAGTTATATGGTGTTAAGAAATTTTCAGGGGTGTTGGATTGTGAGTTAGATTAGATTAAATGACTTCGTAAATGAAAATTGAAAAGTAGTATCCATCTGGGTGCGTTTAGTAGTTAAATGAGATTCTAGTGTTTGAATTGGTTCTAAATATCATTTATAGCGTGTAGGTGAAGAAAACCGAGATCGGTAATGAGAGCAAAAATTCAAGCAAAATTGAGCTCGGAGTGGTTATGAGTAAAAATCTTTTATTTTGTTTATCTTTCGTTTATTATGTTTCTGCATAATGAAATTGCATATTTTATGTGCTTTTAATGCATAAACATGATTTATGATTTTGATATATATCCATAGATATGTTTTTACATGTTCGGTTTAAGAAACAGCTTTAAAACTACTGCATTAGTTTCAAAAGACCATTGGTACCCTCAGATTACAGTGATGGTGATAGTTTATGACCCGGCCGGTATACCCCGTACACATGGGCAAGTTTTTTTTTTTGGGGGGTGGTATCACTAACTTTGAAAAGTCGAGTTATCGAGTCATCTGAGTCGTTTTATGTGTATGGGCTATTGTCTTGCTATATGTAAACGATGTAGGATTCTGCTGTATAGCCACTGACTTAAGATGTCATTGTGGGTGCTGCTAGTTGAAGTGCCCTATGGCCTACTCACGTGTATGGCACTAGTTGAGTCGCTGTGTGAGTATAGAACTTTAGGGTTACCATTGGTACAGTTTAGAAAGAAAATGGCCGAGCAAATGCTTTAATAGTTTTCGATCTACTGATTGCATATTATGAGTTTATATGCACATGCTAGTTATTATGTTGTACAGATTTTGGATTTTATTTTCCAAAGATGTAAATAAATCCCGCTCGGTAAAATTACATCGGCATATGATGTTAGAAACTATTTTAAAGCTTTATACAAGTTTTAGAAGCATGATTTATGCATGTCTTTTAGAATTATTATCTATGCAGAATTTTATTTTATTTGAAATCTTAAATGCACTCATTGAACTCCTTTAGGTCACTCGTTTTGTATTTTATATTTTCTAAACCCCCTTCCTAGGTGCAGGTCTCGGTATGCAAGCTGCTGATTCTCCTACAGCTGAATAGTGGGCCAAATCTGAAGATCATTTTTGTAAATGTAAATGTGCTAAATAGAACCCTTTTTACTTTTTGCATAATATTTATAGGCATGTGTATTTGTATGTATGTTTTGAACTAATAATAAGAGATTTTCGATATTATGATGATCGTTTTTACTTTTTATGAGCATGCTTGTTTTGTGATTTAAATGAAATTATTAAGTTGAGTTGGATTCATTTTGTAAAGGACCAGAGGTCCTATTTCATTGTATTGAGAAGTGTCTGAATAGAAGTAAAATTTCTTTATAGGTTATATATTAGATTTTTAAAGAAAAACAGGGGAAACACTAGGCCTTTTTGTTTTTAAATTTAAGAAGTCATTTACATGTATATTCTAGGCTTTTCTCAGTAATAGCAAGAACTAAAAAGGGGTTCGCCTCGCAAAATTTCTCAACTTACTCAGTTAAATTCTAATGAACTTTCGTTAGGGTGTCTGGCAGGGCCGCTGGGATCTACAGCAGAGGGTCTCAGGACGGGTCCTGTTAGAGTGGTGTTAGAGCCCGATTTTTGAAGTTTTTAGTTAAAAAGTACATTTCTAAAATGAGATTCTTGAAACTCCAAGCATATTTTTCTAAGTTTATCAAATTGAATTCTATGCATTTGATAATCATTTGAATCACTACACAAAAATTATGCATCATCGTGGGGGCTCACGTACTATGAGAGTAGCTGCAGAGGCTCTTACATTTGATGAGGAGCAAGGGAATAAGTCAATAAATGTTCATACGCCTCAGATCTCTCCTGAGTCATCTCAACCTACTGAGCCAGAGGGTGGAAGCATAAATATAACTCAGATGGCCTAGATACTAGCAGCAATCCAGCAGCCGAGAGAGACAAGAGTATCTATTAAGCACGCCAATAAATTGGGTGCTAAGCCGTATGATGGTACCGGAGACCCTAAGAAAGCCCTATCTTAATTAGAGAACAATGAAAAAAGTTTTCAGGTTATGTGATGTACTGAAGAAAAAATGGTGGTATACTTTACATTGCTATTGAAAGAATGAGCAAAAGATTGGTGGAAGGCCTTGTAAATGAGGAATGTCGATGAGGTGTCTTGGGCACTTTTCAAAGAGAAATTTCTGAACAAGTTTTACCCCAAAAGTTATAAAGATCTAAAGATAGAAGAGTTCTTCAAGCTGGAATAAGGTTCTCTCTCAGTGGCAGAGTATGAGAAGAAGTTTTTAAAACTCCTCCGTGCCATCCTTTTTATAACTGATAATGAAGAGTAGAAGGCTAATCGGTTCGCAGTGGGTCTCAATCCTCGGATCAGGGAGTACGTGGTATCGACAACCCACACTCAGTATGAAACATTGGTGGAAGATGCAACTCGAGTTGAAATAAGCATGGCGGCCATCCCTAAACTGAAACAACAGAGCCTGAAAAGAGGTTGGTCAGGTGGTTCTCGAGGAGGACCTAATAAATTTACACGAACTGAGGAGCGATCTACATGGTCCAACAGTAAGGAACTAAGCCAAGGAGCTCAATCCAGTCAAGCTTTCATTCGACAACCATTGGTCGGATCCCGAAGCACTAAAGAGAGTTTGAAGAATTTTTCGATGTGTAATAAATATGGCAAGGCTCATCTAGGAGATTGTAGGAAGAGGACTATTGATTGTTATAAGTGTGATCAAGAGAGACACTACATAAGGGATTGCCCGAATGATGGAGCTAGTACTAGGCCAGAAGACAAACCACCAACTCTGGGACAAACTAGTAGTGGCCGAGGTCAGATTCGAGGTTGTCCCCAATTCAGAAGGCCAAGCGGCTCGAGCCAGCCTAATAGGGGAGTTGGTCGAAAAGGATCATTCGAAGGACTACAAGGCAGACCTCATACCCAGGCTAAGGTATTTGCAGTGACCCAGCAGGAGGCGGATGCGGCCCCAGAAGTTGTGACAAGTACGATGTCAATCTTTGATTGAGATGCTTATATACTGATAGATCTTGGAGTGAACCATTCTTTTATTTCTGTGGAGTTTGCTACAAATGCTAGTATAGTGCCTCAATTATTAGATGGTGTGGTAGTAGTATCTCTTCTTACAGAAGACTCTATTGTAGCAGAAAGAATGTTTAGGGGTAGTAAAATTAATATTGAGGGCCAAGGGTTTATGGCAGATTTGATTTTGTTGGTCATCAATGATTTTGATGTGATTTTGGGGATGGATTGGTTGTCTAAATTGTTAGGGTTGTGCCTATGTACCATCCCAATTTTGTATGAATATTTGATATCTATACAGAGTATATTTTGTTATATCGCTAATTACCTTTTAATTATATGGTTTAATGCTTGTTACGCTATAAACTCTGTATTATTTAAAAGAGTTCGGATACGGTCTAAAGGAGTTTAGACTGGTGCTGAGAAATAGCAAATATTCCAAAAGTTGGAGTATTATCTGTAATGGGACAAAGACTTCAGAATATGCTAATAATGATATAATTGTAAAACTTGCAATAGGTTGCTAGGATGTGTCATTATGCAAGCATGTTCTCAATTAAATAATTTATGGTCTATTTCTACTAATGCAGGTCTGTTAGTAGATCCTATTAATTATATAGATCAGTGTATGTCTATATCTGTAGGGTACAGTTGGTTATTCCTAGCCAACCAGGATCTTAGAGATTGTATAGGCATACGGGTATTCAGTTAGGATTAAGTACTGAACAGACTCATGAGGACCCCAATAGACATCCTATGTTGCCGTCAATGGAAGGTCCTCTCGAGTTGAGTAGCATACGTGGTCCTCTAACCTGAACACTACGGTGGGCTTGTGAGTGATCCACTATGCTTTGGTTTCACGCATGTTAGAGACCTTTCATAGTCTGACCACTGGGTATGGTCCAATGCTTATGGAGTCCGATGCGTGCAGATATGGGATCCATCAGATCTAATAGAGAGTGATATATCTAGATGCTTCAAGATAGTATCTCAGGAAAGTTGTATGGCCGTAAACAGTTAACCCGGAAAGGTATTTCTATGGGTTAAACAATGTGGCAAAGAGTTTTGCTTATATTGTTCAATTGAGATACCATTTTGGACATAGGTTTATGGATGAGCATATAGGGATTTGATGGTGTGGATCTATATCCCCGCATATCCAAGATATATTTGATGGAAGGACTATACGTATGCGTTGTAACCTCAACTTGTATGGTTCAATGCTTCGATTTGTACTATTCGTGACGTGTGTGGGGGGCATGGCTCACGGACTTATAGAATAGTTTCATTTGATGAATCGGGCGTGGACCTAAAGAGTCTCGCGATATGGACTGTACTCGTTGTACACTGGGGTAGAGTACTAGATTAAATTGTTTAATCTGGTAATATTCAACGTAACCATGAAAATGCATGCATGTATGTATTTAAGTGTTAAATACAACAATCAGTCAATAATTATTATTCACTAATTATAAAGTGACACATGACGCATTGAGAACCCTCGGTTGAGTTTAGTGGGATTTAGTGGGACCCACTAAAGGGTATACTTGGTAACTATTTATGAGGAGTAAAATAGTCCTTTCACACTTTGATTATTTAAATATTAAATAATCAAATATCTCTAATATTAAATATTATTATATAATATTTTATTTATAATAATATAATATATAATGCATGATAGTTGTCATGCATTATATATATAATATTATTATTTTCTTTGTTTAATATTATTATTTGCCAACAATGCTTGTTTTATTTATATTATATTATAATATTAATTTTTTATTGATAAGAGATATATAAGTGTGAAGAATTGAAACGGAAATGGGTGAGAGGAAATCAATTGAAACAAAAATAAAAGGAAAAAGAAAAGAAAAGAAAAAAAAAGGTGCTATTTTTCCTTTCATATTTCCATTTCTTTGCTCTAAGTTTGAGAAGCAATTGATGCTTCTATTTTTGTTCATTTTGCATCGTAAGAGAGACAAGAGCAAGTTTAAGAATAGGCCACTTGGATTAAGAGTTAATCCTACGTTGGGTAAAGGAGCTGCTATTCTAGATTATCAAGCCCATCAAAGTTGATAACTAGAACTGCGAACAAGTAAAACTCCAGGCGGACTTCGAAAGAATACATGTAAAATGTTACACGTACTAGTAATTTTTTAATTTCATCATTTATATATTAATTTAATTAATATATAATTAATGTGTTAACTTTATATTTTTAAATTCTGTTGCGTTAAAATATGTATTAGATGCGTATTTTTCTATTAACACACTACTACATGCATACACCTATACACAGTAGATCTCATACATAAATATTGGGCCTCGATGGATTGTTTTCAGAAAGAAGTTAGATTATGTAGCCCAAGGGGAAATGAAGTCATTTTCTATGGAGTGTGAAAATCACTTTCTGCCAGTATGGTGTCGATAATGAGGGCAAGTAAGATGCTTCAAAAGTCGTATCAGGGGTACTTAGTCTATGTCATAGAAGTAAGAGACGGTGGAACGAAATTGGAGGATATTCCAGTGGTTAGAGATTTTTTGGATGTATTCCCAGAGGATCTTCTGGGCTTACCTCCAGATAGAGAGATAGAGTTTAGAATAGAAGTAGCTCCTGGAATACAACCAATTTCCAAAATGCCCTACAGAGCTCCTTCAGAATTGAAAGAACTAAAGGTGCAGATACAAGAGTTGGTGAATAAGGATTTCATCAAACCGAGTCCTTCTCCTTGGGGGGCACCGGTTTTGTTTGTAAAGACAAAAAGAGGAAAGTATGAGATTATACATTGATAAGAGAGAACTGAATAAAGTAACAGTGCTTAATCAATATCCACTTCCAAAATTTGATAATTTATTTGATCACGTATAGGGGGCTAGAGTATTTTTCAAGATAGATCTGAGGTCAGGCTATCATCAACTAAACATCCGGGAGGAACATGTTCCCAAGACGGCCTTTAGGACCCGATATGAGCATTATGAATTCTTGATTATCCCTTTTGGGCTGACTAATGCCCTAGTTGCTTTTATGGATCTTATGAACAGAGTCTTTCGATCCTATTTAGATCGGTTTGTAATAGTATTTATTGATGATATAATGGTTTATTCAAGCAGTGAGTAAGAGCATGCAGAACATTTGAATATTGTTTTGCAAACCTTAATGGAGCATCGGCTGCACGCCAAACTCAGTAAATGTCAATTCTGACTAGACATAGTTGCATTTTTTTGGGCATGTAATCTCTGCAGAATAGGTAACAGTAGATTCTCAAAAGATTGAAGCCATAGTAAATTGGAGACAGCCCACGAATGTGACGGAGGTTCATAGTTTCTTGGGTTTGGGTAGATATTATAGGAAATTTATAAAGGGATTTTCAAAGATAGTCGCTCATCTGACTAATCTAACCCAGAAAGAAGAGAAGTTTGTATGGTCGAAAGCATACTAGCAGAGTTTTGAAGAGCTAAAGCGAAGATTGACTTCGGCTCTAGTGCTTACACTTACATCGGGGAAGGACTGATTTACTATATATTGTTATTCTTTTAGACAGGGTCTAGGTTATGTGCTGATGCAAAATGAGAAAGTAATAGCTTATGCTTCCAGCTAATTAAAGAAGCATGAATAAAATTATCATACACATGACCTAGAACTAGCTGCAGTAGTTTTTGCTCTAAGAATTTAGAGGCATTATTTGTATGAGGTTCCTTGTAAGATCTTTATGGACCATAAGAGCCTGCAGTACTTGTTCACTCAGAAAGAACTGAATATGAGGCAGAGAAGGTGACTGAAACTTATTAAGGATTATGAGTGCACCCTGGAGTACCATCCGGGAAAAGCTAATGTGGTAGCAAATGCTCTCAGCAGAAAGTCTGTCGGTTTAATAGCTAACTTGAAGGTTATATATCTATCAATGTTAATAGAATTGAGGTCTTTGGGTGTAAAACTAGAATTGTCCGATTTTGGAGCACTATTAGCCACATTTTAGGTCTATCTGATACTGGTTGATCGGATTAGAGAACTACAGACTTAAGATCCACAGATAGTTAAATTAAAGGGTGAAATTGAGTCTGGGCAGTGGATCTTTCAGTGACCGAGGATGGTGTAGTGACCTTGGGTCAAAGATTATGTGTTCTAGATGTAAATAAGTTAAAAAAGAGAGATTATGGAAGAAGCTCATTCTTCTGCATATGCTATGCATCTGGGTATCACAAAGATGTACCGTACCCTAAAAGAGCACTACTAGTGAAAAGGTATGAAGAAAGATATAGCCAAATTTGTCTCAAGATGCCAAACTTGCCAGCAAGTAAAAGCTGAGAATTAGAAACCTGCAGGGCTCTTACAACCCCTTCCGATTCCAAAATAGAAAAGGGAGAGAATAAAGATGGACTTCATGGTAGGACTTCCGCGTAGCTAGAGAGGCAATAATGCAATATGGGTAATTGTTGATAGACTAACAAAATCTGCCTATTTCCTACCCATTAGAAGCAATTATTCTTTAGATAAATTGGCCCAGTTATACGTAGATGAGGTGGTACTACTCTATGGTGTTCCAGTATATATTGTGTCAAATAGGGATCCACGATTCACTTTTCGATTTTGGCTCAGCTTATAGAAAGCTCTAGGCACTAGATTGAGTTTCAGTATGGCCTTTCCTCTACAGACAGATGGCCAGTCTGAATGGATAATTTAGATACTTAATGATATGCTTAGAGCATATGTTATAGAGTTTAAGAGGAGTTGGGATACTCATCTGCCACTGATGGAATTCGCCTACAATAATAGCTATTAAACGAGCATCGGTATGGCACCATATGAAGCATTGTATAAAAGGAAATATAGAACTCCAGTTTGTTTGGATGAGGTAGGTGAAAGAAAACTGGTCGGCCTAGAAATTGTCCAGATTACCTCAGAAAAGATTCAAGTTATTAGGCAGAGGTTGAAAATAGCTAACGATAAATAGAAGAGTTATACAGGTAATAAAAGAAGAGACTTGGAGTTTTAGATTGGTTATAAAGTCTTTCTAAAGATATCATCATGGAAGGGAGTACTAAAATTTGGGAAGCGAGAAAAGCTTAGTCCCCAATACATTAGGCCATACGAGATACTTGAAAGAGTTAGGGAGGTGGCATATCATTTACGGTTACCAGAAGATCTGGCTAGAATCCATGACGTGTTTCACATTTCTATGCTTCGTAAGTACTTAGCAGATCCTTTACACATCCTAAGGGAACAATCAGTAGAATTGAACGAGAATTTAACCTACGAAGAGAAGCTTGTGCAAATTCTAGACCAGAAAGAACAAGTGTTTCGTAATAAAAGCATTCCCTTAGTGAAAGTTTTATGGATGAACCATGGAGTAGAAGAATCCACATGGAAACGTGAAGATCATATGCAAGTATAACATCCTCACCTCTTCCACACAGGTATAATTTAAATTTCGAGGACGAAATTTTTTTAAGGAGGGGTAAAATTGTAATATCTAATCTCTATTAGTAGTATTGGTGCCTAGATTTCAATATAGAGCAATAAAGACACTGTAGGTTTACCCGATTCTAACTCTATTACAAATATTTTTCATGGTGCGCATGAGAGATATTAGACCTAATTTGGTAATTTCACACTCGGTCAGAGCGTTGAACGACCTTAGAATATTTTTGAAATTTTTATCTATTGGCTTGAAAAATGAAATTTTAATTTACTAAATGAATTTCCATTTAAGGGTTATGTATGGAAGAAGCCTTTGTTGAGAATTTCATGGATTGCCGAGTTGGAAATTCTAGTTAGTTCCTTTGACTATTCTAACTAGATAATTCCAAAGGAACCAATTACATATTTAGTTTTCAACCAATGGCAAATTAGAAATTTAGAGTAAGTTGAGGGAAAAATTGGTCAATTGAGGGAGCACTATATATATATATCTATATATATAGTAGAAGTGTGTAGAAATTTGAAGAGAAGAGATTAACACATAACACTTAGAGCAAAAGAGAACCAAAATTCGTGCAAGAAAGAGTGGTGCTTCTACGGTGAAATTTTAGTTTTTTTCACGATTTTGCATGCTTAATCAAGTTATAATAAGGTCACGTATAAGTTCCTAAGCTCAATTGAAGCCTCAATTAGTGAAAATTTAAGAAAAAGAGGTAAAAAAAGCATTGTTTTGTAAGGATGATATGTGAACTTTCAAGATTTCTTCAATTTTGATGTTTGTGTGTGTATTCTTGGTTTAGACTAAGTTGAATTTTAGTGTGGAGTGTGAAGGAGTCATCAAATTGAAGAATTTAGTAAAGTAAGAATTAGGGTTTTTGGTGATTTTGATGTAAAGACTTCAATTGATTGTAATTAGGGTATTAGAATGAAGTTGGCTTGATTTTGATGCAATTGAAACAAGAAATTGAGAAAAGAAATATGTTGGAACATAGGGTGAAATTCTATGACTTTACAAAAGTTAAGATTGAGTTATGTTTTGGTTGAGTGGTTATGCATATTGAATATATATGGTTGATGAAAAAATCAAAATTGAAAAAAATGGGACATAATTATCCATTTTGGTAAGGCGAAGGGCAATTATATCCAACCAAAGTTATAGGGTGTTAAGAAATTTTTAGGACGTCGGATAATGAGTTAAATTAGATTAAATGACTCCGTAAATGATAATCGAAAAGTAGTATCCATCCGAGCTTTGTATACTAATTAGGGCATTTAGTAGTTAAATGAGATTCTAGTGTTTAAATTTGTTCTAAATGTCATTTATGACATGTTGGTGAAGAAACCCGAGACTGGTAACGGGAGCAAAAATTCAGAGCGAAATTGAGCTTAGAGTGGTTATGAGTAAAAATCTTTCATTTTGTTTACCTTTCGTTTATTATGTTTCCGCATAATGAAATTGTATATTTTATGTGCTTTAAATGCATAAACATAATTTACTATTTTGATATATATCCATGGATATGCTTCTACATGTTCGGTTTAAGAAACAGTTTTAAAACTACTGCATTAGTTTCAAAAGGCCATTGGTACCCGTAAATTATAGTAGTAGTGATAGTTTATGACCCGGCCAGTATATCCCGTACACATGGGCAAGTTATTTTTTTTTGGGGGTGGTATCACTAACTCTGAGAAGTCGAGTTATCGAGTCATGTGAGTTACTTTATGTGTACGGGGTATTGTCTCGCTATATGTAAGTGATGTAAGATTCCGCTGCATAGCCACTGAGATGTCTTGAGATGTCACTGTGGGTTCTGCTAGTTGAAGTACCCCATGACCTACTCACGTGTGCGGCACTAATTGAGTCGCTGCATGAGTATAGAACTTTAGGGTTATCATTGTTATAGTTTAGAAAGAAAATGACCGAGCGAGGGCTTTAATAGTTTTCGATCTACCGATTGCATATTATGCGTTTATATGCACATGCTAGTTATTATGTTGTACAGATTTTGGATATTATTTTTTGAAGATGTAAATAAAATTCGCTCAGCAAGATTTCATCGGGATATGATGTTAAAAACTATTTTATAGCTTTATACAAGTTTCAGAAGCATGATTTATGCATATTTTATAGAATTATTATCTATGCAGAATTTTATTTTATTTGAAATCTTAAAGGCACTCACTGAGCTCCTTTAGCTCACTCGTTTTATGTTTTATATTTTCTAAACCCCCTTCCTAGGTGCAGGTCTCGGTACGCAAGCTGCTAATTCCATTACAGCTACATAATGGGCTAAATCTAAAGATCATTTTTGTAAATGTAAATGTGCTAAATAGCACCCTTTTTACTTTCTGCATAGTAGTGATAGGCATGCGTATTTGTATATATGTTTTGAACCAACAAGAAGAGATTTTGATATTATGATGATCATTTTTACTTTTTATGAGTGTGCTCATTTTGTGATTTAAATGAAATTATTGAGTTGAGTTAGATTGATTTTGAAAAGTATCGGAGGTCCTATTTTGTAGTATTGAGAAGTGTATGAATAGAAGAGAAATTTCTTTGCAGGTTTTATACTGGATTTTTAAAGAAAAACATGGGAAACTCTGGCCCTTTTTTTTTAAATTTAAGAAGTCATTTCCATGTATCTTCTAAGGTTTTCTCAGTAATAGAAAAAACTAAAATGGAGTTCGCCTCGCGAAATTTCTCAACTTACCCAGTTAAATTCTAAGGAACTTCCATCATGGTGCCTGGCAGAGCCGCTGTGATCTACAGTAGAAGGTCTCAGGGCGGGTCTTGTCAAATACAAAAGGGAAACTATGAGTTCGTGTGTTGTGCCAGTGATTTTGGTTCCTAAAAAGAATGGGACATTGAGAATGTTTGTTGATTGTTGAACGGTCAATAATATAATGGTAAAGTATTGTCATCATATTCTTCACTTAGATTATATGTTAGATAAACCACATCATGCTTTTGTATTTTCTAAGATTGACTTTATTGAGTGGGTATCATCAAATATTAATTAAAGAGGGTGATGAATGAAAAACTCCTTTTAAAATAAAAATATAGTTCATATGAGTGGTTAGTTATGCCATTTGAATTAACTAATGCACTGAGTACTTTTATGCGATTAATAAACCATGTCTTGCGTGCTTACATAGACAGATTTGTTGTTCTTTATTTTGATGACATTCTCATTTATAGCAAAAGCTTAGATGATCACGTTGTGCATTTAAATTTAATTTTGGATGTACTTAGAAAAAAGAAGTTATTTGCTAACTAGAAGAAGTGCACCTTTTGCATTGATAAGCTTGTGTTTCTTACTTTTTATTGTGAGTGCACAAAGAATATAGGTTGATGGAGAGAAAATTCACATGATTCGAGAATGGTCGAGTTCCACGAGTATAATTCATGTTCGTAGTTTTCATGGACTTGCTAGTTTTTACATGAGGTTAGTAAAAAACTTTAGTAGCATCACCACATCACTTACTGAAGTCATGAAAAAGAATGTTGGATTCAAATGGGAAGACAAACAAGAGAAGCCGTTCCAATTAATCAAGAAAAAAATTAACTCATGCTCCTTTACTTGCTTTGCCTAATTTTACCAAAATATTTAAAATTTAACATGATGCTTCAGGTATAGGTATAGACACAGTTTTTATGCAAGGATGAAGAACAATTGCATATTTCAACTAGAAATTAAGTAGGGTAGCCTTAAACTACCCTAATTATGATAAAGAATTGTATGAGTTGGTTCGAGCATTAAATATATGGCAACACTACTCTTAAGGAGTTGGTAATTCATACCAATCATGAGTTCTTGAAGCATTTAAAAGGCTAACACAAGTTAAACTAAGAGACATGCACGATGGGTGAAATTTATTGAGATATTTCTATATGTCATCCGATACAAGCAAGGTAAGGAAAACATTATTGTCGAAGTACCTTCTTGAAGATACATATTAATTTCTACTCTTGATGTAAAATTACTTGGTTTTGAGCACATTAAAGAATTGTATCCTTTAGACCAAGATTTTTGTGAAGAGTTTCGGGCTTGTGAGAAAAATGCAGTAGGTAAATTCTTTAGGCACAAGTATTTCTTGTTTCAAGAAAATAAATTGTGTGCTGAATTACTCTTTGTGTGATTTGTTAGTAAGGGAATCCCATGATGGAGGATTAATAGGATACTTTGGAGTTGCTAAAACCTTAGCCATTTTGCAAGAACACTTCTATTGGCCATATGTGAAAAGAGATGTTGAGAGAATTTGTGATAGATGTGTCATATGTAGGCAAGCAAAATTCCAAGTGCAACCCTATGGTTTATACATGCCATTGCCTATTCTTAGTGAGTTTGGATTGATATTTCTATAAACTTTGTGTTAGGTTTGCCTAGGTCTAAACGTGGTAGAGATTCAAGTTTGTGGTTATGGATAGATTTTCTAAGTTGGCACATTTCATTCTATGTTATAAAATCGATGATGCTTCACATATTGCTGATTTATTCTTTAAAGAAATTATAAGATTACATGGTATGCCTAGAACAATAGATTTTGATAGAGACACTAAGTTTACTTTTGGAAGACTTTGTGGTGTAAGTTAGAAACTAAGTTGTTATTCTCTACTATTTTTCACCCACAAACTAATGGTAAAACCAAAGTAATGAATATAACTTTGTCTACTTTGTTGAGGGCTGTTATTAAAAGGAACATCAACACTTAGAAAGAGTGTTTATCACATATTAAGTTTGCTTATAATCATACTATTCATTATACTACTAAGTTTTCACCATTTGAAATCGCTTATAATTTTAATCCTTTAACACCGTTGAATTTAACATCATTACCTTTGTTTGAACGTACTAACTTAGATAGAAAGAGAAATGTTAAATTTGTTAAGCAAATATGTAATATCCAATCCCTATTAGTAGTATTGGCGCCTAGATTTCGGTATAGAGCAAATAAGACACCGTGGGATTTCTCGATTTTAATCCTATTAGAAATATTTTAATTATAGTAAGCGTGAGAGATATAAGACCTAATTTGGTAATTTCACACTCGATCGGAGCGCCGGACGACCCTAAAATAATTTTGAAATTTTTCTCTATTGGCTTGGAAAATGAAATTCTACTTTGCTACATCAATTTCCATTTAAGGGTGATGTATGAAACAAGTCTTTATTGAGAAACATAATCCATATATTAGAGAATGGACCAATTAGAAAAAATCTCATGGATTGCCAAGTTGGAAATTCTAGTTAGTTCTTTGGACTATTCTAACTAGATAGTTACAAATGAACTAATTACATAACTAGTTTTCAACTGATGGCAAATTAGTAATTTTGAGTAAGTGGAAGGGCAAAATTATCAATTGAGGGAGCACTATATATATGTTGGAAGTGTGTAGAATTTCAAGTGATCAAAAAGTAAACACTTAGAGTAAAAGAGAGCAAATTCGAGCTTGAAGAGTGGTGCTGCTACAGTGACCTTTCAAGTTTTTTTTTTATGATTTTTCATATTTAATCAAGCCAAAATAAGGTTACATACCAATCTCTAAGCTCAATTGAAGTCTCCATTAGTGGAAATTCAAGAAAAAGAGGTAAGAAAAGCATTGTTTTATGAGTTTGATAAGTGAGCTTTCAATAATGCTTCAATTAATATTCTTGTGTGTATTATCGGTTTAAATTGAGTTGAATTCTAGTGTGGAGCTTGCAGGAGTCATCAATTTGAAGAAATTGACAAGGTAAGAATTAGGGATTTTGGTGATTTTGATGTAAAGATTTCAATTGGTTGTAATTAGGGCTTTAAAATGAAATTGGCTTGATTTTGTTGTAATTGGAACAAGAAATTGAGAAAAGGAATGTGTTGGAACCTAGGGTGAAATTCTGCCACTTTAGGAAAGTTAGGGATTGAGTGGTGTTTTGATTGAGTTGTTGTGTGTAAATGGTGCATATTATAAATTGAATGTATATGGTTGATGAAAAAACCAAAAATGAAGAAAATGGGACATAATTATCCAATTTTGAAAGGTGAAGGGGCAATTATGTCCAACCAAGTTATAAGGCGTTCAATAATTTTCAGAGCACCGGATGGTGAGTTAGATTAGATTAAATGGCTCCGTAAATAAAACTCGGGAAGTAGTATGCATTCGGGCTTTATATGTCGATTAGGGCGTTTAGTAGTTAAATGAGATTCTAGCATTCGATTTGGTTCTAAATGTCATTTATGGCGCGTAGGTAAAGATAACCGAGAGCGATAACGGGAGCAGAAATTGGGAGCGAAATTGAGCGCGGAGCGGTAGTGAGTGAAAATCTGCCATTTCTTTTATTTTTCGTTTATTATGTTTTCGCATAATGAATATATATGTTTTATGAGCTTTCGATGCATAAACATGATTTATGATCTTGATATATATTTATAGACATGCATTTACATGTTCGATTTGAGAAACAGTTTTAAAATTTCTGCATTTGTTTTAAAGGCCATTGGTACCCTCAGATTATGGTGGTGATGATTGTATTAGACCCGGTCGGTATATCCCATGCACATAGGCAGTTTTGGGGGTGTGTCACTAACTCTAGGAAGTCGAGATGTCGAGTCATGTGAGTCATCTTATGTGTACGGGATATTGTCTCGCTATATGTATGCGATGTAGGATTCCGCTACATAGCCAGTGAGATGTCTTGAGATGTCACTGTAGGTGCTGCTAGTTGAGGTGCCCCGTGACCTACTCACGTGTGCAGTGCTAGTTGAGTTGCTGTGTGAGTATAGAGCTTTAGGGTTACCATTGGTACAGTTTAGAAAGAAAATGACCGAGCGAGAACTTTACTAGTTTTTGATTTACCGATAGCATTTATGTATTCATATGCACACAACAGTTATTATGTTAAACAAATTCTGGATATTATTTTTCAAAGATGTAGATAAAACCCGCTCGGAAAGATTTCATTAGCATATGATATTAGAAACCGTTTTACAGCTTTACATCGATTTTAGAAGCATGATTTCTGCATGTACTTTAGAATTTGCTATCTATGCAAAATGTTATTTTACTTGAAATCTTAATTGCACTCACTAAGCTCCTTTAGCTCACTCATTTTGTGTTTTATGTTTTCTAAACACCCCTTCCTAGGTGCAGGTCTCGGTACGCAAGCTGCTGATTTATCCTATTGCCGAGTAGTGGGCCGAATCTAAAGATCATTTTTTGTACATGTAAATGTACTAAATAGCACCATTTACTTTATGCATAATAGTTCTAGGGATGTATATTTGTATGTATGTTTTGAACCAACAAGAAGTGATTTCGATATTATGATGGTCGTTTTTGCTTTTTATGATTATGCTTATTTTGTAATTTAAATGAAACAATTGAGTTGTGTTGGATTTGATTTGGAAATGACTGAAGGTCCAAATTGGTATTATTGAAAGTGTTTGAAATAGAAGTGAAATTTCTTTACAGGTTTTATATGAATTTTCAGAAAAATAAGGA
This sequence comes from Ailanthus altissimus, assembly GCA_946807835.1. Taxonomy (NCBI): domain Eukaryota; kingdom Viridiplantae; phylum Streptophyta; class Magnoliopsida; order Sapindales; family Simaroubaceae; genus Ailanthus; species Ailanthus altissimus. Next base: position 1,100,314 of record OX327699.1, read on the forward strand.
AAACTCTGCCCTTTTTTTTTTGTTAAAATTAAGATGTCATTTTCATGTATATTACAAGACTTTCTCAGTAGTAGCAAGAACTAAAAAGGGATTCACCTCGCGGAATTTCTAACTTACCTAGTTATATTCTGAGGAACTTTCGTCGAGGTGCTCGACAGGACCGCTGGGACCTACAGTAGAAGGTCTTGGGGCGGGTCCTATCAAAATACATGAGAAAGTAAGACTTAACATTGAGAGGAAGATTGAGCAATATAAAATACAAGCTAATAAAGGGCGCCGATAGCTGATTTTTGAACCCAGAGATTAGGTTTGGTTGAACATGCAAAAAGAAATATTTCTAGCACAAAGTCAATCTAAGTTTCTTCCGAGAGGAGATGGACCTTTTCAAGTCCTAGAGTGCATCAATGACAATGTATATAAGTTGGATTTGCTAGGTGAGTATAATGTTAGTGCCACTTTCAACGTTATTGATTTAAGTCTTTTTTATGTAGGTGATAATTTGAGGACAAATCTTTTTTAGCAGAAGGAGAATGATGAGGGCATGGCTAAAAAATAAAATGCAAATCTTATTAAAGTTCCAGTTGGTTCGGTTATAAGGGTTCAAGTTAAAAGGTTCAAGAAAACTCTCAATAAACTAATTTAAAATATTTGGATTGAGGTGAATTCATAAGGGCCTAAGAAAGATGTTCCACGTGTTCCACAATGTTAGATTTTTATTATTCAAGCTTTGGAATAATCTAGAAGAATTTTTTATTAGCCTTTTAATTTTCGAATTGTATGGGGAAGGAAGGAATTCAAAATTTCCTTATTTCCTTTTTGTTGGGGTAGGCATGATTTTAGGAAATAATGGACTCAATTTTCAGAATTCAAATTAAGATATTTTAGTTTCCTTTTTTCTAGCTATGCATTCAATTCAGATTTCATTCATAATTTTGTGAGAGAAAATTTTCTTTGGTTCTTTTAGAACTCTTTGAACTTATCAAAAAAAAAATTTATGGCGCTCTCCTTCGACCTATCTATCAATTCCTCCATCGTTAATTGTGACATCTTCATTATACTAAGGTTCTTGCTTCAATATAAAAAAAAAAAAAGAAAAGGGGTTCCAGATTTATACAAATCTATTTCTAAATATTCTTGGAGTCTTTCTTAATCCACAAATTTCTCAATTTTTTGGTATGGATCATATCACAAATTTACAACCAATGTTCTAATTAGTTCTTGAGTGATGAGTCTGACCGAGCAAGGTAGTCGGCCTCAACCAATACTTTGACCAACTCAACAAGATTGTAGTTCTCCATTTTAGAGTTACGACTAATATTCTGACTAACTCAGAGATTAAGATCGTCTGCTCTCTATTTGGAGTATGATTGAATCAGATAGCTAGGCATCGACCAATGTTCTGACTAGCTCGTAGAGATTGCCCATATGTTGAGGACAAGTTTGGGCCTTTGTGGATTAAGACCTTTTAGGCTGTGTAAGCCACAGTCTTTTTAGGTCTAATAGGCTAGAGCTTTTCAATCTTATAAGTTAAAATTCAGAGAGAACATGGGTCCCTCAGTTTTTAGTGTTAACGTATTAATGTGTTAACACAAAAAATTTATAAGTATTGCTCCTAAATTTAGGTTCTCGTTAGAGAGATTTTAGGTGTGTTCGACTAACGTCCTCAACTTCTATTTGGGTCTTTGTAATTATCTTTTATTTGGTAGGCTTCTCTTTGAGTAAATGCTCTTTGGGACCACGTTTAGAAGACGTATTTATGGTAGTTAGCGCCTTTTATTTCACTAAACTTTCACGATCTCTCAATAAATTCATCGCTGCTTGATGGTTTTAATGAGTAGTTATTTCCCTTGCTTAAAGACGTGTCGTCATCTTGGGAACCAATTATTGATTGCTAGCTATGCTGAATTAATGGCTGAGATCTCTATTTTTGTTATTGTTTATACTATTTAGTGGCTCTCTCAATTCTTTACTTTTTATATCCTATTGCTATTTTTCTAAAGAGTTATTATTTTTGCGATTCAAAAGGTTTCTATTTTCTCGCAACTTGGCAGTTCTGCTTTTTAACCTTCTTTTCTGGTAAATGTCTTCTCTTCTATTCTTCAGCCTTCTGTTTGCTATTTTTCTTCCATTCTTTCTGTCTTGGTTCTTGTTGTGAGTATTTGTCTCTTTAGTGTATTTTAGTGAGCTTTTTCTAAGAAGTTCATAGGTTTAAACTTTAAACCTTGTTTTAGGTATAAAGTTATGTCTTCAATAGGCGATTCCCATAGTGTGTTTGGTCAACATTTAGATCACCTTAGGGACACTTTTGGTGCTAGGGGAAGCTTAGCCCAACATTTTGCAAATGTGAGTGCTCGAGGGGATCGAGAATTTATTATGCAAGTAAAGAGCTCTGCTCGAGGAGGGGTAACTGATTTTAATGATCCCAACCAAACTTCTAGCAATAGAAGGTCTTTAAAGGTTCTTTAGAGGCATAAGAGAGCGTCTAAGCAATCCAGTTGAGCTGAAAAAGAGGCTAGAGCTCCCAGACTCTATTGCTTTTAAGGTTCCTAATAAGAATGCATATGCTAGCTTGCCACTAGACAATGAGATGGCTTTTAACTTGAGATTTTTCAAATTAGGCTTATGGTTTCCCTTACAATCGTATTATGTTGATATGTTGTCCCATTTTAATTTGACCCCATGTCAATTAAATTTGAATGTGTTGAGAGTTTAGATAGGGTTACATACCATGTAGAGCAAAGTCAATCTCAATGGCCTTTATTTTATGAGCTCTTGCATCTCTATCAGATTCAAGTTCCCATCAATCTCTCTGCATCTTGGACCAAAGGTAATTTTTCTTTTTGCTGTTTGTGGGTGGTTTCCTTGATTATGTTGGTAGATAACCTTTTGTGATCTTTATCTTATTTTTATATATAGGGAAGGGGAAGAAAGGTCTCTTTCTAATGTTGATCTAAGTATAATAGATGAGAAGAAGCAAAATCTTATCTATAATCTCCTTCATATGAAAAATTCAAGCAATGGTCCAGTATGAAAGTCCTTGATGAGGGCTCCTCGTAATAAGAGGTTATTCATGGCCTCTAAGGCTTGTAAGGGGAAGGAGCCAACTAAGGCTTTGAACCCTACTAGTGATAATCCCTCACCACCATTTTCGAACACTCTTCATCCCTCATCATGTAATGCATATTCATCCTCTTCCTTTCCCTTCTCCTCAGACTAGTGTCACATCTTTCCTTTTTTTTTTGAAGCTTTCTTTATCTCGTCGCAATCTTTGATTTAGGTAATATATTTTTACTGAAATTTCTTTTGTTGTTCCTTCTCTTTTAAAGGAGTCTTCCTATATTCTCTTGGGGTTCTAATGATTTTCTTTCTGAACATTTTATTAAGTAGTGATTACTCCTGGCATTCGTGTGGCCATTCTTGGTAGAACTTTTGTCACTAAGTTTCCTCTTTTTATTTGTTAAGAATTATGTCTAGCTCAAATTAGTATAATCCATGTAACTTGGGTGGTCAGAAAAATATGGCCATTAAGATTGAACCAAATAATGGTGAGGATGTCCCATTAATGAGAAAGAACGATAGGTGTTCGTCTTAATGGTGAGTTGTCTTTTATGAACAAAACACCGCCTATTTCTTGCTTTTACAACCTTTTGGCTCAAGGCTACTTCATATTCTCCTCACGATATTAGCATATATGAAGTGTGGTGATATTAGTAGGAAACGTGTTCGTCTAGAAGAGACTACTCTGCATCTTCATAGTTTGGAGACTTCTAGGAATGCTTCTAGCAATAATTGAGGGCATCAAATCGGTGCATGTGGTAAGGGCTCGGGTACTCAAAAGCTTACTACTTGAATATATCCCCTTCTTAGTGAGATGAGGAAACTGTCAATGGAACCTATCTCTTTAAGCATTAGTCTTACTCTTCTAAGAAAAGAGCATATTGATTAAGAGGTCATCCATGATTTAATAACCAAGAATGCTCCCACATATGGGTGGCAGAATTCCTCCGCAGAGTTAAGGCCCCGTTAGGACCCTCCTCAAATATGAGTAATTTGAGTGGAGCGGGTTTAGGTACAGTAATCTAAACCCAAATTAACTTTGGGTTAGGTTTGGAAATAAGTTAATTTTTCCAAACCCACCCCAAATACCCAATCTAAAAACAAAATTAAAAAAATAAGCAAAAAAAAAAGTTACTTACTTTTACAAATCAAAGTTGGTTACGTATTAAATCTGGAGATATAAAATTTATTATATTTTTATTTTTAAAAGATTTTGATTTTTATTCATTTTTTTTATTTTTTAAATTATATTTAATATTAGACACTCGCTACCAAATTGAAGTGAACTTATTTATTGAAAATAAAAAAATAAAAATGAACAAATAAAAGAACTAAATGATTTTATTACCATTTTTAGTTTCTTAGTCATCACTCATTTAATTCAAAATTTCTTTTACTTTGTGTTGTTTTGCGAGAAATCTTAATAGAGACTTAATGTTTGGATTACAAATGAAACATGATGATTTAGATGCCAAAGTTCAAAAAAACTATTAATTTTTGTGATTTTTGGATTTTAATTTATACTATTGATTTGAAAATTAATAGTTAAAGACTCAATATAGTTTATTTTTTCATGCGATGTTTATAATTTTTATTTTGTATATAATAATTATACACGAAAAAGACTATTTTAAAAAATTAAATATAAATAAATAAAAAGGGTATAAGGTACCCGTAGGGAACCTCATTCCCATTTGGAGATTCCCTACCCCAAATCCGAATTACATATATCGGGTATAGGGTGGATATAAAGATTCTTACACCATTCAATTATAGGAATAGGGATTGTAATCCTCACCCCAACCCGCCCCATTGCTACCCCTACTTCTACCCTGACCATTGGTTGTTTTTATATTGCTTTTAAAGCAAGTATGAGCACCTAGTCCCACTTTTTAAAGAAATGGAATGTGTTGTTAGCCTATCCTATGATCATTAAACGCATGATGGGGATTATTTTACAGCCTTTCATATATTATTGGTGTGCATGATGGAGGTATTTCTCTTGTTTCCTATCTCATCTATTTTTAGATTACCCTTTTTGCATTCTGACATTTTTTCTTATTTTCAGCCAGTATATAGCTTGTCGCTTTGATGTAAGGTTGTCCTCAAAGGGATTTATAACAAAATTAACTTTCCTATTCTCAAGAATGAGTTGGCAGATGCCAAGAAGTTATGCCGACAAAAAGATAGAATTGTGAAGTCCTTAGAGAAGAAGCATGAGGAGATATCCACCAAGACAGCTATTGTTGAGAGCTATCTATCAAGACTGTAGAAACAAAATAAGTGCCTTAAAGATTAAGTTCAATCTTTAAAGATACTTGTGGAAGATCTCAATGAGGAGTCTGTTCATCTGCGCTCGAGCTACAAAGGTCAAAGCTCATGCTAATTAGGTTTATTAGAGGGGTTTAACAATAAAGAGTTTTAAGAATAATGTTAAGCTTTCTAATTAGCATTATCCTAACATCGCTCTTTAGTGGTTAGATGGTGCCCTATATGTCTCAGATGAAGACGAGGATGACTATGCTTCTGATGACCAAGCTCCTCCATCTTGATTATGTTTTTCAAATACTTGTAATAATTTCGTATAATTAAGTGAAATTTGATATTTTTGTACATTTGTTGTTGTCTTGACTTTTATTTTCTAAGAGCGCTAACCATCTCATAATTATGGACCTTTTCTAACATAGGTGATTATGAAAGAAAATAAATGGAACTTTATTAATTAATTTGCTCTCTAGTAATACAAGAATAAGTCTATGGATGATGCTTTTTCAATAACTCAGCATTCCATCGATTTCTAATTATTCTTCTATTAGTATACTCAAGCTAAATGTCTCTAGTCTTATTCTCCTAAGTATCTTATAAAGGTCTTCCAAATTGGTTTTGAGGACTCCATTTTTGGGTCTTTTATTTTTGGCAGGAATTTTTTGAGGACCAAGTCTCCTTCTTGGAATTCTCAAGCTCAAACTTACTTGTTGTAGTGCCAAGCGATCCTCTGTTGATAGGTAGCTGTTCAAACTTTAGCAGCGTCCTTTTTGTTTTTTGCTCTATGAGGTCTAAGTTCTTTTGTATAAGCTCTTTATTCTTTTTCTGACAAAATTTTGTACTTTGTGAGTAGGCACCATAATTTTTATTGGGATCACAGCTTCATAACCAAAAGCTAGAGAAGAGAGTTACTCTAATTGCTATTTTACTAGTGGTTTAGAAAGCTACAAAACTTTAGGTATCTCCTCAATCCAAGCTCCCTTCTTCTCAATCTATACCTTCTTGAGTAGCTTCTTGACAAGTATTTAGACGATTCTACCTATTTGTTTAATTGTCAAATTGTTTTCCATGATCTGTGATAATGGTATAAGGTATTCCGAATTTGTAGATTATATTTTTCCATCCAAAGTCCTGAGTTCTCTTCGTAGTAATATTTGCCAACGATTTGGGCTTTATCCACTTAGTGAAATAATCTACTATAATGATGACATATTTAGTTAATCCTCTTCCATGAGGTAGAAGGTTGACCAAGCGATCCCCTATTGTTGGAATGGCTAGAGGCTGTAAATTATCTTTAAACTGTTTGATGGTGCATAGATATTATTATCATACTTTTGGCATGAATCACACTTTCTAACCAACTCTCTTGCATCGTTGAAGGTGGTAGGCCAATAGTACCCTATTCTGAAAGCTTTATTTACTGAACCATCTACCTCGAAATGATTTTTTCATATTCCTTAATGTATTTTGCGAAACAGGTATTTAATTTCATCAAGTATTAGACATCTTAGGTAAGGGAGGGAGTACCTCTTCAATAGGGAAGGTCATCAATGATAGTATAATGTGTTGATCGATACCTTAGTTATCGTGTTTCTTGCTTATTTTATGGAACAACCCCTTTCTCTATACAGTCCCAAATCTAGTTTATCCAACTAGGTCGTGGATCAATTTGCATGACATCTTCATATTCTTTTATTTCTGTGCTTGGCTTAGAAATAAATTTTAGAGGAACAAACTATGGTATCTAAGCCTCTTCTGTCAAAGTTATGTGTATTAGGATATCAGCCTTGCAATTCTATTATCTTAGTGTATTTTTTTCAATGATTACCTCTTTGAATTGCTTCTTTGCTGGCTCAACTACTCTAGGGTATACAGGCATGTGGTCTCCTCGATCCTCATATCCTTTATTAACTTGGTTGATAACGAGCTATGAGTCACTTTTAACGAGAAGTCTCTTGGCTATAAGTGTTCGTGCAACTCTAAATCTTGTAAGAAGGGCTTTATATTCAACTTCATTGCTTTTAGCTTAGAAGCCAGGTTTGACTGCATAGTTGAGTTCGTCCCTTTCTAGACTGAAGAGTATTATACCGGCACCATACCTTTTTGTGTTTGAGGCCCGATCGATGAAAAGTGTCTAAGTAAGATTGTAGGCAGCTTTTTTTCCTTAAGTATTGGGACACTCTTTACATTGAATGTCTTTCTCGCCCTGATCTTTATTTGTACATTTGGTAAAAAAAATTGATAAGGACATATACCTTAATGGCCACTCTTAGCTTGTATTATATATTAAACTCACTGAGTTTGGTCATCCACTTGACCGGGTGTCATAAAAGTTCTAAATTATGAATGATTTATCTCAAAGGTTGATTTGTGAGAACAATAATCGTATAGGCCTAAAAGTAAAGCCACATTATTTTTCAAAAGTGACTAATGCCAAACTAGCTTTTCTAGTGATGAATATTGAGTTTCTAGGTCTATGAATGCCTTCCTAGTGAAATAGATTGGTTTATAGATGTTTTCTTCCTCTTTTACCAGTGTCGCATTTACCACTCGGGGTGAGACTCCTAAATATAAAATTAGTTAGTCCTCTATTCTTGGTACAATAAGATGAAGCAACTAAGCTATGTACACTTTTAGCTTTTGAAAAGCTTCCTCGCACTATAGAGTCCATCTTGTTTTGTCTTTACTCTTGATTTCCTAGAAAAACTCAAGTTATTTATTTGTTACTTTTGAAATTAATCAGCTAAGAGAAGTTATCTATACCGGAGACCTTATTTTAATGAGTACTCGAGCTTTCTCCAAATTAGATTCAATTCCTCTTTGGCTTACTAGGAAGCCTAAACATTTTTCTTATTCGACCCCAAATGCACATTTTTTGGGGTTCAATTTCGTGTTATGTTCCCTCATGATCTTGAAGGTTTCTCCAAGGTCGTCAAATTGACTTTCTACTCACTCGAACCTGGCGATCATGTCATTTACATAGACTCTTGATAGAGGCGTAAATTCGCTAGTATATTTAGCACTTCGAACTTAAGATTTGCTCATGTTTATGAATATTTGACTGTTTAATTGTGTTTTTGATCATAAATAGGTGCATGAGAAAAAATGTAAAAATTCGAGATAAACGGGAGATGAAAAAAATGTGAAATGATTAAGTTATGCTCAAAATACAAAAAGACCCTAGCTTAAGCCTGAATACTGTAGCGCATAGGGTAGAAAGTTGGCATCACAACACCCAACCCTAATACACGATGCCCAGGGAGAAATCTGCACTTTGCATTTTCCAAGTCTGACTATGCGGTACTCCGTACCCAGTGCTACGGCACCCGTACGATAATAAAAATACCTTTTTAATTGTCCCATTTCAACTTGGATTCGAAGGCCCTCGACCCTAGGGTTTCATAAAGCTATAAAAATACTCTTTTCAGAGCCAAAACACAGACTTTTGAGAAGCAAGACTTAGAGAAATAATTCACAACAAAAATTAAGATATCAAAGCCAAGAATTCAAGATTCAAGTTCAAAACAAAGCTTCAAATCAAAGAAGAGAAAGAAGTACATCAAGGCATCTTCTTGATTAGTTTTTCTTATCTTTTCTTATCATTATATTCTTATTCTTGTTGTTATTCATGAATTGGTTTAATACTCTTGGTTTAGTGATAAACTAAACGTGTTTGATCGAGGGTTAGACTTTTAAACCTAGTATATAGTTAAATTTTGTTAATTCTTAGTTTGTAAACTTAATACGAATAATTGATTCATTCTATCTTGCGTTTAATGCTTTCATTATATCTTGCCAATATTTTGAATGATTGAGGCACCTTGATGAAATCAAAAAAGGGCTTTATGTGTTTAGCTTAGAATAATTTGATGTCTAATCATAGGGTAACAACTATAAGTTCTATATATGATAGAAATATAGCTAGATGGCATGTATGGTATAATTTAGACAATCTCAGATAGGGTTTCCCTATCCCTTATTTGTTACTTTCTTGAGGTGGATCCTCTCGTGGATATTTAGTTGTTCTTTGTGTTGTGTTGTCTCTTTGTTCTAGTGGTACTCTTTTTTCAGGGGACTTTTGAGGTATCTCATTTTTTATTTTCCTTGTGCATTCGCTTCTGCTATCCTCTTTGCCATTTCATCTTCTTCAATCTTTATATAGTGAGGAGCCTATTCATAAGCAATTGTACAAGCAGCAGATGAGTTTCTTGATAGAGAATTCCAATACTGATAGATTTAGGGCCCTTCTTTAATGCCTCAAGCACAACAGATAGGTCAAATGCACCGAAATGGATTACTTCTTATGATATCTTTGCATGAAATCTCTAAGACTCTCTTTGTGAATTGTTTAAGTCGTCATAGTTATTTTTGGATCTTTTTCTTTTTCATAGGCTCCTCCAAAATGTTGGACAAACTTTTCATTCAGCTTAATAAAAGAGGAAAAACTTCTTTGCCTCAAGCTTTTGTACCATATGAGGGCTTGACGACCTAGATTTACATGGAAAAGTCTGCATATCTGCTTTTTCCTTAGTCCTACAATGGATAACAAGTTTATTATCTAGGCAAAGTAATGATAAGGATCAATGGTGCCTTTGTAAGTTAAAAGATTCGATAACTTGAATCCCTCTAAAAGCTTTATGGCCCTAAGTTCGTTACGATAGAAGTCTGTCTCTCCTATGCGGGGAGTTTTTGGTTTTCCCTATTTTTGAGGATTTGATGTAGTCTTTCTTCCAGGTTTTGAACTTTCTTGACTAGAAGATCCTTTTTCTGTATACAGAGTTGTGTTTCTCACTGTACTTATGTCCTTTGATTCTATCAAGGACTCTTCTTACATTATCCTTTTTTTTTTCAATATCTGCCTAGAATCTCCTTTAATCTTGCTACCTTCTTTTTTTTATAAGAGTTCTCGGGCATCTAAAGCATGCCTATTGTCTCTCCTAAGTCCATTTATAATCCTTTGAGCATCATTATCCTTTAAATCATTAGCTTGCTTAAGACTTTCTGAGTCTCTAACTTATAACCGGTTAGGGGAACGACCGCGACCACCTTGGAGTGATCTCCGACTCGATGGTTACTCCCCTTTAGAAGGCTTTACCAATACTCTTTTCCCTTTTTTTCTCTTAAGTAAGTCAATGAGGCTTTCTAGCAGTTCTTGCTATTAGAATGACACTTCTAGGAGGCATGAAGTGCTGTTGTGACTCAAGAGTAAAGTAAGAGTCTTATACTCTGTCTGGATTGTCATGCTTTTCTAGAAGTTTTTCTATCAATTTTTTTGTCTCATCTCATTTTTTCCATGATTTTCTTAGCTCTTCTTTTAATGCTTTTCGACAATCTAGTGACTCTTCTTGTCATTGTGAATCATTAGTATAATGTATATCTATAGATGTGTTTGGGTTGTATAATTCAAGATTCTCATCAGGTTGTGAGGTTTGTGCACTATTTCATGCTTCCATGGAATGAGTAGTGACAGTTTTTAACCGTCAGTTCTTCAAGTTCTCTGTTTGGGATTAATAGTTTTTCGTTTGCATTCTACAGATGGCATCAAACTATTGGCCCCAAAATTTTGTAACCTAGGAGCCAACAAGTTAAATTTGTTTGATTATTGGGAAGCTAGGTTGTAACTTCAAGAATAAGACTGGATAAACTGTTATAATCGCCTATTCTCCCATGGATACTTCGTTTGATGAGAATCCTGTAACCAAAGACAAAAGTGAGGTCGTGCCGGATATTTTTCTGGCGTAGGCACTCCATGCTTAAGATAGTAAATGTATGAAAAAATAAAGGATAAGAAAGAATAACGAGATTGTAGTATGTAGGCTCATTATGAATACTCTCATGACTTTAAGGATAGAAATCTCAAGAATTTAAACCTTCTCAAAGTGTGATGGAGCTCTTTTGAGAATGTAGAATATATAATTTTGTGTATCTCTCTCTGTATATGAGCCTTTCTCTTTTTGTATCTGATACTTTCAAAGGAATTTTATAATAATCCCCAATACAAATTTTCTCCCCTATTTATATGGTTGGGTATAGGTTTAACTTGTAGCACTTTGAACCTATTAGAATTTTAGTGTAGACATTTCTTTTTAAGATTCTGCTATATAAGATTTACCTAAATTAAATTATATTCTTTCTGATCCTGGTAGAACATATGTTATAATGTTTTGGACGTCTCTTGAATTAAGGGATCTTTCTAAGATAAGTTAGACTTTATCCACAACTCTTTACGACTTACTTAAATTAAGTCTTTTTTAAAAAACATTCCTTCGACATTTCGAGATGGTCAAATTTAGACCTGTCTCGTGCTCGATGTAGGCAGAGATGATTCCCTTTATTTTTGGAGTCTGATAAAAAAAGGTAGTTGATTTATGACTAGTGTTTTAACTAGCTCTAGAGTGGTAAGTTTGATTGAGTAAGGTAGCTAGGCCTTGACCAATGCTTTTATCAGTTCAACGAAAGTGTAAGTCTCCATCTTAGAGTCTGGCCGAATAAGGTAGCTAAGTTACGATCAATGTTCTAACCAGCTCGGAGGTTGTAAATCGTCTACTCCCTTTTTGAAGTCTCAAATATGGTAGCTAGGCATCAACCAATTTTCTAACCAACTCAGAGAGGGTGCCCATGGATTGAGGACAAGTTTGGGTCGATATTCTTTTTTGGGCCTTTGTGACCTAACACTTTCTGGGCTATATAAGCTACTGTCTTTTTAAGTTTGATAGGCCGGAGCTTTTGGGCCTCATAAACCAAAATCCAAGAAGTAACAGATAGAATCATTTCATTTTAATATATAATAATTTAAATGATACCAATTTAATAAGTGAATACAAAGAAGTAAAGGTTGTGACGATTGTGAACAATATTAAAGCATTAAAACTATTTTTTCATATATTTGTATTACTTGGTAAATGGGATTGAATACAATTAATTGTGAAACTAGGATGTTAGGTTTTATTATTTCTTACGTAGATTTATATATTAACAATAATCATACATTATAATCCTTAGTGCATGTAATAAATGTTATCTTATCTTGAAACATCTCTTTAAATATAATCTGATCCATTAATTATATCAATATGTGATTAAAACGACCTTCGTTGCACATATCCGTAACTAGACCCATCAAGAATTACCATACTAATAAAATTAATAACACTGATCAAATATGGATATATAGCATGAAATGTAATCTTAAACATATATATTTTCAACTGGTTCTACTTTATAGCTCCAACAAGTTAAATCATATACTTTCTAAATTTTATACAAAACTTTGTAGTATAAATTGTAACTTTATTTTAGAGTTTCAACAAATAATCCATCAAATTTTATTCTGTAGAAAATAAAGCATAAATGTGTCTAAATAAATTAACATCAAATAATAAACTCTCACTATTTATGCACATCATCAAATAACACAACCATACAAGCAACATACTTATGAAATACCTTAAACAATAATCCTTAGATGAGTGGATTCACAATTATGGAGTTTATACCAATATATTCTATCGACATTTATTGACTCTGAACTCTTTCTTTAATAACTAGAAACCTAATGTCTATGTGCTTAGACTTTGAAGAGTTTCTATTGTAATAAGAATATAATACAGCGGCTTTATTATCACAATAAATTTTCAATGATCTTTTAATATTACTGACAACTTACATTCTCATTATAAAGTTTCACAACCATATTTCATGATTTGATACCTCAAAATAAGTTATAAACTCGACCTCCTTAATAATGGAAAGATTAGTATATCTTTAAAAAGTGTATATTTATCACAATAGAGGAGTAATTGAATAATATAAAAATATTATGGAGTGAAATGGTTAATATAAAAATAATAAGAGGAAATGGAAATTTTTCAAACTAAAACCACTGTTTCTTATTCATGAATACAAGTTAACATGATGTAATATAATTGGACAAATTAGATTTAAAAATAATAATACAAAAAATAAGAATAAAAGTTATAAAATAAAATTATTTTACTCATTCAATCATATTGTGTTATACTAGTTTATATAGATGAGTTTGTAAATGTACAATTATTTCCTACCTATTTGAATTTCTCCAAAGGTTATTTATATATAGAGCAGGATTTCAACAAGAACATGTTTTTCTAAAAATTAATATAAATAAATTCAAAATAATATGATTAAAATCACATAAATTATTGACTCAATCTAGAAACTGGAGGGGGTGAATAAGAAGAGAGTGGATGTTAGAAATAAAAAATAAAAGCGAATAATGAATGATTCCATGAGATTTTTTTGAGATTTTGGCACACATATAAAGTAAAAATTTTGATTTTAACAGTAAACGCTCAGTAAATATGCATCTTTCTAATTTGAGGTTGAGGGATTCAATTCATGATAAATGTTAGGATAGTGCAATAATCTTTTTTTATTAGGAGAGTCTTCGTCTTTTGTTACAGGAGTCTTTGATTTAGACGGATTTTAGTGTGGAAGTAATGTATTATTTTTGTAATCTTTAATTTTAGTGGATTAAATGTAAAAGTGATGTATTATCTTTATAATTATCTAATTATTATATTAGTGAAATATTAATGTAATATCAGTACTAAAAAAAACCAATGGTAAAGAATAAAATCATAAAGCATGGACAGAATTTTTCATTTTTTTTTCTTTGAGAAGGATACTCGTTTCTGTTATGTAACAAAAGAGTTAATAGTTAAAAACAAAAATTCGATACAATAAAGTGAATTAATCAAAATTTAAAGTGAAGGGTTAGATGTTAAAATTAAAATTTATATTAAATTATATTTTAATTATACAAAAATTTTAATATCATATTAAAAATTGTAGAATGATCGAATCACAAAAATATTTATTATTTTTATATAATAAAAATTATAAAAATTTATTATTAAATTTTAAAAAAATTGAGGCTTGGGGGAGCTATAATCCCCTAGGCCCTAAAGAAACTCGGTTCGTGCCTATACATAAAATTTTTATTATTATATAATAAGGTATACCTCTTTATGAAAATAATAGAGATTCGAATTTCTTTATATACATGCAAGAGTATTTTTTTATTTTCTAAAAATTTAAAAGATCTTTTGTAAAAATAAATATATGATTTGGGCTAAAAATTTCATTAAAAAAATAAAAATAAGTGGAAGAGATGATGGTAAAGGTCAAGAAAAGACTAAAAAAAAAGGGGTGCGGTGTGGGATCTAAACATCTTCGCTGGATTTCTACACTTGCCAAAAGAAAAACTTTTTAATGTCAAAAGTTTTTTTCAATTTTTTTTATAATATTTAGTTGCTTTAAGAAAAGTTTTTAAAATTTAAAAAAAATATTTGATTTTTATTAGCAAAAATTCAAATTTTAGGCTTTAAAATAAAATTTTTTGAGTTTATTTTTTAATTTTTGTAACATCAAATATACCCTAATAATATTTTTTTATTTTTATAATATATCTTTAATAAAAATAAAATCCTTTCCAATTATGTTTAATATAATAATTAAAAATTATCATATTAATATACTCATCACCACACTTATTTATTATTACTAAATATTATCTTATTTTATATATTTTTAAATTTTCTTAATTTTAAAAATAATAAATTATTTGAGTTATTTGTTATGCTGATTTAAATTTTCATAAACTATTTATGAATCTTCTCGTACTTTTAATTTATATTGTGTAACTTTAAGTTAAATATATTATTTAAAAACAATTTAATACTAATGTTAAATTTTTATTTATCCACGTCATTTTTGGTATATGCACGTGATTTGAACAAGATACAAATACATTATTAATGGCATTACAAAGAGAGCAAAAGAGAACAATGGAAAATGGAGAGAAACTTTTCTGGAGAAAATGATGAAAATGGCTTCAGGTTCAGAGACGCTCTCTATTTACTTGCCATTGCCAACAAAATTATGCAATTACTCTTAACGTGACACACCATATTTAACAGCTTATTTGACATGTTAATAACCACAATTCAATATAAAATCTGACAGTATATCTACCTCCACTCTAATGGAAGTTCCGAGTTTAAATCTCTGCGCCCCCATATTATAAAAAAAAAAAGGCATGCCCCCCAAGAATAATAAGGTTTACAAAATTTCTCTTAATACTTCATCCATCTATAGCTACTTAATTAGCAGAAGGAAGTTCTTTGTTCAAGTAGGAAGACTCCTTACAACACACGATCAACAAACCCATGTGTGGAAAATAACTTTTTGATCAATATTGAAAGTTGAATTTGAAACTGCAGCTACAAAGGAATCCACAACTTGGTTTTCTTCTTGAAAATGAAAATTTTCCTATCACAATGTAGCCAAGACAAAGTCAGACTGCTTCTTGACATTTCCAGCATCAGCATGATCTTGCCAATCAGCTTTTGAAAACCAAAGAAACTTGCTATCCAGAAGAATTTGAAATGCAATTGCAGTTGATGTTAGCGACACCACTGATAGTGTTGAGTTTTCCATTGATAACAATATCTAGAAACAAACCTGCAGAATCAATAGATTATACTGTATTAGAACCACAGGATCAGCACCACAATTGAAATTAGCAAGGATCAAATTTTTCATGGCATGTAGCGAAATATGAATCATCAATAAACACAAGAAAAATGACGAACAGGAGATTTGTCTAATGTGCAGTGCCCAGATATTACAACTATAACTGTGCTAAGAGGATGGGATGCTCAGTATCAATATAACCATAGCCAAGTATAAAAGACCAGGAGAAATTATCTTTGAGTTTCTGAAAGGTGAGAACAGAAAAATCTGCTCCATGAATTGATCCTATGTGATAATGCATGACAAGCTCCTAGTAATGAAGAACTTAGTTTTAATTAAATTAATTAAATGAAAATTTGTTGCGAATCATATTTCCAGAGCAACTCAGAAACATTGTTAAAATTCCTGGAAATGGCATTATTTACATGATATTCAACAATAACCTTTGCTAACTCTGGATCCCTAGGAATGCAGGAAAAGATTGGCTAAATTTCAAAACTGAAAAAATTTGAGACAAGTAGAAAGCTGTCATAAGATAACAGGTATATTTAGGGCCAGAGAGAGAGTACTGCCAGAACTGCAGTCTTAAAAAGTTAGAAAGCAGTACTGCATTGCATATCACAGTTATTATCCAGCAACATACATGAATCTCACTCAAATGGAGCAAATTATTCAATTATTAAGGACATTTAGCAGTAATATAATAATGTCACAGCTTCCAAACTAAATTACAGCCCATTCACACAAACTAAAAGCCTTGAGAGGCACTACTAATGCTCTAGTCTTGAAACAACTACAGAAGGGTCCATTTCACACGATTGAACGTTTTTGTTCCAAAAGGTTACAGGATAACTATTACTGCATCCATTATTGGAGTCTACAACGGTCCTTTCAATTATTTACTTAAAAATTGAATAGCATGTTATTCAAATATGACTTCTCCAAAGGCAAGGTGGGGGTGTCTCTTTACCACTCTCTCTCTCTCTCTCTCTCTCTCATCCCTCTTCTCTTACCTCTTTTATCATACTCTTGTGCATTATTGCTTGCGTAACTTTCTTTTCTTCTTGTAAACTCAGCCTATCACTCCCAAACTTGGCTTTTTCTCATAAACTTAACTTGATTGTGGTATCATTGCTGAAAGTGTTAAACCTTGCTCTACTCCCAGTAGTCAGTATGGTTCCAATAACTTAGCCCAACTTCAACAAATCCAAACCTGAATATAATTCCTGAAGTTTCCTATATCTGTTTTTCCTTAATTGATGTAGCTTCCCCCTTCATTAAACCGAACACAAATCATCATAACAAAATCTAGAAGGCTATACAAAGCCTAACAGTAAACTTTCCCATAAAAATATTTAAACTATTAATTGGTAGTCCATCGTTTTAGCCAATTGGTCATTCCTAGAATTTTCTGATCACGATAATTCCCACTTTAGCAACCTCTCCACATGTTACAGTAACTCAAGTTATCTTGTCATCCAGAAAATCAATGATAATCAAGACAACATAGTTAAATCTCCATTTAACCAGTTTTAACTATAACTACTTTATCCTTGATCTTCTTAAAATAACCATGTAAGTTACCATCCCCCCCAAGAAATGGAAAACACTTACTACCAACATAGTTATCCAGGTGGTGAACACCTAAACAATTCATGGCACCAAAATCCTGGGTAGCTACACTATGCAACGTAGCTCACAATGTGGTGAACACCTAGACACATGGCAAGATTCAATAACACATCATCAATTGCAAAAAAGTTGTGGATTAATTAGACAATACCACATAGCAGTGTTGCTCACCGCATAGTGAGCTATGTAGCCCACTAGATCATTTCCATATATATATATATATATATATGTATATGTATGTATGTATGTGTGTGAGTAATTTTATGCAGAGATTTTGTGTGCCCAAGAGAATTGTCTAGGTTCTCATGTTAGGCTTTGACGGTGTGGGTAGCTAAACTAGAAGAAGGTGAGAAACGCAGTGTTGCTCACCGTATAGTGAGCTATGTAGCCCACTAGATCATAGCCATATATATATATATATATATATATATATATGTGTGTGTGTAATTTTATGCAGAGATTTTGTGTGCTCAAGAGAATTGTCTAGGTTCCCAGAGTTTCCCACCTTCCTCTAGTTTAGCTACCCACACCGTCAAAGCCTAACATGAGAACTAACTCAATAGTTAGAGCCCTTAGTCATATTAGGATAGCAAAAGTATCATCCATAAAAGCCATATTCTCTTTTATGATGTTGGCTTCCTTACCTACTTCATTGTCTTTCTCATCAAAATTTAAGTACCTTTGGGTAATTCTAACTCATCTTGAATGCAAGTTATAATAAGCACAACCACCGTATTGTATCATAATCAATGAAGAGATTTGTCTAGGTAGACGTATCTTCTCTTTTAAGGTGCGTACTTGTTCATTTCTAATCAGAAGACAAACTAGATTAAAGCAACTGCACTATCCTGCCCCATTTTGCAATGCAACATTAAAAGAAAAATAAAATATAAAATAAACTAAAAAGAAGATAAAAGAAGAAATTCTTTTAGAACCCAATATACCAGATAAGGAGACTGCATCTAGTAGCCTATGTTCCTTTGGTATCCTGATACAACTGATCATGATGCTTCCAAAACATTTGTAGTCATACACAACATAAAGCATGTAACAGTACTAAAGGAAGGTTAATCTACCAAGGGAATCTTGCATCATTAAATAGGTCAAGAATGAAAAGATTAACCTAAAAAATTTAATCAAATGTACCAGCAGCCATAGAAGAAAACAAACATCTTTTTGCATGCATACTTGTTTGCATAATATTAATATCTTGTTTATTCAGAAAGATTATTTGGGCTTTTCATTAAGAGTTTTCCACCTTCCTGCAGTATAGCTACCCATGATTTTGGTGCCCAAGGCTTCACAAGGCGTGCAGGATGTCTTTAAGAACTAAGAAGTGATTCGACAGGAATAATGTCAATACTTCTTTAAGCTCAAGGTATGTAACAATTTCAAAGCACTTTCAACATAACATCATAAAAAAATTGGCAAGCAAGCATATCCAGGTGAATGCTAGTGATCTGTTTAAGAACTCAGAAATGATTTTCGACAGAAATAATGTCAATACTTCTTTAATCTCAAGGTATCTAACAATTTCAAAGCACTTTTTACATAACATAATAAAAAAATTGGCAAGCAAACATATCCAGATGAATGCACGTGATCTGTTTGTGGTCTAGTAATATTCTCCAACCCCCTTTAGTTTATCCTTACTTTATTATATTTGTAATATTCTTGTGCTTTTTACCTTCCTTGAAGACCCCTTTCTCTCTTGTTATATTTGTAATATAACCACATGCCTATGCAATAAAATATAACAAAGACATGATAAGTCATAACATAATTAGTTCATACAAATCATAACAAGAGGAGACCTTGATCGAGAACCCAACCTTGTTTAAGCAGATACAAAGGATCATTTCTAAAATGTATTCTTCCTCTCTGTCATCAAACTACTCTGGCTTCTTTTGAAATTCAACTTCTTCCCTGAATTCCTTTGGACATTACCCTCACCCTGCATTTCCCTCCTCCGGCTATGATTGGGTGACATCTTTTCCTTGGTTTTTCCAAAGTGTTTTCCCATTGACTTTCCTCTTCCGGGATTTCCCATAACACCATTCACATCTAATTTCATATTCCTAACTCTTCTTCCTCTACTTCCAAAATCTTTGCGAGCACCTTTCCTGTTCTTATATTCTTCCTCTTCGTCACTAAAATCTTCAGAATCATCATGACTAGCATTCTCTTCTTTAGAACTAGACATGTCATCTGCCTCAACATCATTCTCTTCCTCACTACTATTAACGACATCCTCTTCTCGTCCTTCTGACTCAAGAGGCTCTACCTTTTCCTTCTGCTTGCTTTCACTTTGTCCAGCGCTCACTTTACGTTCTTCTTTCACCATGTGCATAAGGTGAATATACTGATTCCTTACCTTCATTAATGCATCATTCTCAATCAATGATCCCCTCTTATAAGCCTCCTTTAAAACAACAGTATACATCCCAATCTTACTTGACACATAAAAAATACCCGGGTGATTAAGCAAAGCTCTCTTAAACCTTGACCTTATACCAAAATACTCTCCAAGACGCAACAATTCCTCCCTTTCCACCTTCTTTGCAGCAAAAAGACCAAGTAGCTCATGCAAAACCGCCACCGCCCACTTATCGGATTGATCACTTGTGGGCAAAAGATGAGTTGCATTTTCATATGGAGAAATATAGGGCAACTTGTGCCAATCATCCAACCACTTCTTCATTTTCTTATCCATCTCAAAACCACTTGAAAAATTCATTGAGAAAGCAATTTTTTCCCCACACATTGCCTTCTTTTCCATAACTGAAACAGCCAATTCGTCACTCCAACAAACCAACTCCAACTCACCAACTTCTTCTGACCCAGAAGGCGATTCCCTCTTATCTTTGCCACCAATAACTCGAAAATAATCTGGAAATTCAGGAACAACACTTTTTACATAGTCTTCAGGAAGACCAAGATCCCATTTCAACATATCAAGAATATTCAGTGATATTCTATTTATTCTCACAATCATCAACATTTTCAAAAGCCTATCAGCAACGAGTTGCTTATAAGTATCGCTTTGGTAAACCAACTGCTCTTCAGCATCAAGATTGAGAACTTCTGCCGTGAGCTTGACGTGGGGGTGGACACCAATGTTCCCGGGCAGGAATTCTTGAAAAACTGAAGGGTATTTCCGTATGAAGTCAATGGGACGAATGGGAATCTCAAGGGACTCTCTTTGTTGGGCAATGGTTGTGACTGGGAGGGACTTGGACGGCTCGTATTTGATTAGGTTTTTGATTTTGAGAAGGGGTTTGAGGTTCTTCTCCCTCTCCACAGAGTGGTCGAGGCCACGGTCTCGTACCCATTTGAAGGCGGCGGTGTCAGAGAAGGCCCGGCGGTGGGACTGGCACCGTGACTCTGACTGTAACCGTGAGAGGTGTTTTAGGAGAAATCGCTTTTGCATTGCCAAGAAATGTTTGCGAGTTTGCACAAATGAGGTGTTAGAGTGAAGGGTTTTAGAGGGTTCTATTTCTGATTTTTCGTAATTATTTTTTTGAATTAATTAATTATTGTTAGGGTAAAGAACATTTGCCTCCATGCACCCCCAAAAAAGAAAATTACTCGTGTTATGTTACGGTGAAAATGAAAATTTATTCACCTTATTTTTTAAATTATTTATTTTCATTTAATTATCAATTTTTTAGTTTTTTTATTATCAATTGATATTATTAACAATTTTTATTTTTATTTAATTTTAAAAAATAAGTAATTTCATCAAATTTAATAAAAAAATTATTAAAATAAATAATTTTTAAAATACGATAAATAAATTATCATGTTCATGTAACATAAGGATTCAAATAACTTTTCTCTTATTGTTATTGTTTTATATATATATATATATATATATATATATAAGGATTCTAATCAAGCCTTCCCAAATTGAGTCATTGTTTTATATACATATTCTCTAAATACTTAGAAACATTTTTGAAATTAGCTCAAATTTTAGGTCTATTATTTTATTAGCTTTAAATAAAGTTTTAAATTTTTTTAGTCAAATTATTTTCAAAGATATATTATCATCAATTCCCTTAAGGTATGGCTTAATTACAACAATACTCAGAAATTTAAAAAATTAACATTTATATCTAATATTTTATCAAAATAAGCACAAATACCCAACACATCAGTGATTTGCTGTTAAAATTAATAGATCTAATGGTAATCACATCTTTTTACCTTTAAATATTTAAAATTTTAAAAAATTATCATATAATATAATAATATTTAAAAATTTAAAAAAAAAGTAATACAACTGGCGAAATTGCCAATTGCATCAACGACCAAATGGCGCCAATCTAGATGAGCAAAATGGTCGCTTGAATCCGACTACCATAATGGCCAACAATTTAGGTTGTCAAAATGGCTGCTTGAACTAATGGCCATTTTGGCCGCTTGCACTAACGGTCATTTAGCCTTTAAACTTTTTTATATTTTTAAAAAAAATTATTATCTTTTTAATTTATTTTTAAGGATTTAAAATATTTTTTTTTTTATTATGTTATAAATATTTTTATTATTTTATTTTAAAATTTTTTATTATTTTTAAAAAATATATAAATTTTTTAATTATTTTTCTAATATATTTTTAAACATTTTTTTAATTTTGATTTTATTTTTTTATTTTTTTCTTATATTTAAAAGTCAAACATTAAAATTTGTATAAATCAACTTCATTAAGCGTGTAAGGGTTAAAATTATCATTTAACACTGATTAATAGGAAATCTATTAAACTTAATGAAATATTCCTAACATTTGGGTATCAGTGCCTATTTTGACAAAAAATTGAGTACAAACGTCAAATTTTTAAACATGTTAGTATTATTGTAATTAAACTATACCTTAAGAATATTGATGATAATATCCCTAATAATTTAACTTGAAAATGGGTTTAATTTTATGGAAAGATTTTTATCAAATTTAAATTTGTGATATTTTTTTATTATATTTTATGAATTTTCTTTAAAATTAATGTTATAATTATATATATAAAAATTAATAAAAAAAGTTTAAAGGCCAAATGGTCGTCTGAACCATTTGGCCTCTTGTTTTAGCGGCTGCTAGTGCTGGACTGGCGGCCATTTTGGACACTGGTGCAAGCAGCCAAATGGCCGCTGGAACAGGCGGCCATTTGGCCGGTTGTATTACTTCTTAAAAATTTTATAATATTATTATATTATATTATTTTAATTTTTAATTTTAAAAGTTTAAAGGTGAAATCACTGATTATCCTTGGATTTGTTATTTAACAGCAAATTACTGATATTTGGGCATTCATGCTTATTTTGATAAAAAATTAGGCACAAGCATTAATTTTTTAAATTTGTGAGTATTATTGTAATTAAGTCATACCTCAAGGGTATTGATGATAATATCCTAAATTTATAAAAATAATTCATAAATAGTTAACACAATTTAGACAACATAATTAAAAAACAACTCAATTAAACAAAAATATTTTTTAAGTTTGATTCAAGATTTAAGAACACGTCTTATAAAATAAATTTATATTGGTATATTATAGTTTTAACATAAGCTAATTTACTAAGTAGTTAAGTCAATAAAATACTAAATATTATAAAAGTAAAAACGTAAAATAAAATGGCTATTAATATCTATCTTGGAAGGAAAATAAATAAAGAAAAAAGTTTAAAAAAAATGTCAACCCATCTCTCTTAAATATTTATATTATTTATTGGAATAAGGACATTTGTGTCTTAGTAGTTTGAGGTAATACCTAGTTTTATCTCAATTGTTTCAAAATAGATAATTTTGTTCTAATCCATTAGTCATTGTCTATTAGTTTTGATAGTCGAAGGATAAACTCGTAACTCTACCCCAAGATGTGATTTAGACTGACAGCATTAAGTCACATCATGTCCATGTGTTTGGATTTGGTTAGTTGTGAGTGAAAATGGCAGTTTTGGTGTTAAAAGCACTTCTCGCATGTTTCACTTTTCACTTCGTCTTCTATTTTGAACTTGTCACTATTTGTCTTGCTAAACAACAATCTTCTTCTATTGATTTTTTTTTACTAATTATAACCCAGAAAATATCGTCAATTAGCCTTTCGTCTTTCATTTACCAACATTCTATACAAAAGCGCAAAGCACTGTTTCAAGGTAAAATACTCGTGATTTTTCTAACTAAACAGTGTACTTATATTTAATCATATTGAAATATATTGTATTTTTATTGTATTAATCACATTTAACTAGAGGAAAGATATATGGGTTTTTCTTTGTTTTTTTTAATATAGTTTGATATTGTTTTTTAGAAGATTGTGTTCTATATAAGTTTTTGTGATTTTTTTTGTTACTAATTCATTATAATTCATTATCAAATTAAGAATTTTAAAGGTTTGTTTGAGTCTTTCTATTATGAGTTCAAAATCTGGATTTTGTATGTTGGGATTCTTTGCTGCATATTTGAAATTCGTATTTTAGTTTTACAAAGTATGTTTGCATTGTGGGCGTTGATGTTGTATTTGATGATAGAGAATCGTATTTTGGTTATATTTGCATTATAGGTGTGGATGTTATGTTTTATGTTAATAGGAAGTGTTTACGTTTTGAATGCATATTTTTGTTATTAGTTGTTGTTGTATATGTTGTGTGTTGTTGGATATGTTGTTATATTGTTAGTTATTGTTGGGTATACTGTTGTGTTGTTGGTTGTTGTTGGATATGTTGTTGTGTTGCTTGTTATTTTTGGATATGTTGTGTATTAATGTTGTGTTTGATATAGATGTCCTCAGATGATGAAGAAGAGTTTGTCACTATTACTTTCAGAGTGCTGGGGTGCGAACCCTACACTTATTATGCTGTAATGGACTATTGTAGTCTAATTTTGCTAAAAAGTTAAGATATGAGAAAGTGTTTGAGAGGCTATTATTTTTAGGAGATAAATTTCAGGTTACTACCACTATCCTTTAGACATGGGAAATAGTTGAAATGGAAAATGATGATAATCTTATAAGATTAGTTTATGAATGTTTAAGATGAAAATGGTTTTGCATGGATGTGGAATTGGAGGTCCTACCATTAAAGTTAGTAACTCTACATCTATTATACTGTGATGGACTATTGTAGTCTAATTTCGCTAAGAAGTTAAAATGTAAAAAAGTGTTTGAGAGGCCATTGTTTTCAGGAGATAAATTTTAGGTTACTACCACTATCCCTTGGACATGGGAGATAGTTGAAATGGCAAATGATGATGATCTTATGGGATTAGTTGGTGAATGTTTAAGATGAAAATGATTTTGCATAGATGTGAATTTAGAGGTCCTACCACTGAAGTCAGTAACTTCCTTCCCCTTCTTCCCATTCCACCAATCCAACAAGCATAAAAGTAAGCCACTATTCCACCAGTACAGCATGCACAGAAATAGACCCTTATTCCACTAGTCCAGCATGCACAGAAGTAGACCCTCATTCCACCATTACAGCAAGCACAGAAACATTGTTAGGGTTGGTGCTTACATGTCATCCCTAAATGTACATATACTTGTGTATTTATACAAGTGTACATTCTCATTAAATCGTTAATATCTATTTATATGGTACTATGTAATGTATCATAACAGACATTGTATGATCTGAAGGAGTTCAGATCAGATCTAAATGAGTTTAGATAAGGGCCCACAATTGGCCACACTAAGAGATATAAATGTTAAATGTTAGCAAAATTAAGTGTTAGCTGGTTATAATACTCAGCGAAGATCCAAGAGTTGGAGCCTTATCTATAATAGGATATAAACCTAGGAATATACTAATAACTGCATAGTTACAAAAGTTGCAATTGGGTGCCAGGAAATGTCAGTTGCGCAAGTATGCTCTCAAATATTGTCCCCGATCTATTTCTTCCGATGCGGGTCTGTTGGTGGATACATTTATATATAAATCAGCATATGTCGTATCTATAGTATATAGATGATTGTTCCTAACCAACTGTGAGCTTGGAGCTCGTATTGACATATGGGTATCCAGTAGAACTGGATATGAGATAGACTCACGAGGGCCTCCGATAGACACCCTATGTAATCCGTCAACGAAGGGTCCTCTCGAGTTGAGTAGTATACGTGGTCCTTTGACCTGAGTGCCATGGTGGGCTTGTAAGTGATCTATCATACTTTGATTCTTCGCATGTCATAGACCTTTCATGGTGTGATCGTTAGGTGTCGTTGGGTATATTTCGATGCTTATAGAGTCCGATGTGTACAGATATGGGATCCGTCAGCTCGTATAGGGAGTTAGATATCCAGATGCTTCGAGATTGTATCTTAAAAAGTCTTGTGGCCACAAGCATTAATCCCGGGAAAGAGTTTTCGACAAGGTGGAATAATATGGCAAAAGAGTTTGTACATATTGTTCAATGAGATACAAGTCTGGAGATAAGACATAAATGAGTACTAGGGGATTTGACAGTATTAATCTATATCCCCAGCACATCCAGGATACATGACAGAAGGATTATACGTATGTGTTGTAACCTCAACTTGCATGGTTCAAAGTGCTGATTTATATATCCGTGACATGTGCGTGGAGCAATGTTCACAGACTCATGAAATAGTTTCATTTGACGAATCAGGCATGGACCTAGAGAGTCCCGCGATATGGAGTGTGCTCGTTGTGCACTAGAGTAGCGTATCGGATTAAATTGTTTAATCCAGCAATATCCATTACTATCATGGGAATGCGAGCGTGTCTGTATTTAAGTGTTAAATACAACAATTAGTTAATAATTGTTATTTACTAATTGTATAATGACACATGTCACATTGTGGACTCTCGGTTGAGTTTACCCAAGTGTGAAATTTAGTGAAACCCACTAGGAGTAGACTTAGTAACTATTTGAGGGGTAAAATGATCATTTCACATAATAATTATTTAATTGTTAAATTATCATAAATATCTCATTATAATATATTATTATATTATATATTTTTATAATATATATCATATTATATTATATAATGGGTGATAGTTGTCACCCATTATTATTTATTTTATATTATTATTTTAATATATATATGTATATACATGAGATGTGTGTGAGAGGGAGTGGTGTGTGTGTTTGTGACGGAAATAGAGAAAGAGAAAGAAAATGAAAATGGTGCCGAGAAAGGGAAGGAAGAAAAAAAAAAGAAAATGAAATTGTTTCATTTTTTTTTCTTATGGTATCGAGAGAAGCAATTGTAAATTATTTTAAATTCTATTTTCTTTCCTTTTAGAGAAAATGAAGAATACACACAACCATCCATTTTATGGGTTTAAGAGTTAAACTCAGTGCTGGATACATGGCTGCTGTTCTAGCTCACCAAGCTCGTCAAGTTGGTGACTAGAACTGGTAACGAGTTGGTTTTCATACGGACTCCGAGGATATTCATGTATAACTTTACTTATTTAGGTGATTTCTCAACCCTTGTAATATATTAATATAATTAATATATAATTTATTGTGTTTATTGTATGTTTTAATGCTTTCGCGGCGTTAAATATGTATATGATACGTATTTTAGATCATAAATACAATTGCACATGCATACACCCACGTATATTAGATTTCCAACAAGCATACCCCCATTGAACCAGTCTAGCATGCACAAAAGCAAGCCCTCATTCCACTAGTCCAGCATACACATAAACAGGCCCCAATTCTACCAATATAGCAAGCACAACTAAAGGCCCTTATTCCACCAATCCAACCACCACAGCCAGAGGCCCCCATTCTACCAGTCCAACCCACCATAGCCAGAGGCCCTCATTCTATTAGTCCAACAAGCACAGTAGGCCCTAAAACAACAAGTATGCCTCAAAACAGTAGCCACACCCACCTAGCCCAACACATCAACCAAGCCCTGAACATCACCAAAGCCCAAAGCATCACCCAAGCCTTGAACATCAACAAAACCTTAGCTTCTCAAAGGAAAAAGCATTTTAGTCAGACAATAAGCTAGAAAGGACGGTGTATTCAAATTCCTCTAGCAGTGATGACATTGACCAACTAGAGGGGAATGAGCAATGTAGTGACAGTGATAGTGATGGAGACCATCCATTATCAAGCTATGTGTCAGATGATAAAAATAGCCCCATATAGGACTCATCAAATGAGAATGATCTAGTCATAGAAACAACAAGGTCGGTAATAAGAGATTACTTCAAAGAAAGTGATGACAAAAGGCTAATTTACATGTTGGCCAGGAGTTTGATGGGGTTGAACACTTTAGGAATGCTTTGAGGAAATACTATCTAAGAGAAGGTTTTGAAAATTTTCAAATTAAAAATGACTTTCAGAGGTTTAAAGGTGGTGCAAGTTTGAGAGATGCCCATGGTTCATTTATGCAGCCAAAGTGAAATCTAATTTAGTGTTCAGAATACAACAATACTAAAAAGAATATACGTGTGACAGGGTATCCAAGACAAAGGAAGAAAAAGAAGCTTGGATTGCTTTACAATTTGTCGATGCCATGAGGATAAATCTAACAATGCCAGCTAAGGTAATGAGAGATGAGGTGAACCAAAGGTTTGGAAATACATTGTCATATAAAGAAGATAAGAAGAGCTAGAAGTAGAGTACATAATAAAGCCAATAGGGATCATGGCTTAGCGTACCAGAGGTTAAGGATTATGCTCATGTGCTCATAGATGGAAACCCTGGTATGTTTGTTAAGATAAAATTTAATGCATCTGTTGAAGATGGTCCAATGACATTTAAAAGATTTATATATAGCTTTTTAGCATTAAGAAATGGTTTCCTCCAATGGTGTAGAAAGTTTATAGAACTAGATGGGCGTCATTTGAAGGGCCCTTGTGGAGGAATATTATTATCTACAGTTAGCTTTGATGCAAATAATGGGAATTTTCCTATAGTAGTGGCAGTGGCTGAGATTGAGAATGGAGATACATAGGGTTGGTTTTTAGGTAACCTTAGGTAGTGGCTTGAAATTGCAAATAATCAGTCAGTTACATTTATAACAGACAAACAAAAATGCATACTAAAAGCATTATCTTATTACTGGACTAGATCCCCAACCAAGTTTTGTGCCAGGCACATAATATCCAATTTTAGGAGACAATGGCCAGATAAGATATTTAAGCCCTTATTTTGGGAGGCAGCAAAGGCCACCAAGAAATATGTAAATAATGAAACCATTAGTAAGATTAAGAGGGCTAATGTAGAGGCCTACAAGTATCTTGTAGATATTGAGCCTAACCAAAAGTGTAGACATACTTTTGAGCATGATGTCAAGTGTGATCATGTGACTAACAATATGACAGAATCATGGAACGGTTGGTTGAATATGTTAGGGTCGGTGTTTACGTGCCATCCCTGAATGTACATATACTTGTGTATTTATACAAGTGTACATTCTCATTAAATCGTTAATATCAATTTATATAGTATTATGCATGTAACATTACAGACATTGTAGATCTGAAGGAGTTCGGATCAGATCTAAAGGGTTTAAACAAGGGCTCATAGTCAGCCACCCTGAGACATATAATTGCTAAATGTTAGCACAGCTAAGTGTTAGCTGGTTATAATACTCAGCAGATCCAAGAGTTGGAGCCTTGTCTGTAATGGGACATAAACCTGGAAATATACTAGTAACTGCATAGTTACAATCAGGTGCCAGAAAATGTAAGTTGCGCAAGTATGTTCTCGAATAATAGTCCCTGATCTATTTCTACTGATGAGGGTCTATCGGTGGATACCTTTGTATATAGATTAGCATATATCGTATCTATCGGGTATAGATGGTCGTTCTTGATCGACCATGAGCTTGGAGCTCGTATTGACATATGAGTATCCAGTTATGACTGAATATGGGACAGACTCACGATGGCCTCCGGTAAACATTTAATGTAAGCCGTCAATGGAGGGTCCTCTCGAGTTAAGTAGTATACGTGGTCCTTTGACTTGAGTGCCACAGTGGGCTTGTAAGTGACCCACCATACTTTGGTTCCACACATGTCACAGACTTTTCATGGTGTGACTACTGGGTGTCGCTGGGTATGGTCCGATGCTTATGAAATCTGGTGCGTATAGATATGGGATTCGTCAACTCCTATATGGATTTTGATATCCAGATGCTTCGAGAATATATCTCAGAAAGTCTTGTGGCCACAAGCAATTATCCTAGGAAAGAGTTCTGCCAAGATGGAACAATATGGTAAAAGAGTTTGCGCATATGTTCATTGAGATACAAGTCTAAAGATAGGACATAGATGAGCACATGGGGATTTGATGGTGATAATCTATATCCCCGCACATCCTTGATATCATGACGAAAGGACTATACGTATGCGTTGTAACATCAGCTTGTATGGTTCAACGTGCTGATTTGTATATCCGTGACGTGTGCATAGGGCATTGCTCACGGACTCATGGAATAGTTCCATTTGACGAATCAGGCGTAGGACCTAGGGAGTCCCGCGATATGGAGTGTACTCGTTGTGCACTAGGGCAGCCTGTCGAATTAAATTGTTTAATCCAACAATATTCAGCAATTCCACGGGAATGCGTACATGTCTGTATTTAAGTGTTAAATACAACAATTAGTTAATAATTGTTATTTACTAATTGTATAAGGATACGTAGTGTATTGTGGACCCTCGGTTGAGTTTACCTAAGTGTGGGATTTGGTGGGACCCACTAGGGGGTAAACTTGATAACTATTTATGAAGGGCAAAATGGTCATGACACATTATGATTATTTAATTGTTAAATAATCATTCTCTCTCTCTCTCTCCTTTTTATATTATATTATATAATATATATATTATTATATTATATTATATATATATATATATTAGAAGCAAAAGAAATGAGGAGAAGCAATTGAAGGTCGAATTCGGCCGAGAGAGAAAAAGAGAAATGGAGGAGAAATGGGAAGAAGAAAGAAAGAAGAAAAGAAAAGAAAAAAAAAAGGAAGAGAGGAAAAATGAAATTGTTTCATTTTTCTCTCTGCTTCCAATTGGAGTAATTATGAATTGCTCCAAATTCTCAATTTCTTATCCTTTTGGAGAAAATGATGTAAATTCACTCCCGACCATTTTGGGGATTAAGAGTTAATCCCACACTAAATATCAGACTGCTGTTTTAGCTCATCAAACCCACCGTGTTGGTGACTAGAACTGCACACGAATTGGTCTTCATGCGGACTCTAGGAAAAATACGTGTATAACGTTACACGTTTGGTGAGTTCTCTAACCTTATTAATATATTAATGTGATTAATATATATTATTTATTGTGTTTATTGCAAAATTTATATTTCTGCGGCGTTAGGCAATAGACACAATTACACATGTATACACCCACGTGCTAGGATCCTGCTACGCCAATAGAATGCTTACAGGGGCAAATCAGTTTTAGACTTGTTGGAATTTATAAGGAAAACTATAATGAAGAGATTGCGTAAAAGGCAACAAAAGGCATTGCAATGGGAGGGAAGTTTGCCACAATAGTGAAGAGAAGATTGGATCAAGCCAAAAAAGATTGAAAGTTTGTCAAGGCAATAGATGCAACTGACTCTGAGTTTAAAGTTATGAATGACCACCAAACTTTTATTGTTGACTTCGATAAGAGGACATATGATTGTGGTGCTTTCCAAGTCAGTGATATTCCATGTAGGCATCTTTTTCCTTGTATCAGTCATAGGAAGGAGAATGCATAGGATTATGTAGATTCAAAACTTACAATAGATGCCTATTTAAAAATTATACTAGTGTCATTCATCATTTCTTTGAACAATCAGATTGGCCAAAACTTGAAGGCCCACCAATTGAACCACCTCAAATCAAGAAGAAGGCTAGTAGGCTTAAGATGTCTAGAAAAAAGCAAGCATCTGAAATATTAGATAGTCAGAATACAAGCAAGAAAGACCATGTTAGATGTGAAAAATGCAGTCAATTTGGTCATAATAGAATGAGCTGCAACTTCTAACCTTTTAGTAGCCTGGTAATTAGATTTTAATTACTTAGCTAGACAAAACTTTCCATTTGTAAACTGGTGGGATAAAATTGGTTATTGGTCCTAACTTCTGGGATAAAATTGTCCATTTACCAAATATTAACTAGAAATCAATTTGGTAAGAACACAGTCTACATCTAATGTTGATGCAAGTTCCAGTGTGCCACAAGCCTCAAGCACTACAGACACAACAACAAGTCTCCCAGAGGATGTTCAAAATATCTCAAGAAGACATTTATAGCTTTTAGGAAGAACTAAGCAATTTGGCATATTCAAAATAAGGGGTAGACGTATAACACTTCAAGCTTGAAACAAACTCATTCATTTTCATTAACAATTACTTCACATACTAAATGACATTACATTTTCATATTGATTATAACACATGCTTCTATTCCCAATAAAAAAACCTAACATGAAAACAATTATAACTGTTAAAACTACAAGCCATTATTTAGTAACTGTACTTGGATGCCTTCTCATGAGCACTTGTTGTTGTGGAGTATATGAATTAGATATACTTTCATCTTACACAAAGTGACTGTTATCATAATTTAAAATTTGACTTGCATTGAACTCTTCAAGTTCTAACTTCTAAAACATATAAAAACCTGTATTTCCTACGCATGCACCTAAAATATAGCTTATTTGAATTTTCTTCTGATTCTAAAATATCTATAAAGGTCATTTCATTGCATTGAAAGATTTTAGTTTTAAATTTTATCAGGTGCCCGTTGACTCTATCAAGCTAGAATTGGACCTGATAGAGGCTCTGGAGCTGAAGCTTTGGTCCTGCTATTATGTGATTTTTTTTATTATTGCCCAAATAGTGTATTCTTATTTTACTAACCTATTGGATACAGGGTTTTGGGTTAATAAACTAAGTTGATGGCTTCTTGTATATTTTGTTGTTGATCTGAGGAAATTTAGGTGATTTGATGGATAATTTGGATTTTTTCTTCTTGAATTGAGTATTTAGATTGATATTTTATTGTTGACCTAATGGGTTAAAAGGAAAAATGTAATCTAAATTAGGTATGTAATTCCACTGTTGAATTGCTGGGAGTTTTTTCTTGCTAAATTGAGTATGTAATTCTATTGTTGAACTGCTACATAATATAATCTGAAAATGTAATTTTCTGTTGATGAACAATACACTTTTGGGGGCTGTTAAGCAATAGATTGAATGTATTTTTTAGATGTTGGATATCTAAATTTTTGTTTGCATTCCAATGTTGTAGACGTATTTTGAAGCTATTTATAGTCAGTAGATTATTTAGATAATTTGCCCATCAATTAAAATAAGCATAACGATCATAAAAATGTATATATCAATGGCTAATTTTAAGGGCATTTTTGTCTTTTGGTGCCCTATTAAAATCCCATAGGTTCACTTGCTCAATGGCTCTTTATTCCTTTAACAAATAAGTTTTTTCTGACGTGTACTTCCACTTGAATCACATTCTGCAACTACCTTACCAACTAGGGGCAAAGATGTCATTGTACTGTTAACAGTGAATTTCTATCAAAATTAATAAAAAGTGACTGACAAACTAGAACAAAACTGTCTATTTTGAAACAGTTAAGATAAACATGGGTCTTAGCCCAAACTCTTGGGATAAGGATGTCATTCTCCCTTCTTCATGCTCTTCAATCTTTTGGCTTCCATTCTCAGTTTGTCAAGCGGAGTGAGGCAAAGCAAAGGGATCCCCTTTCCCCTTTGCTTTTCTGTTTTACAGAAGATGTGCTCAGCAAAGGCATTACCAGTTTAATCAACAGGGGATTAGTTAAACCAGTCTCTTCTCTTCTCCCAGAGGCTGTACTCCAGTGTCTCATGTCCTTTACGCTGATGATGTGATTATTTTTTGTAGGAGTGATGCTCGATCTCTCAAGCACCTTCAGGATTTTAGAAACTCTTATGGAAAAGCCTCGGGTCAAATTGTTAGTAGAGATAAAAGCAAATTTTTTCTGGGCAAAGTCGCGGCTCACAGAACAGCTCACGTTAAATCTATTCTGAATTTTCAGGAAGAAATTCCTTTTACTTATCTGGGTGTGCCTATTTTCAGAGGGAAGCCTAGAAGAATTCATTTTCAAACTCTTGCAGATAAAGCTAAATCTAAGTTAGAAGGTTGAAAGGGTAAACTTTTATCCATGGCAAGCCGGGTCCAGTTAGTTCAGTCTGTTGTTCAGTCTTTGCTTCTTTACAGTTTATCCATTTGCAAGTGGCCATCCTCTTTATTAAAGCTTCTTAATGTATGGTGCCGCAACTTTATTTGGTCGGGTGACTGCAATATTAGAAAGAGGGTAACTCTTTCCTGGGACAAGGTTTATGTGCCCAAATCTGAAGGTGTTTTGGGTTTGAGGGACTTCAGAATTCTGAATAAGGCAGCTCTTCTCAATCTCTCTTAGAAGATTTTGACAACCACCACTCCTTGGAGGTCTTTTTTCAAGGCTCGGTATAACCTTTCCAGCTTCTCTTTCTCTACTCGGTATAATATTTTCCTCTATTTGGATTAGGATTAAAGAGGTTCTCTCTCATCTTCGCGATGGATGCAAATGGATTATTGGTAATGGGAAATCCGTTCTATTTTGGCAGGATAAGTGGCTGACTAATTCTATTTTAGATATGATGAGGGTTAATCTTCCAACCAATGCTACTATTGACTCTAAAGTGGCTGATGCTATTTGCAATTCTAGTTAGATATTACCTCTTCTTTTTTCTTTTTGGTATCCGCATATTTCTCATGAGATTGAAGGCGTCTTTCTCCCTAACTCTCCTACTGAAGACCGTCTTATCTGGAAGCATTCAAGGTCTGGTTCGTTGACGTTAAAAGACAGTTACAACTCCTGCCGCAAAAAACTCCCTAAACAATCTTGGTGTTCTCTGATCTGGAAGGCTTTTATACCTCCTAAACTCTCGGTTCTGGTTTGGAGGATCTTTCACAACAAACTGCCTACGGATGATCAATTGCAAAGGCGCAGAATTCCTCTTGTCTCAGCCTGTCAAACCTGTAATACTTTATCATGTGGTGAGATTATTGCCCATCTTTTCAGTGAGTGTTCTTTCGCTCAAGCTTTGTGGCAATGGATGGCCGGTATTTTTAATACCCGTCTTTCAGGAGGTGGTTCTTGGTCAAATTTTTGGACTGATATCTCGGGCTTCCCTTCACAACTATAAAATATGTGGATTACTGCTTGTTTGAAGTAATGTAATATTAATGAGATAAAGATTAAATAGAGATCGAAACGTGTCTTTTGATAATCAAATAAATATTTGACGATCGTGAACCAATAGTTTTGTGAGAATAAATAATTAGAGATGACAAAGCTAGCGGAAAAATATTTGTATAAAAAGCAAGCTGAAAACAATTGATAGATTGAAGAAAAGATAAAAATTATTATTTTAAATTTTTATTTGGGGCTACAATCAAACCAAAATCATTTGGTCTTCTTTTTAAAAACATAAAAAAAAAATATGTAAATATTTGCAGATACCTTAACGGGCATCCATAAGATATTTCACCAAAATTATACCCATCTTAAACCCATTGCGAATTTTAACTTTGTATATATAAGTTGTTTCAAACTTGCTTCATATCTTACTAAACCCTTCCCAACAGAGGCAGATTTTAGCAACTTTACAGGTCATTTTGCCTTCCCTAAAATAGATCTTATTGATGATATTGAGAGACCGGTGGTATTAAGATAACCAGCAATATAGTTAATATTGGAGTTTGGTGCTTACATGCCATTCTATTTTTTTTTATGACTATTAATTGCTTAATATTTATATAACGAACATTTCAATATATTGTTAATATTTAATTATATGATATTATACTTGTTACTTTTCAGATATTGTAAATCTAAAAGAGTTTAGGTCAGTACTAAATTATTATTCTACAAGAGTTTGTACCTTATCTGAAATGGACAAAGACTTGGGAATGTATTAGTAATAACATAGTTACAAGGAGTTATAAATAGTATTAAGAAATATTATTATGTAATATGTTCTCGAAAAAATCGTTCCTAATCTATGGTTGCCAACACGGATCGATTAGTATACCTTCTGGATCAATGTGTCTATATCTAGATTTTTTGAAGTGTTAGTCTTAGCAGACTGTGGGCTTAGCAGAAGCTCGTATATGTATGTAGGTATTTAGTAAGAACTGGGTACTGAACAGACTCACGAGGACCTCTAATAAACATCCCACAGAACTATCAATGGAGAGTCTTCTCACGTTGAGTAGTATTCGCGATCATTTGACCTGAGTGCTATGTGGGCTTATGAGTGATCCATCATACTTTGATTCCACGCATGTCAGAGACATTTCATGGTCTAACCTCTAGGTATTGTTAGGTATGTTCCGATGCTGATAAAGTCTAGTGTGCATATATATAGGATCCGTAAGCTCATATTGGTGAGTTATATATCTTGATGTTCTGAGATTGTGTTTTAAGAAGTCTTGTGGCCACAAGCAAAAATTTTGAAAAAAAAGTTCTCTATAGAGTTAAACAATATCATAAAGGAGTTTACGGATATTATTTATAAAAATACATAAATCTTAAGATAAGTTTACGATCGAGTCTATACAGATTTGATGGTGATGATCTATATTTTTGCTCTTTCAAGATATAAGTGATAAAAGGATTATACGTATGTGGTTACCTTAACTTGTATAGTTCAACGCGTCATTCTATAATATTTGTAACATGTATGGGAGGCATCATTCACGGACTTGCGAAAGAGTTTCATAAAACCAATGGTTGTGAATCTAGAGACTCTCATAATTTAAAGTGTACCCTTTAAGCACTGAGGTAGCAGACTAGGTAAACAGTCAATCAAAAAAATTTCAGAAAGTGAGATTTGTTTCAAGGTCTCTCAAAAAGTGCATGAGCTTAAATGTTAAGCTTATGGTATTTAATTAACAATTGTTGTTAATTAAATAAAGTGTGTGACAAGTTGCTTGACTTCATTCTCCTAAAGTGGCTACATGGCTTAATGTAATTAGCCTTAAATGGCCAAATGGCTAAAATTAATTGGCTTTGTTTGACACTTGTCATGTGCAAAATGTCAAACGTTTATAAGCTTTGTAAATTTATTTTGCTAAGTGTAAGTCTCGACCATTTGAATTAAAAATGAGCAAGAGTTGCTCTTTTGGTCTCTAACATACACACACTCAGCCAAAGTGAGAGAGATTGAAATAATTGTTGAAATTTAAAGGCTAACATTCTAACACTTCAATCCCGCTAGCATTGAAGTCTATAATTGCTCAGGAATTCACTTTGGTATAAGACTCTGAAATCAATTCTTCATTGAAAGTTTTCAAAGGTAAATTTTTCTGATTCTGTTAATATAATAGACTTGCATCCAGTATGTGTTTGTTGTATAAAAAATTAGATTTCTCTTTCGTTGCGTATATGTATGTTTAACATTCATTGATTATTCAATGAACACCATTCATATGCAAGCACTTAACAAAGGGTATCATAGTATATTTGTGTGCTTTTCTAGGTTAATTGGAGTGCTTCTGAGTTGTTTGGGATGCCTGGGAATAATGGGTATTACATTTTCAAGTGTTGAAAGTATAGAACCAAGTCATTGTTCGAGCGAACGCAAAGGCATTCAAAATAATTGGCTGAACGCTGGTGCGTTGGACATGTAACATTTGAGCGTTCATGTTGCCAATTTTATGCTATAGTGTTGGCTTGTCACCACGAGGGTGTTATGTGATAACACCATGGAAGTGAAGCTTGTCTCGCTGAGGCAGTTAAGCAGTTTAATGCAGGGGCATTCTTGTTGGGTGCAGTGTTTCGATTCTAAACCATATTATGTGCGTGTATGCATATGCGCGTGTAAACTATTTATTAATATATATACATGTATCTCATATATAAAATATGTAGCAGAAGATGAAAATTTAATTTTCTAAAATAATAAACACAATAAATTTTGTAATTCATTACAGTAATGAACAAAATAAAATATATTAATCACATTAATATCAAGATTGAGAATAATTACCTTGCAAGTCTTTGGAATGGTATAAGCTGGAGTACTGCCCGAAATAAACCTGTTGGCAATTTTATGACTAAACGAGGTGGGCTTGAATCGCTAAAATATAAATATTAATTTCTAGCACTAGTTTAACTCTTAAACCCTAAAATTAACTCTTAATCTCTAGTTTAACACTTAAATTGTAAGCTATTTATTTTACTCTTGATCAACGCTTGATCAATAAAACAAAAATTTTAATACTTTGAGGGCCTTAGCACAATAAAGAAAAAGATGAATAGTAAAATCAACACTTGATTTCATAACAAAAAAATAATTTTCTCTTTCTAGTTGGCCGGCCATCTATAAGCATCCAAAATTTTTTCATTTGTTTCATTTTGCTATATATAGACTTTTGAAAACTTAACCATTAAGAAACCAATTTAACTTCATCTAAGGGTTAACTCTTAACCTAAGTAAAGTTAAGCTTACTTAGGTTTAAGTAATTGAAAGCTTAGCCATTAAGTTAACTCTTTAACTCAATCTTAATTAATTTTTTTAACTTAGGTTAGGTTAGTTTTACTTAACCCTTAATTATTTATTTAATATTTGTTTATTAAATTAACTTTACCCTAGGGTTAACATTTAACCTAAGTTAATTTAATTTCTACTAAACAATTAAGTAAAAGAAATATCTAGATAATTTAATAATTAAATGAAATTATCCCTAAACCTTTACTTGGTTGCCAAATTAACCAAAAGTGGATCCCACTTAACCACATACTTGAGTAAACTTAACCAAATATTCACTATGCATGACATGTCAACATTTAATTAGTCAACAATAATTATCAACTAATTACCATACTAAACACTTAAGTATTATCACGCGCATATCATGAGGGTTCTTAAAATAAATATTCGGTATTGATGGAATTTACTGGATTGAACAATTAAATCTGGTATGCTGCCCCCAGTGCACAATGAGGATACTTCATATTACGAACTCTCTAAGTCTATACTCAATTTGTCAAATAGAATTGTTCTATGAGTCCGTGACTGATGTCCCACGCACATGTCACAAATATTACAAATTAGCTCGTTAAACCATACAAGTTGAGGTCATAACGCATACGTATAATCCTTTTGTCACATATATCCTAGATGTGCGGGGATATAGATTAGCATCGTCAAATTCTTATATGCTCATCCGTGAACTTATCTCTAGATTTGTATTTCATAATATAATATTCACAAACTCTAATACGATATTGTTTAACCTTACAGAAAACTCTTTTCCAGAGTTATATACTTGTGCCGCAAAATTTTCTGAACTACAATTCTTGGAGCATCAAAATATACAACCTACCTATGTAAGCTGACGGATCCCATATCTACGCATACTGGACTCCATGAGCATTGAACTATACCTAGTGACACGTAGCAGTTAGAGCATGATCGGTCTCTGACATCCGTGGAACCAAAGTATGATAGATCACTTACAAGCCCGCCATAATACTCTGGTCAAAGGATCATGAATATTACTCAACTCGAGATGACTCATCATTGATGGCTTCATAGGATGTTTATTGGCATCCTCATGAGTCTGTTCAGTATCCAGTCCTCACTAAATACTCGCATACCTATACAAGCTCTAAGTTTATGGTTAGTAAAGAACAATCATCTGTACCCTACAGATATAAACATACACTGATCTATATGAAAGGGATCCACCGACAGACCTGCACAAATGAAAATATATCAGAAATATAGTGTTTGAGAACATACTTGTATAATGATATTTCTAGCACCTATTGATAGTATACCTTCAAGTCTTTGTCTCATTTCAGACAATGCTCTAACTCTTTAGATATCATTGACTCTTATAACCTGCTAACTCTTATAACCTACTAACTCTTAGCAGTGCTAACTCTTATCATTTATAACTCTCAACATTACTAACTCTTAGCGCTGGTCTAAACTCCTTTTGGCCAAATCTGAACTCCTTCAGATCATACAATATCTATAACATTACAAGCATTGTACGATATTCGTATTTAATATTGACGATTATATTTGAAATATATATTGTACAAATATTAATAATTAATATTCATACAATATTGGAATGGTATATAAGTAACAGCTCCAACTATTCTAACTTATAATGTTACGGTGTTCAAAGCAGTATACTCTATTTTATATTCTTTTGCATGTGTTGTTTATTTATGCAAATTATAATTGTTATAACACTTGAATATAAACTATTATCATTTGTTTGCGCTATTAACAATAATGAGAGCCCTACTAGTGGCGGTTAGTTATACTTGTATAAAACAAATGAATGATTGAGAATTATATCCTAATGAGATGCAGATAATTTTCAAAATCTCTCTAGATCATATTGAAAATGTATTTCATTATGAGATAATGTTATACATGGTCTATCTTATCAATATGGTGTTAGACAGGTTACCTCAATCTTTTTAGTATTGCTAAAGCATGAGAGACTGATTAGAGTGATTTAGACTATACCAATTAAATATGAGATGAGGCAAATATAAGTAAAAGTATTAACCAATATTGATAAAGTGTGAGGGTAGTATTAATAACTTATATTTGATAATTAACTAGTTAATCTGGAATACATTTACCCAATATTGCTAAAATGTGAGGATAAGTTATATTTAGGATTAGTGGTAAAAGTTGCATGAGATACAATTGACAAGAGTTGTCTACTTTTTAGGTTTTATAAAGGACAAGATTGTTAAAATGTGAGGGTAGAGTAGAATGTTGATTGGGTCTACTTCTCACTATAAAGGTTAAAATGTTTGAACTTTTATTTTTCCATTTGAGATATTAAAGAGATTATGTAAAGCAGTGGAAGGACTTGAAAATATATACTAGTTATATTAATGATCTAAAGTATTAATTTTAACAATTAAAAATATTCCTCTAAATATCTCATCTCTTGTCTTATGGAAATAAGATAAGATGAGTACGAGTAATCCGTAGGTACAAATATTAGATACACACCAACTGTAGGGTATCGCAAAATAATTTTGACTAACTTATGAATTTGAAAATTGTTCTAGATTTAGAAAAATATAGATATATCATTGATCAAAAGATGATAAGAGGTGTTTTTAATAATACCTATTCGGAAAAGGTTAAATGTTATTAGAAATGTGTGGATGATGATTTGAGAGTTAAGTCATATATCATAGCCTCGATGTTGACTGATCTTTAGTGGAAGCATGTGCACATGAATAGTGCAAATAGTATTATGCCCTATCTAAAAGAATTGTTTGAAATATCTAAACCATAAGATGAGAACAAAGGCAAAGGAAACTTTTTCCATTATGGTAAGGTTAGATATTGTAAACATTACTGTCCAAAGTATTTTTCTATAGAAAAGATAAATCCCTTAGGTGTCTATTTACCAATCATT
Organism: Ailanthus altissimus; assembly: GCA_946807835.1. Taxonomy (NCBI): domain Eukaryota; kingdom Viridiplantae; phylum Streptophyta; class Magnoliopsida; order Sapindales; family Simaroubaceae; genus Ailanthus; species Ailanthus altissimus. The sequence goes on from OX327699.1 coordinate 1,141,236, forward strand.
GACATTTCATCAGCATTTGATGCTAGTACAGGTTAGGTATTAAATACTGCATGTCCTTTTCATATATGCAGTGTGTTGCATAGTTTGAGAAGTGTTAGGAAGCTAAGGAGAGAAGAAACATCGCTTCGGTAGGAAATAGAAATTTCTAATACGTTGAAGCTGTTAGACTTCTAAGTTACTTCTCCCTTCTTACTGTAAAATTATGTTGTATTATTACTATTTTGTGCCAAATATTATCAAGTAAATCATATCACTTACTGTGTTAGATAGAGGTGGTTATTATATATATTAAGAATAGTTCCATATGTTTATATGGTAATGACAATATTTTGCTAGTTGAGTGTCAATTAATGAATAACTATTATATCTTGGATACAACAAAAAATGTCTTGAATACACAAGTGAATAGAATAAATAGTAATTCAAAAACTTTGAATAATATGAAATTGTGGCATATATTATTAGGTCACATAGGCATGAGACGCTTAGTCCGTTTAGTTAGGGATGGTCAGATACTTAATCTTACTATAGAACCTTTTCTAGTTTGTGAATATTTTATTCAATAGAAGATGACTAAATCCCATTTTGGTCCATTTTCTTATTAAGCAAAAGGTACAAAATAAATTGGATTGATTTTTTAATCAAAAGAATTATGTGAAATCTTCGATTTTTCCCTATTAGTTTGTTCAGTCTTGTAAGAGTAGAAATATAACAAGTACTATAATGCGCCTCTTTGTAGGTATCTAGTAACCATGTATATAGGGGTATAATTAGTGTTTTGATAGCAAAAGCAATAAGAAATCTAATATATAATTTATTTCTAGCGCCATGGAATACGATTGATTAGCTCATATTTCCAAATTTAATGTTGGTTCATTGGAACCATATAAATCGATGCCCAAAATCGTGCCATTGATTCATTGAAATTAATATATAGTGATGTATGTGATCCAATGATCACACTGTTATGAGTGAATTTTGATACTTTGTCGTCTTTATCGATGATTTGTCAAGATACGGACATATGTTTCTAATGATACACAAGTCAGAAATCTTTAAAGTGTTCAAGGAATTTCGGCATGAGGTAGAAAAATAAATCAGTATGTATATTAAATGTCTTTGATTAGATCGAGGAGATGAATACATGAGCATTGAATTCACTGATTGTTTGAAAGAGAATGGAATCCTCGCTCAATATAGTCCTCTAGATACTACTCAACACAATGATATTTCAGAGATAGAGAATTAGACTTTATTAGATATGGTCCGATCAATGATAATTTTTATCAATTTTTCAGAATATCTATTATGCTCTAGAAACTGCTACTCACTTGTTGAATAAAGTTTCATCAAAGGTTGTTCCCACTACTACGTATGAGATATGGACTGGCAGAAAATAGAGTTTTAAGTATGTTAAGATTTGGAGTTGTTCTACTTACGTAAAAATTACACAACATGATAAATTTATGCCTAAAGAGTACTAATATTGGTTTATTGGATATTCCAAGCATTCTATAGGATATTAGTTTTATGATCTAGAGGAACGAAATATGTTCTTTGTTCGTAATGCTACTTTTCTTGAGAAATAGTTTCTCATAGATCGCGTGGATTGTAGAAGGATTGAACTTGATGAAGTCAATCCAAAAGTTTATGAACTGATAATGGAACCTCAGGTTCAATCGAGTAAGATACCTTTGACACACTCTCTACATAAGTCAAAAATGATCTCAAGGCTACCTGTTAGGTATGCTATGGTACTTGAAAATGTCATTGAGATTTTTTTAGTTGAAGAAAAGGATCATTAACTTATAGAGAATCGATATTGGTCATTGATTTGAGAAAATAACAAGAAGTCATAAAATTCAAAATTAACTTTATGCATGACAATCAAGTTTGAGACTTGGTTGAGCTTTCTAAAGGAATTATTGCTATTGATTGTAAATGGGTTTACAAACAAAAGCGTGGGCCCCGATGGAAAGGTAGAGACCTTCGAAGCTCAATTGGTAACAAAATGTTATACTTAGTGTTTTGATATTGATTATAAGGAAACTTTTCACTAGTAGCCATCCTGAAGTTGATTCAAATTTTAATGGCTATTATAACATATTATGATTTTGAGATCTGATAGATGAATGTAAAGACTGCTTTTTTGAATGGATATCTCAAAGAAGAGATATTCATAGAGTAGTCTGAAGGATTTACATCAAACCTGACTTCTAATCTAAAGTGTAAACTGAAAAAAAAAATCCATTTATAGACTTAAGTAGGCTTTTCAAAGTTGAAATATCCATTTTGATGAAGTAATCAGAGAGTCTGATTTTATCAAAAATGAAGAAGAAGCATGTGTGTGCAAAAATGTAAATGGAGCATGATTGTTTTTCTTGTTCTTTACGTGGATGATATACTAATTATCGAAAATAATATTGGTATATTATAGTTAGTTAAGAGTTATTTGAGTAAGAACTTATCCATTAAGGATTTAAGGGAGACTTTCTATATATTAGGTATAAAGTTTTATAGAAATAGAGTTAAGATATTGATAAGACTTTTTCAATCCTCATATATTAAAGTGTTCTTGAAATGTATAACTTCAATAACTATAAGAAAGTTAATGTACCTTCGAAATATGACATTAATCTTTTTAGGAGGATATATCCTTAACAAGAAGATGAAAGAGTTAGAATGTCTAACATACCATATGCATCAGTTGCAGGTAACTTGATGTATGTCATATTATGTATGAGACTTGACATTAGTATGGTTGGTTGTAATTGTTACAATTTGGTATCAATTTGATCTAGGTAGTAACTATTGGATGGTTGTGAAACATATCTTAAACTACCTTAAGAATACAAAGGATAATTTTTTGATTTATAGAGAGAGTGACTTACAAGTGAGACGATACATTGATTTAGACTTCTAGTTTGATCCGGATGATAAAAAGCCTACATCTGGATATGTGTTTTTTTTCTCAATAATGTCGCAGTTAGTTGAAAGAGTGTCAACTAGACGTCTACAATTAATTCTACTATGGAGATAAAATACATTGTGGCTTCAGAAGCTAAAAAGACAGTGGTATGGATGCGCAAGTTTATTGCAGAGCTCAAAATAGTTTCAAGTTTAGTGGATCTTAACTCATTATATTGCGACAACAATAGGGCAATTGCTTAAGTTAATGAGCTAAAAACACACTAGAAGTCTAAGCATGTGAAGAGAAAATACTATATAATTAGATAAATCTTAACTAGAGGAAACATAATAGTATATAGAGTAGATTTTATAGATAATGTAGTGGACCAGCTCACTAAGGCATTAACTTTTAGGGTGTTTAAAAAACACGTGGAGTCGATGGATATTAAATATCATAAAAAAGACACTAGAACAAATGGAATATGCTAAATTTTGGTGCTTACGTGTCATTTTAATTTTGTATGAATATTAAATTATTTAGTATTTATACAATGACCATTTTAATATATCGTTAATAATTAATTATATGGTATTAAGTTTGTTACTTTTCAAACATTGTAGATTTAAAGGAGTTTAGATTTGATATAAATGAGTTTAGGTCAGTGCTAAGAGTTAGCATTTTAAAAAAGTTAGAACCTTGTCTGAAATAGTATAAGGACTTAGGAATATATTAGTAATAACATAATTGTAAGGAATTGCGAATAGTGCTAAGAAATATCATTATGCAGTATGTTCTCGAAAATATCATTCATGATCTATGATTGCTAACACGGATCGATTGTTATAACTTTCATATCAATGTGTGTTTATATATGGATTGTTCAAATAGTTAGTCTTAATGGACATGGGCTTAGTGGAAGCTCGTATAGGTATGCAGGTATTTACTGAGGATTGGATACTGAATAAACTCATTAGGACCTCCAATGGATATCACATAGAGCCGTCAATAATGGGTCTTCTCGAGGAGTAGTATTCGTGGTCCTTTAACCTAAACACCACGGTGGATTTGTAAGTGATCTATCATATTTTGATTCCACGTATGTTAGAGATCTTTCATAATCTGACGTCTAAGTGTCATTAGGTATGTCCGATGCTCATGAAGTTCAGTGTGCGTAGATATGGGATCTGTCAACTTATATGAGTGAGTTGTATATTCTAATACTCCAGGTAAGGTCTTGTCGTTTCATGTGATCGGCGGCAATGGTGGTGACAGGCAGTGGTTAAAGTTTTGTCATTTCACATTTTTGTATTTTTTCTTTTGACATTATATCAATAATTTTTTTTGTAGTTTAGTATTGAGTACTCTTATCATATAAGTTGTCAATAATATTTTTTAAATTATTTACATGTGACATTGAGTACAATATGTTAATACCTTTGTAGATTCATACATAAATAAAAAGTTGGAATAATCTAATTAGTTAAAATATATTATTTGTAATGAAGAGGTCAAAAATTCAAACCCTTTTTTAAAAGTATTTAATTAGAATTTATTTATTTTTCTCTCAAAATGTAGTGAAATTTTATTTGTACTCTTTAATTTTTTTTTCCAATCAAAACATGGCAAAATTTTCAATATGATGAATTTCTATTTTTACCTTTTTAACTTTTTTTTTTCAATTAAAATATGTGATTTTTAAAATTTATTCTTTTTATTTTTTTTTCAATCAAAACATGGTACATTTTTAAATATGGTGAATTTTTATTTTTATCTTTTAAATTTTTTTTAATTAAAATATGGTGAATTTTTATTTTTATCCTTTATGTTATTAAAGTTAACGGAAATCAATTATAAATAAAATTTTTATTTAGGGGTATTTTTATAAGTACCCTAAGGTTTGGATTAAAATTAAGGGTATACTTGAGGTTTGAAAAATAGCCTCTAATGCTTTACTATTGAGAGATGCTATAAAATATTTCAAAAATTTTGTAAATTGACTATTATACCTTTATTCATTATCTTTTAATTTATTTTGAGTTATTTTGGTAGTCCTTTTTTTTAACTTGAGTATTAAAATAAAAAAATATTTTTTTACAAAATATATATTTTTATTTTTATCATTTATTAATTTTTTTTCAATTTTGGTACTCCATTGTTTTTTACTTGAGTTCTAAAATAAAAAATTTAACAAATGTATAATTATAAGTTAAATTTTAAAATAAGTACAATTAACTATATTGTAGGATGTGATTTTTATGAATAAATATATAAAATTATCTTTTTAATTTTCTAAATTAATAGATTTCATTATCTATTAAGCAAATGTATAAAATTCTCTTTTATTTCTTTTTTTTTTTACTTAACTATCTAAATTAATTATACATTTACATGAGATGGATAATCAAATCATTGGATGATTCTTATATAACTTATGTCCTAAAATTAAAGAGGAGGGGTTATTTTTATTTCTTTCTTTACTTGATTATTAAAACAAATATATATATATATATATTACAAAATATTTAATATTTATAACTTTTAAAACTTATTTAAAATTTTTTTTTTTTTGTAAACTTCAATTAAGATTATAATATTTAAAATTTTAAATAAATGTTAAAAAAATAAAAATAAAAAATATTTTGTTTTAAATTTAAAATTAAAAAATAGAGTACTAAAATTAAAAAAAATTATTTAAAATAAGTGATAAAAATAAAATAATATATATTTTTTAAAAAATATTTTTTATTTTAGTACTCAAGTTAAAAAAAAGCACCAAAATAAATTAAAAAAATAATAAATAAAAATATAATAATTATTTTATAAAAAATTTAAAATATTTTATAACATCTTTTAATAATTAAAACATTGAAAGTTATTTTTCAAATCTCGAAACACTCTAATTTTAAGTCGAGTCTCGAAAATATCCATAAAAATAACTTGTTATATAATTAAATTTTAATTTTTTTAAGACAGAAATGTTGAAAAAATTTAAAACTTACTTCGTTGATAATAAAGAAAAGTAGAAAACATTAATTATTCATATACTTCAGATTCACCACATGCATAAATTACTCATTTCTACGGTTGCTGGGTTTGTTAACCTTCTACTAAGAAAACTAATAAACATTCACTTAATCCAATCATGTGTCATGCTTTTTTGTTTGGTATTGTTTGCTTCCTCTTCTCCTCGCTCTGCATAATTTATTTTCAAATGATTTTGAAACTAATCATAAACCCATTAAATATAATTCTTTTTCTTCAAAAAGGAAAAATCCGTAAAAAGCATCTGTCGCGATTTAAAAAAAAAAAGAAATAAAATTGTGGTCTTGGGTGGCCAAAAAAAAGAGAAAGCGAAAACAGGATCAGCCCACAAAATCCGCGAAGAAGCACAGCTGGGAAATCTCATTTCAAAACGCCCTCGGTCTCACCGGGGATCGGCCATGGCTGCTTCTTCATCCGGCAGCAACAACTTGACTCCCCATTCAAGTAATAACGTTAATAGGAGACCTATCGAATTTTCGGCCGTTGATTCTCCTCCGAAAATCTCGTTGACGACCGATCAGTACAACTACTGCTCCGAAGCTCTCAGTTTCTTGAAAGAGAAGCTTCAGAACAAGCCCCAGCAAATCACCCAAGAGTTTGCTCACTTGCAGGCTAATCGAATTAGACCGTCTGAAATGGCGAGAAGCTGCACGGTTGCTCTCGACAGTGTCAATTTGAGCAAGAATCGCTACATAGATATCTTGCCTTGTAAGTATATGAATATCTTAGTAATTAGTAATTACTTACTGATTATTTGTTAGATGAAAAGCTGATTGTTGTATTTCAGTTGACAAAAATAGGGTTGTTCTAAATCAGTGCAAGGATTATAGGCCGTCTGCAAGAGGCTATATCAATGCCAGTTTAATCTCGGTATCTACATTCTACTTCAACTTCACTTTGAATATTATATTCGATTCTCTTGGACCCAAAATTCGTAACCCTCCTTTTATGTAAATCCAGCTAGATTCGAGTTAGGTTATGTTTGTATTGGTTATGCGTCTACTTACAACGACTAACGTGTTTGGTGAAAGTACCCTTTTTCACTTGGCATTTAATAGTTTTGTCAACCACCCCATTGCTTATACTTGACAACTAGTTCTGAAGTAACTGTGGATAAAAGTCACAGCACCTTAATCCCAAACATTCCCTTATAACTAAGTTATTTGTTAATGCCAACTTAGTTACGGGAAGAATTCTTCAAGGTTGAGAGTTTTTGTCTGGTTTCAAGTCAATATAATCATATCGCAATTGTTTGAGCCCATAACTATGTTTTACTTTAAATGACACTGAAATTAATGTGTCATTCGCTTGACAATGGCTGCTTGTTTGTAGGCATCCTCCTCTGAAAAAATTTCTCAGTTCATAGCTACGCAAGGTCCACTGCCTCATACCTTTGAGGACTTCTGGGAGATGGTAATACAGTATCATTGCCCTGCGATTGTGATGCTTACACGATTGGTTGACAATTACAAGGTACTTCACTATCTATATAGTTGACTGTATTTTGTCTTGAAAGTGGCTGAATTTGCCATATGCCGTTTTTGGTGTTTTCACTTTCAATTGATACAATAAAATAACAATTATAAATTAAAAATAACTTGGAGATAGTGCTGTGAAATTTTTTACATTGTAAAGTAGCAACTATTATTAGATGTCAAAGATAATCCTTCCACACTAGGTTGTAATATGTCCTTCAGAAAAATGTTTAAGGCATTAAAAGAAAAATGCTCTTAGTGTTAATATTATACACGGGATTTAAAATAATAACTGTAAATCATACTTTTTATCTTTCAGAAGCATGAGAAGAGATGAAATATTTTCAAACAGCACTATTTACTGGCATTCATTGCAACTTCATTTGTTGATCCTGAAAGCATCTCTGCAGTGTGTTCTTTAAAGCAGTATGTTTATGTCTTGTGGCAACTGATAAAAGTATGTGTTTGTTCTCAACTCATTGTAGATAGCTTAATTTTGTAGACTTTCCTTTTGTATTTTTTCCATTTAAGAGGTTAAGCTTAACTATATATTTCTTATTCATTTTTTATTTGGCATTGTCTTATTATGAATTTTCATGTGTAGACGGTAAAATGTGGAGATTACTTTCAAGCTGAGGATGGCCCTAGAGAATTTGGTAATATATGTATTGTCACTAAATGGATAAAAACTACTAAGACTTCATTGGTGTTGCGGAATATGAAGGTGAATTACAAAGAGGTAAGATGTTCTATGTTTATTTATGTACATCTATTAAACTTACACTTAAGCAATGGCAGAGTTTATATTTGAGATAAGATTATTGAGTCTACATGTTCTCCAATAATCTCTTTGCCTATGTCCATTATGCGACAAAAGAATTCAAGAATGTAGTTATTACCTTTTACTGACCTACTCAAGGCTCAAAATATTGTGACTATGACTAATTACTATCTACTACAAATGAAAAGAAATTATAAAAAAAACAGTAGATATCATTTACTAGCCAGCATTTCTCTAAGGCAATAATTTAGGGCTAAAGCCTTAGTGGACTACCTTTAAGAATCTTTTTTTCTTTTGAGAAAATTAGAAGAATCTATTTTGCAAAGCAGAAGTTGATGCATCCATGCTTTCCCCTGGATTGATGGATTTCTTATATTTTCTCACGAAACAAGCATTTTTTTATAGATGAGATACATGTAATATTTCAATAGAAATATATGTTAGAGCATTCCAATAACAGTGATTGTGTCGCAGCTTAACAAGGGAGGGGTGTCCCTTTTGAAAAAGGAGAAGTGTTTAAGAGTACTTATATAGCGATGATGGTAGGGGAATATGAAACCAACTTATCTTGGTATCATCATGGAGAATAATGCTTAAGATACAGAGAACCAAGTTAATTTTAATGATCTGGAAGCAATGGTGTCTTTATTTCAGATGTGACTGGGACTCCTTATGCTAACTGATAATGACAGATCATGAACTTCAAAGTTCATAGGACTTCTCAAGTTGAAGATTTTGGGGAATTTCTCGAAGCCAATGAAATAGAAAAGTATTAATTGGAAAGAGAAAATTTTTGATGATATGCTTCAAGGAGGATATTGAGTACCAAGCCTTTTAATTGCATAGGCAGTAAAATTCTATGAGTAAGCCACTCAGCAAATGTTGGAGATTGATGAAGATCGATGATGTTGGAAATGGAGGTGCAGGCAAGAATGGTTCTATGCACAATTATGTTGGGATGGTGTATGGGGATGTTTTCCTTTTCCTTTTTCTTAAGGGGAGGGAGAAGAGACATTGTGTTTGTTGTATGGTAACCTTTTGAATGGGTGAAAGAAACAGATTCTGGAGGAAGATTTTGTGAACGCATAATGATAGTTACTTGGTTACACTTTCATCAAACAAACTTATTGCTAAATTGTTGTGTACTCTTTAATTTTTTCAAATTTTTGCTCTTTCATTTATTATGTCTACTTGAAGAACAGATGTTAATTTTCTCTTCTAATAATGTTTTTTCACTACAGTCAGAGGAAGCACCAATGTCCGTTTTGCATATACAGTATCCTGAATGGCCTGACCATGGAGTTCCCCAGGACACATTGGCTGTTCGTGAAATTTTGAAAAGACTATACAAGTTACCACCCAACCTTGGCCCAATAGTGGTGCATTGCAGGTTAAACTCGTGTTTATTACTTAAATGTCTCACAATATTTTTGTGGTAAGTCAACTTGTTAGTTCTCAAATCACTGAGAAAGTTTCTTCCTTTTCTCAGTGCAGGTATTGGAAGAACTGGGACATACTGCACAATTCATAATACAATCCAGAGAATACTTGTTGGAGACATGTCTGCATTGGATCTTGCTAATACAGTAGCATTATTTAGGTCTCAGCGAATTGGAATGGTTCAAACCATGGTATTGCTTTTGCTTGGTCTCACTTCTTGCCATTTTCTTTTCAATTTTTTAAAAAAATAGAAAGAAAGAAACTGTATGTGTATGGACCTTTTAACACTAGTTTCAACTTGTTGACATTCTTGAGTTCCTAGGAGCATTAATAGCAGCGTGCTAAACATGGGCACTGCTATTGTTAAGTACATCTTTGACAATTCCCTGAAGAAATATTAATATCCCGCAAAAGTGGTTGCCTATGAAAAGTAGGATTTTTCATTCTATTACAAGGACTTTGCTACTACATACTGGGTGTAATTTTATAGCTGCCAACATTAGAACTCTACGCAAAATGTGAAATTTTATCACTAAAATTGAACTCAACTTGAAACTGTAACTTGAAAATTGTGAGATAACTTGAATCATCTGACACAACTTGAAATCTTGGTTATATAGCTGTGACTTCCTATTAAAATTGTCTTCCTGGATCCTGGCATGTGGCCTTAAAGAGCGAGTATGATTCCCTTTACAGATGTCACACTTGAGGCATTCCTTTGACCTAAGTTATGCGTCTTTTACAATAGTAGTGATGAGATTGCTTTCTTAAACCCAAGTTTTTAAAGCCTTTTGTCGTTTTCTCTTTCCAATTTACTTTCTCTTCCTTTGATAGTAGCTATTACCATGTTCAAAACACCTTATATTTTCATGTCGATGGTGGTTGGAAACATGAACTGACACCTTAAACCCATAGGTAAACAAATTAAATCTAGTTGTTACGTTGCTTAAGCAGACTACACCCAGCAGCTCAAGGACCTGATCAAACCACACCCAAGCAGGTTTGATTGTTTGGTCGATTGCTTCACCTGTCTTTTGTCATTCCTTGGAAGGATGTCTGAAATATCCTCTGTTACAATTTTCAATAAACTTTTTGTAACTTTTTTTGGTTGCTTCAAATCATTTTAAGACATTGAATGTGCATTTATTATTTATAAACCTCAGACATTTGGTTTAATTTTGATATATAATCAGTCAATGAATGCTTCTAAATAGCAATTGGTTGGCACAACTTTGATTACACTACCAGTTTTTTTGTTACTTTTATTAAAAAAAATAAAATATTATTTATATGGACTTTGACAGTGCTTTGCTATCCTGTGATATGTTTACTGGTGGTAGATGCATACTCTTTGTTATTATTTGTTTGGTGAAATAGTTTTCAAGTGGTTAGTGTCATCTTGATCTTTTTTGTTCATTATCTTTACTTCCAATACTTTTTCCTTGGCAACTCTTATTTTTCAGGATGAAATCCCTTTTTCAATTGGTGTATTAAAGTTTCTGTATCTGTTCAAGCAGCAAGTCCAGGCCACTCTCAACAAAAACCATTAAGAACTTTGGTTGATTGTGTACTTTCTTTCTCAACATTGCTTTCTGTTCTATTATACCAGAGGCAGAGTTCAATGTTTCATAATACTAATTATGTGCCTTGGTGTTTTTGGTAACAAGTGAAGTGATAGTACTGTGAAATACCAATGATCTTTTTCACTCGTTAACCTTTGAGAATAAAAATCTGGCTATATGGACACAAAAGACATGCCTCAGACAAGACAGGAAAGAAAATGAATGTGGAAATGAGAATTTTATGTCGAAGTGTACAAATTAAATCTTAAAGATGTATTGCCATTTATCTATCTTTTATTTTTGTATTTCGTCCTATATCTGTAATATTCCATGTTTTTCAGGTGGATTGGTATGTTTACCCTTCTGATTTGATCTCACTCATACCTTGTTGTGCATTGAATCTCCCTCTTCTGCTAAGCTTTTGTTGACTATTTATTTCATTGTTTTTCTAGGAGCAATATATTTTCTGTTATGAAGCTATCATTGATGAACTGGAAGACTTAATCTCAGAATTTAACGGTGAAAGAAGCTCGAAATGGTATGTCTTGTGTTCAATTTTTTTAGCTTTTACAGTATTCTTGACCACATATCCTACACTCCTATATAACATGTACTTTTATAGCTTTTGGTCATTAAATTTATTAACATTTATATTCTTTACATAATGACTGATATGCAAAAATTACATGGTTAATCCAGAAATTCTTTCTTACATTTTGCAGCTAGATTGGTAACTGTTGCTCATGACTAGAACCAAAAATGGACAGTGCTTAGAGAAATTGGAGATGCTTCCTTATTTCTTCTAAAGTGTAGAAATTTCCAATTAATTACTGATGATCTTATCAAGTAAGAGAAGATTATTATTGATTGACAAAGTACAACAATGAGCAGAGAACAGTATGCTTTGTTGCTAGGACTTGAAAAATATGACTAGAAAACTTGGGCGGGATATATGGTCTTTGTTAAGGCAGAGTGCTTGAGACTGCTATGTGGTTAAGGATGGCAAAATCCTGGTACGAATTCGGGTTTTACTCAATTCAAATCCAGATTTTTTTAATAAACTCGGAACCTAGGTTTTACCTGAGTTTTTCCAGATCCAGATTTAAGCCCAGATTTTTTTAAAAAAAATTTAAAATGTTTGGTAAAAGACAAACTTTTAGGATATTTATTCTATAAAACATTTGTTAAATTCATATGTATTAAAGATTAGGAATTTTAGAAATTAATTTAGGACTTTAAAAAAATAAGATCTAAATCTGGGTTTTCACAAAAACCCAGATCTAAATCTGGGTTTTCACAAAAACCCAGATCTGAATTTTTCCAAAAAAAAAAAAAACCGAACTCGGATCCGAGAAAAATTCTGAATTTTTCAGGTCGAGTTCCGGATTTAAGTTTGGGTTTTTTTGCTAACCCTATATGTGGTAGGATATCATTGACTGTAACAATGTTACTGTGAGGTAGCAGACCATAAGAACAAGTCACCTTAGGCGTGGTTACTGGATCTAGTGTCTTTGCCTCAGTTGAATACGGGAGTAACTCCCATTGTTTCCTTGAAGAGCTTCTGGAGTGTAAAGGGTTCAATCTTGCAAATGTGCTCTCGCATTTTAAGTCTTTTTAGTCGAATAAATTAGATCTTAAACTTTGAGAGGCGCAGGAGTTGAGTTTGACATAATATTGAATGGAGAAACACACTAAGGAGAGTGTGAGGACATTGTTTTGAGTGATTTTGTGTAGTTCAGTGTCTGTTTTAAGTGTGTATGAAGGTTAGGATTTTTGGCGGTAAAAAAATTCAATTTTAGGGGTTGAGAGAACTTGCCTCTTGGTTCATTTCTAGGGTTTTTAGTGTTATTATTTTTTATTAATATGGGTACTGAAAAACGTGCGTGTGCAGAGCTGCTACTATATGAATAGGTTGAGAAAAATAGTCTTTTTTTAAATGAAAGAGAGGTTTTTAATGAATAAGAATTTGTGCTTTGTTAAAACATCTTTCTTAACCTTTAATCGTTCTAAAAATCTAGTTAATTAATTAGTTATAAGAAAAAAAAAATTACATATAGAAAAGATAAGTAATCGACGGACTTTTAAGGGTCAAGAGGTATTGTATTGGGTTTATAATTCTCTATTAATATAGTCATATAAGCTTATCCTGTTTTGGGCAAATATTTCTTTCTAATTAGACTTCAGTCTGGAGGTTTCCTATGTTTTATGTCTTAGCGAAACTTTATAATTACCAAACCACGATCTATATATTAAGTTACTCTTGATTTGGATTTGGGATTTTTTTTTTTTTTTGTAAAGTAACACTTTTAAATACAAATTATGACCTAGAATAAATTATCGTTAATACCTTGAAGTAAAAGATTATTCTTGGTTAAATCTTTAAAAAAAGAAAAGAAAAAAAGCATGTAATAGAGAGTAGAGTCTTTGTATTGCATGATTTAGGTGTATTTTTTCAATTTGTGAGGTGGGAGTTGTTTCATTTTTTTTTTTTTATATATTTTGTCATTTGCACATGTAATGTTCTTATTTTGTTATCTCGTTTTTTGTTTATGTTGTTTCTATTTTATCTTTGCAATCATATTTTTATTTAAAGGGAAAAACAAAACTTAGATAAATAAATAGTATGTTATTAAAGTTTTTATTTTACTTTAAATTGAATTTTAAGGTTTGTATTTAGAATAATTTTAAAAACTTTCAAATGTCAATTAAACACAAATTTTGAACTCTTCTTTTTTGAAAATTGAAGAATCGGGTTACAAAATCAAACAGAAACCTTAAATAGTTTTAACAAATTATCAATACTTAACCTTGTTTTAAATTCCAAATTCAAAGGAAGTGTGAAGTCATCAGGTGTCTTGGAAGGAAAATAGGGAATAAAAGGCACTTAACAAATTTAGAACTAAAATATTTTATGATTTCTTTTGTTGGGGAAAAATTAAGTGGTCCTTTTAAGAAAGTTCAATTTGGCACTTGAGCCCAATTTTTTTATGAGTAGCTCGATCCAGAATGAGCTATTTTGACGGGCTAAGTACATGTTTAAACACTTAAACTTTTATAATTTGGTTTAGAAAGTTCACTTAGTAGAATCCGTATCAAGACACGTGTTACCACTCAATACCTGTATCAGAGAATACGTCACACGTGGTTTGAAAATCTACCGCATCATCATAGGCCCCTAGCAGGCATACATATCAACATAGTTTAGGTCTCTGCTATGCTATTAGCATGACCCACTAGAGGAGAATTTGAACGCTTACATCATCCAATTACTAATCCTAAAGATAAGTTCAAATTATAAAATCCTCAAAGAGACAATAGCCAACCTTCATGTCAGCATGCAGTAGAATCTTGTCTCTTATTGATACTGTTAACAAAAAAGGTAGAGTTATCTAAAGTTGTTAAGGAAGCTTAATATTGAATTCGTTAACCTAAGAAGGATAAAGCTTATTGACTCCTCAGTGTTCTCTGGTTTACCTACTCAAGTTGATACTCTAAAAGCAACTAATAAAAAACACCTAATACTCCAAATGTCAAGGGAGGTTTAATTATCTTCTTACCCACATTTAGCAAGTTCTTTAATTGATACAAAATGTTGAAGAAAAAAAATAAAACTTCTTGTTTTTATTAAAAGATCCAATGTAAATGTAATTGGAAAGAGACCAAGGATAAATTTTGCATGTGAAAGAAGTGGTGTATACAAAGGATAAGAGCCATGAAGATAAAAGACCTAAGAAAACTAGAACTATGGTTGTTCATTTTTATTGAAGGACCAAAGTTGTTAAAAAATAAAGATAAAATATTAAAGGTATTTTGGTGTGTTGCATGGGATCTGTATCCTCTCTTAGTTTAAGTTTTTGCTTAACTTTTTATTAGAATGTGATTGCTAAAAAAAATAGTAAAATAATAAATTTTGGCTGCTCATATTTAATATAGAACACGTGTTAAAAGATTCTTAAAATTTAGGTAAAATTTAACCTAAAAGAGGATACTAATTCTATTGTATAGCATGATTCTATCAAACATCTTGAGTATCAACAGTTTGTAGATAGACTTACGAATAAAGAGGTTATTATATTATTTGATATATCCAAGAATAATGATAGGCCAAAAGATATTTATTTAATGAGAGTATTTATTTAATGATATTTATTAAGATTGTTTCAAGATTAAACATTATTTTGGGTATATATACTCTATTGCACAATATATTTAGAAAAATTAGTCTTTATATTTTTGTTGAATTATTTATTAAGTCTCCAATAATTTAAAAATTACTAATTGCATCCTTTAAGAATGAAGTGATCATGTTTCAAAGATAAAAATGATAATAGAAAAATATATTTTAAAAATGAAAATAACAGCAAAAACACTCCTAAAGAACGTAATTAATAATTTTTAAAATATTAAAATTAAGTGAGTAATTTAACAAAAACAAAAAGATTAAATTGTCAATTTTTCATATATTTAATCATCAATTCCTTTATGTGTATACAAATGTACACAACCATAATGGATTTAGAGGTTCCATTATAAGGTTGTAGCACATTAATCTCTATTAAGTAGAGCAGTTTATCTATACTACTAAAAAAGGTCTCTAGATTGATGTGTTATGTGTGTACTCTTAGTCTTGATAGAAAATGATGGATTGTTATTTGTAAGTCAATACTTTTTGAGTGGTTAAGGAGTGAGAATATATTTGGTCAATACTCTTGATCATTTGGATGGTTGAGTTCATAAACATTGAGAACAATTATCCTTAGTAGAGTTCATGAGCTTAATAATAAGAATAAATATCTCTTAGTGCTGAATTTATTGAAGGAAAATATTTACTAATAGCTTCTTTAAAAAGGTAATAATTTTTTATAGTTAAAACTATTTAACTAATTTTTATTAGTTAAAAAGACAATAAATTGACGAAATTGCTATCATTAATAACATAACTCACAAAAAAATTTATTGTTTGATTCACAAAATCAACAAAAAAAATGAGTTTGTCATTATTAAAATAGATTTTAAAAAATATTATACAAATTGAGAATAAGTAATTCCGTGAATCAATTTATAAAAAAGTTATAATTTTTATGATTATTTTTTTATATTTATTATTTTATCTGTATAATGAAGGTAAACAATGTATTTTAAATTTTTTTGTATTTAGTGTTTGCAAGAATATAAATATAGAAATATAGTGTAATATATTGTGATGAGATTGAGAATAAATAAAGTGTTCAACGAGAAAATATGATAAATTGGAGCGAAAAAAATGAAATCGAGAACAAAGAATAAAACAAAACCCAAAATTTCTACTACTATATACAAAGTAGCGGGAGCGCAGCCCCTTCCCGTGTCTCACATGCGAGGCATGAGAATTCTAATTTTATGTTTTAGAGATAAAATGATTCGAATTTAAATTTTGTAATTATTAAAAATTATATTTTAATTTTGTAATTATAAAAGAATATGAGTTTAAAATAAGGGTTATTAATAAATATTTTCCTTATGATTGCAAAATCTATGCATAGTCAGAGTATAGAGTATGAATCTTATTAGAATAGGTTCAACATTTGTTTTAATTTAATTTCTTTAAAAAAAATGTTAAACAATCATATTATAAATTAGGACTCAATGGATTATAAGATGAAAATCAAGAGGTCGATGGTATTAAGAAACCCACTTGCTTTACAGAATATTTATGCATAGAGGGGTAATACATGTTGATTAGTAAGTCAAACGGCAAAATATTTAATCATAGTGGGGTAGCATATTATAGTGCAATTACAATTTTATAGTAGAGTAAATTATAATTTATTAAATTATATAACAGTACGTCTTGGTGTGAATTATTTAATTTTAATTGGAAACTAATTTACATATGTTCTATTGTCCCCTTCTAAATCCACATAGATTAACTTTTGGAAAAAAGATATTTTTGTTTTGAAATTTGGCTATTTATCTAATTTTGTTCTTCTGTTTTAAATTATCTAAATTTATCTATTTTTATTAATTAATTGCCAAAGAATAGAATTGTAACTCAATAAGAAAATTGACATGCAAATTGACACACAATATGTTCTCATGGTCACATATTAAATAATTTTTTATTATTAATAAAAGACAAATTTAAAAAAACACTTACACACAATATAATAGGTTTAACAATTTAATATTATTTTTAAATTTTTATATTAATATTATAATAAAACAAAAAATAAAATATTAATAATAAAAAAATATATTCACCCTATCACCGAATTTATTTTCTTTCCTCAATTCCTCTTGTTCTCTATCACCACTCATAGATTTATTTCTTTTAATTTTTAAAAAATTTATTGGGGTGAATATTAAAATTGGAATAGATATTAATAAATAAAAAAAGAAGAAAAAAGAAAATCTTAAACTAATTGTTGGTATTGTATGTGTGTTCATCGTGCTACGAGTGAATGTGTATATTTTAAATAATTTAAATATCGTATTTTTTACATGCAACTCAGTAGAAATATAATACACAATATTATCTTATTATATTAATAAAATTAAGACATCCACCTTTAAAGTGTGTTATAAATAATTTTAATTAAAGATTTGATAAATTTTTTTAAATTAAAATAATAACTTTGCATTTATAAAATAATTGAAGGAACATTTTCTTTTGGCTTATTTATCTCTCGAACCTTAAAGTTAACTCTTTAACTTTACTGACTTTAAAGTTAACTTTTTAACTTTGTAAAGCAAAAGCAATTTAATTCACGCTAATTGAATTCGGTTTTTTATACAGTTGAATTCAGCTCATATTACAATTCACACTTGCCCTATTTTTTATAGTGAAAATGACACCAATTATCACTAATAAAATGACAATAATTTGACAAGTATAAAAGAAATGATAGAACATGACATGGCAAAATTTATTGGCCAATAGCTGTTACAATGTTTGCTTAATAATAGAATTGATTCTATTTGCAACATCTCGCATTTTGCAATTTAAAATTGCATTTGTTTCAATTGCATACTGTCACATTTTGCTTAAAATTATTTTGCTTTCATTCGAATAGATTTTACTTTTAAAAGGCCATTAAAAATATAATAAATGACAAATATAATGCAATGAATCAATTTATTAAGCATAATGGTTAAATTCTTTTTTTAATAAAATAAAAAAACTTGTATTGTCACATGTTATATCATTATAAATTAATGAAATTATATGTGACATACATTTAATTGATTAATGTATCATATCTTATTTGGTATAATTATAAGTTTAACACTTAAATTTTAATTACTACACTTAAATTTTAATTACTCTTCAAGAGACCCTCAAATAAATAAATAATTGAATGAAATATATTATAATAATTATTTTATAGTTTTATTTTTAATGCCTAAATTAGTATCTATACAAATTATTGGTACAATTTGAGGTATACATTAGATAGATAAAAGTGTCAAGTCTCAATTGGCATAATCTTAAATTTAACACTTAATCCTTAGATACATCCCGAGAGACCTTGAAATAAGTTCATAGATTTTGAAAACTTTTCAGATCGAATTATTTGATCTCGTGCGTTACCCACATGCTCAACGAATACACTTCATATAGTGAGACTCACCAGGTTTATACTCATTTTATTTTACGAAATATTTTCGTAAGTTCATAACCATACCCCGCCCACACACGTTATGGATAATACAAAATAATGTGTTGAACCATACAAGTTGAGGTTAATCCATATTCATATAATCCTTATGTCATTAATATCTCGGAAGAATGGAGACATAAATCAACATCGTCAAATCCCCTATTACTCAACCATAAACTTATCTTTTTAATTCGTATTTCAATAAACAATATCTGCATACTCCTTTGCGATATTATTTATATCACAGAAAACTCTTTCCTAGGTTAAGTGCTTATGGCCATAAGATTTTTTAGAATACAACCTTAGAGTATTTGTATATTTAACTCGTCTATATGAGCTAACGGATCCCATGTCTACACACACCGAACTCCATAAGCATCACCATACCTAGCAATACCCGGCGGTCAAACCATGAAAGGTCTCTGATATGTGTGAAACCTAAATATGGTAGATCACTCATAAGCCTACCATGATGCTCAGGTCAAAGGATAACGAATACTATTCAACTCAAGAAGACCATCCATTGATAATTTTATGAGATATCAATTGGAGGTCTTTATTAAGTCTTGTTCAATATCCAGTCCTTACTAAATACATGTATATCTATACGATCTTCTACTAAGCTTATGGTCTATTAAGATTAACCATATGGACAATCCCGATATAAATATACACTGATTCATATTAATCGATTCCACTTGATAGACCCTGTATCGGTGGAAATAGATCAGGAACTTATAATTTAAGAATATATTTGCACAATGATATTTTTTAGTAACATTTATAATTCTTTGTAACTATGTTATTATTAGTATATTTTCATATCTTTGTCCCATTTCAAATAAGGTTCTAGCTCTTTAGACTTGATCTAAACTCATTTAGATCAATATAATATCCAAAATATTACAAGCATTTTACCTTATAAAAAATAATTAACGATTTAATGAAATATTTATTAATTGCATAAGTATGAAAATACAATATTCATACAAAATTGGGATGGTATATGAGCACAAAATTCAACAACTCCCACTTGTTAGGGTCGGTGCTTACGTGCCATCCCTGAATGTACATTCTCACTAAATCGCTAATACCCATATATATGGTATTATGCATGTAACTTTGCAAGCATTGTAGATCTGAAGGAGTTCGGATCAGATTTAAAGGAGTTTAGATAAGGGCTCATAGTTAGCCACGCTAAGAGATATAAATGTTAAATGTTAGCACAGCTAAGTGTTAGCTAGTTATAATACTCAACAGATCCAAGAGTTGGAGTCTTGTCTGTAATGGGACATAGACCTGGGAGTATACTAGTAACTGCATAGTTACAAGAGTTGCAATCGAGTACTAGAAAATGCCAATTGCGAAAGTATGTTCTCGAATAATTATCCCTGATCTATTTTTGCCGCTGCGGGTCTGTCGGTGGATACTTTTAATATAGATCAGCATATGTTGTACATATAGGGTATAGATGGTCGTTCTTAGCTGACTGTGAGCTTGGAGCTCATATTGACATATGGGTATCCAATTAGGACTGGATATGGAACAGACTCACGAGGGCCTCTGATAAACACCCTATGTAAACCGTCAACGGAAGGGCCTCCGATACACACCCTATGTAAGCCACAAGTATCAATTTCGAAAAAGAATTTCGTCATGGTAGAACAATATGGAAAAAGAGTTTGCACATATTGTTCAGTGAGATACGAGTCTGGAGATAAGATATGGATGAGCAAAAGGGGATTTGACGGTGATAATCTATATCCCCGCACATCCAAGATATCATGACAGAATGACTATACATATGCGTTGTAACCTCAACTTGCATAGTTCAACGCGCTGATTTGTATATCCGTGACGTGTGCGTGGGGCATAGCTTACGGACTCATAGAATAGTTTTATTTGATGAATCGGGCGTAGGACTTAGGGAGTCTCGCGTATGGAGTGTATTCGTTGTGCACTGGGGTAGCGTGCCAGATTAAATTGTTTAATCCAGCAATACTACGAGAATACGTACGTATCTATATTTAAGTGTTAAATATAATAATTAGTTAATAATTGTTATTTACTAATTATATTATGACACGTGACGCATTGTGGACCCTCTGTTGAGTTTACCCAAGTGTGGGATTTAGTAAGACTCACTAAGGAGTGAACTTGGTAACTATTCATGAGGAGCAAAATGGTCATTTCTCACTATAATTATTTAATAGTTAAATAATCAAAATATCTTTCTTTTTATATTATATATGTTATTATATAATATATTATTATTATATTATTATTATTTATATTATATATTATATTATATTATATTATATTATTTATATATATAAAGAAAAAGAAAGAGAGAAAGAGATAAGTGTGTGCAATTTGGGCAAATATTGCCCGAGAAAGAGAATGAAGAAAGGAGAGAAGAAAGAAGAAAGAAAAAGGAAGAAGAAAAAAATGAAAAAAATGAAATTGTTTTATTTTCTCTATACTTTTAATTGAAGCAATTGTGAATTGCTTTAAACTCTCCATTTTTTATCCTTTTGGAAAAAATGATATAAACACACTACCGGCCATTTTAGGGATTAAAAGTTAATTTCGGACTGAATATAGAGTTGCTATTCTAGCTCACCAAGCCTACTGTGTTGGTGATTAGAACTGCACACGAGTTGGTCTCCATGCGGACTCTAGAAAAATACATGTATAACGTTACACGTTGTGGTGAGTTCTCTAACCTTTCTAATATATTAAATATATTAATGTAATTAATATATTTATTTATTATATTTATTGCATATTTCACGTTTTCGTTAGATTTAAATTCGTATATGATATGTATTTAGACAATAAACACAATTGCACATGCATACACCCTCGTGCCTTAGATCCGTCAACACCATATACTCTAGTGCCATTCATAATGGTATCTAATACCTAACGACTCCACGTATTTTTCAAACACCTCGAGAGTTAAGGTCTTAGTTAGTAAGTTTGCTATATTATTTACAGAATCAACTTTATAAAATATAACATCTTCTCGAGCCAAGATCTCTCTAACAATGTGATATTTTCTCTCTACATGTTCAAATCTTTGGTGTGCTCTTGGTTCTTTCGCCTGTGCAATGGCCATATTGTTGTTGCAATATAATAGGATAGGATCTACTGAACTTGGGACTATACCGAGTTCAACGACAAACTTCCTAATCCATACTGCTTCTTTTGCTACTTGTGAAGCTACAATATATTCTGCCTCTATTGTAGAATCAGTTGTGGATCCCTATTTGATACTCTTCCAACTTATGGAGGCACCATTAAGAATAAACACATATCCAAATATAGACTTTCTATCATCCAGATCAGACTGAAAGTCTGAGTCAATGTATCATTTTATCTATAAGTCATTTTCTCCATATATAATAAACTTATCCTTTGTACCTTTAAGGTATTTAAGAATATGTTTGACTGTTATCCAATGGCTGTCACCTGGATTAGATGGGTATCGGCTCGTAACACTTACAGCCATACTGATATCAGGTCTCATACACATCATGACATACATCAAGCTTCCAACACATCTTTCTTCTAACCATCTCATCTTTCTTCTAAGGACAAATCTTCCTCGAAAGATGAATGTCATGTCTAAAAGGTACATTAACTGTCTTATAGTTACTAAAATTGTACATTTCTAAGACACTATCAATGTACGAAGATTGGGCGAGTCATATCAATTTCTTAGTTTTATCTTTATAAAGCTTTATACTTAGTATATAAGAAGCTTCTCCCAAATCTTTCATGGAGAAATTCTTACTAAGGTAACTTTTTACTGACTGCAACATACCGAAATCATTCTCAATGATCAGTATGTCATCCATATAAAGAATTAAAAAGATAATCATACTCCAACTGATCTTTTTATATACACCTACCTCCTCTTCATTTTTTTTATGAAACTAAATCATCTGATTACCTCATCAAAATAAAGATTCTAGCTTCGAGAAGCTTGCTTAAGTCCATAAATGAACTTCTTTAAGACTAGAAGTAAGGCTAGATGCAAAACCTTCAGGGTGTTCCATGAATATCTCTTCCTCAAGATATCCATTTAGGAACGTCATATTTAAATCCATTTGCCATATTTTAAAGTTGTAGTACTGGTGTAATTGCCAATAATATCCTGATTGACTTAAGCAACGCTACTAGTGTAAAGGTTTTCTCAAAATTGATCCCAAATCATTTAATATAACCTTTTGCTACCAAACGGGCCTTGAAGGTATCTACTTTCCATCGGGCCCATGCTTTCGCTTGTAAATCCATTTACAACCTATAGAAACTATTCCTTTTAGAAGCTCAACCAAGTTTCATACTTGGTTTTGATGCATAGAGTCAATTTCAGATTTCATGGCATCTTGCCATTTTCCTGAATCAGTATCTAATATTGCCTCTCTGTAAGTTAAATAATTATTAGAGATACCTTCAGGTATCATACCATATCTATCAAGTTGCCTCGATATCCTTTGTGACCTACGTAGAGGGTGTGTAAAAGGTAGTTTGCTTGATTAAGCATGTGGTTCCACCTCTAGTTCATTCTAATTGACTTTATCAAGATCAATTTTCCTATAATCCCTATGATCCATGAGAAACTGTTTCTCTAGGAAAGTGACATTTTGAGCAACGAATATATTTCATTCCTCGAGATCATAGGACTGGTATCCCATTGAATTTGTGGGATAACCAATAAACTGATACTTATACCCCCTAGGTGCAAATTTATCATATTACGTCACTTTTACATAAGCAGAATAGCCCTAAATCTTAAAATATTTAATATTCGGATTCTTTCTAATCCATATCTTATAGGAAATAGAGGGAACAACTTTAGACAAAATTCTGTTCAATAAATGAGCAGCAGTTTGTAGAGCATAGCCCCAAAGATATTCAGAGAGATCGGTGAAGCTCATCATCGATCGGACCATATCTAATAGAGTTCAATTCCTCTTTTCTGAAACATCGTTGTAATGTAGAGTAGCTAGAGGACTATACTGATCGAGAATCATATTCTTCTGTAAATAATTCAAAAATTCACTGTCTATTATTCACCGTCTCGATCTGATCAAAGCGATTTAACATACATTTCGATTTGTTTCATGGCACGGTTTCCAATGATAAAGGCAGATTTGTCATATATTTTCTTATATTTTTATTTTGATATTTTATTATTTTATGATAATATATGGCTATTTATGTGTATTATTGTTATTTATAGGGATTTGAACAAAATTTAAAATGTAAAGTTTTTAAAATATGAGTCCATCACCCCAGCACCACAAGGATTTTTGCCCCAGCGCTGAAACAGTGATCGAAATAAGAAAATCAGAAAAGACAACCTGTTGAAGTCACAACTGGCGCCTCATCACCAAACCTTCATCGCGCCAACGATAGGCCAGCGCCATCACTCCACCACTCCAGCGGTGAGACTTTCTGCACGCAACGCCCTAGCGACAGCATCCAGCGCTCCATCAATAGTGCGAGTCCTAGTCCGACGAGAATTGAGATTTTCAAGCTCATATCAATCCCTATAAAAAGTCCCTCGATCCCAGACGTTAAAAATCACCCAAGACACATTCAAGAACACCAAGAATTCAGAGCACGAATCTTGGAAAGTAATAGGAGTTTAATTGAAGCAACTTTAGAAAGATATTCAAGGCATTTTTCGGCATCAAAAGTATCTTAAGCAGCATAATCAAGATAATTTCGACATCTATATCAGTTTGCTATTGATTTTATTATGATTTATTATTATTTTTACTGTTGTTCTCTTGTAGCCATGAACTAAATTTATTTTCTAGGGTTAATACTTGAACTCAATATGTGTGCTTAATTGCCATATCTTTTGAATATTTAATAAACTTAATTTTTTTATATTCAAATTACTTGATCTTAATGCTTTAATATATCTGGCCAATATATGGTGAATGAATTGGTAATATTGTTAATAAACTCGAAAGAGAAATCATAATATTTAGACCTAGGTAATTTGATGTATGATTATTGCATATGCAAGTTTCAATTTAGGATAGGAATATACATAATTAGCATGTATGATCAATAAGACTTAATCTTAATGAATCTTAATTTATTACAAGTACCATAGAAATATAGGTATTTGGTAAATTAAGGTATACTTGCATGACCTTGAAAGAGGCTTGTGAATACATTAGTGTCTTGATCAATAACAAAGACTAATAGAGTTAAATATTAGAGATTAATCATTAGAAATCATATTGAGGGATAGTATTAATCCTACGTTTTCTCTATATTGCTATCACCTAAATCTCTTTGTATTGTGTTTTTGTTTTTATATTTTCTACATTCATTCTTAAATTTTTATTTTTCTGAATAATTATTAGGAAGACATAATTTTAGTAATTGGTTAAAAAGAAGAAATTATTTCTGTGGGTTCGATATCTGATTTATTTAGTCCCTTTATTAATTGCATACGATAGTGTATACTTGCACTTAATTTTAAGATATAAAAATATCGCATCATCCAACACCAGTAAAGGGAGATTTGGTCATTTTTCTTAAATAAATTATTCATAAACTGGATAAAGTTCTATAGTCAAATCAGGTATTCGACCATCCTTAACCAGACGGGATAAGCGTCTAACACCTATATGACCCAATCTCATATGCCATAATTTTATTTCATTTAAAGTTTTCGAACTACTTACTGTATTTACTTGTACATTCATGACATTTTATATTGTATTCAATACATATTGACGATTAATTAACTGACAATCGACTATCAAAATATTAAACATATTATATAAACATAGGGAACGATTCCATATATACATATGGTAACCCTCATTGTCAAGTACAAGAATAGATACTATTTTTCTTAAAATACAGGGTATAAAAAGACAATTACATAACACTATAATTCGATTACATGAGAGATGTAAATCAAAATGTCTCACAGCCTTAACCTGAAGGAAATCGCCATTTCTAACATGAAGCTGAATCTCTCCTGACTGCAACAATTTAACTTTTCTCAGACCCTGCAACATATTGCAGATATGATAAAGACAAGCAATATCTAATACCCAGTCAAAACCAGCATCATATGCTAAAGAAATGTCAATAATAGATAAGCATATACCTAAGAGAGTCTTCTTTATTTAAAAAATGTATCTCTGGCAATTTCTCTTTCATTGTCCTTCCTCGTTACAATGGAAACACTTTCCTTTTTCTTTCTTCTGTAGTTTGGATATGCATCGCCTTTGAGGACCAATCTTGGGTGTTTGCCTTATCTTCTTTTTCTTTTTTCTTTTAAGCTTCACAGAAGCCCTAGAAGTCGAAGATAAAGCACCCTGAACAAAAAGGGACAATCTCACCTTGTTTTTGTCATCTTCTGCTATCTTCAATATATTATAAAGATCAGCATAAGACGGGATCATTTCTTGCATATTAAAATTCATTATGAACTATTTGAAAGACTCCAGAAGCGACTAGAGAATCAAATTATTCCCCAGATATTTGTTCAGCGTAATATCCATCGTCTCCAACCTTTCGATTATAGAAATCATATTAAGGATATAAGGACTCACTGGACTGCGCTCAGAAAGTCTACACTGAAAAAGCGATTTGGTAACTTTAAATGTCTCAACCTAAGGATGGTCACCAAAGAGCTCTTTCAAATAAAGCATAGTGCTAAAAGCATCACTCATATGAGCATGCTTTCTTTGTAAAACTGTACACATAGAGATAAGGACATAAGATTTTAACTTTTAAATTATCATCCACCCATTTATGATAAGTCACCCTCTCCTTTAGGTAGTTTTATCAGAAATTCTTATGGGCAGGCACTGATCTATCATATATTGATAAGCGCATTTTATATATGATATTATACCCCTCTTAATTTGATAATTGCTTATTTTGAATGTGAACTTATGGTATATATATATATATATTAATTTTATTTTGTAGGTTTCAAGTTAATGGAGCTATTTGGGATGAAAATTCAAAGAAAATAAGTAAAAGACCAAAAATGCTACAGTGCAATAAACAGTGTCGGTGAACAGTGTTGCTACAATGACAGTAACAATGTTTGGCACCTTATCACTAGAAAGTGGCGCCCATGCGCCAAAACGAGCAGAATGCTTAGTGCCCGAGCGCCAAAATATGGCGCCCACCCGTTTGAACCCC
This sequence comes from Ailanthus altissimus, assembly GCA_946807835.1. NCBI lineage: Eukaryota > Viridiplantae > Streptophyta > Magnoliopsida > Sapindales > Simaroubaceae > Ailanthus > Ailanthus altissimus. Next base: position 1,168,289 of record OX327699.1, read on the forward strand.
CTTTTTCTTACCCTAATTTAAAACCTATAAATACTACTATTTATCCATTTTTCACACTATCAAAGGAGGCACAAAAATTACAAAGGAGAAAAAGATTAAAGCTCAAATTTGAAGAGAAGAAATGATGTCTCCAAGGTGTTTTTAGCATCATTGAAGATATTTGAAGGATTGAAACCTTGGAGACATCCCTAAATTCGGTTTTCTCTTTCTTTTCTTTGTATTTTCTCTTTTGTTTAAATTCTAGCTTTGAATAATGTTTATACATGTTTGTATCTATGAATTTCTTGATAATTTTAGTTATGGTTGGATTTTTATGTGATTAAATTTGATTCTAAGGCTTAATGTAGTTTTATTTATATTATGTTTGGATGATTTAGTATATTTTCATGTAATCCATTTATGTTTCTCTATGCTTAATGCTTTCAATTGATTGAAAAATAAATTGGTTATTGTAGATTTATATATTAATGTTTGGGAGAGCTTGACCTTTTTATTGGATTTGGGAGAAACATAGCCTTACGTTGTTATTAAGTTTGGAAGCTAATAACACTTAGGTAATCACCATAGTTTTCTCAAGGATTGCATGTGATGCACACCAAATTTTTTATAAAATGTGTGAGAACATTCGGGGTATGCCATTATGCCTAAGATTTTATTTGACGCTCAGGAAAGGTAATGAAATCAATCCTTAGGTAATCAATTGAAGGGCTGTGTAATGCATGTATATGTAAATAAGTTAGATATGGATATCAACTTGAATATGTATGCATAGTATCTCATTCGGCACTTGGAAGAGTGAATGAGATTAGTCTTAAGCCCTTAATTAATGAATTGAATGAAATGCTAGATAAGAAGAACATAGGAAGAATAAAATGAAATCAATATTCTAGGATCCCATTTTCATAGAATTTACCATATCGCAAGATTATTATTTTGTTGTTAGATTATATGTTTAGGCCTTAATGGAACTCTATTGAACAATATGTGTTGATGTTGTTATGTGATTAATGGTTATCTTGTGTTATTCGTTTATGCTTTTTATGTACTTCATGCTTCTAATTGCATTGAGAAATGGATTGGATGATTTAAACATTTGGGTTATGTGCTTGAGAAAGTTTAATCTATATGTTGATTGTAAAAAGCATAGCTTTAAGTTTATTGAGTTGGGAGGCTAATGAACTTAGGGTAGTCACAAAAGAGTTGCTTAATGCGTGTATGTATAACGGGTTAGATAGGGATATTAACTTAATTGTATATGCATAGTATCTCATTCGGCACTCGAAAGAATGAATAAGATTAGTCTTAGGCCTTAATTAATGAATGTATTAGGTTAGTTATTAATCATGAATGATAAAAAGCATAGAAACAATATAGGGAAACCAAGTCCTTAAAACCTTATTGCCATAGATCTCTCGTGTCTTCAATTTACCAAGTTATTTAGTTTTAAGTTATTTTTAATTCAATAATTCATCTTACACTTTAGATTAGCCTAGATAAAATTAGATTGCCAACATCATAGTATTTAGCATTAATTTAGGACACAATTCTTGTGGGAACGATACTCACTCATCACTTTATTACTTGCTCACGACCTGTGCACTTGCAGTTATAAATTTGCATGTGTATAATTTCGCGAACATATATTCAAGTTTTTTAAAATTGAGAATAATTTTCAAATTCATCAACTAGTATTTATAGTTTTCTGTGCCTTTAAGTTAGTTAACATCTAATATGCGTGCCAACGGATTAGATGAGGTCATTTTATCTTCACAAGAGAAAATAAGAGATGTTAACGAAAAATAAATATTTCAATCACTAATTTTTATTTTAGATTAAGAATATAATCAAATTATATATTTTTTTAAATTTAAAACACAATCTCACTGCTTTATATAATCTCCTAAATCTATCAAAAAGGGAAACAGCATTTAAAACTCTTTAAATTGTATAGCAGAAAGTACACACCATTGGCATTTTACTCCGGCCTCACACTTTAGCAATATTGGCCATTGTAAAATCTAAAAGATAAACAACTCTTATCAATTGTATCTCATGCAATTCTTATCATTGATCCTAAATACACATTATCCTCACGCTTTAGCAATATTAGATAAATGTATTATACATTAACTTGTCAATGATCAAATATATGTTGTTGATACTACCTTTACACTTTAGTAATATTGAGCAATACGTTCGCATATATTTGTCTCATCTCATGTTTAATCAGCATAGTCAAAATCAGACCGACCAAATCCCTTATGCTGTAGCTGACAGGACCCGACCCGAGACCCTTTACTATAGATCCCAGCGGCCTTGCCGGGCACCCCAACGGAAGTTCCTTCGAACCTAACTGGGTATGTTAAAAACTTCCGCGAGGCGAACCCCTTTTTAATTCTTGTTACTACTAAGAAGGTCTAGTAACATATACGAAAACGACATCTTAATTTTAAAAACAAACGGACAGAGTTTCCCCTGTTTTTTGAAAAATCCATATAAAACCTGCAAATAAATTTCACTTTTATTTCCAATACATCTCAATTCTACCAATTCGGACCTCCAGTCCTTTCCAAATCAAATCCAACACAACTCAATTATTCATTTGAATCACAAATAAGTGTAATTATAGAAGTAAAAAGAACGATCATCATAAAATTGAAATCTCTTCTTCTCGGTTCAAAACATACATCCAAATATACATGCCTACAACTATTATGCATAAGGTAAAGGGTGCTATTTAGCACATTTACATGTACAAAAATTGATCTTCGGATTTGGCCCACTACTCGGCAATAGGAGAATCAGCAGCTTGCGTACCGAGACCTGCACTTGGGAAAGGGGTTCAGAAAACATAAAATACAAAACGGGTGAGCTAAAGGAGCTCAGTGAGTGTAAATAAAATTTCAATAAAATAACATTATGTGTAGATAACAAATTCTAAAGTTCACGCAAAAATCATGATTCTAAAACTGATGTAAAACTGTAAAATGGTTTCTAACATCATATGCTATTGAAATCTTGCCAAGTGGGTTTTATTTACATCTTTGAAAAACTATATTCAGAATCTGTATAACATAATAACTGTTGTGTGCATATAAATGCATAAATACTATCGGTAAGTCAAAAACTAGTAAAATTCTCGCTCGGTCATTTTCTTTCTAAACTGTACCAATGGTAACCCTAAAGCTCTATACCCACGCAGCGACTCAACTAGCACCGTACACGTGAGTAGATCACGGGGCACCTCAACTAGCAGCACCCACAGTGACATCTCAAGACATCTCACTGGCTATGCAGCGAAATTCTACATCGCATGCATATAGCGAGACAATACCCTGTACATATAGAGCGACTCACATGACTCGACATCCCGACTTCCTGGAGTTAGTGACACACCCCCAAGACCTGCCTATATGCACGGGATATACCGGCTGGGTCTAATACAATCATCACCACTATAATCTGAGGGTACCAATAGCCTTAAAAACGAATGCAGAAATTTTAAAACTGTTTCTCAATTCGAACATGTAAAGGCATGTTTATGAATATGTATCAAGATCATAAATCATGGTTATGCATCGAAAGCTCATAAAACATGCATATTCATTATGCGAAAATATAATAAACGCAAAGTAAAAGAAATGGCAGATTTTCACTCACAACCGCTCCGCGCTTAATTTCGCTCCCGATTTCTGCTCCCGTTAACGCTCTCAGTTATCTTCACCTACGCACCACAAATGACATTTAGAACTAAATCGAATGCTAGAATCTCATTTAACTACTAAACGCCCTAATCGGCATACAAAGCCCAGATGCATACTACTTCCCGATTTTAGTTACGGAGCCATAATCGAAACTAACTCACCATCCGGCGCCCTGAAAATTATTGAACACCTTATAACTTGTTTGGACATAATTGCCCTTCACCTTTCCAACATGGACAATTATGTCTCATTTTCTTCATTTTTGGTTTTTCCATCAACCATATACATTCAATTCACAATATGCACCATTTACACATAACAATTCAATCAAAACACCACTCAATTCCTAACTTCCCTAAAGTGGCAGAATTTCACCCTAGGTTCCAACACATTCCTTTTCTCAATTTCTTGTTCCAATTACAACAAAATCATGTCAATTTCATTCTAAAGCTCTAATTACAACCAATTGAAATCTCTACAACAAAATCACCAAAAACCCTAATCCTCACCTTGCCAATTTCTTCAAATTAATGACTCCTTCAAGCTCCAAACTAGAATTCAACTCAATCTAAGCCAAGAATACACATAAGTATGTCAATTGGAGCATTCTTGAAAGTTCACTTATCAAACTCATAAAATAATGCTTTTCTTACCTCTTTTTCTTGAATTTCCACTAATTGAGACTTCAATTGAGCTTAAGGATTCATATGTAACCTTATTTTAACTTGATTATAAATGAAAAATCATGAAAAAAAAACTTGAATAGTCACTGTAGCAGCACCCCCCTTTGAAGCTCGAATTTCTCTCTTTTTTTTGGCTAAGTGTTGGTTTTGATCTCTCTTCAAATTTCTACACACTTCTAACATATATATAGTGCTCCCTTAATTGACCATTTTGCCCTTCAACTTACTCAAAATTACTAATTTTCCATTAGTTAAAAACTAATTATGTAATTAGTTCATTTGTAACTATCTAGTTAGAATAGTTCAAAGAACTAACTAGAACTTCCAACTTGACAATCCATGAGATTTCTTCTAATTGGTCCATTCTCTAATATATGGATTATGTTTCTCAAAAATGGCTTGTTCCATTCATAACCCTTAAATGGAAATTCATGTAGTAAATTAGGATTTCATTTTCTAAGCCAATAGAGAAAAATTTCAAAAATATTCTAGGGTCGTCCGGCGCACCGATCGAGTTTAAAATTACCAAATTAGGTCTAATATCTCTCACATGCACTATAAAGAGAATATTTCTAATAGGGTTAAAATCGAGTAACCCTACGGTGTCTTATTTGCTCTATACCGAAATCTAAGCGTCAATACTACTAATAGGGATTGGATATTACAGTAGCAATATTGAGAAAGACCAATATGACCTGCCTAATACCGTATTGATAAGACAGATCAACGTGTAACATTATCTCATAATGGTACAAAATTTAATTTGATTAAGAGAGATTACTAAATTCTATCCCCATCTCATAAGGCCGTGATACTTAATTCCACATTTATTTTGTGCACACACAACTAACTTCCAATAATAGGGCTTTCATTGTAGTTACCAGCACAAATAAATGGCCTATAGTATTTATCACATTTATAACAATTATAAATTACAAACTAATAAACCATTTATTATTAAACACTTTAAAAAACAAACATTTGGAGTAACTAGCGCAAGTTTGGCTTTCTTAAGTTCCAAGAATTGCGACATTGAAGGCTCAATCGCTGGTATTGCGAAATAAATCTAAACATACTGCGGCGTTAGTGCCTCTATCCTAGCACCACGACACTCAACCTACAAAGCTGCGGCATCCCTTTCAGCTATGTCTCGATTATGAATTTTTTTTTACATTTAAAACACATAATCAATAGCACCTGGAAAATTAATTATGCCACGAACACTCCAAATCAAAGCACATACAGCACATAACACAGTGCTTTGATAAAAAGTATTGTTAGTGTTATGTGCATGTACACCGTGCTACGGGTGAATGTGTGTATTTTAAATAATTTAAATATCGCATGTTTGATAAGCGTAAATTATATCTATTATTTTCACTCCATTAACTTGATTAATTGTTCATTTTAATAAAAATATTAGGCTTTTTATATATTATTTTATTATTTTGTAGGTTTGGAGTCAAATGAGCAATTATGAATGAAAATCTAAGAAAAATAAGGCAAAACATAAAATACTACAATAACAATGCAACAGTATTTTGATGAACAGTGATTTAGTTATAGTACATCGTTGAAGCGGTGAACAATATTTTGCCCTAGCAAAAATTCCAGCACCAAGACATCTCGCTGCAGCGCCTAGTAAACAGTACATGGTGAACAATACAATTTTTTCTAAACCTAAAAGAAATACAAGTATAAGACTCCAATCAATCCCTAAAAGGCCACTCATTTCAGACGTAAAAAAATACACAACTTAGAGCTCTTTAGAATCACAACACATTGAAGAAGAGTAATGTTTAAAAAGAGAAGCAAGGGAAATTTAAGGAAGTAAGAGATTATTAGCGAATCTTTGGCGTATCAACCAACTGCAAATTAACATCTATATTGGTTGGCTTTTGGTTGTACATGTTTATTTTTTTTTAGCCATAATTCTCTTGTTATCATGAGCTAAATTTATTTTCTAAGGTTATTACTTGAACACAATATGTAAGCTTAATTGTTATATTCTTTTTATATTTATTTGAACTCAATTCTTCATTATTCTTCATTATTCATTCTTAATGTTTCATTATATCTAATCAATATAATGACTGATTTAGTAATACCTTGATAAACTCGGAAAAGGCATCATTGTATTTAGACCTAGATAATTTGATGTATGATTCTAGAGTAACATTCAATACTGTATATGCAAATTTTGAATTAGGATAGGAATATACTTAATGACATGTATGCAATAAGATTTGTCCTTAATGAATCTTAAATTATTGCAAGTACCATATGAATATAGGTATTTAGTAAATTAGGATATACTTGCATGACCTTAGGAGAGGCTTGTGAATATATTAGTATCTTGACCAATAATAAGAATTGGGGGATATAAATATTAAAATGATTAATCCTTAGAAAACATATTTAAGGATAGTAATTAATTCTAGACTTTCTTTATATTACTATTTTCTTATTTTATTTAAGTTATGTCATTTATTTTATGCACTTTTATGTTCTTTATATTTATTCCAAAATTAAGATTTAATTTTTCTAAATAATTACAAGAAAGATATAATTTTGATACTTGGTAGAAAATACAAATTATCTTTGTGGGTTTGACATCCAACTTTATAAGTCCCTTTATTACTTATTATGATAGCGTATACTTGCGCTTGATTTTAAGATATAGAAATATCGCATCAATGTCTCACATGTAATGCAACGAAAATATAACACATAATACTATCTCATTACTTTAATGAGATTATGAGATTCACCCTTGAAACGTGCTATAAACAATTCTAGTTGGGAACGTAGTGAGCTTACTCAAACTAGAATGGTAGCTTTGCTTTTCTAAAAAACTTGAAGCAACATTTGCTTTTAGTTTATTTCTGTCTCTCGGACCTTAAAGTTAACTCTTTAACTTTGTAAAGCAAAAGCAATTCAATTCACTCGAATTAAATTCGATTCTTTATACAATTGAATTCTACTCATATCACAATTCACACTTCTCAGCCTTTTATAGTGAAAATGTCATCTATTGTCACCAATAAAATGACAATAGTTTGACAAGTATAAAATAAATGGCAGAGCATGACACAACAAAATATTTTGGCCAACAGATGCTACAATGTTTGCTTAGTAATGGAATTGATTCCATTTGCAACATCTTACTTTTGTTAAAGCATGACACATTTTGCCATTTAAAATTGCATTTGTTTCAATTGCATACTGCCATATTTTGCTTATAAACATTTTGATTTCATTTGGATTGATTTTACTTTTAAAAGGCCATTAAAAATATAACAAATGGCAAATATAATACAATGAATCAATTTATCATGCACAATTACCAAATCTATTTTTTTTAATAAAACAAAAAAAATTGTATTGCCACATGTTATGCAATTACAAATTAATGACATAATATGTGATATACATTTAATTGATTAATGTATCAAGTCTTACTTGCACAATCTTGAATTTAACACTTAAATCCTAGCTACTCCCCGAGAGACCCTGAAATAAATAAATAGTTGAATGAAATATATTATGTAACAATAATTGTTTCATAGTTTTATCCCCCAATGCCCAAATTAGTACCCATACAAATTATTAGCACAATTTAAAGCATACACTTGATAGATAAAAGTGTCAAGTCTCACTTGACATAATTTTGAGTTTAATACTTAATTCTTAGCTACTTCCCAAGAGACCTTGTAAGTCCATAGATTTTAAAAACTTCTTAGATCAAATAATTTGATCTCGTGCGCAACCCACGTGCTCAACAAGTACAATTCATATAGTGTGACTCACTAAGTTCATACTCATTTTGTCTCACAGAACAATTTTGTAAGTTCATAACTAATGCCTCGCACACACACATCATCGATAATACAAAATGATGTGTTGAACCATAAAGTTGAAGTTAATCTATATTCGTATAATCCCTCTGTCATTTATATCTTAGAAGAGTGGAGACATAAATCAACACCGTCAAGTCCTCTATTACTCAACCATAAACTTATCACTTTGATTTGTATTCCAAGAAACAATATCCGCATACTCCTTTGCGATATTGTTTATACTATAGGAAACTCTTTCTCGGGTTAAGTGCTTATGGCTATCAGACTTTTTGGAATACAACCTTAGAGTATTTGGATATTTGACTCACCCATATGAGCTAACGGATCTCATGTCTATACACACTGGACTCCATAAGCATTACCATACCCAGCAACACCTAGCGGTCAGACCGTGAAAGGTCTCTGACATGTGTGAAACCTAAGTATGATGGATCACTCACAAGCCCACCGTGGTGCTCAGGTTAAAAGACCATGAATACTATTCAACTTGTGAATACCCTTCATTGACTATTTTATGATATATCCATTGGAGGTCTTTATTTAGTCTTGTTTAGAATCCAGTCCTCACTAAATACCTATATATCTATATGAACTTTATTAAGCTCATGGTCTACTAAGATTAACCATTTGGACAATCCAGATATAGATATACATTTTTCTATATTAATCAGTTCCACTCGAGAGTGTTGATGTTGTATGCGTGTGCATCGTGCTACGAGTAAATATATGCATTTTAAACAATTTAAAATATAACATATTACGCAGCGAAATTAATATAATACACATTAAAATAATCTCATTACACTAATGATATTAGAGAACTCACCCTCGAAGCGTGCTTTGAACAAATTTAGTTGGGAACGTAGTGGGCTTCCTCAAACTAGACTAATAACCTTCATTTTCGAAACTATTTGAAACAACCCTTATTTCTTATTATTATTATTTTTTATTTCTTTCTCTCGGACAATTGTTAAGATTAACACTTAACCTAAGGAATAGAAGCAATTCAATTCAATTTCAACAAATGAATGAAAGGCTTTTTATAAGTAAAATTACCACCCTTGCATTCAATAAAAAAATAATAGGTGGCCATTTACATAAAGCATGACTAAGCATACTTCATGCTTCAAAAAATGAGTTAATGGCAAGGTGCTGTAATGGCTGAATTGCAAATCAAATCAGTGGCAAAAAGTTATTCAAATAGCATTTGAAGAAAACAACACATGCTAATAATTTAGCATGACAAAGATAAAATCAAAGAACTAATAACAACTTGCTACTTGTTAGTTAATGGAAAAATTGGTGGCTAAATGTATTTTTCTATCTATTTCAAATTCATTTGCTTTTTGTCGAAAATCAGTTTGGTTTCAAAATTCTTATATGAAAAATATCAGTTACATCCCTTTTGGTCAATTAATATAAATTAAATAAAATAATAATTATTTTATTTAAATAATAGCTATATTTACTAATGTCTAATTTAGTATCCATACAAATTATTGACACAATTTAAGGCATACACTAGGTAGATAGAATGGTCAAGTTTACTTGCCACAATTTTAGGTTTAATACTTAAACCTTTACAACTCCTTGAAAGACTCTAAAATAAATAAGTGGCTAATTAATTTAATTTAAACAAAATAATAATTATTTTATTTAAATGGTAGCAATATCTACCAATGTTCAATTTAGTACCCATGCAAATTATTAGCACAAATTGAGACATATACTAGGTAGATAAAAGTGTTAAATCTCACTTGATACAATCTTAGATTTAACATTTAAACCTTAACTAACCCCGAGAGACCCTAAAGTAAATTTATATTTTTCGAATACTTTTCGGATCAACAATTCAATCTGGTGCGCCACCTATGTGCTTAACATATACACTTCATATAGTGAGACTCCCTCGGCTCACACTCATTTTGTCTCACGAAATATTTTTCGTAAGTCCAAAACCGATGCCCCCCACACACACGTTATGGATAATACAAAATAGCGAGTTAAACCATACAAGTTGAGGTTAATCCATATTCGTACAATTCCTCCATCATTAATATCCTGGAAGAGAGGAAACATAGATTAATACCGTCATATCCCCTATTACTCAACCATAAACTTATCTCTTTTGATTCTTATTCCAATAAACAATATACGCAAATTCCTTTACAATATTATTTACTCCACAGAAAATTCTTTCCCGGGTTAAATACTTATGGCCATAAGACTTCCTAGAATACAACCTTAAAGCATCTGGATATTTAACTCACTCATATGAGCTGACGGATCCCATATCTACACATATCGAATTCTATAAGCATCAGACTATATCCAAAGACACCTAGCGATCAGACTATGAAAAGTCTCTGACATGTGTGAAACCTAAGTATGGTGAATCACTCATAAGCCCACTGTGGTGTTCAGGTCTAGGGACCATGAATACTACTTAACTCGAGAAAATCCTTTACTGAAGGATTTGTAGGAAATCTATTGAAGGTCTTCATTGAGTTTAGTTCAATATCCACTCCTTACTAAAAACATGTATATCTATACGAACTTCCATTAAGCTCATGGTTTGCTAAGATTAACCATCTAGACTATCCAAATATAAACATACATTGATCTATATTAATCGGTTCCATTTGAGAGACCCTGCATTGATGAAAATAGACCAGGAATATTTAATTTGAAAACATATTTACACAATAATATTTTTTAACAACGCTTGCAACTATTTGTAACTATGTCATTGCAAGTATATTCTTAAGTCTTTTTTCTATTTCAGATAAGCTTCTAACTCTTTAAACTTGATCTAAACTCCTTCAGATCAATACAATGTTCGAAATGTTACAAGCATCTTACCTTAATAAAAATAATTAGCAATTTAATGAAATATGTATTTATTACATAAGTATGAAAATACAATATTTATACAAAATTAGGATGGCACATGAGCATAAATTCCAACAGATAGACCCTGCGTCGGTGAAAATAGATCATGAACTTATAATTCGATAATATTTTTGCACAATGACATTTCCTAGAACGGCTTGCAACTCTTTGCAACTATGTCATTATTAGTATATTCTCAGGTCTTTATCCCATTTCAAATAAAGTTCTAACTCTTAAGACCTGATCTAAACTTCTTTAGATCAATATAATATTCAAAATATTGCATGCATCTTACCTTATAATAAATAATTAAATATTTAATAAAATATTTATTAATTGCATAAGTATGAAAATATAATATTCATACAAAATTGAGATGGCACATGAATACAAAATTCAATATTAACAACCCAGAAAATGCATAGTGAAACCCCTATTAATAACTCAAAAAGTCATCTATTTTAAATTATCACACATAAATCCGTAAAGAAAGAAGGAAAAAAGAAAAATCTTCTTAGCTCTTTGATTTTGAATGTTTCACGAGCTAATAATCAAAGAATAAAAAAGATAAGATAAAAGAGAGAGATCTAATCCTTTGAATGAATTGTTCCATGATGAAGCTTCTTTGATTGCGTTTACGATAATAGATACATTTCCACACAAGAGATCAATTATTTTTTTGTGTTTAATTTATTTGATATTGATACACACCTACTTAATACACTTGAAGAGAAATCAATTAGTAGTGATTGGTTTATGATATTGTAGAAAAAAATGAAATGGCTATTTGATATTTGTGCATAGACACAAAACATGATCTTTGATTAGTTTTTTTTTTAATCTTTGATTAGTTTTTTTTTTAATCTTAGATTCACATAAGACATTTGTGATGCATATTTAATTTAAGAAAAGAATTGGATATTTCATTATGAAATAGGTATTTAATTGAAGAAAAGAAATGAATTTTTAATTATGAAATGGGTATTTGATTAAAGCAGAGAAATGAGTTTTTAATATGAAATGAGTATTTGATTTTGACACTCGTGAGTGTTTGATAACTAAGAAAGTGGAGAAAAATAAAGTGGAAGAAAGTAAGCGGTGATGAAAGAGTTAAGGAGAGAGAATATATTTTTTATTATTAATATTTTATATTTTTTTATTGATATAAATATAATATACAAATTAAAATATATATTAAAATTTGAGCCTACCCAAGATTGTCACGTGTAATTTTTTAATTAATATTCAATCATTAATTGACACGTGAACATAACAAATATGATCAAAAGATAAGTAATTATCACAAAAATTTTAGTGCGGGCAAAAATATAATTGTACAAAAAATAAATTTTTCTATTAGATTAAATGGCAACTAACTAATGGAAAGGAATAAATTTAGGTAATTTGAAATAAGAGAGACCAAATTAATAAATAGTCAAATTTTAAGAATAAAAATATTATTTTTCTTTAACTTTATTAGTTTGAATAATGCTACACTTCTTAAATGGTATATTAAATTTGATATCTTAATTATTATGTTAAATAATTATTAAATAAAAAAATATAATATATAATTTTAAAAATTATATTATTTTACTGTTTAATAATTTTATAATATATTTTTGTTTAAAACACCAATTGTAATGGTGGGACAAAGACCACTAGAATTTTCGCAGAAGAAAAATTAGAGAATAATCATCACGATACAAGGAGACGGAGAACACAAAAAAAAAAAAGAATTAAAAAAAAAGAAAAAGAAAATAATAGAAAGGAAAGAGAAAAAGAGGGAGACGGGGATTCTTGTGATAGTGACCGGCAATGGAGTGAATAAAAAAAGAACAAAAAAATGAAGAAGACCAGAAAAAGAAGGAAAAAAATTTATATTAAGTTTCATGGGTCAATCTTGATTGATACGTCAATAGTCCTGCCAATTATTTTAATTTTTTTTTTAATAAATTATGATTTTTATCATCCAAATAAACGACATTAAATTAACAATATCTTTATCTTTTTAATTAATATAACTTAATTTTATATTATGGCACATATCAATACATTATAAATATATGTATAATTAAATTAAAATATTCTTATTTCATTTAAATAGGCAAAAAAATTAACTAATTGAAACATAAATGTGTATTTTAAAACTAATTAAGACTAAATTTTTCGTTTGGCCAAATTCAAAGGATTAAACTATTCATTTGGATAAATTTAAAGACTAAGATATTTCTATACCTTATTTCTTTTTTGTAAAATCAACTTATTTCTTTTTCACCTCTTTCTTTCTTCTTTTTAAAATAGACCTCTTTTTTTCTTCTCTACACCTAAAACAACATGCACTGTTAACACAAAAAGTTGATTTTTTTTTTATCGAATCCCATTTGTTCAATTTCTTTCAAAGTTTTACAAAAAAAATTCATGCTTTTACATTGCAGCCTCAGGGAAATGAGCCAATAGAAAAGCTATAAACATTTGTGAAACACCTAATTCACTCAATATTTGGAACATTTTTTTATCGATTTATTTCATTGTATGTTTTATTTTCATTACGAAGGAAAATAATAGTTGTTCTTTGTTCTTTCATTCTAATTGATTTTATTTGTTGGATTGGTAGGTTTACTTTTCTTCTCTTATACTGCAAATTACTCATCTAAATAAGAAGAAAAAAATGGGTTTAGCGAAAAGAAGAAAAACAAAATATGGTTAGGTGAAGAGAAGACAGAAAGAGGTGAGGTGAAAAAAAAAAAGATAAGATGGGTAGTATGATTAAAAGAAAAAAAAGATAGTAACTATTTTTTAAAAAAAACGTGTTGGTGAACAGTGGTGAATAGTATAAAATTTATTTAAATTTAATAAAAATTTTAGTAGTCCCACTAAAATCAATGACCGTTGGATTTAATATTAATGGATGATTATACATTAACGTTCTAAATTGCGTTAAAAATTTAACGAAATAGTCCCAGGTTATTTAAGTAAGTATGGTATTATTGTAATTAATTAATATACAAGATGTAATATTATATTCATTAAAGATTTGAAACTAGAAAGAGAAATGTCTTAAAATAGCCTATTTTTGAAATAAATATACTTTTATAATCAACAACTTAAAATTTAAATTTTATTAACTACAAATTTTTTTTTGAATTACATTACTCTCAAACTCTCTCAACACTCTCAAATCACCATTTTTTTTAAACTACTCATATGTTATATTTAAAAGTAATAGATCAAATGTTTGTGTTATGATTTTAAAAGATTTGAAGCCTAAAAATAGCATTTGAGAGGTGCAATTTAAAGAAAGGTACGTTTTTAATTTTTTTTATATTAATATTTTTATAAGAAATAAGAAAAAAAATAGATTTGGGTAGTATGAGTTGAGAATAAGTAGATTTGGTTAAAAACGACCGTAAAAAGTTGAAAAAATGCAAAAAAATATTGAATCTAATGAAAGAACAACGAGAAAACTAGAAATCCTTATACTACACATGCAGGGCGCGAGGGAGAGCCTTGCGGATGGCCTTGCAGCACAAGGCCATCAAGCTACTGGTACTCGCGCGCGAGGCAGGTAATGTTATTTCCCGCCTCGCTTGTGCCTCACGAATTTACAGAATTTAAAAATTTTAATTAATTAAATGTTACTTTAATAATGTTTCTTTTGTTACAAGTGATATGGAGTATGAGTTAATCTATGTACTTTTCGGAGGAAGATGAAAAAGTTTTAGTGATGAAAAAGAGAGATATATTGAATTTGATAACTTGGGTATTGTAATTCCAAAAAATTTCAATTATAAAGAGCTATTAAATAACGTGTGTTTTACACTAGGAGATAATACGAAGCATAGGGTGTTAATAAAATTTTTTATGGATATACAGATGTATAAGTTAAGATCAATTAAAATTAAAGACGACAATAATATTTTGTTTTTTATGAGGATCAATAAAAAATCGTTATGTCTTATATGTGTAACATTGGAATCCAGAGCTCCTGTATGTGAAGAAAATTCACAGATGCCCATTCAGATCAACCACTGTGCACAGCTCCCACAATGCCAACAATAGATTGCACAGCTCTAACAATGCCAACTTTTGTTAATCCAACAAATACCATTAATGATTATCATGATTATTCCCCTCCTATGTTTAATGAAGACCCAACATATACTTACTTCCATAGTGAAACAGAGAATGATGTCGATGGTATTGAAATTATAAATGATGTGGAAGAAGATGAAGGATCGGATGAAGTTCAGGATGGCAAGTATTGTTTTATTTCTAATACCTCCCTTAATAAGGATGCATAGGCATATGCTTCAACTAGAAGAGGAAATGAAGTTGAAGCAAAAAACCCTTTTTCAGTTTCTTCTTTCAATACCACCAGCAGATTTTGTGGTATCAAATAAGGTATCTAGTTCTAGAATTAAGGATGTGTTTGTTGGAAAGTTGTATAATAGCAAACGTGAACTTTGATCAGGCTGGAATGCGTAATAGTATTACTGTTGATTAGAGCCTGAGCTTGGAGTATGCATGTCCTTAGTCATATCATATTGATTCTGAAACAAAAAAATGCAATAGTTAAAATCTGCAAGTCAACTACTTATAAATTTGAATCTTTATGTGTGTTGCCTTACCATAGTTTCACACGAGGTCGATTGAAATTATGTTGACTGAAAGTATGACATCATCATTTTAATCTTATTCATGATATTGTAATGAACTCCATCCACTCTTTGTAAGATAAACTTTCAATCATTGTTCATTCATTGCACTCAGTCTTAACCATTTTTAACCGCTCTTGTAGCTCATTAATCCTATGTACTACATTATTAGACACTGTGGTAGTATGTTTAGGCTATGGAAACATATTATGGTTGCTAAGAAATTACATTGAGTTAAATTGTTAAGAGTTTATATCGTTGCTCTAAACACTTTTACGACTTCGTCCATGTCTATATCCGTATCTACATCTATGCAGAGGTGACTAGATGGAATGGAGCAGATTAAGGGTTGTACATGACTCGCATAGGTAGGTCCCCCACATAAATTTTCGATGGGATCCCCAAGTTGAAAAGCCTCTGAACAACATCTTGTTGTGATTCATGTTCTGTTGGTACTAGCCTACGATGTACCACAACAACCTTCAAAGCCAAAAGTTAAAAATTTATGTATCATAATTGAAATCTATGTAGTTAATAGTTAAAAAATTATATAACTAATGAAATAAAGTGAAGCAAAACATTCATGCTAATGGTTCAAAAATATTTCTTCAATATTTGTCAATTGTAGAGTTTCTTGACTCACCCAGTTTAACATACGAGGGAAGCAGTCAGCAACTCGACGTGCAAATACTTCCCTATAGACTAGTATAGTTTCACATATCCACACTTAATAATTAATTAAGAACAATAAATGAAACTTGATAATAGTATATAACTACATTCATAATCAATAATAAGGCTGAACTTATGTATCGGGAAAGCCAATGAAAAACTTACACTATGTATTTCTCTTTATTATTTGTAGCGTCAGTTCTTACTTTGTTAAAATTTTCAAGGCACACTATGCTAAATGAGTGATAAAGGGTAGACCATATTATGTTCCCCTATAAATAATTATTGAACTCATCCAAATCATTCACAATGCGTAGAACAAAGTATTAAACCTCTCTTTAGATGTCATGCAGTAACAATAATATATAAATAAAATACACCAAACTAAGCTTAATCGCATCTTCATTGTTGACATTCTCAAAGTTCATCACATTATACCATTAACTAAATTTTTCGTACGTCAAATGTCTTCTATCTGGCCGGTATTGCTCCCACATTAGATGCTGCAATTTTCTTTCCAAATCTCGAGTAGGTATGTAATCTCTAGGTCGTAACCCTGTAATTAATACAAATTCACTACGGGAGAGCTGAATTCGCCTACCACCAATTAGGAACCACAATTTCTCGTGTAGCTCAAAAGTATGTACCTGTCGTAACAAAACTTAATACATCGACATACCCGAAAAAATAGTAGGTCGTAAATTCAAAAAAGTGCCTCATACAAATTTTCTTGAACATCATTAATTATTTTCATTCAACTTATTTTTTATAGTAGTAATCACCTTCAAACTCACAATTATTGACAGAGCTGTAGAGAAAAATTCCTCATTCACAATTTTGTATTATTTGAGACATTTATTCTTACAAAATTATTGAAAATTTAATTTAGAACAAATAAATATATTATAACAAATAATTAAAAAGAATAAAACAATAATAATAAACATAAATTTATTATGATTGTCAATATTTTTTTGGAAATTTAAATATTTATTATTATTTTTTTAGAAATTTTAAATATTAATAATTATTTTCAAAAATTTAAATACTTATATTAATAATTATTACTATTGTTTTGAATTTAAATGCTTATTTTTTCCAGAATTTTAAATTATTATTATATCCCAACAATAATTATTATAATTTTTTTAGAATTATAAAAAATTATTATAATTTTTTTAAATTGTAAATAATAATGATTGTATTTTGGAATTTTAAATTATTTTTCAAAATTTAAATAATATTAATATATTTAATTATTACAATTATTATTCCGTAATTTAAATTTTATAAAAATAAATTATTTTGGATTTTAAAAATTAATTATTATTTGTTGCAATTTGAAATTATATTTATTATTATTTTTGAAATTTAAAATAATTATTATGGGATTTTAAATATTTATTATTATTTTTCTTAAATTGTTAAATAATAATTATCATTTTTCCTGAAATTTAAATAATTATAATCATCTTTTTTCCATTTTCAAATAATAATGATAATTATTTTTTTAGAATTGTTAATAATTATAATATTTGTGCATTATAAATAAATAATAATTACTGTTTATGAAATTTAAATAATTATTATCAATTTTATAAATTTAAATATTATTAACTATTTTTTATAAATTAATAATTATTATAATAAAATTTATTAGTTGTTATCGAATGTGAAAATAATAATAATAATTATTATTGTAAATTATTTTTTTTGAAATTTTAATTATTTATTTTAAAATTTATAAAATATTAATCATTATATTTTAATTAATATATATAATACCGTAACTAGCGGTACGTGTTGCAAGTGCCGCGAGTGGCACATATATACCGTGCGACTTGCGCACGTGTTGCATGTGTGCGAGTCGTAAGTTGTAGATATGCGCGCGTCTCGCTTGCATCTCCCATAAGATGTTCAAGCTTGTCATATTCGAGTGTCTCATGCGAAACGTTTATGTGTGTCATTCTTGACGAAGACACATTTCTCCCCCATCTTCCCCTGTAATTTTTATTGAATTTTTCACTTTGTTTTTTAATTTTTCGGTTGGTTTAAGTTACATCTATACATTTTTAACATATTTTACTTAAAATTTACTCATTTCTATATATTTTTAACAAAAGTATTACATAAATAAAAAATAATAGAGAAATTTACCACTTTTGAAACATTTTTTAATTTTTTACCGCTCAAATTAACATTTTAATTTTCAATCTCGACAATGTCACCAAAAGAGCTATCAATCTACTTGTTTTTAGGTCGGTTGTTTTAAAATTTTTTTTGAAAAATATTAAAAATATTGAGAGAAAATGTCAAAGATAATAATATCTGAAAATTTTAAGTTTGACTAATAATATATAAAAAATAAAAAAAATAATTTTTTTTAATTAAATAAAGGGACTATTTTGAAATGTTTTCAGCTAGAAATTTGAAATCGAGACTTAATATTTGTATAAAAAAATAAAGCAATAATAACGTAACGATGGTTAAGCAGTGAAAGTGTGCCGAGTTTTGTTGACCAATCTCAATCTCTTTCCATTTCAGTGACACAATATAGAACTAAAGTCTCCTCTCTCTCTCTCGCTGCTTCTTCTGTTTTATTTGAGCTCTTTTAGCTCATCTACTTGGCACTGTCAACTCAGTTCTGTCTGTTGTTAGTATCCGACACGCAACAGTATCTCTCTTTCAATCTTCTCAAAGATCCCTTTTTTTTTAATGCCTATGTAACTGGTGAGCTCATCTATTTATTTCTCATTTGTTTTATTTTTTGCCAAATTGTATTTATAAATATTTTCTGATGATGCTTTTGCTGTTCATATGAAGTGGGTATTGCTCATTTTTTTCTTAATTTTGACTCTCGTGTTGACTATGTGATTATTGATTCGTGGGTTTTCTTGGTTTTTGCAGTTTACTGATTTGATGTTAATGGACGGGAGCTTTACCAGTCACCGTAATTTTGATGGAACTTGGGTTTATTGTATATGTATCTGGGTTTCGACTGGACTGATTTCATTCCTAAGATCGTTATTTTGATAAATTGGGTTGAGGCAACTTCTGTTTCGGTGATCTCTTCCATATCGAGTTCCTGATTTGCTTTGGTACAAGGGAACTTTTTTTTTTAATTTAAAATTCTTGTGCATATTCAAAGTACTTGGCTTATTGTATGGAAAATTTGAAAGATTGAAGCATAGTTATTGGTGATCAGTACAATGGGAGGGCTTTGCTCGAGGAGTTCCAATAATACTCCCGGGAAAAGCTTTCCGAATGTTAATGGTCATTTTGGTTATGAGTATCAGTCCCGTGAACTTCACGTGAAGTTAAATAGCAATTCAACTCCGTCCCCCGTTGGGGAGAATGGGGACAATAAGGAATTGCCTGAATCCTTGTCATTTCCGGGTGTCAATGCTAGTGCTTATGGCATGAGTCCAGATGACATCAATGACGGGATTCCTCACTTGTCAAGGGCTCTATCACACAAATCCAGATCAACTAAGTCTAAACAGGTTGCTGTTGCTAAGGTTTGTCTAGACTCTATATGCTTTTTTTAATGCCCTTTCATATCTTCTTTCTTGTTAAGTTTGTTTTTTTTTACTTTTCTCAGAATGAATAATTTGTGTTATGCATTTCTAACATATGCCATGGAAAAGTTAGTAGGTATTCATTTTGGTGGTTGTGTTTCAAAGACTGGGTTAAAAGGATGCTCCACCCATTCTAAATCACAGCTATCCCTGGGGTTAAAAGTTTGATATCTTACTTTGGTTTAAGCACCGGTCAAAAAGCTTGCATGAGGGTTTGAGATGGTTTTATAACCTTTTAGTTACATTATATGAATGCGACTTGGGAATTTAAAGCCTGTTGGATCTAAAGGTCTTGAAATGGTTTGTTGCATTGTAAATAGCTACTACTTCTGATTCTTGCCATGGAGAGCAAACATTCAACAAAGCATGGATAGGAAAGGTTAAAGAACAAAACCTGGAGGTCAGGCTTGACACGACCAGTGAACTGACTGTAGAATTCTTGTTTGCCTTTTGTTACTCTGTTTCTTGGCAACTAGGTTTTTTTCTTCATAAATTTCATTTCAAAGTGGATAGATATAGTTGGGCCATATTTGGAGATGACTAAGAAATATTACTAAAGGTTATTTTCTTTCAAGTTTGAAAAATTATTCGGGACAGTGCTTCCCTAGTGGTTTTTGAGTAGTGGGAAAGAGAGAGATGATTTTGAAGATAATATGATGCCCCTCATTATGTTTGGGGAAGATGTAGATTGGTTGATAAAGCATATCCAACTGTTGTAATATTATTGATGATTGAATGAGTGTCATCCTCTTTGGGCTAAATATACCATTTGTTTTTACGTCAACTCTTTCAGTAAATGTAATAACAACTAAGAGGGTATGAGAGTGGACAAAAGGAAAGAATTAAATATTTGATTGTGGAACTAAGGAAGATGGCATCAATGAGCACATTACCTATAGACATAATTATTTGAGTCTTACTTGGACCCATTGGTTGTATACATTTTAGCTGTTCTAAGGAACTTGGTCCGACTTAGAATACACATATCTCCATGCAGAGGCTATGTGATAAGTGCAATGTAAAGGAATCCTAGAGAACTTTTTGTTTGTCATTCTACTCAGCTCCTTGATCATGGATGGACTTATTACATAGCTGAATGCTGTATCTACTGTTTAATAATATTGGTGAATAAAAGGATTTTTGCTTCTTCTTTCTATTAAATTACTCTATGCTGAACCTTGGGCTGTCTTCTCTTGTAACTCTGTGCTGAACCTTGAGCTGTCTTCTCTCATGGCTAATTGACATCAAATTACCATACAGAGTTGTTCTTTTCAAGTAAAATTGCTAAATAGCCTGGTTTAATGGTATATGCCATCTGCGCACAATTGCAAGAGTATGGTTTAAGTCTTGAAAGCAGCTACTTTATGAAAAATTGCTAAAAGTAGGGCATATATGGAATAGTCCTCCAACCACAAGGGGTGGGTTGCATCTTGTGCCCTGCGTTTCCAGCCAAGGGGTCAGAGGTAAAATCATGCAAGTTTCCTGCCTACCAAGGTTGTAGGGTTTGACAATAGTCTCTAGTTTTAAACTCAATCAAACTGAGAGGTCTATAGGTTATCATAAAAAATGAAACATACTTCCAGTATCTTGCGTCTCTCTCTCTCTCTCTCAATTCATGGCCTTTTGGGGTTCTCTTCAGTAGTTTGTGGGATACTGTATGACCCTTGAAGGCCTTGCAGCATTAATTGGAAGACTTTATTTCCCTTTACATCTACCCCTTTTTGGCTCTATGGTTTAAATGTTTTTGAGAATTGACCATGAAATGTTTTTGGCGATCGCAGATAATGCTAGGAATTTGATTTAAAGTGAGCACAATCATACTATCATGATCACACTAACTTTAAGAGAAGCAAATAATTACATTGGAACTGAAACAGAAATGCCTCAGCTCATTGTTGTAGATTTTTATCACTGTTTCCTACTTATAAGTGAACAGGATAA
Source organism: Ailanthus altissimus (assembly GCA_946807835.1). NCBI lineage: Eukaryota > Viridiplantae > Streptophyta > Magnoliopsida > Sapindales > Simaroubaceae > Ailanthus > Ailanthus altissimus. The sequence goes on from OX327699.1 coordinate 1,190,277, forward strand.
TGCTAATGTTACTCTGTAGGTCTTCTGTGAACATGATGTAGAGTTCTATTATAACTAATTGAACTTTAATTTTGAATTTCATCCTCTTGCCATTAACTTCTAACTTCGTGGTTACTTAGAACAGTTTTTCTGGATGTTTCTCCTTGTTTATTTATAGTTTGTCTTTGAACTTGCTTCGTTAATAAGGAAATGTCTAGTGAACTGTAGAACATGGTGCTACAATTATTTAAACTTGGTCTACAACCATTCAGAATTTCATACTTGCTTGCAAATAATCATTTATTTATTTACTTTTTTAAACTTACAATGCTAGATGTTTACTTACATCATGTAAGACAAACTATAAGTTTATTGCATAATTTCCATGTTTGCTGTGATTTCATGTGGTGGTTTCTTAAGTTTATCGCGTAATTTCACTCCTCATTTTTTGGATGTGTACTTTTATGTCCGACTAAATATTGAAGATGTTATTCAGTAGAGTTGGTTGCTATGTTTTTCAATTTACCAATTGGTTATTTTATCTTATAGGTCTCCGAAGTAAGCTCTCTTTTGGGCAGAGCTGGTACTGCTGGGCTTGGGAAAGCAGTGGAAGTTTTAGACACGCTTGGTAGTAGCATGACCAATTTGAATGTCAGCAGTGGATTTAACTCAGGGGTGACAACAAAAGGGAATAAAATTTCAATGTTGGCTTTTGAAGTCGCAAACACTATTGTCAAGGGTGCCAATCTGATGCAATCCCTTTCAGAGGAGAACATTAGACATTTAAAAGAAGTGGTGCTTCCTTCAGAAGGGGTACAGAATTTAATTTCTAGAGATATGGATGAATTGCTGGGAATTGCTGCTGCTGATAAGAGGTGGATAATGCAAATAGAAGCTACGTTGTTTTTGAGAGTATCTTTTGTTGATGAGATAATATATTGGATATATTTTTTATTAGTATTGGAAAAGGAAAAATATATTCATTTGTTCTACTGTTCTGACAGAGAAGAATTGAAAGTTTTTTCTGGAGAAGTGGTACGGTTTGGAAACCGTTGTAAAGATCCTCAGTTGCACAACTTGGAACGTTATTTTGCAAAGTAATCTAACAGTATCTTTTCTGCTTTATTTTTATTGTTTAGAGCATTTCCCATTAGCCTCTTATGTTGTTTCTTGTGCTGTCTTTCATGACTTTTAGGCTGGGTTCAGAACTTACCCCACAAAAGCAACTGAAGGAAGAAGCAGCAACAACAATGCGACACTTGATGACATTAGTTCAGTATACGGCTGTGAGTATTTTACTCTATTGTTCAATAAAGCTGCATTCCAAGGCGCACTCTTCATATTATTTAGCTATATTCCTTTTCAAGAATTTGAAATTGCCATATCTTATCCTATGATGGGCATTTGGATAAACTTTACTGAACATAATGGGATATTTGAGAAAGATTAAGCTTTGTCTCATTCACATATTTTCAATATATTTATAAGCTAATTATAAGGGCTAAGGAACATATAAATCAGAATCGTTGTAAGAGTGGGAAAATAAGACTTTACAAAATTATACAACCTTATTTCTAACCTAATTAGTTTATTATTTCGGCATATAATCCCGACTAAAAAGGACAAATAAAGCAGCTACTGATGGGATTTTTCACACTTCCCTTCAAGCTGGTTCGAAGATGTCAACTGTTTCCAGCTTGCTAGTTAGATAATTAAATGATGATTTTGCAGTCCCTTGGTAAGAATATCTACTGGTTGTTCTCTATAGGGACATAGGCATACAAACTACTCCTCTTTTCTCTGTCTACCTCAACATGCTCTGTTTTGTCATGACGCATTGAATATACGTATTGTTGATTGTAGCTTTATTATAATAGTATAGTTTCATAGGAGTTTCAATTTATACCCTTGGTTTTCTTAGTAGCATTGTCAACCCTAGGAGTTCACAAATGCTCTGAGCCGCTACTCTAAACTCTTCTTTAGCACTACTTCTTGCAACAAATGATTGCTTTTTACTCCTCCAACTCACTAAGTTGCTGCCAACAAACATACAGTAGCCTAAAGTTGGATCTCCTGTTGTTTTTAGGTTCAACTCAATTTGCATAAATAATTGATTAGTTTTCATGTGATCTATCTTCTTAAATAACAATCCTTTTCTTGGATTCTCCTTCAAATCTCTAAGAATTCTGTAGACAAGCCCCTAGATGTTCTTTATATGGAGAATGCATAAATTGACTTGCCACACTCATTGCAAAGGCCAAGTCTGGGCAAGTATGAGATAAGTAAATCAGTTTTCTACCAATCTCTATATTTGCCTACCTACGGTGGCTCCTTGTGAGGTATCTCCCAGCTTGTGGTTTAAGTCAATTGCTGTGTCTATAGGTTTGCAGTTGAGCATCCTAGTTTCTCCATACATCATGTAAGGTATTTACTTTTTGAAACAAAGATCGCATTCTTTGATATAGCTATCTCCATACCCAAAAAATACCTCATCTCTCCGTGTTTCTTAATTTCGAACACTTTAGCTAGAATTTGCTTTAGTTTATCAATTTCTCTAACATCATTGCTTTAGTTAGGACAATATCACCCACATAAACTATGAGAATAGTAATACCTCCCTTGTTTGAGTGTTTGTAAAACATTGTATGATCTGATTAGCTTTAGGTGTAGCCATGGTTGCCAACTGACTTTGTTAACCTCTCAAACCACGCTCCTAATGATTGCTTTAGAACATAGAGGGATTTTCTCAACTGGTATACCTTATTTGAGTTGTACATTCTCAAAACAAGGTGGTTTATCCATGTAAACCTCTTCTTCAAGTTTCTCATTAGGAAGGCATTTTTACATCTAATTATTGTATAGTGTAAAGAAATAAAGAGAGAAGAATTCTAGTGTATTTGATAATGAAGAAAATACAACATTATATAGGTAAAACTAGCATTCCTATTTGGAAGGTCAATTAATCTTCATTATAAGGTTATCAATCTATTTTCTATTCTATGATATTAATTATAAATATACATAGAATACCATATACATTTCAACACTCCCCCTTAAGCTGAAGCGTATAAATTATATGCACCAAGCTTGTTACAAATAAAATCAATTTGAGGACTCCTAAGAGATTTAGTAAGGATGTCTGCTAGCTGGTCATTTGAGCAAATATGACTTGTAGAAATACAACTAGACAAAATCTTCTCTCGAATAAAGTGACAATCAATCTCTATATGCTTAGTTCTTTCATGAAATACTGGGTTTGATGAAATGTGAATTGCAGCTTGATTATCACAAAGTAACTTCATTTGTGATATATCTGCAAATTTTAATTCTTTGATCAACTGTTTCAACCATATAAGCTAACATGTTGCTAAGGCCATGACACGATATTCTGCTTCTGCGGTTGACCTGGCAACAACTTCTTACTTCTTACTTTTCCATGATATAAGGTTTCCTCCAACAAAAACACAATACCCAGTAGTAGAACGTCTATCTGATGGAGAACCTGTCCAATCAGCATTTAAGTATCCGACTACCTGTGTATGACCTTTATTCTCATATAGCAAACCTTTTCCTGGTGCTCCCTTGACATACCGTAAGATTCGGATAACTGCATCCCAATGATTATTACATGGAGACTGTAAAAATTGACTGACAACACTGACCGAAAAGGAAATATCAGGCCGTGTGATGGTGAGATAATTAAACTTACCAACTAGTCTCTGATATCTCCCAGAGTCTACAAGAGGCTCCTTCTGTCCAGGTAGGAGTTTAGTATTAGGATCCATGGGAGAGTCTATAGGTCTACAATCCAACATCCCTGTTTTTTCCAGAATATCCAAAGCATACTTTCTCTGGGAGATAACAATCCCAGAGCTTGATTGAGCAACCTCTATACCAAGAAAGTATCTGAGCAATCCCAAATCTTTAGTCTAAAAATGATTGAATAAATGATTTTTCAATTGCTTAATACCATTATGATCATTTACTGTAATGACAATATCGTCAATGTAGACTATCAGATATATGCTGTGTCCTTGTGTTGTATGCTTATAGAAAACAGAGTGATCTGACTCACTTCAAATCATGCCAAACTCCTGGATAATAGATCTGCAATGACCAAACCAAGCACGAGGAGACTGTTTTAAACCATATAAGGAGTGGCAAAGTTTACATATCAAACCAGACTCCCCTTGAGCAACAAAGCCAGACAGTTGCACTATATAGATTTCTTCTTGAAGTTCACCATGAAGAAATGCATTTTTGATGTTGAGCTGGTGCAAAGGCCATTGGCGAATAGCAGTCATAGATAAGAACAACCGAACAAATGACATTTTGGCCACTGGTAAGAAAGTCTCATAATAGTCCAGGCCATAAGTCTGAGTGTACCCCTTGGCAATCAACCTTGCTTTCAACTGATCAACCTGACCATTGGGTCTAACCTTGATAGTATAAACCCATCGACAACTAACGGTGGAGTGGCCGGGGGACAACTTGACTAATTCTCATGTACCATTATTATGCAAAACAGTCATTTTCTCAACCATTGGTTGACACCAACTAGGATGTAAAAGTGCATCACGGAGAGTGGTAAGGACAGAGATAGAAGATAAAGTAGACACAAAAGCATAGTATGGTGAAGATAATCGATGATAACTAAAAAAGTTGTATGTAAGATGAGGATTGCGAGTGAAGTGTATACTTTTACGAACAACAATTGAAATTAGTCAGCAGGTGGCAGGACCTTAATTGGAGAGGAATTTGGAGCAGGTTGTGAATCAACAGGAGCCTTAAGAGTCTCAAGAGCGGTATCACTGTTAGCACCTGTAAAATTAAAAGGAACAAGACCATCACGAGCTGGAGAGGGAGAATTTTCGGTGGAAGGATCATATTGTGGGATAGGGATAGATTCAATGTTTGACTCAGGAGGAGGAATATTATGAATAATATAAGGAAGTGGAAGAGCCTCTGTGATGAACGTATTTTTTGAAATAGATGAAGAAAAGAAAGGAAAAGACTAAAAAATGTGACATCAGCAGAAAAGAAACGACGTTGAGTGTTAGGAAAATAACACCTATATCCTTTTTGAAGACGTGAGTAGCCAAGAAAAATATATTTGATGGACCGAGCGGATAATTTGTCTTAACCAGGAGAGAAGACATAGACAAAACACATGCAGCCAAAGACACGTGGCGGAAGAGGAAACAATGATTGATTAGGATACAAAACAGAATGAGGGACCTGATGTTGTAACATGGAGGAGGGCATTCGATTTATTAAAAAGCAAGCAGTAAGAACAGCATCAGCCTAAAAACGGAAAGGAACATTATTATGTATAAGTAAAGTGCGGGCAGTTTCAATGAGATGTCTGTTTTTACGCTCGGCAACTCCATTTTGTTGTGGAGTATAGACACAGGAAGAATGATGTAAGATGCCCCAAGAAGACATAAATTTAGTAAAAGGAGCAGAAAAATATTCACGTTCATTAGCATTACGCAATATACGAATAGTAGTAGAGAATTGTGTCTTAATTTCAACACAGAAAGATTCAAAGATGAAAAATAATTCAGAGTGATCTTTCATTAAAAATAACCAAGTGCAACGCGAATAATCATCAATAAACGTAACAAAGTATTTAAAATCTAAAACAGATGAAACTCGACTAGGACCTCAGACATCGGAATGAACTATTTCAAAAGGGGATGCAGCCCGATTATTGACACGCGTTGGAAACAATCCACGAGAGTGTTTTCCAAGCTGACAAGACTCACAATTGAAAGATGATAAACTACAAAGACCTGGAACCATTTTTCGAAGCTTTAGCAGATTTGGATGTCCCAGTCGATTATGAAGAAGGGCTGGTGATTCAGTGACAGTGCATGCAACAGATGGTTGAGGAATACTCAGATGATAGAGCCCCTGTGACTCACGTCCTGTGCCAATCATCTGTCCCATACTGCGATCCTGTATAAGAACAGAGTCATTAACAAAAGTGATTGCACAGTTTAAAAAGCGAGTGAGTTTATTGATAGAGATAAGATTAGAAGGACAATGCGGTATATAAAGAATATATTCTAAAGGTAAGGAAGTAAGAGGATGTGCTCGACCAATTGCTTGAGCTGTAGTTGTGGACCCATTAGCTAAGGTGACAGATGGCAATGACTTAGATGTAAAAGTATAAGAAAGTAATTGAAGGTTACCAGAAATGTGGTTAGAGGCATCAGAATCAAGGACCTAAGGTCCTAAAGAGGACTGAGTAAGACAGACGATCGAATTACCAGTATGTGCAACGGAGGCAATGGAAGAGGTAGATTGCTTCGCCGCTTGATATTTAAGGTATTTTTTATAGTCGGCACTAGTGAGAGTCATGGATAAAGGTTGCTTGTCTGTGTTAGAGCTCTCAGTAATCATATTGGCTTATGAATCGGAAGAGGAAATAGCTGACAACCAGGAGAAGCTTTTCGGCGGCAGTGTCGGTTTTTTGGCGACGGCGATGGAGGCCGGTGAGTGACAGTGACGGCCAGGTTTTGCTCGCCGGCGTTGTTTGAAGACAATGGAACCGGTGGTGAGAACTCACGCTCCCCGGAGAAGTAGATCGATGTCCGGTGGCCGATAGTATCTGGGCGGCGCGTCTAGTGGCTGATGAACGTCGGGCTGCCATAGAATAGCTCGCCGGCGTGGTATGAGGTCATTGGTGGTGGCGGTGACAATTCACAGTTGCTGGAGAGAGAGATCAGTGACGGTGGCCAGAGAAAACAACCTCTTAGGTTGTCGGCGCGTGCAGCGCATCTAACGATGATCTCTTAGGTTTGGCAAGTCACTGAGAATTATTACAACTGAGGCACGATCATCGGAAAGAGGGGAGCACGATGACCAGAAAACGGCAGGTGTCCTTGCCCAAAAAAAAGAGACAAATAAAAAGCCAAGAGTTGGCTTTGATACCATGTAAAGAAATAAAGAAAAGGAAGAATTCTTGTGTATTTGATAATGAAGAAAATACAACATTATATAGGTAAAACTAGCATTCCTATTTGGAAGGTCAATTAATCCTAATTATAAGGTTATCAATCTATTTCCTATTCTATGATATTAACTATAAATATACACAGAATACCATATGCATTTCAACATATAGGCCAGTCAAAAATTAGCTACAAGAGACTAATACTCTAATAGTATCCATTTTGGCTTCTAGAGCAAACATCTCTCGATGATCAATACCCACAAGTCTAAGCAAAGCCTTTTGCAACTAAGTCTAGCCTTGTTTTTCTTTTTGATCCATCTGCCTTGTATTTAACAGTAAACACTCATTTGCAACCTACGGATTCTTTTCAAGAGCCCTCATGCCCCCACGTACCATTCTTTCCGTTCAGGAATAAGTAGAGCTTCTTGTATATTCTTTGGAATTTTTAAACTAGAGAAGTGATTTGTAAAAGCCTCAAAGGTTGGAGACAATCTGTGATAAGACAAAGATTGGAGAAAATCTGTTATAAGACATATCTATGGATGGGATGCATGGCTAATTCTGTTCCTAATTAGGAATGGAAGGTCATTCGGTTTTTCATTTTCATTATATACAAGTCTTTGACGTGTGTCAAAAGTAGGAAATGGAGTCATTTAGGAGTGATGTTACTTGAATTTGGATCTGTGATTAATTTAACAGTTCATAGAAGGCTGAATTTTTGGATTTTGAAAATTTTGTTGCCTTGAGTTAACACAAAGCTTTGACTATGGCTCAACAATAATATCTCCCCTTGAACTAGACTAATTAATAGCTTGCTGAGGCATCAAAGATTTTGGTCCATGGTTCCTAAGAATTCTCGGTGAATTATGTGTAGGGTGAGCTGCTTGGTGGCAGAATATAGGAACTAGTAAGGATAATTCCCAAAAACATTCTTGGTTGCTGTGGTTCTTTCCCTCAAGAAAAGTTTTTGGGTAGTAGGACAGGTTCTCAAAGAATGTGATATCCATAGTGACAAAAAATTTCCTTAAGAGAGAGGGTCATAGCAGTTGTATACTTTTTGTGTTGGGAATATTCAATGAATGCACACTTGAGTGCTGGGTTTCAAGTTTGCTTCTATGATGATTTGAATATAGACAAAAGCAGTGTGCCCAAATATTTTTGCAGGAAGAGATGTAGATATTTTTATTTGTGGATAGATTTTAGACAAACGGTCAATAATGGTTTGAAAATTAAACACACAGGTAAGCATGCAATTAATCAAATATGATGCAGTAAGAACGGCTTCTCCCCAAACATATTTGGAATGTTGGTGGTAAACATAATAGAACAACTATGGGTAGTAAGTGTTTGGTTTTTCTTTCTACAATACCATTTTGTTGCGAGCTCTCAACATATGAGGATTGGTGGATTATCCTTGGCTTTAACAAGTAGGAACCAAGAATGGTATTGAAATATTCTCTACCATGGTATGAAGTTTTTAAAGGTTCTTTTAGCATTAGATCTTTCTTTCAATAGGTAAACCCCAACATACTCTAGTATGATCATCAATAAATGTTATAAACTAGACAAATTTGTCACTTTAGATGGGCCTTAGATGTCACTATGCATGAGTGCAAACAGTTTGGATTCTTTTTAAGGATGTGATGGAAAAAAAAGAGCAATGATGCTTAGCAAATTGGCAAATTTCACATTGAAATAAAGAGACATTTTTATTATTGAACAAGGAAAGTATTTGCAAATAAGGAAAACTTGGGTGGCCTAATCTATAACGCCACAACATTATTTGGGTACTAGTAGAAGAAGGGTCGGTTTAGTTGGGCTTTCCAATTAGTGCTTTTGATAGTAGATCTTTCAGAAGTAGAGCTTTCACTTATAGAGCTTTTGACAAAAAAATGAATAATCGATTGGTTGTCAACTAAAAAACTCCTTTGAGCTAGTAGATTGTTTGGTTCTACAATTGAAAAGGAGCTCTTTCTGTAATTAATTTATTAAAAAGGACATATACTAGAAAGGACACGGATAAATAAAAATATAGTACTAGCAAAGTTCTTTAAAGAAAATATGTCAAATAATATATTTAACTTAAACCCACACAATATGAAATTGAGATTGTACTCTCCACCAAAACTTCAATGCCACATAATATATATTGTAGAGATGACAACTTCAACTATTACATAAAAAGTTGAATAGAGTTTTAATTCTATTAAAGGTACATTCTAGAAATAAGAAACAATATTAGGGTATATTTGATGTTACAAAAGTTTTCAAATAGCTAAAAAAACTATACTTCCAAAAGCCCAAATTTTGAGCTTTTGCCAATAAAGGCAAAATAGCTTTTTCTAAATGTTGTACCAAAGTCTGTAACCCATCGGACCTTATGAATAGAAGAAGCTAGCAGTGCCTTTTAAAAAATAACCTTTTTGAGCAAGAGAACTAAAGGATGAAGATGTAGAAGTGAAATTTTGAGACTGGTTTAGTAACTTAAATAGTTCTGTTTGTTCCTTACAAAACAGAGGCATTTCGGGTTCTTTAGAAGTCACAGCAGAGTGCTGCTCTTTTTGAAATTCATCGTTGTTGGTCTTTTAGTCTTTTCTGTTGCTCAGTTGCTCTTCCAATTGTCTGGTTTTCCTTGTATCTTCTGACAAGTCTCCCTTGTGTGTCTCGGTTTATTGCATAAATGACTCCAAACGTTCCCTTTCTCATCTCCTTTTTTCTGATTTCTTTGCACAATATTTACTATGGCTTTGGAAGCAGTCACAAGTGTTTCTGCAGCTATAGCAATAGTAGAAGATCCCATCATAACTGTCTCCTACCTTGGCTTACCTCTGATTACATAGATGGCAATGGGTCCTTACCCAGTATATGTCCACGCACCTTGTTTACTTCCTTGTTTAAATCAGATAGGAATTTGAACACTAGGCCCCTCACAAGTGCCTTCATATATTTGGCACTATCATAGCACTTGACCACTTGAAATTACAAAACATATCCAATTCTTGCCAGAGTTCCACCATTCTTTATCATTGGTAGAAACATGTACGTTTGGCCAATCTTTGGCTCCATATAGTTTATCAGCCATGACATGTAACCTGGAATTCACAGAATCCCATGTATTATACCTGGAATCCTCTTTCGGAAGAGTGTTTCTTCAACCAGTCAAACACCCGATTTTTTCCTTTCCCTTGACTGACCAATGAAGAAAGTTCTGCCCATTGAGCTTGCTTGTTGTAAACATTAGCGATGGATTGTCACCCAAACTGTGTGCCGAAGAGAGAAGAGTCAGCTTGGGGATATCTTCATTCATGGTGGTGCAAGCTTCTGATTAGGCCAGAAAGCTGTGTGCTGAAGAGAGAAGAGTGGGCTTGCGGTTATCTTCTTTAGGCATGGTGGTGCAAGCTTCTGGTTAGGCCAGAAAGTGACTCAGTCCAAAAAAATTCCTGATTTCAGAGGGAAACCAGGCTCTGATACCATGAACGCAATGGTATATTTGAGAAAGATTAGGCGCTCTTTCTTGTTCACATATTTTTCAATATACAATAGCATATTGTAGGCTAATTACAAGGGTAAAGGAATGTATAAATCAGAATACTAGTAAGAGTAGGATAAATCAGAATCCTAAGACTTTACAAAAGTATGCAGCCTTATGTCTAACCAATTTAGTATATTGTTTAGGCATATAATCCTGACTAAAGGACAATTAAGCCCAGTTATTGATGGGATTTTCCACATTTACCTTATCATGCAGAAAGTTCTCCTTCTCTGCATTTCTATCTTCTTTTTCTCATTTCCATTTTCTTTTCTAGGCTAGGTAGAAAGCTTCTCTGGATTTCATTGCTGTGGTGACCCAATTTATTGCTTGAAACTGCCTAATTAAACAGTCCCTACAGTTACAGTCTTTTAATCTTATTCCATGACATTTGAATGCACAACTTCATCTGCAGAATGAAGCCATTGCTTGTTGTGGGGCTAGTATTTTAATGCTAGTTGAAGCCAGTAGGATATTGTTTCATGAAATTGTAATAATGGTTACTTGCTAGATTTGGGTTGCAGCTTAATTCATTTAAATAAATTGAGTTTTCTTACTTTGCCAGATTGTTCATATTTGAGGGAGCAAGGATCTTGTTCAGATGCTAGATGGTTAAACATGATGATCTTAACATATTTGTGCTACCCTTATCCAAAAGAAAAAAAAAAGTGCTGTATTTTAGTGCCCATTTATTATGGCTTTTTTACTATGTCAAAAGTTGTTATCAAATTTTTGTGTCGTGTTGGTTGCAATCCATGAAGAGCTTATCCCAGATCAAAAAAATTGTTTTCCCCCTTTACTGGGAGAAGCTCAAACTTGGGCCTTTTGGGAGTAGCGAATTTTGAGGATGTTTAATAGGTTAAATTGTCTAAAGCACCCTTTCTTTATTTTGAAAATTTTATATCATTCCTCTCATAATATAACTTTAAACATGTGCTTATTATTAGGCTAATTATACAAATTTACTAAAAGCTGGTGACAACCAAACAACCAAATTTTTTTTCTTAGAAGCTCTAGTTATAAAAGTTCTACTGGCATAAGCTCCAGTTGAAGAAGTTATACCAAATGGACCCTTAGTCATGTAAAGACCTCTATATCTTTTCATTCATAGCTATTGCTCTCATTTTGATCAATTCATTTGATGAATACTGATATGGAACACTTTTTGCTTGTTTGCAAGCTATTGGAGTTGAGTCAGGCTCATGCTGTTTCTACTTTTTCCAGCATGTTATTGTTATGGTGAAGTCAAGAAAGAGCATATTTCTTAATAAGTTGAAGTGGGACTTAAATGGAACCTTTCATGTACTTTTAAATATTACTTTAAAAACACATTTTAGTTAATTTAAATCTTATTTTATGCACTTTAACTAGAGCTTATGCCAGTAAGGCCCATGTTCTTTCGGTTATTGTTGGAAAGATGATGGACTTGAGAGAAATGTGATTGGTTGTTGGATGACTGGAACTTTCTTTCTTCAGAAAGAATACTTTTGATTTTCAGATATTTGATTTGGTGTTTTTGTTTTGTTCCTTTTTGTTTTTTTTTTTCTTTTTGAGTCATTTCATCTTTTATCTCTTAAGGCCGATTTCCAAGATTTTTGTTTTCTTCATCACATTCATATTGGAGATATGAGTTGTGCTCGACACTGTATTGATGTTATGCCCCGTAGCCTCATAAATCAGAGTGCAAATTTTTTTTGTTTCAGGAATTATATCATGAATTGCATGCCTTGGATAGATTCGAACAAGATTATCGAC